>JAQPPZ010017077.1:2400000-3602500 GCA_028583015.1 Wollemia nobilis | reverse complement strand
TACTTTGTATATTAAAAGTTCTTGTTTGTAGATAATGAAAGTGAAACATTTTACTTGGATATAGGAAGAATTTATTTCTTTTCATAAAAAATAAATAATTAGCTAATTTTATATTTAAAATATATATCTTTAATATTTTTTGAAAAAATATCTTTATAAGAGCTTAGTCATTTTAGTAAGTTTTTCTATTTTCAATAAATTTATTTAATAATTAAATTTAAAAACTCTCTTGAAAATATTATCTATAGAGTTTTCAAGAAAAATCATAGTTCATAATAGGCATTCTATAATAACCCTAAACTTTGGAAGAATAACCAAAAAGATTATTCATCCATTCTGGTTGAAATATGTGAAGGTATTCAACAATGCATCAAGAATGGCCACTCCTAATAAAATATAGATCATATGGGTGGTATGGGACATCCATCTAGGCAATTGTGTGAGTAGTACATGTGATGGCTCCATGAGCAATTCATGAATAAAGAGAAATCTAGTAAGAAAAAGGACTAGATGGACCCACGATAGTTGGAATGGGACAACTCATCGTAGTATTCATGACATACTAATGGAAACCATATTATTTGTAGGTGAATGACATGATATTAATTATCAATGATGCTAGATATTGATCTAGAGATATGGTCAAACAATTAAGCATTGTTGCATCTACGCTAAAAAACCTTATATGTTGTCTAAGTAACAAATGGGTTAATTTGGACTTAGGCTTACACTTTTAGATACTTGTAAGTGAAGAACACAAGCTTATACTGAGAGGGGGGTGAACAGTATAAGACCACTTTTAACTTTTTCTTTCAAAATAGCTTTCAAATCAATAATATGCAGCATAAAGATAGCAGTAACAACAACAACAATCAAAACAATGCACAAAATACAATCCACAAAGTGACACAACAATTTACGTGGTTCACCCAAGGTGGGCTACTCCACGGATAAAACTTTCCTTCTAAAAGTTATATCAAAGTCCTCTGGGAATCCTTCCCGATTACAATGTTTATGAGCCTCAGCTCAAAGGAGACACCTTCCCCTAATTCTGCTTTGGTTGGTGATCCTCTAGAAGACCTCTACCTCCTCTGCCCTTAGCAAGTGGAACTCTATCCATAGAAGACACCTGTCTTCCCTGCTCTGGCTGGAGATCTCTGTCCTCAACTCTGTCACCGCAAAGCTGGTCCTCGAATTTGCACTAAATGCAGTCCTTCGGTCTAGCACAAATGTCCTCTTTCTGCCTCAATCTCTGTCCTCAATCTGGTTAAATAAAAATGGTTCACAAGCTTTCAAATGCTTGCTCAATGCTATCCCCAAGACTTCACTATTCTGTCACAGCTGTATTAGATGAAACCAACTTTCGCATAGACTGCGCAACACAGCAGTACACAACACTTCGGCTATCGAACTCTTCACTTCTGCGTGCTATCTCCGAATGTCGCAACACCAATAGCTTCTGCTCCTTTGCGCATCCACCGTAGTACAGTCTTCACACTCTGTGCAACCACAACAACATAGACTTTGCACTCTCTTGACGATCGAACTTCTCCCCCACACTTTACTTGCATAGATCGCACTACGAACGCACACTTCGATCGATGCCCAAAACACTCAAACAGCCCTCCTTTTATACTCACAATCTCAAGATTAGAACCTTGATCTTAGTCGACTGTTTACCCTTCAACCTCGTCGGTTGCAAAACCCTGCGTTGCGTCGGCCCAGATTTAACTCTGTCGACTTCATTGCCTCCCTGTAGCTTCTAGCATGAAACTACAACATGTCACGATATCGTGACATCTTTGCCTACCGTACACCTTCTATGCTTGCTGTCATGAAATCGTGACACTACTGCCTTTGTCGACCTCCTTACCGCTTATGTCACGAAATCGTGACACTTCCTGTCTTTGCTGACGTCATCTTCTCTTCTATCGTGAAATCATGACCCTTCTGTCTTCATGCCCTTCCTCTCAGCTTCTATCATGAAATCATGACACCTTTGCCTCTTGCTGATGTCATCACACTTCTATCATGAAATCATGACACTTTAGTCTTCATGGCCTTCCTCTCAGCTTCTGTCATGAAATCGTGACACTTATGAATTTTGCTGATGTCATCTCACTTCTGTCATGAAATCATGACACTTTCTGCAACTGCAAGCTGCCAACTCAACTTGTCATGAAATCATGACACTTTCTTGCATCCGTACAACTTCTTTGTAGCCTGTCATGAAATCATGACGCTTTCGCTTTCGAACGCTTTCTCCCGTCAAATCAGGACACTTGGCTTACGCTTTCTCCTTCTGTCATGAAATCATGACGCTTCTCCTTTCAGGCTCTTCTCTTTGCTGCAAGTCATGAAATCATGACAGTTCTCACTTCGAGCTTTTCAGCATGTCACAAAATCATGACAGTCCTCAACTGGAACTTTGCATCATGTCACGAAATCGCAACAGTCCTCACTTTGTCTTTTGCAGCATGTCACGAAATCATGACAGTTCCTGAATCACTTTCTCTCTCTTCAAACTTGTCATGAAATCATGACAGTTAACACTGCAGACTTCCTCTTCTTCAACATGTCATGAAATCATGACACTTTTCCTTTCGGACTCTCTCTCCTGCAACATGTCATGAAATCATGACACTTGCTCGTCCGAACAACTTTCCTGGCAATGTGTCATGAAATCGTGACACTTTTCTTTCTCTGCCTTCCTACGCTTCCCGAGTCGCAAAAATGCGACATGTCACGAAATCATGATAGTTTTGCCCGCTTTGTCTCTGCCTTCCAACATGTCATGAAATCATGACAGTTTTGCCAAACTTTCTCTCTCCTCAAACATGTCACGAAATCGCGACAGTTTTTCCAGCCGCCTGCAAACTTTTTCTAACTTATCTTTTTCTAGATCTTTTGCAATTGGGCTACTCTGATTTTCTTGGAGACTTATTGACCAGCTGAAACCTTCATCAAAACACATACTTAGACATAAAAACAAATTGCTTCAAGGACTCCTTGACATCAATGACAACAACTATACTTGAGCAAAGGCAATGTACTCAAGGTACCCAAAATTGCCAACAATCTCCCCCTTTGTCATTGATGGCAAACCTTTACTAAAAACACATCTTCAAGAGCCAAAACTAAAATCAATCTCTTTGAAGTTTTGCTCCCCCTGACTTGAAGCTTTCCTCTTCACTTGAAGCTCTCCCCCTTACTCATATCTCTCCCCTTACTCAAATCTCTCCCCTTTGTCATCAATGGCAAAGGGTCACCTTTGGGGCTTGGGACTAAGAATGAGCCTCTTAGCTTAGTCCCTCCCCCACCTCCTGATGAGGTGATTAATTCTGGGGTGGGAGTACAACTCCCAATTTCTCCCTTAGATACTCAAATGTATCTTTCGGAAGAGGTTTTGTGAAGATATCTGCAATCTGCTCTTTAGTAGACACATATTCTACCTTGACCTGTTTATCTTGCACTTTCTCCCTTAGAAAGTGATACTTGATGGAAATATGCTTTGTCCTTGAGTGCATTACCGGATTTTTGGAAATACTTATGGCACTAGTATTATCACAAAATATGGAGATGGGTTGTTCATGCTTGACTTTGAAATCCTCCAAGGTGGTTTTCATCCATAGAACTTGTGTACACCCAGCCACTGCTGCTATATATTCAGCTTCTGCTATAGATAAAGAAACTGAAGGTTGTTTCTTACTTAGCCAAGAAACCAAACTCTTTCCTAGAAAGAATGCTCCACCACTGGTGCTTTTCCTGTCATCATTACTGCCTGCCCAATCTGCATCTGTATAGGTTGTGAGAGTGAAATCATCACCTTTGGGATACCAAAGCCCAAAGTCCATAGTTCCCTTCAGATATCTGAATATCCTTTTAACTGCTATAACATGAGAATCTTTCGGAGCAGCCTAAAATCTGGCTACTAACCCAACAGCCTGCATGATATCTGGTCTGGTAGCTGTAACATATAATAAACTGCCAATCATCGATCTGTACAATTTTTGATCTGCCGCTGGAGATTCATCATCTTTACTCATCTTGCACCCCGTAGTCATTGGAGTACATACAGGTTTGTTGTCCATCATCCCAAATTTTTTTAACATTTCTTTGATATACTTTCCTTGAGAGAGAAATATACCATCTTTTGATTGAGCAATCTGAAGACCCAAAAAGAATGACAACTCTCCAATCATAGACATCTCAAATTCCTTTTGCATGGTGTTAGCAAAATCTTTGCACATCTGGGTATTATTTCCCCCAAAAATGATATCATCAACATAGACAACTACAATCAGCATATCATTACCTTTATCTTTTATATACAAATTGCTATCTGCCACACCTTTCCTGAAACCTTGCTCATGAAGGTACCTGTCAAGTCTTGAATACCAAGCCCTAGGTGCTTGCTTTAACCCATACAAGGCCTTTTTCAGTTTGCACACATAGTCCGATTGATCTGAGAGAGACACGCCTTCTGGCTGTTCTACGTAGACTTCTTCATCCAAAACTCCATTTAAAAATGCTGATTTCACATCCATTTGATACACCTTGAATGCTTTGAAGCTTGAAAGGGCCAAAAACATTCTGATGGCTTCGAGACGAGCAACAGGAGCGAACGTCTCTTCGAAGTCAACACCTTCTACTTGAGCATAACCTTTGCAAACCAACCTGGCTTTGTTTCTGACAATCTTTCCATCCTCATTGAGTTTATTTCTGAAAATCCATTTTGTGCCAATGACATTCTTGTTTTTAGGTCTTGGAACTAAATCCCAAGTTTCACTTTTCTCTATTTGATTTAGCTCTTCATCCATTGCTTTTACCCAAAATTTATCTGCACATGCTTCACTGAAATCTCTTGGCTCAATCTGAGATAATAAAGAAATATTTGTAGAATCGTGTGCCGGAATGACTCTTCTTCTAGTTTGTCTGTTGTTTGGATCACCAATGATCAAATCTTTGGGATGATGTTTCTGAACATATCGTGACGGAGTTTTGGGAAGCAGTTGCTATTTTTCTTCTTCTTCATCTGAGACCTCTCTGAATTCTTCTTGACAGATTTCATCACTGATTCCCTTGACAGGTTCTCTTATCCCTGTCTTTTCATCAACTGTTACATTTATGCTCTCTACGACTGTATGCGTTCTTTTGTTGAAGCATCTGTAAGCTTTGCTTCTGTTGGAATAACCAAGAAAAATTCCCTCATCACACCTAGGATCAAACTTTCCCAAGTTCTAATCTTCCCTTCTAATGAAGCACTTACTCCCAAACACTTTGAAATGTTTTACTGTAGTTGGTCTTCCTTTCCACAACTCATAAGGAGTTTTATGATGATTTACTCTAAGTTGGGCCCTGGTGATAATGTAGACTGCTGTACTGACTGCCTCTTTCCAGAAACCATCTGAAAGTTTTGACTCATTTAACATAGCTCTAGCCATATTTTCAATAGTTCTATTTTTTCTTTCAACTACTCCATTTTGTTGAGGAGTTCTAGCTGCTGAATATTCTCTTTTAATTCCCTGTTGCTCACAGTATTCCACAAATTCATTAGATGTGAACTCTCCTCCTCTGTCCGATCTCAAGCATTTGATTCTCTTTTCAGTCTCATTCTCAATCATTTCTTTGAAAGCTTTGAATTTTTCAAAAGCTTCAGATTTTTCTTTGAGAAAGGTCACCCAAGTCATTCTAGAGTAATCATCTATAAACAACATGAAGTAGCTTTCTCCCTGAATGCTCTGAGTTCTGGTGGGGCCACATAAATCAGTATGAATGAGATCTAATGGTTTTGAAGAAGTGTACCCTTTTGATTTAAAACTGGTTCTGGTCTGTTTTCCATGTTGACAAGGACCGCAAACGGTGTTATGGGGCCTTTTTATTTTTGGCAAGTCTCTAACTGCTTCCTTGTTACTAATGTTGACAAGATTATCAAAGCTCAAATGCCCCAATATTTTATGCCATAACCAACTCTCATCTTCTTGAGTTAGAAAACACTTTTCCTTTTTTATCTCACTTAGCATGTAAAGATTGTTTGGAGTCCTTGTAGCACTAGCAATGAGTTTTCCATTTTTTTCTTTACTGAATCTCACATCTATCTGAAAAGAAAGATACTATGTGTCCTTGATCACAAAGTTGACTCACACTTAGAAGATTATGTCTTAAACCTTCTACATAAAGCACATTTTCAGTTTTAGATTTCCCATCCAAGCTAAGAGTCCCTTTACCACAGATTTTAGCAGACCTGTTATCTCCAAAACTAACTGTTCCTCTGTTTGTGTTTTTTAAGACCAAAAACTTATCTTTTTCACCAGTCATATGTTTTGAACAACCACTATCAAGATACCATTTCTCTGCTTTGTCTTGAGCATGAAAAGCAGTTTGAACTATCATAGACTTAGATTTGATCTCATTTCTCTTTTTAGCAGACTTTAGGCTAGGTCTATTCAAACTGCACATCCTTGCTATATGCCCAACATTCTTGCAATTGTAACATATGACATTTTTATCCAAAAGAGGTGCAAAAGAGTTAACATTTTCCTTACTATGGCTATTCACGGATTTAATGCAATGTATAGCTTTGTGACCAAATTTCTTGCAAGAAAAATAGTAGCCATGGAAAGTATTATGTAACCTGTTTTGATGCCTAGGATGATTGTTCTTTTTGTGACCAACTGGAATCCATCGATCTTCAGGCTGAAGATTGATCTTGCTATCTCTTATTCCTGTCATGATTCTTGAGAACAGAACTCTCTTCCCTGAAATTCTCAAAGCCCAGAAGAATTCACTTTAGAGATCGAACTTAACCTCTTCATCCTTTTCTAAAACTGTATGTTCTTCCGAAAGATCCTTCTCCAAGCTGTTATGCTTTTTCTGGAGAGACCTGCTCTGATACCAATTGAAGAACACAAGCTTATACTGAGAGGGGGGGTGAACAGTATAAGACCACTTTTAACTTTTTCTTTCAAAGCAACTTTCAAATCAATAACATGCAGAATAAAGATAGTAATAACAAAGAAATCAAAACAATGCACAAAATACAATCCACAAAGTGACACAACAATTTACGTGGTTCACCCAAGGTGGGCTACTCCACGGATAAAACTTTCCTCTAAAAGTTATATCAAAGTCCTCTGGGAATCCTTCCCGATTACAATGTTTATGAGCCTCAGCTCAAAGGAGACACCTTCCCCTAATTCTGCTTTGGTTGGTGATCCTCTAGAAGACCTCTACCTCCTCTGCCCTTAGCAAGTGGAACTCTATCCACAGAAGACACCTGTCTTCCCTGCTCTGGTGGAGATCTCTGTCCTCAACTCTGTCACCGCAAAGCTGGTCCTCGAATTTGCACTAAACGTAGTCCTTCGATCTAGCACAAATGTCCTCTTCTGCCTCAATCTCTGTCCTCAATCTGGTTAAAGAAAAATGGTTCACAAGCTTTCAAATGCTTGCTCAATGCTATCCCCAAGTCTTCACTATTCTGTCACAGCTGTATTAGACAAAACCAACTTTCGCACATACTGTGCAACACAGCAGTACACAGCACTTCGGCTATCGAACTCTTCACTTCTGCATGCTGTCTTCGAATGTCGCAACACCAACAACTTCTGCTCCTTTGCACATCCATCACAGTATAGTCTTCGCACTCTATGCAACCACAATAGCATAGACTTTGCACTTTGCACAAATTGACGATCGAACTTCTCCCTCGCACTTTACTTGCATAGATCGCACTTCGAACGCACACTTCGATCGATGCTCAAAACTCCTCAAACAACCCTCCTTTTATACTCACAATCTCAAGATTAGAACCTTGATCTTAGTCGACTGTTTACACTTTAATCATGTCAGCTGCAAAACCCTGCGCTACATCGGCCCAGATTTAACTCTGTCGACTTCACTGCCTCCCTGTAGCTTCTAGCGTGAAACTACAACATGTCACGATATCATGACATCTTTGCCTGTCGTACACCTTCTATGCTTGCTGTCATGAAATCGTGACACTACTACCTTTGTCGACCTCCTTACCGCTTATGTCATGAAATCATGACACTTCCTGTCTTTGCTGACGTCATCTTCTCTTCTGTCATGAAATCATGACCCTTCTGTCTTCATGCCCTTCCTCTCAGCTTCTGTCATGAAATCGTGACACCTTTGCCTCTTGCTGACGTCATCACACTTCTGTCATGAAATCATGACACTTTAGTCTTCATGGCCTTCCTCTACTTTTCATGAAATCATGACATTCTTTCCTTCTAAATCGTGACACTTTAGCCACTCACGTCAAATCGTGACACTTTCTGCATCCGTACAACTTCTTTGTAGCCTGTCATAAAATCATGATGCTTCTGGCTTTCGAACGCTTTCTCCACTCTGTCAAAATCGTGAACTTTACTTTCTCCTCTTCGCGAAATCATGACGCTTCTCCTTTTAGGCTCTTCTCTTTGTTGCAAGTCACGAAATCATGATAGTTCTCACTTCGAGCTTTTCAGCATGTCACGAAATCATGACAGTCCTCAACTGGAACTTTGCATCATGTCACGAAATCGCAACAATCCTCACTTTGTCTTTTGCAGCATGTCACGAAATCATGACAGTTCCTGAATCACTTTCTCTCTCTTCAAACTTGTCATGAAATCATGACAGTTAACACTGTAGACTTCCTCTTCTTCAACATGTCATGAAATCGTGACACTTTTCCTTTCGGACTCTCTCTCCTGCAACATGTCATGAAATCGTGACACTTGCTCGTCCGAACAACTTTCCTGGCAATGTGTCACGAAATCGTGACACTTTTCTTTCTCTGCCTTCTTGCGCTTCTCGAGTCGCGAAAATGCGACATGTCACGAAATCGTGATAGTTTTGCCTGCTTCGTCTCTGCCTTCCAGCATGTCATGAAATCGTGACAGTTTTGCCAGAACTTTCTCTCTCCTCAAACATGTCGTGAAATCGCGACAGTTTTTCCAGCCGCCTGCAAACTTTTTCTAACTTATCTTTTTCTTGATCTTTTGCAACTGGGCTACTCTGATTTTCTTGGAGACTTACTGACCAGCTGAAACCTTCATCAAAACACATACTTAGACATAAAAACAAATTGCTTCAAGAACTCTTTGACATCAATGACAACAACTATACTTGAGCAAAGGCAATGTACTCAAGGTACCCAAAATTGCCAACAGTAAGGGAAGGGAAGAAAGCATCCACCCTCTAAGTATTATGGTACTTATAGGATAACCATAAGTTGTGTTTCTAGGTTCTCATGCTAGGTAGTGGGTGAGAAAGATAGAACCACTAAAGACATTTTCTACGAGATTTGGTTAATCTCGTCCACTTTGGGGTCATCTACAGTGGTCACAATCCAAAAGTGGTATTTGATGCAACATACTAATTAATAAATGGGTGTAAAATAAAGTTTAAAAACACACAAATTGTTTTTACCCTCATCAGTCTCTTCTCTTGTTTGTCAAACCTATAAGTTAGACCAAGTTGTAACAATCAGTACATTAGATTGGGTTGCCACAGTTGGTATCAGAGCCTAGGTTATAATATTCCTTGGTTATAGGGCTCTAGGACTTCCATAAATGAACTCTAACCTTATATCCTTGGTAAACTAAGAACTTTAAAACTAACATAGCTCTTTTGTACCTAGGAGATATGGCACCAGTGCTTCAAGGAGGATCATCCAAGAAGCCTACACCTATTAGCAAAGAAGAAGCTCTCATTTAATATTAAAGGGAGAGACAAATTTATGATATAAATGAACCTTCCAAAGAAGGGAACCTAAATATGTTAGTTCAACTACTACAATAACATATGCAACAATAAAACGAAGAAATGGATCAACAACATGAATTGATGAAAAAACAACAAAAATTGATAGAAACTTTGGTTAAACAAGTCAGGAAAAATTCATGAAGCCAGACAAGAAATGATTCATGATAGACAAGTAGAACCAGGTAGGACTTGGGTAAGAGAAAAATTGGCTAAGGATATGAAAAATGTAAAAACTTCAAAATTTAATGGAAAGGAAGGTGGGGATGTTGTAGAGACATGGTTAAGTGAAATAGAAACTTATTTTTCTATGGACTTATCATCTAAGTCCCAAACTACTTGGGATACCCTACACTTGGTTGACACAACCTTAGAATGGTGGAATACCTACAAGGAAGGGAAGAAAATTCAAGCTTCTGATATGAAATGGGAAATATTTGTAGAAGAATTTAAGAAAAGATTCCTAACCAAGCAGTTTTATGTTGAAAAGTTTGAAAATTTTTCTACATTGTAATATGAATCTTTATTTGTCGAGAATTACTATCAAAGTTTTGTTAATTTTTTTAAGTATTTCCTAGAATATGAAAACAATGAGCAGTTTAAGGTGCAAAAATTCATCTTGGGATTTCACCCCAGAATCAGGAAAATAATAAATTTAACCCTAAAAATTTACAAAAATCATATGGCTTGGCTTGATAGGAAGAAACTAATAAATGAACAAAAAGAGCTTACTTCAATTACCAAAAAATGTTAGATAAATATAAAGAAGAACTCTGGAAAAGAAAGAATATTGGTTTCATGAAATGGGATAAGGAACAAAAGAAAAAGTTCAGAGGGGTAAAAGAAAAACGCAAGGCTGAAATAAAAAATAATAATAGAACCTATATAAGAAGGGATTTAAAGGGATATTCAGGCAAGGATATGAGAGGGTATTCAAGAAAGAATAATCAAAGGCCCTATCATTAAAAAATAAATGTTAGACCTACACCAAAAAATAGGGATGCTGAAAACAAGTCAGATGCTAAGCCTCCAAAACTATGATGTTTTTTCTATCAAGGACCACACTATGCAAATAAATATCCTCAAAGATCCGATTTAAAGAAATATTTATATGATTAGACCCAATGTATTTATGCAGCAATAGGTAATTCCAACTCAAATGGTCAAGCTACACCTTTGCTCCTAAAATATAAACTATTTAATAGAAATATGAATATTTTCATTGATAACGGTGCAATAGATAGTTTCATATCTTCTAATATGGTAAGGAGTATACTAGAAAGGCCTAGATTTTTTGCAAGTGAGTGGAAGGTATAATATGGATCAACACAAACCTACTCAGTTAACTAATGTCTATTTTATGCCCACATATTTCTTCCTAATTGTAGAACTGAATGGCATCTATATGTAACTCCGTTGCATTTGCTTGATATTATTCTTAGAATGGATTGGCTAAAAGCCCATAAATCCCTCATTTATTTTCAATAAAGGTGGGTGGAATTTAATGAAGAGCCTATCCAATAGATACAAATCCACTATGATTGAGGTTTCTTTCAACCTCATATGCTATTTGCATTACAACTTGAGAAGTCAATTAAAAGGTATAGGGTAGTATATGTAGTCAAAATAAATAGGTGTGAAGAAAATAAATCTAACATGGAAATTTTTAAGAATATTCCTATGCTGGAAGAGTTTAAGGATGTATTTCTTGAATACTTGCTTGGTCTTCCTCCATAATGAGAGTTTTATTTTTCTATCGAACTCTTACCTAGAGCTGAACCCATTGCTAGATCACCTTATCAAATGAATTTTATTGAGATTCAAGAACTAAAAATATAGATCCAATATTTTATCAATAATGGATTTATTAATCCAAGTGTGTCACCTTAGGGATCCCCTATGTTATTTATGAAAAATAAGGATGAATCCTTAAGGCTATGTATTGACTACAAGATGCTTAATAAGATAACTATCAAGAACAAATACACCTTACCAAGAATTGATGATCTAATTGATTAGTTAAAAAGAGCTACTATTTTCTCAAAAAATGATCTCAGGTCTAGATACCATTAGCTAAGGATAAAATAAGAAGATACCAATAAAATCACCTTTAGAATGAGGCATGGGCATTACAAATTCATAGTCTTACCTTTCGAGTTAACAAAATATCCAATCGCTTTAATGAATCTTATGTACAATTTTTTATGAGAGTAGCTAGACCATTTCATGTTCATATTCTTGGATACATTCTTATTTATTCACAAACTAAGGAATATCACAATTAACACATGACGATTATCCTAAAAATACTTAGGGAGAATCAGCTATATGGAAAGCTTTCTAAATATGAATTGTATACCCCATAGGTCCAATACCTAGGGCATATTATATCTACTAATAGAATTTTATTGATCCAAAAAATATTGAAGCTATAATTAGCTAGCCTATACCCACTAATATTTCTAAAGTATGTAGTTTCATGGGAATGGTAGGATATTATAGGTGTTTTGTAAAGAACTCAAAAATTGTCTATTCAATCACTACTTTACAAAGAAAAGAAAAAGCATTCAAATGTACAAAGAAATATGAAGATGATTTCAAGATATTAAAGGAAAGACTAACAACTATCCCAATTTTAAAAATACCTAGCCCATAAAAAAAATTTATAGTTTGCACTAATGCCTCTACTGAAGGATTGGGTGGATTTTTGACTCAAAATGAGGTAATCATAGCCTAAAAATTACGAAAGCTTAAAAATCATGAACTAAATTATGCCACTCAATATTTGGAACGAGAAGTTGCTAGCAATGTGCTTAAAATTTAGAGGCACTATTTACTGGGTAAGCCCTTTGAATTAAAAATTGACCATCAAAGTATAAAATATATCTTCACCCAACCTATTTTATATGCAAGACAATGTTGATGGATGGAATTCTTGGTCAAGTATACCTTTAGAATTAAATGCATTAAAGTTAGAGAAAACAAGATAGCATATGCCTTGAGCTAAAGAAGGCACATAACAACCATGTCCAAATACCATATATATATTTTTGATAGAATTAGAAAACAATAACAAGATGATAGTTAATATAGTAAATGTCAAGCATGGGTTGAGTTAGAACCTGATAAGGGTAGAAATTTTACTATTAGGAATGGTTTGTTATTCTTTAGAGATAGACTTATTATTCCTAAATCAGTGGGTTAAGGAACCACATTCTACAATAAGCTCATTACACTCCTTATTCAACACATCCAGGAGAGGCTAAAATGTGGGAAAACATGAGGAAACATTTTTTCTAGTCAAAGATGAAATGGGATATCAATAATTTTATAGCTAAATGTCTTGAGTGCCAAAAATTGAAAGCTAAAAACCTACACCTAGTTAGAAAACTCTATCCTGATAATATTTTGGAACAAAAATGGCAAGTCATTTCCATGGATTTCATTGTTGATCTACCAAAAACCAATTTTCAACATGATACAATTTTGGTAGTGGTTGATAAAATGGAAAAAGTAGCACACTTTATTCTAAGAAACATCAAGGATGATGCACCTACTATTGCTATTAAATTTTCTATAGAAATTGTGTGACTACATGGATTCCCTGAGGTCATCTTTTCAAATAGAGATTCCAAATTTACATCAAAATTTTGGTAAGCCTTGCATTGAGCCTTGGGTACAAAATTAAACATTAGTTCTACATATCATCTAGAGATAGATGGTCAAACTAAGAGAGTTAATCAAGTCCTTGAGGATATGCTATGCATGTATTGTATGGACCATAAGACTAAGTGGGAGGAATATCTCTACTTAGTAGAATTTACTTATAACAATAGCCATCATACTTCCTTGGGAATGGATCCTTTTGAGGCCCTGTATGGGAGATGATGTAGAACTCCTCTATATTGGGATAATCTGGAGGATCAGATAGTGATCAGATCATATATTATAAATGATATGGAGGAAAATTTGAGAATTATCTACTAAAGGGTAAAAAAAGCCATGGATTGACAAAAGAGCTATGTTGATTTGAAAATTTCACCAAGAGAATTCTCTATAGGAGGTAGAGTATTCCTAAGGGTGAAACCTAAAACAAGCTCCATAAAATCTACCAAACTTAACCCTATATTTTTTGGCCCTTTTGAGATCATAGATAATATCAGTCTTGTGGCTTATAAACTTGACCTTCTAGCTAATCTATCAAAGATCCATGATGTATTCCATGTATCATTGCTCAGAAAATATGTTGTTGACCTATATCATGTTTGGAATGTTTTAAATTTGTATATGATAGATCCTCTTGCCATGGAGGTTCACCCAATGCAGATATTAGCCTTTCATACCAAAAGTTTAAGAAAAATAAATGTGAATCAATGTATGGTCCAATGGGACCAATTTTCAAAACTAAATGCCACATGGGAGGATGTAGATTCAATGAAAGAACACCTTCCTTATTTTTTTGATTAAAATATGTTTTAAAACAAATGAAACTATATTTAGAATGTCATGACCCTCTCAAAACATGATTTATAATGTTGTTATTTCTGTATGTATACAATATTTCTCTTTCTTGAATTATTATGTTTTAACATTGTTGGACAAGGTAATACTAATGAATTATTTGTTGTAGGTACATGTTATAGGGGAGGAGAATGTCATGACCCTCTCAAAACATGATTTATAATTTTGTTATTTCTATATGTATACAATATTAATATTTCTTGAATTATTATGTTTTAACATTTTTGGACAAGGTACTATTGATGAATTCTATGTTGCAGGTACATGTCCTCAAAAGATAAAAGGGAAATGATGGTGATATACAATTCTCACCATGATGAAATATTCACTATTATCTAAAGGGTAGAATAGCCCTAACAGTGAAACATTCACCAATGGCTTAAGGGTACATGAAAACCCAAGTAGATGCATTCATTTAGATGCATGATGAATGCTTATTTCTTATCATTAATGAGTTATTATCTTGAAAATACTTTGACAACAATAAAAATACCACCTAAGCATGGGAGCTATTCTTGTTTGGTAGGTGATAATAATTTGTTATCATCAAATTGCATATACAACAAGAATTATTGAAGGTATAGATGTGTATGATGATTTAAGATATTTATTTATGTTGCAGGTACATGTCTTCAAAATATAAGAGGGAAATGACGGTGCTATAAAATTATCACCACAATGAAATATTCACTATTAGCTAAAATGTAGAATAGCCCTAAAAATAAAACATTTGTTATCTTTTGATGTAACGAGCACTGAGAGATATCAATCACAAGATGCAGAATAATATGAAAGAAAGTAAAATTGCTAGATGACTAAAATATGTTATAAATAGAATTGACATAAAAGAATACAATGTAGCTATGGAGTAAATGAACACTCCATTAATGAAGCTACTAAACTACATTACACCCATAACCAATGGATGGTTATCTACATAGAACTATACTATGCTCTAAGCTACACTATCTGACTGCCCCCCAACTGTATATATATATCTAACAATGAGGTATTTCTTATATAGGAAAATAGGTTCCTTTGCCAACACTCTACCTAGTTGTGCAAGGGAAAAATTACACATATACAACTTACACATTGAAATTTAAGCATTTATTACATTGCAGGAAGTAACTAGACAACTTCCCCCTAAAGTAATCTAATGTCCTAAGTATGTAACTTAGAAGATACATTTACATAACCCAAATGATGGAATAAACTATATTTATAACACCCCCCATGTATTACATTATTTGGGTATTGAAGGCTTTAGTCTTCAATATGGATATTCTTATTCTTCATCCTAAAATTTGTACTCTTCTTCTTTATTCTTTGTATTCATGTTCAACAGGTAATTTATGTCTTCATATGATGCAAAGTAAGTTGTAGCTGAAGCTAAATATTCTTCTTTCATTGGATGATCTTTGGCTTCTTCAGATTTATCTTCCTTATCTTCTATCCATCCACCTTTATAGTTCTCTTTGCAAGTATCTTCATTTGGTTCTGATTGTTGATGAATGAGTAGGGCATGGTGCAATTGTCCTCTCATATTTTTGTTTTTAATCCTTCTATGCTTGTCTTTTTTGTGTACTAGTTCTTCATTTTCTTCAACCTATTCCTCTACAAATATGTTAGTATCATTTTGAAACACCACAATATCTTGTGAGATTTCCATTGAGTCTAGGATGTATGTATTTTCATTGATTAAACATTTTGCTTGTATTCGATATTGATTCATAATGATACATGTATTGATCCCATACATATATCCAAAGTTCCCATACATATATCCAAAGTTAATCATATAGTTGTTTTCTACTAACTTGCTTACTGAGATGAGATTCAATGTTAATCCAGGAACATATAATACTTTTTATAGTAGAATATTTGGAAATAATTTGTTGGGTGTTACACATCCATATCCATGTATAGGATAAGTTTTGCTATCTGTAATTCATAGTCTATAACCTTTAGAAACTTCAAGACAATCAAACCATTGTATATTTCCTATCATATGATGACTGGATCTTGAGTTAATATACTACATGTGTTTATGTTTTGTGAACTGGTTCTTGTTGGAGCAAGTTTAACATTAATTTTATGACATTCCTTTACCCATTTGAAGAGGTTGAATTTGAAGAAATGATATAGAATTGCAATATTTCTTATAACTCTATATATTAGGATATATGATCTCTTATTGAAGTATATAATCTTGATTTGATAAAACCTTTATTAATCCTTATGTTTGTAGACTTCATTATCTCTCCCTAGTAATGAGAGTATGAACACCTAATTTTAGGTTTTTTTAGAAATCTTATATCTTTCCAACTTGATAATATTTGAAGGATATTATTATTATCAAGTTTTGTAGAATGCCTTATGACTCCCTAGAGATTTTTGGAATATTATATAGTGCTTTGTAAAAAATATAGTTCAATTTGGGTTAATTTTGTATAAATTTTGTAAACATCAAAAATAAAATTTTCTAACACCTTATCACTCCTATTGAACTAAGCACTTTTCAATTTTAAAGAGGTTTTAATTTTGGATTTCTTTTGTCCCCTTTTCAAATTTTTTGAGACAAGAATATTATAATTTTCCAAACTTAGTAAAAAATATTAATAACCTCTTTTTATATCCCTTAGATTGTTTCTAATTTCCAATAAATTAATTTTATGTAGTAACCCTTATGGCTCCCAAATTTGGAAAATTAGAAAATTAATAATATTTGCAAAATATTAAAGAATTTAATCCAAGTAGAATTCCTTATTTCTCCTAGGTTAAATTGCAAATATTATTTCAATTTGATAATTTATCCCTTATAGCTTTTGCTTTTTGTAGCACCCTAAAATTGGCGCAGTAAAATTACAATAATTACATTCACCTTAGTAAATAATTTAAAATTCAAATTTAACCTCCCAAACCGCCCGATTAACCGCCAGGAAATCCGTTTCCCCCTTTTTCGTGCCATTTTTAGAGGTTGTTTTGACCGTTTGACGATATCGTCGCCGATCGAACGATATCGCCCTAGATTTGACGATTTCGTCTGGACTAGGACGTCCAGACGATCTTGTCGCAAAACTGATTTTGCAAAGTTGGATTCTGTTCCAACGGGTCTCCAATCTGGGCAAAAGCGTGTCTACGCCGTTGGGACCCTCCCCCGTTGGAGATCTCCCAAATTGGGATGATCTCCAACCTCCTAACTACTCCCCTAAGCCTATTTAATCCTAAACTATTCCTTTAGCACCCCCCTGGCCGAAATTCTCTGCAAGTTAACTCCATTCACGTTAAATCATCCCTATTCTTCATTTGCACTAGTTCCATATCAATTTTGTTGTAGGTACATCACTGTTCTTCAATCGGAGCCAGCACCTATCGTCGTCGATGAACCTGTTCAGATCGGAGGCGAACCTATCGAATTCGAGGCGATTTCGTATTGATGCGAGACGATCTCGACTGCAGTCCGTATTAAGGCAATCAATGCCTAAAGTTTGCCTTTCTCAACCTTTTCTCTGTCATTTTATTCTGCAAATTAGATAGTCTATTCAGTGTTTTATGTTATTTTGCATTTGGAGTTCACCCATTTAGATTAAGTGCATAATTAAATCCTAATTATCATCTAATTAGCATGATTCATTTCTGTCTCTGTGTTTAAGTTTCAGTTTGATAACATTGCTGCCATTTTATATCATTTCCCCTTGTTAGCACTGTAGTACTTTTTGTATTTTGCATCTATTTTCGGTTTTGCAGGTCTCTGACGAATTCGTTTGATGAATTCGTCAGATCTCAGACGATCTTGTCTGATTGCAGACGATTCTGTCGAATCTCAGACGATCCAGACTGCTTCAACATCAGAATCTTCTTCAGACATCCGGATCAGGTATTCCTCATTTGCATTCTGTAATCTCTCTATTTTCTGTCTTTAAACTTGTTTTCTGTATTCATGGAATTTGCATTTTCATATAGATTAATCTAGATTCATTCGGCCAAACCTAGGATATGAATGCTTAAGGTTAAAAATGAACACACTAAAACACATTCCAAAACCTAGGCGTGGAAGTTGCCGTTAAATGTTTCCTGGTGAACCCACCATCCGTCGAAAAATCATCAAAATACACCTCCCTTGAGAGGCGGGACCTTCGCAAAGTCCTCTCAGTCCGAGGTACCACGACATCCTTTTCCCATCCTCCTTCCGGGCGCGGATCCAATAGCCTGAAGGTAGGGATGCGAAAAATTTGGAGCGATACATTTTGGTGAACCCGACGTGAATGCATCATAACCTTTTGAAAAAAAAAAAAACAAAAACAAAAACATATATAGAACAACTAAAACATAGATGCATTTTAAAACATTTAAGTTTGAAAACATGTTTAGATGGTAGCTCCTAAGAAAAGGTTAGCGGTTACTATAAACGTAGAAAATCAATTGGCAGCCATAGAAGTCAATTCTGTCCTTAATGTGCCCGAAACAAGTAGAAATCAATTCCTGTGGAACGAACTTGATAGAAGACTTAGTCTCATCTCATCTAGGTCCACACAACTTAAGCAAATCAAGAGGCTAGTCCTAGATAGAATCCTGGATCCTCACCAACTAGTTTTTTATCATGAACTTCAGAGAGCCTGCCATAGATGGTTAGCCTATAGGAGAGCTCTAGTATCTTCGAGTTGTTCACCTTCGAGGAATACCTCGAGAACGCAGCCATTGTGCACCAGTTCCTAGGTTGTGTAGAAGACCAAGAGGTTGTTCTTACAGATAGGGAAATATGGAATAGAGTTCCGCGAGCTGTGTTATATCGAGAGTATTGCCACGAGCTTTACTTTTATCAACCAGCATCTGAAACAAACAACATCACTATAGCTCTTTTCATCAAATTTTTAAAAGAAAACTTTCAATTTGAAGAAGAACACTTCATGACTCCTGAACAACTCGAACCTATTAATGATATTCATAAATTGTTTATAGAAAACTAGATTATTACTTCAGTATTATTTCTTGCATTTATTGTGTTATTTGTTGTCTTTATTATATTGTTTCAAAAAAACTAAAAAACTAAAAAATCAAAAACTTAGCAAAAAACTTAAACATTTCATTTTTCAAATATTGTAGTAGGTATATAGTAAATATATACCTCTTAATTTGTTGCATATATATATATATATATATATATATATATATATATATATTTGCTGAAATCAAAACTTAGCACCATGCCTAAACTTAGGAATGGTAAAGAAACTTTAGGAGAAGGAGAAGATTGGTTACAAGATACAACTAAAGACCCAAATGTCCTTCTTGGAGATTCAAATCCGGAAGGAGAAACTCTAGGTCAATCAGACGAAGACTTAGGTGAAGATAAGGAACAAGAAGGAAGTGTTAAAGAGGATGGACCCTCATCCCCTAGAGTAGCTCCAAATGGAACTATTGCCTTTGACAATGCAGAGCATTTCAAGAAATTTCTCATGGATAACATTGATGACCTTAATGTGGCAATTCGCCTTGATAAAGGGCAAATTAGTAACACTCAAGCAGCCATGGAATATATGTGCAATATGCGCACTAATCCCTTGTCTTTCATTGATCAAGAAAGTGACAAGGCTGGACCATCCAATACGGATATGGTCACTATGGCTCAAAACATGTCAAAACAACAGGTTACCCAACCTCCTAAGGAACCTGTTATTCAACCTAAAATCACTCCCATACAAAAGAAACCTTCCTTCACTACTTTGTTCCGCCAAACTATTGAGCAATATGCTTCAAGTAAGCAAAAACCTAAAACAAAGCCAAATACAAACTTTCAACAATCCGGAATACAACATAATCCAACTTCAAAATTCCTCCATAATACTTTTCCTACCAATATTTTACACAACAGTAACATGGCATCTAATCTTCATGTTCCTCCATCATATGCCCATAACATTCATGTCAATGCCCTACCGAACCAATATGGGGGGCAAACTAGTAATCTGGAAGCCATGGTGAAACAATTAGCTTCACGTATGGACCGAGATAGATCCCTACCGCCCCTCGTATAATTATCGAGAGATCTGTAGTCAACCTTTGGATCCCATAGTTGTAGCTCAACCATACCCTAAGCATTTTCCCATGCCCGTCCTGCCTATATATAAAGGAACCGAAGATCCCATAGAGCATCTTCGCATGTTTAGGATAGCATGTCACGACATATCGCATGACGACTTGCTATTACTAAAAATGTTCCCCAAAAGTTTAGGTGGAATGGCATTAGAGTGGTACTATCAATTGCCCACTCATTCTTTGAGAAACTTCGAAGAAACAACGGAATCATTTGTCCATCAATTTAGTGCCTACATCGAGAGGCATGTAACTATTAAAGACCTATACAATTTAAAACAAGACAAGGATGAATGCTTTGCCGATTTCTTAGCTATATGGAGGCAATTGACAGGAAAAGTGCACTTTGTGCTGCCTCATAGGGAAATGTTGGACATTTTCATCAACAATTTACAAGAAGAGATATCTTATGAGCTATCGACTGCTACTTTAACTACCTTCGATCAAGCTATAGATTTAGCTCGAAGAGTAGAAGATGCCCTCATTAGGAGAGGCCAACTCAGGAAGAAGGATGATGAGAAAACATCCAGAAATCAATATAAAAACAAACAAGTTGTCGGTGATGGAGTCACTGACAGCAGAAACGTTGCTAATATCAATGCAACGAAGACAACAGAAAAATTCATATTGAAACCTCCTGACAAGCCTCCTCGAGAATTCACTAGATTAAACCAACCCTTATCAACTATTTTACCTCAATTACTCGAAAGAGGTTTGATCCAATTACCAGCCATCCGGGAACCTGATCCAACTATACCCGGATATAGAGCTGACTTGCACTGTGATTTCCATAGAGGACCTGGACATTCTACCAATGCTTGTAAAAGATTGAAACATAAAATACAAGATTTGATTGACAATAATGAAATGGAAGTGCAAGCCTTCCAACCTAAACAAAACCCTCCTAATAATACTCAAAAGACCATTCCTCAAAATCAAAATCAAAATGCCAATCAAACTCTAGACATATTTCAACACCCTTTACCAAGACATGGTAAAGAGGTAGCCAATCAAATCGAACATCATAATGTTCCCCCTCCTACCCGATATGTAGGAACCATTAGCGGACAATTACCTATTCAGGATCCTCAAATATTTGACACGACCTTATCCCCGTTACGTATGACCAGGCCCTTACATAATTTTCAAACTTCTGATTCTAGTGATATAGAATCAGATAGTGAAAGTGAACTAGACATTACTTCAAACCAATCAAATAGTTCTGAAAATGAATCGGACCCTATTCAACCCGTCACGGATGCTATGGTTCCAGAAGAACCATTTCCTAGAAGAGTCACTACTCGACCCTCTTCTAATATATTCCTTTCTAATGAAGAAGCCATTAATGCTCAACCGAGACCAGTTCAACGTCTTCACTATAACATTGTAGGTACCATTGGAGTCGTTACTCGACAACAAGCTCAAAACTCTCAACAAGAACCAAACCAGAATGATGGATCAGCTCCATTCATTTTGAAAAACCCCAATAAAGGGAATCATGTTCCTACTGTTCAATCTAAACCCCCTTACAATATTAATGAGCAATTGTCCAATACTACGGCCAAAATTTCCCTCTTAGATTTATTAAGATCCTCTCCCACCCATAGGGATGAGTTGATGCTTACATTGAGCCAAATGATGGTACCTCAAAACATTCAACCTGAAGCTATGGCTAATACTATCATCACTCGAGAGATTGATTGTATTGACTTCCAGGATAAAGATATCCCACAACACAGTTTACATAAGGACAATCCCTTATACATTACTTGCTTTAATTGGAGATGTAGCCATCAAAAGAGTTTTGATTGATAATGGCTCATCTCTAAACATTTGCACCTTTGACTTCTACCAACGATTTGGCTTTAGAAGTGATGAAATGAAGAAAACCGATATGATTATCAAAGCTTTTAATGACGAAACACAAGAAACGTGTGGAGTTATTACCCTCCCATTGCAAGTTGGCCCTAGAACCCTAGAAACAACCGTGTTTATTGTACATTGTCCAACATCGTACAATATACTTTTGGGTCGCCCTTGGATCAACGCCATGCGAGCGGTCCCCTCAACTTTACACCAATGTGTTAAATTTGAGTTTAAAAATCAGTTGGTCACTATTCATGGTGACCCTAGACCTTTTGATATGTGTGCTTTGGCAGAACCTGTTGGAGTGCAATTTTGCCCTGCCTTGTCATCCACACATCCTAGTTCTTATTTTTCATCCAAAACTGTGAAACATAAACCCATAACTTCACCTATTTCCCCTCCATTAATTTCATCCTCCTATATAGACCAACAACCCTCTAAACAAATCATTTTAGAACCTCAAAAAGATTTTAAATCTACAACCAATCCTTCAAGTTCTATCCCTATAAATTCAAAACCCTATAGACACATCTATCATACCTTCCACAGCTAAAGACATAGGTAATAAGCCTTCTACATCTTATGCCCTTTCTGATGAACTCTTACCAGATTTATCTACAACCTTAATATCAGAAAAGACAAATGTTTTCATGCAAGATTCAAACCTTTTAAATAACTTACCGCCATCTCCTCGTACTTTGGGCCTCCCACAACCTATGGGAAGTACTTACCAAGTCGGGAGTTGTGCCTTCATTTATAAAGGATATGACTGGGGAAGAATCCCTCGAAATATCAAAACTCATCATGAAGGATATGCTCGGTGTTATTTTACCAATGATTATATTAAAGCTAAACCCATGATGCTTAAAATGGGATATGAAGGGAAAGGCTTGGGACCTTCCCAAAATGGCATGAAAGAACCTTTCGAGGTAGAACCATGGCCTGCCCACTGTGGCGTGGGCCTATTTCCTAGTAAGGGTCAACCCTTTCCTTTTGAGGATGATGATCATCTCATATGCTATCAAGATTATATGGATAGGCATGTTGATTTGCCTATTAAAAATCAGTCGTTTTCATGCAACATGCTGTCCATAGCATACCCTGAAATGATTGTTGACCCCGATGAAGAGTTGGAAGGAGATATCTTCCATGATGTCTCTGTTGAAGAGATGTTACACAATGGATTTTATTTTGATGGTTCTATACCAACTATAGCCCAACTTGAAGCCACTAATCCTCAGAATGACTTATCTAAATTAACCTTACAAGAATTACAAGAATTGGGCGTTTCACCCGCCCCACCTAACTTTGAAAGAGATCTACACATGGAGGTAGAAAACGTCATTAAAATTAATATTGGAGCTGAGGATAATCCTCACATAATCAATATTGGATCAGAATTAAGCCAAGAAAAACAAGAACAATACATTGCATTCCTTAAAGAGTATGAAGATGTCTTCGCTTGGACATACGAAGATATGCCAGGTCTAGACCCTTCCGTAGTCATGCATCATCTAGTGGTCCATCCGGATGCTAAACCTGTTAAACAAAAACTTAGAAAAATGCATCCCAAAGTGGCTCTGCTAGTCAAAGGGGAGTTAGAAAAACTCCTGAATGTTATCTTTATACAAGCTATTGATTATGCTGAATGGATCTCAAACGTAGTTCCAGTCACCAAGAAAGAAGCTACCAAAGTTAGGGTTTGCACAGATTTTAGAGATATTAACGCTGCATGCCCTAAAGATGACTTTCCTCTTCCAAACATGGACCAAATCATTGACTTCACTGCCGAAAGTGGGATGATGTCCCTAATGGATGGATTCTCCAGTTATAATCAAATTCGGATAGCTCCTAAAGACCAGGCTAAAACAGCCTTTATTACCCCCTGGGGTACCTTTTGCTGGAAAGTGATGCCATTTGGCTTAAAGAACGCCGGTGCAACTTATCAACGAGCTATGACCTACATTTTTCATGATATGATGCATGATATCCTACATGATTATGTAGATGATATTATAGCTCGCTCTATTATTGAAAATAATCATTTAGATGATTTAAGGAAAGTCTTTAATCGATTACGAGAATATCTCATTCGATTAAATCCAACAAAATGCATATTCGGAGTTAAATCCGGCAAACTATTAGGGGTTTTAGTTTCTTTACGTGGTATTGAAATCGACCCTCTCAAGATTGCGGCCATCACTGATATGCCCGCATCGACTAATATATCTGAGTTACGAAGTTTACAAGGTAAGCTTCAAGCCATCCGTCGCTTCATCGATAAGCTGGCGGATAAAACCGGTCCCTTTCTTAAACTCCTTAAGAAGGACGTCCCCTTTAATTGGGATACAGAATGTGGAGAAGCTTTTGAACTTCTCAAACAATACCTCCTTAATCCACCTGTGCTTTCACCACCTAAATCCGATCGCCCATTTCTCCTCTATATTTTCGCTTCAGATTCTGCCTTAGGGGCTATGTTAGCTCAACTTGATGATGAAAAGCGAGAACGTGCTAATTATTATATTAGCCGAACCTTCATCAGTTATGAAACCCGCTACACAGCGTTGGAAAAACTATGTCTAGCAGTCGTGTTTGCTACGCAAAAATTAAGACATTATATGCTTAGTCAAAAAACTTATGTCATTGCTAAATATGATCCCTTAAGGTATCTCATGAGTCGACCTTATTTATCGGGTCGCACAGCCAAGTGGGTTCTTGCTCTAAGCGAGTTTGATCTCACATTCATAGGACAAAAGTCTGTTAAGGGTCAAATCATAGCAGATCAATTAGCTGTTGCACCCTTAGAGTCTACCCATCCCCTCATCATCGAGTTTCCAGATGAATGCCTTCAATTCGAGGCAGACCATACCGAACAATGGTCCTTATACTTTGATGGAGCCCGATGCATGAGTGGGGCTAGTGCGGGTATTATTTTAATATCTCCGCAAAAACATCTTATTCCTCTGTCCTTCAAATTGACATTTGCTTGCACCAACAATACTGCTGAGTATGAAGCTCTAATCCTTGGATTACGAGCTGCCCTAGCGCTAAAAATTAAACACCTTTTAGTTTTTGGTGATTCCCAACTGGTTATAAACCAAATTAATGAAGTTTATCAAACCAGAGATGATAAACTGTGCCCATATAAGGCCTATGTTTTACAATTAATGTCTTTATTTGATCAAGTTACCTTGGAAGCCATTCCTCGAACTAGCAACCGTGCAGTTGATGCTATGGCCGCAGCTGCATCTCTCCTGCCCTTGGAGTTAGATGACGAATATGCTACTATCATTATTCGTCGACTCCAGGAACCCGCTTCAAATAAGTCATGCTTAGAGCCTTTGGATGTGTTTCTAATCAATGAAACAACTCCCGAACCTTGGTATATAGACATATTTGATTTTCTTCAAAATGGGACTTTCCCTGCCAATTCTAATAGAAACCAGCGTCGGTTATTACGTCGACGAGCAAGTCGATTCGTAATAATTGGCAATACTTTATATAGGAGATCTTTTGAAGGTATCTTATTACGATGTTTAAACTTAGAAGAGTCTAAATCAGCCTTGCGTGAAGCCCATGATGGATCCTGTGGAGGACACTTTAGTGGTAGTGTTATTGCTAAAAAGCTCCTTCGGATAGGATACTTTTGGCCTACCATGGAAACGGATGCACATGAATATGTGCGCCATTGCGACAAGTGCCAAAAACATGCTGACCTTGTCCATGCGCCTGCACAAGAGCTGCAGGCTATTTCTTCTCCTTGGCCCTTTTCTAAATGGGGCTTGGATATTATTGGCAAAATCAATCTTGTGTCATCTGATGGACATAAGTTCATCATAACCGCCACTGAGTATTTCACGAAGTGGGTCGAAGCTATGCCTTTAGCTTCCTGCACTGGCACACAAGTTTCTAAATTTATTTTTAATCAAATCATTTGCAGGTTCGGAATTCTTGCCAATCTCATCTCTGACAATGGAACTTGTTTCAAAAATAAAGATGTTAAAAAATTATGTCAAAAATATAAGATTCAACATCGCTGGTCCACTCCCTATTATCCTCAGGGTAATGGTCAAGCAGAAGCATCTAACAAAACCTTAATCAAAATTCTCAAAATATTGGTCAATAAAACTGGCCGTGACTGGCACATTCAATTATATCCAGCCTTGTGGGCCTATCGAACTAGTGTTCGAACTCCCACGGGAACTTCACCATTTGTTTTGGTATATGGTGCTGAAGCAGTTTTTCCATTTGAATTGGAAGTTCCTTCTTTGGCTCTGCTACTTCAAGATACTGAAGTAGGAGATGAATATCGTCTTTGGCACTCGAGTCAGCTGGAACTCTTAGATGAAAAATGCATCAATGCTTTGGAGCATCTCCGTGCTTACCAAAACAAGCTTAAAAGATCATATGCTAAAAAATTTCGTCATCGCTCCTTTGAGATCGGTGACCTTGTTTTAAAAGAAAATCAAAAAAATACAAATGCAACTAAGGACATTAAAGGTAAATTCGAGCCCAATTGGCTTGGACCATACATTATTATTGCTAAATTTGAATCAGGAGCATACAAATTATCTACCTTAGATGGTAAAGAACTTAAAGAACCCATGAATATTTTGCATCTTAAACGTTACTATGCATAAATTTGGTCATTCTTCATCCTTGTATATATTTGTTTTCAAAAATTTTTATATTTCTTTCAAATTTATAAAAATCCAAAAACATCAAAAATATTCATAATCTTCAAAACTATCTATTGCATTTATTTAAAGCACTTGTTAAATTTTTTATGCTCAAAATCAAAAAAATAAAACCAAAAATCAAAATAATGATAAAAATATAATAACAACTATATGCTTGACTCTTTCGAAACCCA
This sequence comes from Wollemia nobilis, assembly GCA_028583015.1. Classification (NCBI taxonomy): domain Eukaryota; kingdom Viridiplantae; phylum Streptophyta; class Pinopsida; order Araucariales; family Araucariaceae; genus Wollemia; species Wollemia nobilis. The sequence goes on along the minus strand of JAQPPZ010017077.1, from coordinate 3,575,376 downwards.
AATAAAGAAGAAAGCGAGAGTCAACAGTCTCAAAACTTCTCAAAAGTGTTTATATATATTTTCTTACAATTATTGCAGTTATATGTTTTAAATTATTTTTGGATAAATTAGCATTTATTTGGCATCCCTCACTTGCACACTCACAACAATAAATATCTTGATTTTATCTGGCATGATTACTAATCTCTCTTATATCAAAGTTCACAAAATTCAATTAAATAAAGTTTGAGCATAGAGAATTGATCTTGTTATTTACTTAAACCAAGCACATCTTTTCACAATAAAATGATTATATTTGTAATTTCCATGTTTTGCTACATAGTAGAACTGATTTCTTGAGCGAAAAGTTTCCCCTGCTATCCTATCATGCACATGGTCTAGAATCTTTGAGAATTGGCAAAAGGACAAGCTCACCCCTACCCGAAATAAAAATCCCTTGCTCTATGACTAATCCGAGCAAGTATCCCTAGCAAAGAAAAAGAAAAGAAAAGTTCAAGAAAAAGAAAAGAGAAAAGAAAAATGTTATTTCAGCAATGTTCCAAGCATTATCAAGCAAAAGAAATACAAAAAGAAAAATAAGCAAAGTTCAAAAGAAAGCAAGAAAGCAATAAAATCCCTTTCCCTACCCTTTGAAAAGAAAAGAAGGGTTGATGAGCTTGAATCCCCGGAATTCTCAATTATTCGAAAGCGTGAGGTAAGCCCCATAACAAGTGGTTTGTGCCCACCCTGCTTGGCCTTGGGTAACTCCTAGCGTGGTGATATGTCCGTCACATTAGCGACCTTCTTTTGTACAGACCTATGTCTGCTTATGGATTAGCTAGCTCTTGATAATCCGACCTACATAGTAGCCTAGTATGGTTATATGCATCTACATCATGGATAATGAACACTTATTTGGTTTCTTCAAATCACTTGTATCATAGTACCTTGCTCAAAACTGGTAAAAGAACAATGCAATTGCACACACATTTGTATTTGAGAGATTTTGTGTATCATTATGATAAATCAAGATCGGAAATGAATTCACATATGCACATGGGATTCCTTATAAATCTAACTTTTGTCTTCAAAATAATTTGAAATATTATTTTTTGCAACTTGTTTGGAATAAATCAAGTACAGTTGTTTACCATACAGACAACTATATAATACAAAAATCAAAAATTTCTTTCAAAATATACAATAAAAAACATATACATATATATCTGGTTGACTTTCGCGACGATGGTATAGTTTCAAAACCAAAATTGGAATTTTATGCCTAGCGCAAGTCCTCATTTTCATATTTTCTGTTCATCAAAAATCAACCATGCAATAAAACTATCTTTTTTGGATTTTCGCGATGATGGTATGAGTCTATACCTACATATTCTATGCCTAGCGCAAACCATTGTAACAATTTTATTCCCCATTTATTAAAAATCATGAAAACCATATGACTTAATTCATTATGTTACACAAATTATGCTTTTCAAAAGCAAACACATTTTCATTATTTCATGTCATTATGTCAACCTTCAATTTTGCAATGATGGTATAATTCCTAAAGAATTATCCAAAAATTTTATCATACTTAGGAATTTATGCCTAGCAAAAATCATTTTAAAACATTATTTCATGCACAAATATTTTTTATAAAAATCTGAAAACAAACCATCATCATCACCATTTGCACTATTGCACCAAAGTCTTAAGACAGTTTCTTAAGCACTCTTTTACTTTTTAACAATATTTCTATAAATGGGACTAGCTTGACGACCGAGTGAGCAGCGACTCCATGAAATGGTCTATAATAGCGACAATGTCCTTTGAAATTATTGTTAGAAGTCTCTTTTTATTTTTACATTTCATTACAACAAATCAAATTGTTACATCAGATTATTTCATTTAAAATATTACACGCATGACATTCAAATTATAATATTCCCAATGACATAATTACATCCAATTATCAAATCAATCAATCAAAACATTAAAAGCATCATAAAAATACATAAGACAAGTCATATGATCAAAAATATCTCATCTATATATATCACAAATATATGTACATCATCAAAACTGGATTGGTATGCCACAATCTGTACCTCGGCATACTCAATCCTCTATCAACAAAAACAAATATAATACAATGTCAGTGTCCAGCCCTCTAGCCTCGAGAGCCCCTCGAGCTCTCTGCCTCATCTCCTCCCCCGCCCTGAGGTGGACGAGGTGGCCCCATCACCGTCTGTGTAGTCCTCGTCCTCGACCGGGACGTGGTCCTCGATGACCCGATCCTGATCGGATCTACGATGTTAGCTGGCAGGGGTAGTCTATCCGCCTCTGGCACCAACTGGAAGTATAATGTCTGGTAAAATGTCAGCTGGGCGATAGCCCGTGTCAACTCCCCAGAGCTCGCCCCTCCGCCCCGTGCCCTGAGGCATGCAATCTCATCCCGTAGCTGTGACACCTCAGCCCGATGTCATGCAGCCGCATCCTGTAGCATCTGCACCTAGGCCTACAGACGATCTCTCTCCGCCCGAAGAGTAGCCATCTCGCTACTCTCTCCTGTGTCCACACCCTTGCCCTTATCGGGCGATGGTGGCCTCTATGGAGATGGGGGTCTCGCCTCCCTCCTCTCCCTCTCTCTCTCCGTGGCCGCTCCTGTGCTTGTGGCCTCCTCGCCTCTCTCCCATCGTGACCCTGGGCTACCTCCATCGCCGCTCGGCACGCCTCCCTATCCGACGCACAACCACATGGATCGGACCCTGTGCCCTCGTCATCCGAGGAGGGCAGATGCCCATGTACCAGGCATCGTAGCCATCGGCTACTCTTGCGTCGTCCCCATCCACTGGCTGGATGGGGGCATCATCTGTGTCTTGGCTCCAGAACCGCTGCATGTCGGGAGCCCCGCTAACCGTAGTGTTATCCCGGATAGTCCGAGAAAACTCGTAATCTCTGAGGGATGGGATCCCCTGCTGTAGACCGAACTACCTCAAAACTCGGTCGTACCTATGGAGCTCCACCTCTCCCCTCTCCATCCTCAGCCAGCAAACTCGCCTAACGTGAGCCAACTCCTGTCCATCCTCTGGCCACCCTGGATGCTCCCTCCATGGCCTCCAGGTGATCTGGTCTGGGACTAGGTCATCCAATAGCCTCCGGGACATCGGCAGGTCGATCCGTCGCTGTGCCCCTCTCCGGAGCCACCAGTAGAAGACTCGGGGCCTCTCCCCGTCAACCCCTATCAGAGGAAGCCCTACCGGCCTCCGCACCGCAATGTGCTCCCAGCACCAAACCTGTAGTAGCGATGTCATAACTAGACATCGGCCGCCCTTGTACACGACCCCATACAGGATCCTGTACAATCGGCATAGTACAAAACTGCCCCATGAGAACCTGTACCCGTGGTCCCGCATATCGTAGATCACATCTACGAGCATCCACGGCACCCTGCACCCGCTCTGGTGGCACAGCAGAAGTCCACCAACTACTCCAGCTAGAACCCATGTGAGTGTAGATGCCCCAGGCATCTGGCATAGTGCCTCGATGTTAACTCCGCCCTTCTCTAGGGCGAAGCTCGGGTCACCGCACAGCCGTCCCATAGCGCGGCCCTGATTGGCCGTAGGAGTAATCAGCCGTCCTTGTATGGGGATTCTTAGAATCCTCCATACATCCTCCAAAGTGGGAGTCATCTCCCCTGTAGGTAGCCGAAAACATGAAGAGCCCGGATACCACCTCTCTGCTAGGGCCGTCAGTAGCCCCATGTCCGTAGAAACTTGTGGCATTTCTGCCACATGCAGTAAGCCGGCCTGTGCCAGCTGATCCCACTCTACCTGTGTAAGAGCGGCCAAGTCATCTCTCAACCCGTCGTATTTCCATTCTCTGCTCTTTAGTAATCCTCTCTGCAAACATAAACAACAAAACAACAAGCAATCATTAATAAACAATTCAAGTAATCAATAATGCAAGTTAAAAGTTCAATTTTGTACAATTGATGATATCGCCCACTATTGGACGATATCGTCCCAAATTTGAGCATAATCGTCTCCGATTTCGTAGTTCGAAATCGTCCCTAATTTGATGAAATCGTCCCCCTTTCGACGATTTCGTCGAAATCGGGACGATTTCGTCCCGACGACGTCGACGGCCCAAAAATGGCCGCGATGCTCAAAAATCATCTAAAAATTACCTACAAAGCATGTAAAGTTAAATTAAAGCATCATAGATCAGTCTGGACTCTTACCCGTAGACCGCGCTGGACCTCTGTCGATCTGTGCGTCGTCTCCACCATTTTTGCTTCAGAGCTCCAAAAACCCAGAAAATGAACAGTAAAAATGAATTAGGGTTTTACCCTATTTTTTTTAATTTTATTCAAAAATAATATTTTGCTTTTTCGCGTTTTTACCTCAAACGTTCGATTTGGGTAAAAACACGGAGGGGGCACCATAGTAAGTTGTCGTACGATTCGACCAAGAATCGTCGCCTAAAAATGGGAATAATTTTTGCTTTCTCGTAGATTGAGAAGAACTCATCTTTAACGCATTTTCTTCGAAAAATTCGCTAAAGAGGGGGCAAAATGTAGCACCCTAAAATTGGCGCAATAAAATTACAATAATTACATTCACCTTAGTAAATAATTTAAAATTCAAATTTAACCTCCCAAACCGCTCGTTAACCGTCGAGAAATCCGTTTCCCCCTTTTTCGTGCCATTTTTAGAGGTTGTTTTGACCGTTTGACGATATCGTCGCCGATCAGACGATATCGCCCTAAATTTGACGATTTCGTCTGGACTAGGACGTCCAGACGATCTTGTCGCAAAACTGATTTTGCAAAGTTGGATTCTGTTCCAACGGGTCTCCAATCTGGGCAGAAGCGTGTCTGCACCGTTGGGACCCTCCCCCGTTGGAGATCTCCCAAATTGGGATGATCTCCAACCTCCTAACTACTCCCCTAAGCCTATTTAATCCTAAACTATTCCTTTAGCACCCCCTGGCCGAAATTCTCTGCAAGTTAACTCCATTCACGTTAAATCATCCCTATTCTTCATTTGCACTAGTTCCATATCAATTTTGTTGCAGGTACATCACTGTTCTTCAGCCGGAGCCAGCACCTATCGTCACCGATGAACCTGTTCAGATCGGAGGCGAACCTGTCGAATTCGAGGCGATTTCGTACTGATGCGAGACGATCTCGACTACAGTCCGTATTAAGGCAATCAGTGCCTGAAGTTTGCCTTTCTCAACCTTTTCTCTGTCATTTTATTCTACAAATTAGATAGTCTATTCAGTGTTTTATGTTATTTTGCATTTGGAGTTCACCCATTTAGATTAAGTGCATAATTAAATCCTAATTATCATCTAATTAGCATGATTCATTTCTGTCTCTGTGTTTAAGTTTCAGTTTGATAACATTGCTGCCATTTTATATCATTTCCCTCTGTTAGCATTGTAGTACTTTTTGTATTTTGCATCTGTTTTCGGTTTTGCAGGTCTCTGACTAATTCGTCAGATCTCAGACGATCTTGTCTGATTGCAGATGATTCTGTCGAATCTCAGACGATCCAGACTGCTTCAACATCAGAATCTTCTTCAGACATCCGGATCAGGTATTCCTCATTTGCATTCTGTAATCTCTCTGTTTTCTGTCTTTAAACTTGTTTTCTGTATTCATGGAATTTGCATTTTCATATAGATTAATCTAGATTCATTCGGCCAAACCTAGGATATGAATGCTTAAGGTTAAAAATGAACACACTAAAACACATTCCAAAACCTAGGCGTGGAAGCTGCCGTTAAATGTTTCCTGGTGAACCCACCATCCATCGAAAAATCATCAAAATACACCTCCCTTGAGAGGCGGGACCTTCGCAAAGTCCTCTCAGTCCGAGGTACCGTGACATCCTTTTCCCATCCTCCTTCTGGGCGCGGATCCAATAGCCTGAAGGTAGGGATGCGAAAAATTTGGAGCGATACACTTTCAAAATCTAAGATTTAACCTTAGCTTATGATCCTTATATCTTAAAAAATGAAAGCAATAATAAAATGGGATTAAACCTCACCTTTGGATGCTAAATATCCTCGCCGTTCAATGCTTTTTTCAGCTGGATATAAAAACAATATTAAGGTTACCTTTGGTGCTAGAATCAATGGAGGTGCTTTGGAATTCCTTGTCTTCAATGCTGGAATGTAAGAACTACAAACATAGGAAGGTTTGACCATCAATATTGGGAGCATTTAATGCTCCTTCTTCCGTCCTTCCATTCTACACTTTGGATGGCTTTGAATATGCTTTTTTTTACCTTTGAAATTTAGACTTTGGGTGACTTTTATGAAGAATAATCTTGTGCTTTATGACAAGTGTCACACCCGTTACATATGAGTGTTCCTCCCCTTATTTAATGTACCAATTCCTTGTTCAAAACTTCTTGGACTTTTTGCAACATATGGGAACTTGTGTGAAGGTTGTGGAGGATAACAAGTGTCACCACTTCCTTGATATTCCCTATAACTCCTGTGTGAGGTTTCTTGAGAGTTGAGAGATGAAATGGTGCCTTAGAAAGTTTATACCAAGTGGCATTCAAGCTCTTTGTATGAATTCCTTTCTTGTAACACCTTACAAGGAGATTATATAACTCCTTAAGTCCTTTTGTATTCCATTCCTTTGCTTTTGTATGTTTCTTAGGCAGCAAACAATATTTTCTTTTGCAGGTGGATTGATGAGGTGCTATGGAGCTTTGAATGGTGATTTTGGTGCTTCCTTTGGTGGACAATCTTCTCCAAGTTTTAGATCTTGAATGGAGCACCTTTACTCCTTTTATTCTATGCCTCCAATGTGTTTATTCCTATGTAGATTTTGATGCCTTCTCTTTGTATATGTACACTCTTTTTGTCTACGTAAATGCAGCTTTATGATAGCCTTATGTGGGCTTTGATTTTGTAGATTCATCCATCCAATATGAGCCCTTTGAGTGGCTACTTTTGCTTGGGAAGAATAGTGTTGACATTTAACCTTCCTTAGCTGATTTATCCTATAGTTATTGTGCCTTTTTAGGCACTTTAAAATTGGTTCTTTTGTTGTAAAAACCATATTAGAGTAGTGCAATAAATGTACCATAAATTGTATATAAAATTTCTTTAATGCACCTTATTTTGCACTATTTTTTCAGATCTGAAATTATAGTTTTGTGGCATATTTTTTTCTGCAATATAAGGGTTTTGAGGTTGTATTTTATGAGTAGATACCTTCCCTTTTTTTCTTGGAAACTTTTATAACAAATCCAGGCTTAGATAACTATAGATAGAAGCTCTTTAATTAATGAATTTTTTTGCACTTTATTTTCTTGCATCTAACCTTGTAATTATTTGGATTTGAGACTCACCAAGTCTTAATATTTTAAGCTTCTATTTATATTTTTGGTTATTTGTGTTTTTATCCAAGTTTTGGAGGATTATAACCTATTTTTTGTGGATTCACTTGGCCACAATGTGTTGCATATTTCTATGCTTTAATAGTGTCTTTAGACACTTGATACAAATCAGATTTTGTGCCCTTCAAAAACACAAAACTAATTTCTTTTGAGAGTAGTATAATAGTGCAAATGAATCTAATAATATTTCAATTTTAATGCACTAATAATTACACCTTATCACTCCAATCAACTCTCAAGATAATTAACTTAATCAATTTACTTCAACTAATCAAGAATAATTTGAAATGAACCTTCAATAATTATTCTACAATTTCACTACAATGTAGGACTTAGTCTTATTTTTCTTTTTCCAAAGTAGATGATAGGTATTTGATAGAAGTAATTCTTAAATATAATCAACTCCTAATTAATGTGCAAATTAAACTTAAAAAGAACCTTTTTTCTTTTACACTTTTGAATACTGTCCAATTTTATTCTTGCAACTTTAATCCAAATTTAGGTGCTCTAACAAATATGATAAGTAGTCTAATTAATGAATCTAATTGCACCAAACGTTGCTTACCTTTTGAAAGTTGTGGTAGCTCTTTTGTTGATTTTGTAGAGGTTGTAGATCTTGGTGTCGAGGATCACCAATTTGTTTCTTTGAGTAGGATCTTGCAGCTCTTTGTAGAATTTCCTAAATAGCCCCTTCTTCACCAAATGATGATCTCAAAATTTATTTCATGAGCCTAGGATTTGTTGGCTTGTTCTCCTCTTATGTTCTCCTCATTCAACTATATATTTGAAGAAGTATTTTTCTTTGAAGTGATGCCTTCTTACTATGAGAGATAATCTTCATATATCCAAGATTTGGTGAGCTTCTTCTATCTTCAAGTCTTCTTGTCAAATTATGACTTCAAGCAGGATCTTCTTCGAGGATTAGGCACTCATTTAAAAAAAATCATAGATTTTACACTACTTTCCAAATTCTTCCTCATGTATTTTGCACTCCTTACCAAATTATTCTTCACATATTTGGCACTCCTTGCCAAATTCTTCTTCTCTTGGGCTTGTTTTCGGATGGTGATAATTATCCCAAGTCCTTCACTATCAAGGGCTTCTCCTTGGTAGTGGATTTCTCCAATGAGTTATCCTAAGAACACTTTTGATGATATTCAACAAGGCTCTATAGGCATTTTTCTGGATTCTTCTTGAGACCTCTTCTAGGTCTTCAATCTTGCAGCTTCTGATGGTCTTCCTTGAGACCTTCTCTTTAACCTTTTGCTCCTAGAAGTGTTGGTGGTGAGATCTTCTGGATATCTGATTCTGCCACTTTTGTATTCGATCAGGAATCACCTAGTCCTTCTTCTTCTTCTTCTTCCTTGATTGGAAGTTCTTCAATGAGATCTTATCCTGATGTCTTCACTTGATTCAAGTGTTGAATTGATTCTAAAGAATATTCTTCCTAAATTTCTTGTAGGAAGTTTTCTAACTTTCTAAATATTCTTTCTATGCAACAAAGTATTAGTACTAAAATATTTAATCTACTTCTAAATCAGATATTCTCTTTGATTTATTCTTCAGGATCAAGTATTTTGTGGATTTTTTCAATATCAAGGCGCTTGTGGCCTCTTGTAGTACCAAGGCTTCTATGGTCTTTTTAAAAATCAAGGCTTCTCTAGACTTTCCAGTATTAAGGATTCTATAGCCTTTTTTAGTATCAAGGCTTCTGTGGCCTTTTCAGTATCAAGACTTTTATGGATTCTTCTTCAATGCTTCTATGTCCTTTTATTCAAGGCTTATATGGCCTTTTTGTATCAAGGATTCTATGGTATTTTCTTCAACTATGAAGTTCTTTAATCCAAAAATGGAGATCTTCAGTCTCCTGAATTCACCATGAGTCTTCACTAGAAGTCTTCTTTTGTAGTATTCTTCTCTTGCACAAGGAACTAATCTTTGCACTATGAAGGCATGCTGACATTTGGGCAATGAAGTTGGAGTATCCTAACTTTCTATTGTAGGAATCCCAATCCTTTGAGAATTAATTTTCTGCAACAAAATAAACTTTAGGCAATAGTTAACAAATTCTAGATATCTTGGATGATCTTCACTAGATTATTTTTGAATCCAGTGGATTGAATGTTGAGTCCTAGTATTCACGAGTTTTTCTTGCAAATCTATGGAAAATACTTTAGCCAAATATAATATCAGTATTTTTGGAGCTAAGATTTCTTTTAGTCCCAACTTTGTGATTCTCCCTAATTCTACCACCTAGACTCTTTTGATATTTGTGACAGTGGTTGGTCCAACAACGCGTCAGGTTAACAAAAAAATCAGGCTCAATAATAATAGTGGTTTTCCCATTGACCTATTATGGCTAGATCTACCATGGCTCTGATACCATAGTTATATTTTGATCTAACAAGAACTAGAAGATAGCAATCACAAGATGCAAAATAATATGAATGAAGTAAATATTCTAGATGACTAAACTATGATGTAAATAGAAATGATATAAAAGAACACAATGTAGCTATGGAGGAATTGAACACTCCATTAATAAAACTACTAAACTACATTGCATCCATCACCAATGGATTATGATCTACATAGAACTTTACTATGCTCTAAGGTACACTATCTGACTATGTCCCCCAACTATATATATATATATCTAACAATGAGTTCTTTCTTATATAGAAAAATAGGTTCCTTGGCCAACACTCTACCTAGTTGTGCAAGGGATAACTTGCACATATACAACTTGCACATTGACACTTTTGCATTTATTACATTGCATGAAGTAACTAGATAACTTCCCCCTAAAGTAATCTAATGTCCTAAGTATATACCTTGGAAGATACATTTACATAACCTAAATGATGGAATAAACTTTATTTCTAACAACATTCACCAATGGCTTAAGGGTACATGGAAATCCAAGTAGATGCATTCATTTAGATGCATGATGAATGATTATTTCTTATCATTAATGAGTGCTTCTCTTGAAAATCCTTTGACGACAAGGAAAATGTCATCTAAGCATCGGATCTATTCTTGTTTGGTAGGTGATAACACTTTTTTATCATTAGATTGCATAAATGACAAGAATTATCAATGGTATAGATGTGTATTATGATTTAAAATATTTATTTATCTATTTATTTATTTGTTTATTAATTGCATAAAAAAAATTATTAATAAGAAATCATCAACAAAGTAAAATAAAAAGGATTTACTCTCATGTCACATAATAGTTTAAGATCTACTAGGGTGTTCCTAAGGAGCTTGTAATATTTCATCATAGAGGGGTAGAGATACATTTAGAGCCACCTTAAGTGGATCCAATAGCATATGAGGAGAATTTGGTGATAGCTGAATCAGGTTTGGAGGATCCAAGTACCATAATCGAGTATGATACCTAGTGGGTGACTCGATTGTGGCAGGGAGGTGGACCTATGGGTAGGCTTATTGAGGTTGCAATGATGGAGGGTACGGTAGATGAGGCCTCAAGAGATGAGGTGGGTAAGGGAGGGTGATGAGTGCATAACTGAATAGACGGAGAGTGGGGCCAGCCTGTAGAGAGGGTAGAGGAGCCATAGGATGAGGGTGAGGATGGGGAGGATCCTAAGGATGAGATGGATCAAATAAGAGCATAGGTGTAGACCCTATAGGGATAGTTGGTGGAGTGAGACACTACCATCATAGTAGTACAAAGTCATATCATGAGGGGATAGTAGTAGCGGAGGGGATTCTTTGTGGAGAGGAATCTCCTCAAGGCCTAGTTAGATAGTGCCCAGACAAAGATCAATAGGGTGATTGTAGAGCGAGATACTTTGCATACATATATGGCTTCCCGTATAGCAAAGAGAGATGCTAGGATAGTAGAGTAGGATGATCAATAGGTTTAGTTGGTAAATGTAACTATAGGTTAAGGGTAGGTTGTAGTAGGTACCTAGAATATAGGGAATATTACAAGGTTATAGGTCAAGGTGGCTAGATTACAAGTCCTATTTTGCGAGTATGATGTTAGGTGTCATTATGATGGATCTTATATCATGGATTTGGAGGGTTAGATGGTGTTACTAGGTGGTCACCTACTAGAATGCTCTTCAGTAGAGTATCCCAGTAGAGCCACCATAGTGAGTTAGGAAATCCATCAATTATGCATAGTCACAAGTCATCGGCTATGCCAAAGATGTCAGTGGCCAGTGGATCTAGGTAGTTTCACAAGAATGATGCCAAAGACAGAGGTGACTCTGGGAATGCACTCTAGGGGTGTAGGCCACGCATGACTAATGTATATGTATTGATGTATTTTTAGGTGTAAGATCTAAAGACCTACATGATTGTAGCCTACAAAAAATTTTGTACCATGATGTATAATTTTTTTTATCATATATATGATGTATTTTGTATTGATAGTCCATCATGTTTTTATGTTATGATTTTATTTTATGCATGGATGCACTTTTATGGATGTAGTTGTGGATTATGGATGTATGTCTAGACATTGTAGTATAGATGTATAGATGTATGCCTAGATGTATGCATATGGATAATGTATCTAATGTTAGATGTATGATTTAGATTTGTTTATTTGATTATGAATTTTAATTCATGTTGTTGTTATGACAAATATAGTGTGTATGAAATGCATTAAGTTTTATATGGATGTTCTAATGCAAATTGTGGATGTATGTTTTAACTCTTTAAAATATAATTGATGAATCTAAATGTGTTTAAAAAACTAATGGTAGAAACCACATAATGCATAAAATCATGAATTAAAATGTTATTCTTATCACAAAAGTTATACATTTGGATGTGAATGTGTGAGATGTGGGGGTTTTCGCTATAAGATTTTTCAAACTAAAAGGTGTGCATAAAATATTCAATGGTCATCTAACATCATTGTTGATATTCATATGGTATCTAACCTATCATATGAGGACCCCTTAATAAGAAAAATATCATAAAGAAAACTACAAGTGATGATGAGATAATTGAGTGCTATGAGGTTGCTTTGAGGTTTTCCATGGGACTCAGACACCCTAGGTAATTTATGTCAAATTGAAGGTTGATATTTTCATAAAAAGTCATACATTTGAAGATAAATGGAATGTAATGATATGGTAAAGTGTGAATGATGGAGGTAAAACTATAAGACGTTATGAGGGAACAAGGTTTTCGTGAGACTCAAACACCCTAGTTGACTAGTCAAAAGTTTGTATACTGGCTACACAAGACTATTAAAGATACAAGTTTGTTATGAAGACCCAGATATTCAATATCCCTGTGTGTGCAAAGTGAATATATTAGATGTTGTATAAGACTAACTCATTGCCAGGAGGGTTTCATGCAACCCATTTCTGTAATGAGAATCATATTGTGATCTCATCTTGAGTTTGGATGTAGTTGGACTAGACTAGTAGGCAATGCAAGCCACTAAAATCTATATCAACGTTAAGTTGACATTGGTTTGTAGAAAATAAGTCACTAATAAAATAGACATATTGCCACATGTAAGGCTACTCCATTTCTAGGTGGGTTTCATTCAACCCATTGTTGTAATGGAGATTATTCCATGGCTTCTAAATAAATGAGAATTCCAAGGATTCAAGCTCATTACCCCCTTCTTTTATTTTGATTTATTTTGATACTTGCTCATTCTTAGCGATGAAAACCACTTTCTTTTTTAGCAAGAGATTTATAAGTGGTGAAAACCACTATTTTTTTGGATCTTGCTCATTTTGTGGAAGAGCAAAGGGGATTGTTTGGGTAGGGAGGAGCTTGTCCTTTTGTCAATTCTCATCATTCTAGGCCATGTGCATAATAGTATGAGCAAGGGAAACCTTTCACTTAAGGTGGCAAGGACTACATTATAGTTGTCATCCTTCCTTGTTCAAACTTGGGTCTTAATGTGTGTAATTATGTTCAGATTTTGACATAGGTAAGGTACTATTAAAGCAAGACCTTACTTTCTAAAATACTAGATAAATTTATACAAAATCTAAAAATATAACTAGGTATGGTTGAATGACCGAAAAACCCTAGTGAACACACCATGGCAACTTTTTAATTGTGTTGAAAAATGCAGTTACTCACAAAGGGGAATGTGGATGGTAATGATATGTGGGATGTGGGGGTTTTCTCTATAAGTCTTTACGAACTAAAAGGTGTGCATAAAATAGCCAGTGGTCATATAAACATCATTTTTGATACTTATCCAGTATCTAACCTATCTTATGAGGACCTCTTAATAAGCAAAATCTCATAAGGAAAAACTACTGATGATGATGATGGATAAAGGTTGATTTGAGATTCATGGTTGTTATACAAACATGGTGTCACTCGTAGGAATGCAAACACAACTTGTCCTACTACAAGTGCAATGGATTAATATGCCTAATGCAACTAATAAATGAATGCAATGAAATGCATGTTGATATAAAGTAAATATTTTTGTGTTTTGATGTTTTGTGTTTTTTTGTTTTCTGATTTTTTTGAATTTTTTTATGATTTTTGGTTTTTTTTGTAATTTTTATTTTTTTAATATATATATATATATATATATTTATGGGAATGTGTGATACCTCAAGCACCCCCAAAGTGTGTGGTGATTGACATATGTGGGGAAGGCACGATACCTTTAGAATACCCAATTTTCTTCATCGACTGTGACATGGATGGTAGCAAAAGTGTGATATCTTTAACACCCCTAGTGCATCATGTGATTGATGTGATATTATTGGCTTGGTTGAGAGTGATAAAAATTGACCCCCCTGTTGTGTTAATGAATTATGTACAATACCAATGTCCTGATGGGATTAGGTGAGTGAATCATCCATGCAGAGCTCATTTCGCTCTATCATGTCTTGCATAAGATTCTTGAATGAGTGGCAGGTTCAAATATCATGCCCATTCTACCAATGATAGAGAAAATATATATTTCTATTTTGAGACCTAGGTTTAGGTCTACTTGGTTTTATTTATGGTAATGTGATTGTGTATGCCTCATAAAGACTTTGAAATAAGGCTAAGGAAGGTATTGGAAGTTTTGTGTAATGGTGATTTAGCTTGTTCATATTTACCAAGTTGTGGTTGGTCTTGAGGCCAATAATGAGGTGGTGTGGTTTTAATTGGGGCTGGCTGAGGTGAGGTGAGTGAGCCATCTATGGGAAAGACCTCCCTATCAATAAGATCTTGGACCACATTTCTAGATACATGATAATTATTAATGTTGTGGCTCTCTATTCGATGATAAAGGTAGAAGTGATCCTCCCTATAACCCTTGGGCTTAATCCTATTTGGGTATAGTGGGTGTATGTTAGGTAAATTAATTGCTTTTGCATCTTATAGCTTTTGAAAAATGGTCAAAATGGGCTCGGATAACAGAGTCTAAGTATGAGGTTGACATATTAAACGAGATGGATGTGATGGATTAGTTTGATGAGGCAACAGGGTTGTGTGTATCTCAATCACATGTCTTAGTTGCTTTCCATGATTTTTTGGCATAGGTAATGGATCATTAATTATACCTATTTATTGATACTTGGTAATGAGAGAATTTTCAATGTGAGGTTGATTTATCTTGATCATGTCCTATACCTTATCTTTAAATATTTAACATGTTTGAACATCATGACCCTTTTTTCGATGGTACAGGTAGTACAAGTCCTCTTTGTACCACTTTGGTTTTGGGTGCTCTGGATCCATTGGGTAAATTTTGAGCAGGATGATAGCCTTCTGTAGCACCCTAAAATTTGCGTAGTTAAACCCTTAGTAAAAAGATAAAAATTTGAATTTTAACCCTAAAACTGCCTGTTAACTGCTCGTTACCTGCTCCCCTCATTTTTTGTGCCATTTTTAGGATTTGTTTTGACCGTTGGACAATATCGTCGATGATCAGACGAAATCATCCCAGATCTAACGAATTCATCTGGAACAGAATGTCCAGACAATTTCGTCCCAAAACTAAATTTTCATAATTAGCTTATGTTTCAACAGCTTCTCTAACTTGGGCAGAAATCATGTCTGTGCGGTTAGAGTCTCCCCCATTGGAGATCTCTCAAATTGGGGTGATCCCCAACCTCCTAACCTCTCCCTAAATCCTATATAAACTTAGGATTTTTCTTGACTTCCCCCTGGAAAATTTTCCCTACAAATTTAGTTTCTCGTGCATTAGAACACCTTCGCACCATTGTTTGCATTGTGTATTTCAAGTTTTTCTTGCAGGAATTTTACTATTTTTCAGCTAGAGCAAGCTCGAATCGTCGCTGGTGATTCCAGATGATTTCAAACGATCCTGTCACAGATCGGTGATGATATCATACGATTGGAGGTGATATCGACTGTAGTCCATATTTGGGGCAATCAGAGCCCGAAGTTTGCATTTTTTTATCTTCTCTCTTCATTTCCTTATGCATTAACTTAGTTTATTCTATTTCTACATTCTGGAGTTCACCTCATTTAGCATAGATGCATGATAAATTTAAAATAAATTATTAAATTAATGCATTTCCTTTAATTGTTATCTGGATTTATCATTTAGGCAAGTTTACTATTATTTCTATCATTTCCCCTTGCTTTTGTAGTTGCATTTTTGGTCTTTGGTATCTGTTCCTGTGATTGCAGGTTTCTAATGAATTTTTCTGACGAATTCATCAGGTCGACGATGATCTCGTCTGATCTCAGATGACCAACTATGATTTGAGATGATTCTATGCAATTACAAACAATAATGTAAGACTTGAGATGATATGGACTTCTACAAACCTCAAAATCTTCATCAGACATCTAGAATCAGGTACATTCTATCTTATTTAGCACACTTTCTATGTTTAGCACTTATTCATGCTTTCTGTATCCATATAAATCAGCATCAACATATAGAATAGCTTAGATTCATCTTGGCCAAACCTAGGAATTGAATGATTGAATATAAAAATGAACACATCAAACCCATTCTCAACCTAGGTGTGGAAACTGCCACTCAAAGTTTCCTGGTGAACCCCACCATCTATCAAAAATTCACCCTTATATCCCTCCCCCGAGAGGCGTGACCTTCACAAGGCCTCTTAGTCCGAGGTATTGTCCCATCCTTCTCGCATCCCCCTTTTGGGTGTAGATCCTATAGCTTGAAGGTAAGGATGCAAAAAATTTGGAGCGATACATTTTGGTGAACCCGACGTGAAAACTAAAAACCTTTTGAAAAAAAAAAGAAAAGAAAAGGGATAAGATTGTTAAGATTGCATATCATATTTAGATGGTAGATTATAATAAAATACGAGCTGTCACCATAAATTTTGAAAATCAATTAGCAACCATAGAGATTACTTCTTTACTTAGAGTATCTTAAACATATAGAGTCCCACATTTATGGGACGAACTTAATAGGAGATTGAGTATTATTTCTTCTAGGTTGACAAAAGTTAGGCAAATTAAGAGGTTTGTCCTAGATAGAATCCTGGATCCTGATCAGGTGACTTTGTACCATGAGCTTCAGAGAGCTTGCCATAGGTGGTTAGCTGATAAAAGAGCACTTGTGTCTTTTGAGTTGTACACTTTTGAGGAATACCTCGACAACGCAGTTGTAGTACATAAATTTCTATCACATATAGAGGATCAAGAGGTCATTATTATAGATAGAAAGAGATGGAATAGAGTTCCTAGAGCTGTGTTATATCGAGAGTATTTCCAAGAACTTTATTTCTATAGGTCAGAGTCTGAAACATATAATATCACCATAGCACACTTTGTTAAATTCTTGAAAAACCATTTCCAATTTGAAGAGGAGCATTTCATGACTCTTGATGAACTTGATCCTATTAATGATATCTATAAACTATTTATAGAAAACTAAGCCATTCTTTTATTATTATTATTTCTTGCATTTAGTATGTTTTTTGTTGTCTTTATAATATTATTATAAAAACATTAAAAAAAAAACAAAACAAAAAACAAAAATATAACAAAAATTAAATTTTTTTCCTTTAAGTATTATAGTAGGTATATAATTAAAATATATACCTCCTAAAATTGTTGCAAATATATATATATATATATAAATATATATTTGCTAAAATCTAAGTTTAAGCATAATGACTAGACTTAGGAATGGAAAACAGACTGAAGTAGAAGAAGATTGGTTAGGAAAACCATTAAATAACCTAGATGTCCTTCCTGAAGACCCAATTAAAGAAGAAGGAACCCTAGACCAACAAGAAGAAGAGTTTTTTGTAGGAAATGAACAAAGAGAAACTGTTAGAGAGGAAGGATCCTCATCCCCTAAAATATCTCTGGGAGGAGCTGTTACTTTTGAGAACATGGAACATTTGTAGAAGTTCCTCAATACTAATATTGGAACTCTTAATAGAGTAGTCCATATGGACAAGGATAAAATTAGTGACACTCAAGCAACCCTAGAATAAATATATCACACACGCATTAATCCCTTGTCCTTCGTTTATCAAGAAAGTGATCAAGTTGGACCATCCAATTTGGATATGGCCACTATAATCCAGAACATGCAACAAAAACAAGTTACCCAACCACCTAGAGTGCCTGTTACCAAGCCTAGAGTTATTCCCACACAAAAGAAAACTTCATTCACTGCTCTATTTCGTAAGATATTGATCAACATACCTCAAATCAAAAAAAGCCCAAAACAAAACCAAACACCAATTTCCAACAATATGGGATACAACATAATGCTACTACAAATATTCTTCATAATACTCTCCCTACCAACCATTTGCATAATAGAAATATAGCATCTAATCCTTACGTCACGCCATCATATGCTCACAAATCCCATACTCATGTACCACCGAACCAATATGGTGGACAAACTAGTAATCTAGAAGCCATGGTGAAATAGTTAGTCTCCCGCATGGACCAGATAGATCCCTACCGTCCCTCGTACAACTATCGAGATATGTGTAGTCAAACTTTAGATCCTATAGTCGTAGCACAACCATATCCTAAACACTTTCCTATGCCTGTCCTACCTATATACAAAGGAACCGAAGATCCCATAGAGAATCTTCGTATGTTTAGGATAACATGTCATGATATATCACATGATGACTTGTTATTACTAAAAATGTTCTCAAAAAGTTTAGGAGGAATGGCATTAGAGTGGTATTATCAATTACCCACTCATTCTTTGAGGAATTTCGAAGAAACAACCGAGTCTTTTTTTCATCAATTTAGTTCCTACATCGAAAGGCATGTAACCATTAAATATTTGTACAACTTAAAACAAGACAAAGATGAATGTTTTGTTGATTTCCTAGCTCAATGGAGACAGTTGATAGGAAAATTACACTTTGTGTTACCTTATCGGGAAATGCTGGATATCTTTATCAATAATTTACAAGAACAACTATCCTATGAGTTATCAACTACTACCTTGACCACCTTCAATCAAGCTATAGACTTAGCTCGAAGAGTGGAAGATGCTCTCATTAGGAGAGGTCAGCTTAAAAATAAAGATGATGAGAAAACATCCAAAAATCAATATAAGAATAAACAAGTTGTGGGTGATGGAGTCACTGATAGTAGAAATATTGCTATTGTTAATGCTACGAAGACAACAAAGAAGTTTATACTAAAACCTCCTGATAAACCTCCTCAAGAATTTACTAGGTTAAATCAACCTCTATCAACCATTCTACCGTAATTATTAGAATGAGGTTTGATCCAATTACCAAATATCCGGGAACCTGATCCAACTATACCTGGATACAGAGCTGATTTACACTATGATTTCCATAGAGGACCTGGACACGCTACCAACTCTTGTAAAATATTAAAATATAAAATACAAGACTTAATTGATAACAATGAGATGGAGGTACAAGCCTTTCAACCTAAACAAAATCCTCCTAATAATGCTCAAAAGAACATCCCCCAAAATTAGAATCAAAATGCCAATCAATCATTGGACATATTTCAACATCCTTTACCAAAGCATGGTAAAGAGGTGGCTAATCAAATTGAGCATCATAATGTTCCCCCTCCTACCCGATATGTAGGTACTATTAGTGGACATTTACCTGCTCATGATCTACAAATATTTGACACAACTTTATCCATGGTTACGACCAGACCTCTATATAATATTCGGACACCTGATCTTAGTGATACAGAATATGAGACTGAGAGTGATATGGAAATCACCTCAAATCAATCGAATAGTTTTGAGGATGAATCAGATGCTCTTCAACCTATCACAAATTCTATGGTTTCAGAAGAACCATTTCCAAGAAGAGTCACTACTAGACCACCGTCTCACCAATTACATTCTAATGAACAAGCCATAAATGCTAGAACAAGACCCATTCATCATCTACAAAATAATATTGTAGGTACCATAGGATTTGTTACTCGACAAAAGGCTCAAAATTCTCAACAAGATCGAACTTAGAACGATGGATCAGCTCCATTTGTTTTGAAAGTTCCTAATAAAGGGAATCATGCGCCTAATGTTCATCCTAAACCTCCTTATAATATTAATGAACAATTATCAAATACTATAGGTAGAATTTCCCTTTTGGACCTTTTAAGATCTTCTCCTACACATAGGGATGAATTAATGCTCACATTAAGCCAAATGATGGTACCACAAAATATTCAACCTGAAGCCATGGCCAATACTATCATAACTCGAGAAGTCGATTGTATTGACTTTTGGGATAGAGATATACCGCAACATAGTTTACATAAGGATAACCCCTTATATATTACTGCCCTAATTAGAGATGTAGCAGTTAAACGAGTCTTGATTGATAATGGTTCATATTTAAACATTTGCACTTTTGACTTCTACCAAATATTTGGGTTTAGAAGTGACGAAATGAAAAGAACTGATATGATCATAAAAGCCTTCAATGATGAAACACAAGAAACATGTGGAGTTATTACTATCCCATTGTAAGTTGGTCCAAGAATCTTAGACATGACCATGTTTATTGTACATTTCCCTGCATCGTACAATATACTCTTGGGTTGCCCTTGGATCAACGTGATGCGAGTTGTTCCCTCAACTTTACATCAATGTGTTAAATTTGAATTTAAAAATCAGTTGGTTACCATTCATGGTGATCCCAGACCCTTTGATATGTGTGCTTTGGCAGAACCTGTTGGAGTTCAATTTTGCCCTACTCTGTCATCCACACATCCTAATTCTCATCATCCATCTAAACGTGTGAAACACACACCCATAACATCATCTACTTTTTCTCCATCAACTCCACCTCTACATATAGTTCAACCATCTTCTAAACAAACCACATTAGGACCTCAAAAAGATCCTAAAACCACAACCAATGCTTCTTGTTTTACTCCTATAACTTCCATACCTATAGACCCATCCATCGACATCTCTACAAAATCTACACCTACCAGAGGCATATTTTTCGCATCCGAAGATGTAGGAAATGTTCCTTCTACCTCTTACGCTCTTACTGATGAGCTCTTACCCGATTTATCTAAAATTCTTATATTAGAAAAAACAAACACTGCTATGCAAGATTCCCTTATTTTAAATAATTTGCCACCCTCTCCTCGTACCTTGGGCCTCCCATAGCCTATGGGAAGTATTTACCAAGTCAAGAGCTGTGCTTTTATTTATAAGGGATATGACTGGGGAAGAATACCTAGAAACATCAAGACACATTATGATGGATATGCTTGATGTTATTTTACTAATGAGTATATTAAAGCTAAGCCTATAATGCTTAAATTGGGATATAAAGGGAAAGGTTTGGGACCTTTCCAGAATGGTATGAAAGAACCTTTTGAGGTAGATCCATGGCCTTCCCGATGTGGTGTGGGCCTATTTCCTAGTAAGGGTCAACCTTTCCCATTTGAGGATGATGACCATCTCATATGTTACCAAGATTATTTGGATAAACGTGATGCCTTGCGTTTAATGAATAAGCCATTTACATGTAATATGCTATCCATAGCTTACCCTTAGATGATTGTTGAATCTAACGATGAGTTGGAGGGAGATATCTTCCATGATGTCTCCATTGAGGAATTGTTACATAACGGATTTTATTTCGATGGCTCTATACCTAGTATAGCCCAGCTTGAGGCCATGACTCCTCAAGATGAATTATCCAAGCTAACCTCGAAATAATTACAAGAATTGGGCATTTCACCCGCCCCACCTAATTTTGAGAGAGATCTACACATGGAAGTAGAGAATGTCATAAAAATTAACATTGGAACCAACGATAACCCTCACATAATCAACATTGGATCAGAATTGAGTCAAGAAAAATAGGATAAATACATTGCATTTCTTAAGGAATATGAAGATGTCTTTGCTTGGACATATGAGGATATGCCAGGATTAGACCCTTCTGTAGTTATGCATCACCTAGTAGTCCATCCGGATGCTAAACCTGTTAAATAGAAACTTAGAAAAATGCATCCTAAAGTGGCCTTACTAGTCAAAGGGGAGTTAGAAAAACTCTTGAAGGTTATTTTTATACAAGCCATTGATTATGTTGAATGGATCTCGAATGTAGTTCCAATAACTAAGAAAGAAGCTACCAAAGTTAGGGTTTGCATAGACTTTAGAGATATTAATGTTGCATGCCCTAAAGACGATTTTCCTCTTCCCAACATGGATCATATCATTGATTTTACTACTGGGAGTGGAATGATATCCTTAATGGATGGATTTTTTGGTTATAATCAGATCAGGATAGCTCCTAAAGATCAGGCTAAAACAACCTTTATTACCCCTTGGGGGACCTTTTGTTGGAAAGTGATGCCATTCGGTTTGAAGAATGCAGGTGCAACATATCAACGAGCCATGACTTATATCTTTCATGATATGATGCATGATATTCTACATGATTATGTAGATGATATTATAGCTCGTTCCATCAAAGAAGATGATCATTTAGATGACTTGAGAAAAGTATTTGATCGGTTAAGGCGATATCTTATCCAACTGAATCCAACCAAATGTATATTCGGAGTTAAGTCCGATAAATTATTGGGGGTTATAGTTTCTTTACGTGGCATTGAAATTGACCCTCTCAAGATCGTGGCTATCACTGATATGCCTACACCCACAAATATATCTGAATTACAAAGTCTACAAGGTAAGCTTCAAGCTATTCATCGCTTCATCGATAAGTTGGTGGACAAAATAGGACCCTTTCTTAAGCTTCTTAAGAAAGATGTCTCTTTTCATTGGGACGACGAATGTCAGGAAGCATTTGAACTCCTCAAACAATATCTCCTTAACCCACTTGTGCTTTCACTACCTAGACATGATCGCCCATTTATCTTGTATATTTCTTCTTCAGATTTTGCCTTAGGAGCTATGTTAGCTCAACTTGATGATGAGAAAAGAGAGTGTGCTAATTATTACATTAGCCAAACCTTAATCAGTTATGAAACCCGCTACACAACATTAGATAAACTATGTCTAGAAGTCATATTTTCTACACAAAAACTATGCCATTATATGCTCAGTCAAAAAATATATGTTATTGCTAAATTCGATCCTTTGCGGTATCTCATGAGTTGACTATACTTATCTGGTCGCACAGCAAAGTGGGTTCTTGCGCTAAGCAAGTTTGAACTCACGTTTATAGGACAAAAGTCTGTTAAGGGTCAAATCATAACAGATCAATTAGCTGCTGCACCTTTAGAGTCTACCCATCCCCTCATCATTGAGTTTCCTGATGAATGCCTTAAATTAGAGGCAGACCATCCAGAGAAATGGTCCCTATACTTTGACGAAGCCCGATGCATGAGTGGGGCTAGTGCAGGTATTATTTTAATATCTCCATAGAAACATCTTATACCTTTGTCCTTTAAATTAATGTTTGCTTGTACTAATAATACTACTGAATATGAGGCTCTAATCCTTGGATTACGAGCTGCCTTGGCACTAAAAATTAAAAATCTATTGGTTTTCGATGATTCTCAACTTGTCATAAATAAAATCAATGATTTTTATCAGACCAGAGATGATAAATTACATCCATATAAAGCATATGTCTTACAATTAATATCTTTATTTGATCAAGTTACCTTGGAAGCTATTCCTCGAACTAGCAACCGTGTGGCTGACGCTATGGCTGCAACTGCATCTCTTTTGCCCTTGGAGTTAGATGATGAATATGCTACCATCATTATTCATCGACTCTAGGAACCCGCTTCAAATAAATCATGCTTAGAACCTTTGGATGTGTTTCTAATCAACGAAACTACTCCCGAACCTTGGTACACTGATATATTTAATTTTCTTCAAAATGGGACCTTCCCTGAAGGTTGTAATAGCAACCAGTGTCGGTTATTACGTAGAAGAGCAAGTCGCTTCATAATTATTGGCAATACGTTGTATAGGAGATCTTTTGAAGGCATCCTATTGAGATGTTTGAATCTAGAAGAATCTAGATCAGCTTTGAGTGAAGCCCACGATGGATCTTGTGGGGGACATTTTAGTGGTAGCGCCATTGCTAAGAAGCTCCTTAGGATAGGATATTTTTGGCCCACCATGGAGAATGATGCACATGATTATGTGCGCCATTGCGACAAGTGCCAAAAACATGCTGACCTTGTCCATGCGCCTGCACAAGAACTACAAGCTATTTCATCTCCTTGGCCCTTTTCAAAATGGGGCTTAGACATCATTGGAAAAATCAACCCTGTGTCATCTGATGGACACAAATTCATCATAACCACCACCAAGTATTTCACAAAGTGGGTTGAAGCTATGCCCTTAGCTTCTTGCATTGGAACCCAAGTTTCCAAATTTATTTTTAATCAAATTATTTGTAGGTTCGGAATTCCTGCAAATCTCATCTCAGATAATGGAACTTGTTTCAAAAATAAATATGTCAAAAAATTATGTCAAAAATATAAAATTCAACATCGTTGGTCCACTCCCTATTATCCTCAAGGTAATGGCCAAGCAGAAGCATCTAATAAAACATTAATTAAAATCCTCAAAAGACTGGTCAATAAATCTGGCCGAGATTGGCACATTCAACTATATCCTGCTTTGTGGGCTTATCGAACTAGCGTTCGTACCCCCACAGGTACTTCACATTTTGTTTTGGTCTATGGAATTGAAGTAGTTTTTCCCTTTGAATTAGAAGTTCCTTCTTTGGCTCTACTACTTCAAGATACTAAAGTAGGAGATGAATATCGTGTTGGTAGATTTAGTCAGCTAGAACTCCTAGATGAGAAGCGCATCAATGCTTTGGAACATCTTCGTGCCTACCAAAACAAGCTTAAACGAGCATACCTCAAGAAAGTTCATCATCGATCCTTTGAGATCGATGACCTTGTCTTAAAAGAAAATAAAAAAAATACTAATGCAACTAAAGATCTTAAAGGTAAATTTGAACCTAATTGGCTTGGCCCATATATCATCACTACTAAATTTGGATCGGGAGCATACAGATTAGCTACCTTAGATGGTAAATATCTTAAAGAACCTATGAACATTATGCATCTTAAATGCTATTATGCATAACATCTGGTCATTTCATCATTATATATATTGTTATTTTGCATACTGTTTCATTTTAGTCATCCATATAAAAATTTCAAAAACAGTAATAGTATTTATTCTTTCAATTCATAAATTAAAATCAAAATATAAAAAATTCAAAATCATCAAAATCTTCAAAAAAACATATTTTATTTTCACACCTGTCAATTCTTGAAGTATTGCAGTTATATTTTCAATTATTTTGGATAAATTAGCATTTATTTGGAATCCCGCACTTTCACACTCACATGAATAAATATCTTGATTTTATTTGGTATGATTATTAATCTCTCTTATATCAAAGTCCACAGTTGAATTAAATAAAGTTTTGAGCATAGAGAATTGATCTTGTTATTTACTTGAACCAAGCATATCTTTTCACATTAAAATGATTTCATTGCAAATTCGATATGATGCTACATAGTAGAAATGGTTTCTTGAGCGAAAAGTTTCCCCTGCTATCCTATCATGCACATGGTCTAGAATATTTGAGAATTGACAAAAGGACAAGCTCACCCCTGTCCAAAATAAAAATCCCTTGCTCCACAACCAATCCAAGCAAGTATCCCTAGTATAGGAAGAAAAAGAAAATTCAAAGAAAATGAGAAAAAGAAAAATATTATTTTGTACCATCATAGCAATATTTCAGCATTGTCTCAGTTCCAAGCAAAAATACAAAAAAATAAAGAGAGCAAAAGAGAAAAGAAAAGGCAAAAAGCAATAAAATCCCTTTCCCTACCCCTTGAAAAATAAAATAAGGGTGAATGAGCTTGAATCCCTGGAATTCTCAATTATTCGAAAACTGTGAGGTAAGCCCCATAACATGTGGTTTGTGCCCAACCCGCTTGGCATTGGGTAATCCCTAGCGTGGTGATATGTCTGTCACATTAGCGACCTTATTTTGTACAGACCTATGTCGGCTTATGGATTAGCTAGCTCTTGATGACCCGACTTACATAGTATTTTGGTACGGTTACATGCATATAAATCATGGTCAACGAACACTTATTTGGTTAATTCAAATTACTTGTATCAAATTATCTTGCTCAAAATTGGTGAATGAACAATACAATTGCACACACATTTGTATTTGAGATATTTTTGTATCATTATGATAAATCAAGATCGGCAATGAACTCACATCTGCACATGGGGTTCCTTATAAATCTACATTTTGTCTTTGAGATAATCTAAAATATTTATGCAAATATTTTGGAATACTTTCATCTTCTTATTTAAAAGAACATTTGTTTAGTAGAAAAACAATTACATACATATTTCTTTCCAAAATCCAAAAATTCTTTCAAAACATGCAATAAAATCACATTTCTTTATATATTCGACTTCTGCAACGATGGTATAGTTCCAAAACCTAAACTGTAATTTTATGCCTAGCGCAAGTCCTCTTATATTTTTTTTACTTTAAAAAATAAAAAAACAATCATGCAATAAAACTATTATATCAATTTCCTTTTTGTATTACATGATGATGGTATAAGTCTATACGTATAATTCTATTCCTAGCGCAAACCATTGTTCTAATTTTATTTCCCATTCATCTTAATTCATAAAAACATATGGTTTACATCATTATGTTACACAATTGTGCTTTAAAAGGAACACAAATTTTTCTATTCTCATTTCATTATGTCAACATTCCATTTTGCAACCATGGTATAATTCCTAAGGACCCTATGTCCTCTCATTCCAATGTCTAGGCATCTCCCCGTCTGGGTCCATAATCATTGCATATCTAGAGCCCCACTCAGTGTGGTATTATCCTAGATAGTTTGGGAGTACTCATAGTCCCTGAGAGATGGGATCCCCTACTATAGATCGAACTATCGCAAAACTCGGTCGTAGCGGTGGAGCTCTACCTCACCCTGCTCCATCCTCAGCTAGCAGACTCGCTTGATGTGAGCCAACTCTTTTCTATCCTCTCCCCACCCTAGATGCTCTCTCCATGGCCTCCAGGTGATCTTGTCAGGGATGAGGTCGTCTAGCAACCTCCGTGACATCGGTAGATCTATCCATTGCTATGACCCTCTTTGGAGCCACCAATAGAAAACTCGGGGTCTCTCCTGGTCAACCCCTATCAGTGGGAGCCCTATCGGCCTCCACATCATGATGTGCTCCCAACACCAAACCTATAGTAGCAATGTCAAAACTAGACATTGACCTCCCTTGTATACAACCCCATGCAGGATCCTATACAAGCGACACAGTACAAAGCTGCCCCATGCAAATTTGTACCCGTGGTCTCTCATGTCGTAGACCACATATGAAAGGAGCCATGGTAATCTGCACCTGCTCTAGTGGCACAGTAGTAGGCCACCCACTATCCTTGCCAAAACCTGAGTCAACCTAGATGCCCCAGGCATCTTCCTCAGAGACTCGATGTTCACTCCGCCCTTCTCCAGGGTGAAGCTCGGGTCTCCGCATGGCCTCATCATAGCCTGGACCTGATTGGCCATAGGAGTCATAAACCGTCCCTATATGGGGATCCTCAAGATCCTCCATATGTCCTCTAGAGTGGGAACCATCTCCCCTATCGATAATCAAAAGTAGGATGACCCCGGCTACCATCTCTCTGCTAGGGCTGTCAGTAGCTCCATGTCTATCGGTATTTGTGGCATCTTTGCCACATGTTGTAGTCTGACCTATGCTAGTTGGTCTCACTCTACCTGATTGAGCATGGCCATATCATCCCTTAACTCCTCGTATTTCCATTCCTGACTCTTTAGTAATCCCCTCTACAAAATAAACAATAAAATAACAAAATTCATTAATAAAACAATTATTACAATCAATTAAATGCAATTCAAACAAGCTTAATTTCATAAAAATGATGATATCGTCCACCATTGGATGATATCGTCCTAAATTAAATCAAATCATCCTTTGTAGGATGAAATCGTCTCCTATTTCTCAACTTGGGGATCACCCCTTGTTGGATGGGATCACCCCTATTCCGTTGATTTCGCCCATAGACGAGACCATTGTTCTAGGGACGATTTCGTCCCGATGTCGTCGACATCCTAAAAATAGCCGCGATGCCCCAAAAAAGTCAAAATTTAAATTACAAATTACACAAATCAAATTAAAACATAATTCACTAGGTTTAGATTCTTACCCGTAGCCCGTGCTGGACCTCTGTCGATCTATGCATGGTTTCGACCATTTTGTCTGCAGAGCTCTAAAAACAGTGAAAATGAACAGTAAAAATGAATTAGGGTTTTACCCTATTTTTCTTAATTTTATTTTAAAAACAACATTTTTTTTAAAATTTTTCTTTTTCGTGCTTTTACCTCAAACGTTCGATTTGGGTAAAAACACGGAGGGGGCACCATAGTAAGCAGTCGTACGATTCGACCTAGAATCATCGTCTAAAAAATTGAGTAAATTTTTGCTTTCTCATAAAATGGGAAGAACTCGTCTTTAACACATTTTCTTCGAAAAATTTGCTAAAGAGGGGGCAAAATGTAGCACCCTAAAATTGGTGCAGTTAAACCCTTAGTAAAAAGATAAAAATTTGAATTTTAACCCCAAAACTGCCCGTTAACCACTCGTTACCCGCTCCCCTCATTTTTCATGCCATTTTTAGGATTTGTTTTGACCGTTGGATGATATCATCGATGATCAGATGAAATCATCCTAGATCTGATGAATTCATATGGAATAGAACGTCCAAATGATTTCGTCCCAAAACTAAATTTTCATAATTAGCTTATGTTTCAACAACTTCTCTAACTTGGGTAGAAAGCATGTCTGCACGGTTAGAGTCTCCCCCATTGGAGATCTCCCAAATTGGGGTGATCTCCAACCTCCTAACCTCTCCCTAAATCCTATATAAACTTAGGATTTTTCTTGACTTCCCCCTGGCTGATTTTCCCTACAACTTTAGTTTCTCATGCATTAGAACACCTTCGCACCATTGTTTGCATTGTGTATTTCAAGTTTTTCTTGTAGGAATTTTATTGTTTTTCAACTGGAGCAAGCTCGGATCGTCGCTGGAGATTCTAGACGGTTTTGGATGATCCCATCACAGATCAATGATGATCTCGTATGATTGGAGGTGATCTCGACTGTAGTCCATATTGGGGGAAATCAGAGCCCGAAGTTTGCATTTTTTTATCTTCTCTCTTCATTTCCTTATGCATTAACTTAGTTTATTCTATTTTTGCATTCTGGAGTTCACCTCATTTAGCATAGATGCATGATAAAGTTAAAATAAATTATTAAATTAATGCATTTCCTTTAATTGTTATCTAGATTTATCATTTAGGTAAGTTTACTATTATTTCTATCATTTCCCCTTGCTTTTGCAATTGCATTTTTGGTCTTTGGTATCTATTCCTGTGATTGCAGGTTTTTGACGAATTCATCTGATGAATTCATCAGGTCGACGATGATCTCGTCTAATCTCAGATGACCGACTGTGATCTGAGATGATTCTATGCAATTGTAGATGATAATGTAAGATTTGAGATGATATGGACTTCTACAAACCTTAGAATCTTCATCAGACATCCAAAATTAGGTACATTCTATCTTATTTAGCAAACTTTCTATGTTTAGCACTTATTCATGCTTTTTGTATCCATATAAATCAGCATTGGCATATAGAATAGCTTAGATTCATCTTGGCCAAACCTAGGAATTGAATGATTGAATATAAAAATGAACACATCAAACCCATTCTCAACCTAGGCGAGGAAACTACCACTTAAATTTTCTTGGTGAACCCCACTATACATAAAAAATTCACCCTTATATCCCTCCCCCGAGAGGCGCGACCTTCACAGGGCCTATCAATCCGAGATGTTGTCCCATCCTTCTTGCATCTCCATTTTGGGCATGGATCCTATAGCGTGAAGGTAAGGATGCAAAAAAATGGGAGCAGTACACCTTCACCTCACATAATCGATTGAAAAGAGATTCCAAAGACTCAGGTAGTGGCGTGTAGTTATAGGGTTGGCGACGTAGTTGCCTTTGCTCCTAATTCTATTGGGGTTTATTTTGTGGTTACATAAGAGGTGGTTTGGGATCATATATGACTTGCTTCCCTATTTCAATGTTTGTGAGTTGATGCATAATTTATTGTAAAGCATTATTTTGGTGACCCACTTGTATGTCAATGTTAGCTAGCCTATCCAAGATATGTTATAAGGCTACTCAGAGTGGTGATTGTATGGTAGTTGATGTAGTTGCATAGAAACTGATAGGTGATAGAGGTGGATTAGGTGCAAGTGCCAAAAGACAATTAAGCAGATGTGGATCAATAGTGTTCAAAATTTGAGAAGATGTGGATAGTTCCTGATGATCTTGTATGGTGAGCATATCCACATGTTATTTTTCTTGATTTAGCTCAAAATTTAGTTCTAAATTTGAGTGCTTAGCTATGATATATTGATTATACCCATTTTGGTGTAGCAGATACACATGTTATTGATTTTATAAAAATGTTGGGTAAGATGGGATAGGTGTGACTAGATTCGGTGGTGGTGGTAGTTGTGGTGTAGAGAGAGTGTTAGATGGATCCACTAGTTGTGTAGATTGATTCTTTATCACAATATTGATAATTCCCACAAACTCATGGGAAGGTGGATTGGATTTTAGACAAGTCATGTATGCCTCATTAACTTACCTAGGGTGTGCTACTTGTCCCCCATATTCAGGTAACAAATCATGAATGGTACCGATGGGTAGAAAATTGATAGGAGGGTGACCTAAGTCTTTGAATAACTTGATGATAGGCATGAACGTAATATTTTTCACTATATATTCATTGAGACCAAGATTGGTCAAGTGAATCATGACCTGCATTGGGGTGTATGAAGATGGTATGGTGTGATCTAATTCACCCGTAACAACAACAAATTTTTCATCATTGATAGGATTGGAAATATCCTCTACTAAAATGTTGGAAATGGATGTGGGCATATCCTCGATGGGTTCTTTTAAATTTTTCTCACTAGGAGAATCTAACGATGTAGAAGGGACATCGAAAGAAACTGATGATAATAGCGAAGAGGAAAGAGGTGGTGATGACTTAATGAATGGTTGTAATGGTGGAGTTGGACTTTTGATGGTGTCCTTTGGTTGGACATCCAGGTGGGTTGATGGAAAGGGAGATTCTTATGGATGATCAATCACATTGTAATACTGGAAGAGCTCTAGATTAGTATGTACCACATGGATTTGTCCTTCATGTATGTATTTGAGGTACTAATGCACTATGGATGGGATGCACTACATATCTCTCATATAAGGCCTTCTAAGTAATATATTGTACTATATTGCACCCTCTAATATGTGGCATAATGTAGGTATAGTCTTTAGACCAACCTAAATAGGGAGGACTATCATGCCAATAGTGGGGGATAAGGCATCGTTAAATGCTTACAAGGTGAATGAGGATGTTGTAATGTGTGAGGGAGGAAGGTTGAGATAATTTAGTGTGGTTGTGGTGATGATGTTTATGGAAGACCCTGTATCAATCAACACCCACTTATAAGAAATCTTATTTATGCATGCAATGATGTGTAATGGAGGATCAACTATGTTGGTGTTGGGACTGAAGTTGAAGGGATTGAATTTTATTGATACAAATAGTTACAATATATAGGCATAAGCCTATATTCAACACATGACACTTGTCAAGAGAAACTGACAAGTGTCAAGGTGAAGGCATAGTGCACTTTAACTCTAACATTCCCCCTTAAAGTGCACTATCCTAACTAAAGAAGAAACAAAACAAGTCAACATTAGGTAACATTCCCCCTTAATGTTGACTTCTCTAAAACAACCTATCATCCTCTCTTATTGTTGATTTGGTCTAGGCTCGTGCTCTTTGTTATTGGCTCTCCAACTATGAATAATGCTAGATTCACTATGTATACATTTCATTCTGTTGCCTCAGGGTCAGCCACTTCCACGGGTCTGTTGCCACTGGGTCAGTCGTCTAAGTGCCTCAGGGTCATCATGGGTGCCTCAGGGTCAGCCACTTCTGGTTTTGTTGCCTCTACAGGTCATCCTCAGAGGATGTTGCCTCTTGTAGGTCACTAACTAGATTCACCATAAATATCAAATCTCTCTTTATGGTGAACTCAATCTAGAAGGTGTCGGTCTCTGCTAAAAATGCACCTAATACAAAGGAAAAACGAGCCATATAAGAGTGTCGGTCTCTACCAAAAATGCACTCAATACAATAAAATGAGCCATAGATCAAAATAGGAGGAGAGAAGAAGAAAATAAGAGAATCTTCTGAAGTGTCTTCGTCTGTAGTCTTCAGAAGTAGATTCGAAAAAAACCTCGGATAGAGTCTAGGGTGTCTTTGTCTATAGTCCCTAGTATAAGTGTCCTTCTGGTGACCATGTCATCCCACCGAAATGCATGGGTAACCAGCTGCTACATTCGTTGTGTATAGAAAATATCACTAGGTACAAGGATCACATATGAAATTACCTTGGGAGTGTTGGGTACAACCGAAAGTGCACTCCAAGGTAGAAAAAACTTTGAGGCTAAAAAACTCAATTGAAATAGCCTCAAAATTACAATATGACACCACCATTGTGTCCATTGTGGAAAAATGTTTCCAACGACTATAAATACCCCTATATTCCACCATCAAAGGGGCCTTCATCATGTGGAAAAACCATAATGCCTATCTAAGGCAACAAAAATAAACCTCAGCTTGGCATTGCACTATGGCGGAATAAAAAATACAAACTATAATTTTCAATTTTCCCACGCAGGGGACCTTCCACTTCCACTTCCACTCTTTATGTGAAAAAAATCATTATCCCATCCATGTGTGTTTACCCTCATTGTGTGGTTTGCATCGATCCTTTCGGCCACGTATCACCTTCAGGGCCGCAGAACATCAACAATCAATATTACATAGTGATAACAAACAAATCCAAGCAAAATGTGAAGAACCTTAAGCTCTCAATTCAAAATCTTTTTGGTCCTATTTGGGGTCTGTCTAAAACACAGGACTCCATTTACAGTTATCCTCAGTGGTTACAGTCCCTTTCACCTGGCCAAACCTTTGATTTGTCTACATACATGCCAGTCCTCAAGCCAACATCTCCATTTCTAGCTATGATATGAATTTGAAAAATCAAAAGGCTCTACACTTTGCAAAACTACCTCTGCCACCACATTAAGCACAAACACCTTTGTTTGCGTGTTCAACATCTGTTTAGTGTTCCAGCTGGGTCTTGACTTTGCCATTACTGATGCCAACTGAACTTACCTTGTCGAGGACTTCACCTCCGCAACTGCCACCATGCACTGCATTTACACCATGTCCACACTTGTAAAACTATTTTGAAAACTTCGTAATTGAATCATGCAGCCTGCCATTGGAGGAAAACACATCGTAAACTCCATTCGTGGATGGATCTATGGAGGTTTGGTGGTCACCTAATAGCCATGAGTCCACACATTACAAAAATTTCATAATGGCTATGTCATCGTGGTGGGCAATCGTGACGGTGGGAAATTGTTTCTTTCAACTTTATGTCTGCGTTCACCACCTCAGCATTAACAGCATCTCCAGATCATGTTATCAATAGGAAAGAAAAAAAATCATGTTACGAGTAGCCACGCTAGCCATATAAGGAGCTTTCAGGGGGGGACTCGAACGTGGGCGGAGAGCACGACATAAGGAGCTTTTAGGGGGGGACTCGAACATGGGCAAAGAGCACGATGGGCGTCATGGCAGTAGATTGATGGGGGCCTCGATGTGGGTGTTTGTGAGGCCCCTGTTTGACTCCATGGGAGAGTAGAATCAACATTTATAGGTGGTATCGGTGCTGTGCCTGGCTTGGGTCATCGACAATGTGCCAGATCCCCAGTCCGCGAGGCTGTAGTGACTTCTGCAATCCCTAATAACTCAACAACACTGAGATTGTAACAAACGGTTTTTGTTGGTTTGAGGGCAATGGCAATTAGGGCCTCCATTTTTCCAATCGATGTCACACTCATAGCAGAACTCACTCCTAACATATCGCCATCACGCATCCCATGTCGAAGTTCAGGCCGAAGGCTTTGGAAATTTTCCCTGTTGATCTGAATGACAGAGAGTTAAGCAATAGCACCATAGTCCAGGAAAAAAATAGTACAACACAAGATTGCAGAGGCCAAAATATGGTGCCAACAAAGCCATCTTCTGTCACTTCTTCATCAATAATTAAAAGAAACCATTTTGAAGTGCAACCAGGGATGACTCCATGCTTCCCTTGACGGTGCTTATTTTAGCCTTCAGCTCCGATAGAGGCATTCGCATTCAGAGGATGGCACCCTCCACATCGACTAGCTTCATGCTAAGATTCATGAAATCCACATGATCTCTATTAATCAACTCCACCAATTCATTCTTGATGAGGGCTAGATGCCCCCACAGCTCTGCTCGTAGCATGTCTAGAGCAACGAAGCATCGTAGATCTGCAATGTACAACTCGTTGAAATCTGGCAGCATGAACACCTCCTTCTTGAACCATAATGGCTGTTGCACCTCCTCTTCGCCCTCATCATCAATGACAGTGGAATTGGGTAGCTGATAGATCATTGAAAGAAACAGTGCATCATTGCACGCTAACAGTCACAAAATTGAAACAATCTTGGAGGGAATAAATTATGTCATTTCTTTTGCTATTGCTACTGCTCACTACAGTGGCATTTACTATACTGCAGATCTGACTGAGCCTTCGCACACCTGCTTTAGTTCCTCTCCCTCACACTTTTGCAGTCGAGTTGCTGACGATGGCGCCCCGCGATGTGTTTCCCGTTCAGGGGCAAATGAGATCCAGGGAATGTCTTCTTATTTCTCTGTGGTGGCGGTAGATTCCTTCAAGCTAAAAAATGTCTAGAAATGGCTGTAGCCCGTGAATGCTCCAATGGATTGAACTTGGCAAAAAACACATCGCTAACAATCTGTGCGACCCTTGAGCACTACAAATGCTATGACCATCGAAACAAATGCTAGAGTTAAAGTGCACTATGCCTTCACCTTGACACTTGTCAGTTTCACTTGACAAGTGTCATGTGTTTCATATAGGCCTTCTACCTATATATTATAACCAATTGTATCAATAAAATGACCCCATTAGTTTCAATCCTGACATTTGGTATCAGAGCTCTGATACCAAATGTTGGGACTGAAGCTGAAGGGATTGAATTTTATTGATACAAATAGTTACAATATATAGGCATAAGCCTATATTCAACACATGACACTTGTCAAGAGAAACTGACAAGTGTCAAGGTGAAGGCATAGTGCACTTTAACTCTAACAGTTGGTAGGCACTTGTTTAATCTCATGATCCTGAAAAGTTATAAAAGGATCCTTACATGTTTGAATATGCTCACAAAAATGGTAAAAGCATTAAGATCATGGGTCTGTAACTCAATTGATATCAAATTATCCATGAGATTTTCTCGATGTCTAGGGGATTGTTGATTAAATTGTACATGGACATTTTAGCCAATGTTGTATAAGGAATTTGAGTAAGCCTAATTTTTATTGTCACCACTGGTTGAGGTGATGGACTTTGTGTAAAATTTTAGGATGAAAAAGGTTGTGGTATAGGAGGAATATGGATTCCCCTAATAGGTCCTTCAATGGGTAGGTTATGTCTAGTAGTGGTACGAGATCAATTACAGCTAATAAGCTCACCTTCTCAATAATAAGGATGACTCATAAAGGTCTCCTAAATAGGGGCATCCTAAGAGTCGTATTCCCTATATATGATGTCAATATTATGACGTAGACCAAGATGCCATGGTGGAATAACCATGTCCTCCAAACTAAATTAGAGATATTTTGCACCTCCATGTACATTCCCTACATCACCAACTCATGACTGAGCTCAACTACGCGTGGTTACCATTATCTTTATTACTTAAACATAAAGGAAATAAACAAAGTATACATGATTATTATCTCGTTTAAATTTTCTTTATGAATTCCTACACTATTTTGTGTAGTTTGATTTTGAATTCCCTAATCCTATAAAACTAAAGGGGTAAACAAAATAGAAATATAATAAGAGGTATTCTGAGCACACTCCCCTATTGGAGAATATAACCCAAATAGAAAAATAATGGTTTTATAACGGATAATGGATCAAGGTAAACCTAAGGAGTCAAAATTAACCCCACTAAGGAGGTCGTGTTGTCTAAGTCCTACTACTAGCCCAACAAGATGTTCGCTTCAACACTCGGGTGTGTCTTGGATGAAAATGATAGCTACATTCCACTAATTATTTTACCCCATGGTAAAAGGGCATTACTAATCCTTCCTACTCTAGGCACACCCAAGAGTAGGGGACCTTCTAGTGATGAAGTCTAGAAAGGCCACTCGCTTTGGCCAACTAGGTTGCTAAGGTGCGAGCCAATAGATGGAGATTAATCCCACCTTCATTGGTCTCAATTAATGATTGGGGATAAATTTTAACTTGTTAATGTTTAATGTGATGCATGGTGTGTGGGGTTATTTTTATTCCATGCAATAGAAAGTAAAATCATAGAGCATTCGATGTTCTTTCACTAATACATGAAATGATGTTTTAAAATTTAGATTTCTAAGTAATAAAAATTTTAAATTTAGAAACCTAAAAATGCAGAACCCTAATATGATATCAGCCTTTAGATATGCAACAAGAAATCAAGAACACAACAAGCAAAATAGGGATCGTTTGTATGAGGGACGGTCTACAATAGAGGTTGTTTGACACAAGGATGATCAAAAACATGGGTGGTCTGGGATAGGGACGACCATGAAAAAAGGTCATCTGACCTAGGGATAGTCAGAGACAGAGTGTTTTAAAATTAAAATATCTTCTATACTTTCTCTACTTAAGAATGAAATTTTTAATTTTCTTTACTGGAAAGTAGGAAATGAATGACATAACCACTCATAGGTGTAGCCTTAGTCTATTGTAGATGTTGTTTATGACCTTTTGTGACTTCTATTTTGAGGTCATCTCTGGGAGGGGTGGTGGTGCCTGCTGGCCATATTAGGGTGAGATGGTTGCACCTACTAACCGTCTCTGCCAGGGATGATGGTACCTACAATTCAAAAACACCAAGAAAAGTAGTAATTAGAAATTGATTTGCAAAAAATGATAAGGTCCGGCTATTATTGCCACTAAAGATAATAAAAAGGAGACTGTACATCTATGGAATAAAATGAAAAACCATCTATATAGAAAATTAAGTAACCATGATGACAAAAACAAGATTTGAAATAATGGTGCCCTTTCATTAATATCATTTTTGTTCCTTCAATAGAGGTTACAATGAATCCTATTGAGGTATTTACTACCAATTTGATACAAATTTACAATAAGAAGATATATCCAAGATGTATCTCATAGGATCTCTTGTATCTCACAAAATAATTTGAGGGTTTTTCATGACCTCCATGATGTATGATGGTGAGGAATGCATATTTATGTTATCAGCTCCATGAAAGATCTATAATTTGCACAAAATGAAACTAAAAAAGCATTAACAACATATAATTTCAAGATAAGACCCACATTCATGATGAAGAAAATGATAAAGAAAGCTGAAATATGATAAAAAAGTGCATGAAAATGAAATTAAACTATGTTAGAAAGTAACTCAAATGTTGTTAAAATTGATGAAAATAAGGAAACGGGGAAAGGATCACTACCCATATGGCCATCCCTGAGTAGGAAGGTCTAGCTTGATAGCCATATCAGAGTGATATGGTCATGCTTACGGGCTGTCTCAGGGTGATACGACTACTAAATAGTGATCGAGCTTCTTTGTGGCCAATACAAAAGACATCAAGACTAATCCATGAAATTGATGTTGAAGGGTGTGCTTGTGAAGAATTACTTAATTGTGGTATTGAACATCGAAGCACAAATTTTGAATGGTGCAAAGGACTACAAATACTTTTTTCAACCTTTAGGATGGTGCATTGACATGCTTTGAAGCTCCATGGTAAATTTTGGCATTACTTCATTGCTATGAAATTTGAAGACTCTTTTATTTTTGATTCGGTAGCAATTCAACACTTAAAAATTTGACTCTTGTTAATGAGGGCAAGGTGTTATTAAATATAATTTCCAATGGGAGTCTAAGAATTCCTTTAGAAGCCAATAAATAGTTGAATATAAAGAAACATAACCACTTTTTGATAATCGTTGCACTGTTGCCCACAATTGGAAATTGTAACCAGCTTGAATTGTTGCTCAGTGCCTAGGTTTTTTATGTTTCATGTGAGGCCATCCCAGGGTAGGGTGGTCATGAATTTTGACCATATCGAGGTAGGATGGTCTATGGACGTCATCTCTTGGTAGGACGATCCAGGCTACAAAAGGAAATTTGCCCCTGTTTGAGTGGTGAAAACCACTATTAAGCCCTCGGGTTGCCCAAGGTGGGTCATAAGGCCTTAAAAGGTGTTCATATAGGTAGTCTCCTCAATATAATGTGTTTTAGGTATCTAAAAAACCTATGTATTATTACACTTTAGTTTATCTAGTTTGATATGCTTGAACCTATGTAGTATTATGCTCTAGTTTCTTTGTTTTGACATGCTTAAACTTCTGAATTATTGTGTTGTGGCTTCTTTGGTTTGGCATGCTTAAGTCACTACATGTTTATTGTGCTATGAATTCATTGGTTGGGCATCCTTAAGTCACTATTATGGTTGGGCATGCTTAAGTCACTATTATGTTACTATTGTGTAGCCACCTTAAATCATACCTAAAATTATGTGTGGTAATTAATTTAAATTTAGCATGCTTTAATCCCTTCGAATTTTAGTATTACCATCTTATGATGTCCTATTGTGTAAGTCACTTTTGGGTTATGTTGAGTAATGGGAATTAAAATGCTTCCCTAAGTTCTATGGTGGTGGCACCTTAAGAATCATTGATGACCATGCAATTTGTTAAGTTATTCAGTGCATATTGTTTGTCAAGCTCAAGCCATCCTTAGTTGGGTATTTTCTTGCTGGAGATAAAAATTAACTTATATTTTCCATATTTGGATTTGTAATTATTTATTAGTGTTATAAATTAAATTACCTTTATCATCTTGGTTTTGTATTAAATTACCTTTTTGTCTTGGTTTTGTGTTATCCTTGCTAGAGATATTAAAAAAAAAGTTATCTTTAAACCATCGTTTTTCATGACGTCTGAATTAAACCACTTGGGAATTAATATGCCCAATAGCTTGATTGGAAAATTGTTTTATCGGGAGTTAAATAGTTGACTCGCTCTTCTAAGTTATTATTGCATTTTTTCATCTTTGAACGATTGTAAAAATATATATAATTAAACAACCACTCGAAAGAAATTTACTAGGTTGCAAGTGGAATTCTATGGCATTGTTTGTTATCCTTCACGTGGTTAGCTATAATTGTATTATTTATCTCTAACAAGCATAATATACTCTTAGAATTGTTGAGTATCCTACAAGTTTATAGTTTCATTTAAAATAGAAATGCATTAATTAACATTAAAGCCATTATAATCTCGAAAACTAGTCTTTTGAGTGCCTTGGTGCATTTGTGGAGATGATAGGTGAATGGTACAAACCGAAAGCTAAAATTTCTTCAAATATGAAAGCTCTATTTAGAATATTATTGAACCCAAATTCTTTGTGTAAATGAATATATAATATTCTCCTTAATTTAATCTCTATTGGAGAAACCCAGGTGTTGTAGGTGAGTTGGAGAGGAGATGGCA
The DNA here is from genome assembly GCA_028583015.1 of Wollemia nobilis. NCBI lineage: Eukaryota > Viridiplantae > Streptophyta > Pinopsida > Araucariales > Araucariaceae > Wollemia > Wollemia nobilis. The sequence goes on along the minus strand of JAQPPZ010017077.1, from coordinate 3,535,714 downwards.
ATCCTCCAAGGGAGGTCCTAGGTTCAAATCTCTACCCTACCAAAAATCTGAATTGGGTATCTAAAATCCAATTGATAATGTTGGTGCGGGCAAGGTCGGGTGCGACCCTTGGGTGACTTTGACAGTGTAGAATCCCTTGTTCGTGGTCTCTCAGACCAAGGCGGCTCCGCAAGGGGTTTTTTGCTTTAAACAAAAAAAATCTCTACTAGAGAAACTCTTGAGTATATCTTGTATTTTTGAAATAGACTGAATAACCTATCAGGCTAACACTATTTTCAATAGCAATTCTTGATTCACTTTTGTATTATTATTTAAATCTTATAAGAAAGGTTGTATCTAATATGATGGTTAAATTTTATATTATGTAGACACTTTGTATTTCCATTCCTTTAATTATACTATGGAATCATTCCTTTTCAATATTTATGACTAGAAAGTATCACACATACATGAGTTAATTTTGATATGGTGTTTGTTTAAAAAGGTAATTTTACTTTATGTTTGAATGAAAGTTTTATATTAAATTAAAATTACTTTTTATATTAAAATTTATTGTTTGTAGATTATGAAAGTGAAACATTTTAATAGGAGATAGGAAGAATCTACTCCTTTTTTGTGAAAAAAAAAAAATTAGCTAAGTTTATATTTAAAATATATATCTTTAATATTTTATGAAAGAATATATTTATAAGAGCTTAGTCATTTTAGTAAGTTAATTTTTATATTGTCTATAAATTTCTTTAATAATTAAATTTAAGAACTCTCTTGAAAATATTATCTATAGAGTTTTCAAGAAAAATCATAGTTTATAATGGGTATTCTATAATGACCCTAAACTCTGGAAGAATAACCAAAAAATATTATTCACCCATTCCTAATGAAATATGTGAAGGTATTCAATGAAACATCAAGAATGGAAAAACCCGATAAAATATAGATAAGAACAATAGGTAAATATGGGTGGTATGGGATACCTATCTGGGCCATTATACAAGCAGTACATGTGATGGCTCCATGAGCAATTAATGAATAAAGAGAAATCTATTAAGAAAAGAGACTAGATGGACCCACGATGGTTGGAATGAGATAACTCATCGTAGTTTTCATGATTTGATAAAGGAAATTGTGTTAGTGCCAAGTGAATGACATGAAATTAATTATCCATGATGCTAGATATCAATCTATAGATATGGTAAAACAATTAAGCATTGTTGCATCTACGCTAAAAAACCTTACATGTTATCTAAGTAACATATGGATTATGTTAGACTTAAGGTTACACTTTTAGATACATATAAGGGAGGGGAAGAAAGCATCGACCCTCTAATTATTATGGGCCTTAGAGGATAACCCCAAGCCATAATTCTAGGTTCTCATGCTAGGTAGTGGGTGAGAAATATAGAATCACTAAAGGCATTTTCTATGGAATTTGGACAATCTCATCCATTTGGGGATCGTCTGCAGTGGTCACAATCCAAAAGTGGTATTTGATGCAACATACTGATTAATCAATGGGTGTAAAATAAATTTCAAAAACATGAAAAAAAATTACCCTTCTCAGTATCTTCTCTTATTTTTCAAACCTATAAATCATACCAGGTTGTAATAATCAGTATGTTAGATTGGGTTCTCACAGTTAGGTAGAAATATAAGGAAAATTCCCAAGGACTTTCTAGAAAAGCTTGTGAAGCTTGAGAGATTTAATATTTTTTGCAAATAGTATTATTGATGATAGCCATAATTCTTGAGCTAGATACCAACTCATATGTATATGACCACTAAATTTCCAATGCATATGTAGTAACCAATGTACATAGTTATGATGGTTCAAATGCAAATGATCTTGTGTTCTTTGATTGGGCCCATTTTTTGAGTTGCCAAATTTATAGCTAGTTGGTCACCTTAAAACTAAAAGAGTGATTTAATTTGTTACCCTTCATACCTATCTTGGTTGTTCCTCCTTTAAATACCTCCAAGTATGCATAATACAAATCTCCAAGTAAAATATAATGATAAATACCATCGTATAGTTGACTGGACCCTAGTCCTTAGTGAAACCACTTCATATATTTATTTTAGTAGACTATTCATAGGGCCTACATTTTCTTGCTTTTATGGTCAAACTCCTTTCCTGGGCCTTAATATTATTGATACACTTCATGGAAATAAGTGTAAGCTAGGGGATTGGTATTTCCTACAAACCAACACCACTATCAGAACTCTCAATATTTGGCATGGAATTATTCATATAGATTGATGAAGCAGACAAGAATTTTAAGTCTAGAATCAAGAAAGCCTACACTTATCACTATTTATTCAATTTCAAAGATATAAGCATGACAACAAGTGTTCAAGCAAATATTTTAGATAAAAAGCTCAATGGAATCTAGTTGCAAATTATACCACACGTGGAATTCTGATCCAACGAGTAAGTTTAAGTTTAAGTTAGTAGAATTGAATATGAAGCACCCAATATTTGATCATATTTCATGTCCAAAGATTGAGAAATTTAGAAATAATGAAGATGATCAAGCCATTGAAATTAATATTAATGATATGGAAGAATGACCACCATAGACTTTATGATTTCAAATGACTTTATGATCCAGCAAGAAATACAGAGCAATGGATAAGTGACGACATCATAGATAATATTAAAGAGGACCTAAAATGGACAAAAAGTAAGATTCAAGAATGGTGGATTTCATGTTGTGAACAAGACAAGTAGAAGAAAGCTTTCCCAGGTTCTTTAGACAAGTTGTTCAAAAAATAATTTAATGTCAACTATGAATGTTCGATGTAGAAACACTAGGGAGAGATATTTTTGAAGTTGATGATAGTAAGGGATCAAGAAGATGAAGAATATTATGAAGAAGAAGAAGTCCCTCAATAAATTCCCACTCAAGAAGAATTTGTAGTTGGTTACAAATATTTAGAATAAGAGGTAGTCTAAGAGGAACCCCCTCTACATAGAAAATAGATAACCCAAGATAAGAATGCTAGTGTACCTAAAACCATTATGGCAATAGAAATTGTCTTAGATTCTAGTCAAGAAGATCCAATGGGGCATGTTGTAGAAGTTGAAGTGGTACAAATAGTACCATAAAAAATAAATGTAGCTATTGTAGCAAGCCTAGATAAATTCAAGTCTTAGCCAAAGATCCAATAGCATCCTCAATATATGAAATCCAGTAGGAAAGAAAAAATGAGGAGTCATCCAAGCACTGTGTAGAAGGATACCCCAAAGAATACTAAACGGAAGCAACTAGAAAAGGAAATATTAAGAACTAAAGTATTGATCAAAATTTTTTATGTAACAATCTAGAAGTCAATGCTAGAAGCAAGAGGACCAGGTACATCTCCTATCTATACTCCTCTTCCTAAAATTCACTTACCACCTATACAGTCCCATACTGAACAACCACTCCCATCATCTCCCCCTATAATATAAGTTTCACCCCCTCATAATATACCACCAAAAGCAACTGCCATAGCATCAAGCATAGCATCAATGTTTAAAAAGCAAGATTTAAATTCTTGAGCACCGATGTTGTGTGAGCATGGAGGTAAAAGGTGTTTAAATCAAACATTAATCCAATGCGATGCTAAGGTTTTGAGTGTGTGCATTTTGAGATCCGTTCGCGCTTTTTGAAATGATGAACCATAGAGGAGAAGGGTCATGAATTTTAGCAGAGGGCATAGTGAAGATAATGATACAGGGTTGCATGTTTTGTTTCAGCTAGTAGGCTATCACAACTTGTCATTTGGATAGCACTAAGGTTCTGTGAGAGAGGTGGTCAAAAGTTTGATTCACACGAGTGACATGCAGATGTTGTTTTGGTGGAAAAAATATTGTTTTGCATGGTAGAAAGAAGGTTTTAGAGTTAATTTGTGCACTGCTATTGCTATCCACTGGTGTAGCCTAGATGGATGTCTAGCTAGAACTAGGGCATCGTGGGCCAAGAGGTCACAAGATCAAATTGTTGCAAATATTTTTTGTAGGGCATAAGAGAATATTTCATGCGCTTATAAAAGGTATGAATAATTTTTGTTTAAAATTTATTTTGCAAAGGTACTTTGTTCGCTATGCATTAAGGGGGAAAATATTTTATTTTGAATTTGATCTAGAGGGATTCATAAGGTGTAAAACTATTATTTGATATTTTAATAAGGTTATTTGGGTCTTATTTGAAAGATGTGATTCTGCATGTTTAATTAGGAGACATAAGATGTATTTTGGTTTATATTGAATTGTATTTTTTGCCACATTAGAAATGAGATATAAGATGTATTGTGGTATTTTTGCTGATTGTATACTTGCTTGATATTTTGAAGGTTTTGGTTCATTATTAAGGGCTTTATATTGTGAAACCAAAAAGGATTTATAGAGCATTATTTTTTGGTATTCTTGTGCACATATTTTTGAAAGGATTTTATATAGATTATTTGAAAAGGATTTTTGCTAACTTGTTTTGAAGTGGCCAAAGAAAGGGAGTTATTTTGAGACAGGCACACTTTCATCAAGGTAGTTTTAGAGGTATGGTATTTTAATTCCTACTCAAAGTGGTGTTGTTTGAAGAAAATAGTTTTAAGTCATAAGGTGGAGATATAAGGATTAATTTATGTGCATTGTTGGAAATAGGTGTGCTAGAGTGTGGAAGCTAAGTTGTGCTTTATTGTTGAATAAAATTGGAGATACATGTGCTCGGGCTTGAGAATAAAGTTGTGCATCATTATTGAATGAAATTGGAAACACATGTGCTAGAGCTTGAGAATAAATTGTGCTTCATTGTTGAATGAAATTGAAAACACATGTGCTAGGGTTTGAGAATAAGTTGTGCTTCATTATTGAATAAAATTGGAAACACATGTGCTAGGGTTTGAGAACAAGTTGTGCATTAGTGTTGAATGAAATTGGGAATAAAAGTGTAAAGTGTTTGAGAACATAAGTGTACATTATTTTGAGTGATATTGGAAATGAAGATGCAAGAGTTATAGATAAAATTTATGAAGCCAATTTGTTCATCATCATGATTGATTTTAGGAGTATATAGAAAGGATAAACTTGTTTATTGTTCATGATTGATTTTGTAAGTAGATGAGAAGGAATTGTGCATTATGATTGGTTTTGGAGTGAAGTTGCAAATCATAAAATACCAGGTCAGTTGTCAAGTACTAGACTAGAGCTACCTTTAAAATGTAATAAATGTGAGACATGTGAAAGCAATAGAATTAATAAATATGAAGAACATATTGAGCATTTGTTAGTGCATATCATTCTCTATATGTTCAAGAGGTTAAACAAATTCTAGGTAGAATATGTCTAAACTGCTTTATTTAAGGAAAGCACATTAAAGAATAGATAAAGTACTTGATGACATCATTATGCAAGATAGATAAAAAAATTTGTATATAAGGTTTGAAATAAAGTTGAGCAGGTTTTATGAGCAGGTTGAGGAGGATATTTAAGCATATTTATGAGTAGGTTTGATTAGATTAGTGAGAAAGTTTGAGCAGAGTTTTGAGCAGGTTTGGTGAGCTATTTTGAGCAGGTTTGGTGAACTATTTTGAGCAGGGTTGGTGAGTTGTTTTGAGCAGGTTTGTTGAGCTATGATTGGATAATATTTGAGCAAAACTTGTGTGTAGGCTTGCAGCAAGTTTGACCAAGCCTTGTGTAGGCTTAGAGCACATTTGAGCAAGCCTTGTGATTAGGATTGGAGTAAATTTGAGCAAGCCCTGTGTGAAGGCTTGAAGCATATTTGAGCAAGTTTTGATGAGAAAATTTGATCAAGCCTTGTGTGTAGGCTTGGAGTAGATTTGAGTAGAGTTGAGAGTAGTTTTAGGAGCAAATTTGAGCAAGTCTTGTGTATACTTGGAGTAGATTTGAGAAATATTTTTGAGTAGGCCTAGAGTAGATTTAATCAATACTTGTGAGTAGGTTTGGAGTAGATTTAAGCAAGCCTTGGGAGTAGTCTTGGAGCATATTTGAGTAGGATTTGGAGAAAACAAAAGCAAGCGGATTGGTGTCTATGAACCAGAGAAAATGGTATTGGTGTCTCCTATGGATATAGGTCCATGAACCAAAGCAAAGAGGATTAGTGTCTACTATGGATAAAGGTTCATAAACTAGAGAAAAGGGGATTGGTGTCTCTTGTGGATAGAGTTCAATGAATTAGAGCAAAGGGAATTGGTGTCTCCTATGGATAGAGGTCCATAAAACCTGAAGTAGAGAGGATTGGTGTCTCTTGTGGATAGAGGTCCACAAAACCTGAAGCATAGGAGATTGGTGTCTTTTGTGGAGTGGTGTCCACAAAACTTGAAGCAAAGGGGATTGGTGTATTTTGTGGAGTGGTGTCCACAAAACCTTAAGTATAGGGGATTAGTATCTCCTATGGAGTGGTGTCCATGAACTTGAGAGGGGATTGGTGTCTCCTATGGATAGAGATCCACAAAACCTTAAGAAGAGGAGATTGGTGTCTGTTGTGGAGTGGTTTCCATGAACTTGAGATGGTATTGGTGTCTCCCAATTGGTATCTCCTTTGGGTTGGTGCCCATAAAAATTATAATAGGGAATTGGTTTCCAAGAGATTTGTTGAGAAAATTTATAAGAAATATTTTCTCCATGGATGTAGCCCACATTGGGTGAACCGTTTTAAATCTGTGTCTCTTATGTGTGAGATGATATGTGCATTGTTTCATTATTGCAATTTATTATATTGGATATTACTACTTTGGAAAAGTAAAAAGTTTTATCTTATACTGTTCATCCCCCCTCTTAGTATAAGATTGTGTTCTTCAATTGGTATCAAAGTGGGTTCCTTCAGGGAAGCCTAACAACTTGAAGGAAGATCTTACAAGAACACACATGGCCAAGAAAGGCAAAAGAAGAATCATGAGACCATATCCTCCTAAGAAGGAAGGAACACACATGGACATAAAAGAAAAGGAAGATGCTCTAGTAATTGTGTTGGACATTTTGAGTCCCTAAGTCAAAGTTGTCATTGATGTCACCAGATGAGGTCATCAGTAATTTCAGCAGGAAATAAAGGTGACAAATATGGTTATTTGATATCCAACAAGAAGGCAAAATATCGAGGGAAACAATGCAAAAGACAAAAGTTAAAAAGGAGTTATAATATTTATTTTATAAATTATTTAAATTCAGCATGAATTTAAATTTTATAAATAAATATTAAAGGTACTTTATCGAAGGATTAATATTATAATGGTGGTTATTATAATATTAAAATTGCCATGGTGAAAACCCAAATAAAATAATTATAATCCTTATTATAATATTTTATAAGGCAAGGGGTTTTATAAAGTCCAAAAGTAATTTTTATTAAAACCCAAGGTTGGGTTTACTAAGGCTTTCGAAGCCTTAAAGCGCCGACGTAATGCATTTCAATAAAAGCGTCGACGTCTAGACAAAGGAGGAAGGGCAATATAAATACATGCCCAAAGTTGTTTATTATCTATCCTTGCTCGATTGATTATTGAGTTGCACATGCGAAAAATGAGCTCGTGGTTAAAACGTTTGGAAAGGAGAGTACAGGATAACGTGGAGAGAGACCACCCCCAATTCGCATTGGGCAGTGTGGCCTAGTGGCAGCTTGGAAAGCGTGAAGGCATTGGTAGCATGGAGGTCGTGCGTTCGATTCTTGCGAAGAAGTTTTTGGTGGAGTTTTTGTGGAAGCGCCAAGGCACACATTTTTAAATGTGGGCAAGGAAAGCGCAAAGAGGAAGCACGTGGTGCTTCCCCTTTGCGAACGAGCGTGTAGCTCATGTGGCAACCTTAGCCATGGCTAAGGCGCTCACGGTGAGGGCAAGATGCGGGGTCAAATCCCCTTGAGGCAAGTACATTTTTTGTGTTAATTAATTTTATGGTTATGCCCTAAGGTTGGAGTGATAAGGATGTTATAAGGTTTATTAATGTTTTAATAAACTTTGTTAATTAGAGGTTGTTGTGATTATTTCTGAAGGTGAAGTGTTGATAATTATTTGAGCTTTATTATTTGGAAAGTATTATTTTGAGAGTTATATTTTAGGAGGTATAAGGAGTTATGGTAAAGTGTTAATTGAGATTTATTTTGAGACTTGTTGATTATTATTTTTGATAAGGGTTTTCTTCTAAAAGGACTTTGGTGGATGTGAAAATTAAGTTGGAGTAAAAAGGTGTATTTAAAGTTATATTTTGCATTGTGATTTTAATTGAAGTCCTCTAACCCTTATGTGAGTTTGGAAAAGAGTTTTTGTGAAGTGTGGCAGATTTTGTGGACAACTTCTTGGCAACAAAAAGGTATGGGCAAAATTCTTCTCTATTGAGTTGGTTGATTGGCTTGATTGAAAATTAAGTTTGGAGTGAAAAGGAATTGATTAGGGTTTCCTTTTCAAAAGTGGTTGAGTTAATGCTTCAAGGTTTTCTGAATTGAGAGTTGTGATTAAGCCTTGTTTTATTAGCATTGTTGTTGAAGCCAATTGGTTATGCAAAGAACTTGAACTTGAGTTAGAAAAGAACATGAGTATCATTGTTATGTGAGATTTGTTGTTGAGCATTGTTGGAAATATTTTGAGTTGGTTGATATATGCTTGGACTAGGGTTTGTGAGAAAGGGTTGTTCCTTGAGGTGATTGGTTGAGTAGAGTTGGTTGAGCCTAGTCAAGTGGATGTGAAGTGGTTGTTCAAGTTCCATGAAACAAACTATTCTATATTCTGATTTGAGTTGAGATTGAGCATTGAGTATAGAACATATTGAGTCTCTAACAATTCTCTTTATGCTTCTATGAGATTGATTTGAGAAAGTGATTGAGCATTGAGTATAGAACATATTGAGTCTCTAACAATTCTCTTTATGCTTCTATGAGATTGAGTTGAGAAAGTGATTGAGCATTGAGTATAGAACATATTGAGTCTCTAACAATTCTCTTTATGATTCTATGAGATTGGACAAGTTCTGTGTGGACTTGTTAAGCTGATTTGAGGTAAGTCTTTGAGAAGGCTTGTGGACTAATTTTGTGTGAGATTTTGTGGAAGCTTGCAATGCATATTTGAGCAAGTCCTAGAGAGGACTTATTGAGTATATTTGGACAAGTTCTGTGTGAGCTTGTTGAGCATATTTGGACAAGTTCTATGTGAGCTTGTTGAGCAGATTTGGACAAGTTCTATGTGAGCTTGTTGAGAGATTTGGATAGGTTTGTGTGGACTTGTTGAGAGAATTTGGATAGGTTTCTGGTGGACCTATGTGAGCATATTTGAGTTGGATTTGATTTGTTGGGACTTGTAGAATTAGTTTAGTGTGAACTATTGAGAAGATTTGTGCTAGATCGAATGTACTGTGTTTAGTGCAAGATATTGAGCAGAGTTGTGCTAGACCGACTGGACTATGTTTAGTATAATATTGAGATAGAGCTTTGGAGGTGATAGAGTAGAGAGGATAGAGTCTCCAGTGGATAGAGATCCATCAGCCTAGGACATTGAGGATAGGTCTTCTGAGTGAGGACAAGAGTCTTCAAGTGGAGAGAGATCCACAGTTAGTGCGTTGGAGGTAGAGTCTTCTAGAGGATCACCAACTAGAGTAGAGGAGAAGGAGTTCTCCTATGGATAGAGATCCACATCCAGATTTAGGGGATCAACATCTCCTTTGGATAGAGGTCCATAAACATTGTAATTGGGAAGGATTCCCAAGAGATTATTTGAGAAATATTTAGAAGAAATATTTTCTCTATGGAGGTAGCCCACATTGGGTGAACCACATTAAAATATGTGTCTCTATTGTGTATGGTGTTTTGTGCATTGCTTTGATTACTGCTATTGATACTGCTATCTATACACTGCATAATATTGATTTGAAAAGAAAAAGTAAAAAGTGGTCTTATATTGTTCACCCCCCTCTTAGTATAAGCTTGTGTTCTTCAATTGGTATCAGAGTGGGTTCCTTCAGAAGAGTTTGATAGCTTGAAGGAAAAGTGGTCTAAGAACACAATGGATCAAAAGGATCAAAGGGATGGGTCCATCAATAATGCAGTACTAGTATTTGATGGAAGTGACTTCTTGTATTGGTGTATGCTAATGAGATTTCACCTGATGGCACTTGGCAATGAAGTTTGGGATGCAGTGGAACTGGGATATGATTCAATAGTCAATCCTCCTACAGACAAGGAAGGTAAGCTTCTAATGCATGCAAATTCAAGAGCTATGAATGCAATTATAAAAGGGTTGCGTAGATCAGAATCTATGAAGGTTATGGAGTGTACAATAACAAAAGATATGTGGGAACTATTGCATACCATATATGAAGGAGATAAAAGTGTTAGGAAAGCTAAGATCAAAAATCTCAAAGGAGAATTTGAGAATCTAAGAATGCGGGATGATGAAAATATTCGTGACTATCTCAGCAAGGTTGATGAACTTATACATGAGATGAAAGGTCTTGGAATGAAGGTTGATGAATCTGATGCTTGTGATAAGATCTTGAGAACTCTTCCAAAGAGGTATAGTGAAAAGGTTTCTGCTATAGAAACATCAATTGATAGTGATTCTCTGACAAGGAATTCTTTGCTTGGCATGCTTACGACTTTTGAGATAAGAACAAAAGATCCTATCCCTCCAAAAGAGGTTGCATTCAAAGTGAACAAGAAGATGAAGGGTAAGAAGTCAGAATCAAGCAGTGAGTCATCTAGTGATGAAGAAGCTAACTATGGTAGAAGAGATAAAGGTTCCAGAAGACCCATAGATCTAAGATCTGTTAAGTGTTTCAATTGTGGAAAGTATGGACATTTTGCAACAGATTGTAAAGAGCCAAAGAACAACAATGATGAAGAAAAATAGGATCATAGGTACAGGGAATCTGAAAGATACAAGTACCAAAAGAAAAGCAAGGATGGACAAAACAGACAAGGAAAGAAGTTCTTCCAAAGGCAAAAGAGAAGCTACTATGCGGATAATGCAAGTAAGTACTCAAATGATAGTGATGCTAGTTTTTCAGACAATGATAGAGATGAAGTCCTATTTATGATTGAAGAAAAAGAACCAGTTAAGAAAAGGACTCCAGTTATTCTCAAGTGTTTTAGATGTGGTAAATTTGGACATCTTGAAGATGATTGCACAAGGGATGGTTATAGTTTCAGTGATGATGATTTTGAAGATGCACTTGAAAGACCAGATGAAAATATTCTAATGGCATTAGAAGAAGAAGTGAGTGATCCTATAGAAGACAAGCCAAAATAAAGTAATGATATGGACAAAGGTAAACAAATAGAGGATTATTCAATAGAGAATGGTTATGATCTCAAGGGAGAACTTATCTATGCCCTTGACATAGTAAATAAGGTAAGAAAGCAACACTCTAAGCTTGAAAGTCAGTTTCAAGAATGTGATGAAGAAATATTATTGCTCATAGAGGATCTAGAAAAATCAAAGGCTAAGGCAAGCAAGTTCAAAGATAAGTTAGAAGCAAAGATCTTGGAATGTGAGAAGTTAGCACAAGAAGTGGCTCTACTAAAGGAAGATGTAGAAGACTCCAAGAATAAGCTATACAAGTATGTAAACAGTGCAAAGAGTGTGGATAAAATAGTCAAGATACAAAGAGGAGCAACAAACAAGATAGGTCTTGGTTCTAAATAGGTTCAAAATAAAAAGGAAGAAGAGTCTACTTCAAGTCTTGAAGAAGAAGAAACTTTAGAAGAAGATACATCAGAAGAAGACAGTGTAAGTGGGAGTGAGACATCAGAGGATGAGTTGGACAACAAAGAGTTCAACAAAGATAGGAACAATGCACAGAGAAGATACAGATGGAACAACAATCAGAATAGGAGACCAATGAGGTCAAGACAAGGAAGCTTCAATGGAAGATGTTTTTCATGTCACAAGTTTGGGCACATGGCTTCATAGTGCAGGACACATGAAAGATAGGAATATGGGAAAGGATAACTTTTCCAAGGGTATTGCTACTCATGTAATGAGTTTGGTCACAAGGCAATGAATTGCAAGATTCATGATAGAAGAAGATATGGCTTCACTAGGAGAAATCCTAAGATAGTTGCACCTCCAAGGAATAATAACATTAAGTGTTATAAGTGCAATAATGATGGTCACACAACAAGATGGTGTAGAGAAAATATTCTAGAAATAGGTATGAATAAAAATAGGAACATGAACAGGAACATGAATATGAACAGGAATAGGAACATGAACATGGATGAGAACAGGAACAAGAACATGGATGAGAATAGAAACAAAATAGGAACATGAATGATGATAGGAACATGGATGATCACTTGGAAAGAAATAGTCAGAGGATTCAAAAAACTCAGAAAAGAAGAGAAAAATATAAAGGTAAAGAATAGTGCTTTCGAGGAGTAGAAATACTCCCACCCTAAAATTAACCACCTCATATGGAGGTGGGGGAGGGGCTAAGCTAAGAGGCTCGTTCTTAGCCCCGAGCCCCAAAGGTGACCCTTTGCCATTGATGTCAAAGGGGGAGAGATTTGTGTGATTTGTGTATTGGGGAGAGATTGGATATGGGGAGAGATTTGATATTTGAGAGAGCATTGTCCCAGGGGGAGCAATGTCCTAGGGGGAGCAGAAGAAAAAGAAAGGTCAGGTTTCAGTAAAAAGGATATGGGTTGCCATCAATGACAAAGGGGGAGATTGTTGGACATTTTGAGTCCCTAAGTCAAAGTTGTCATTGATGTCACCAGATGAGGTCATCAGTAATTTCAGCAGGAAATAAAGGCGACAAAGATGGTTATTTGATATCCAGCAAGAAGGCAAAATATCGAGGGAAACAGTGCAAAAGATAGAAGTTAAAAAGGAGTTATAATATTTATTTTATAAATTATTTAAATTCAGCATGAATTTAAATTTTATAAATAAATATTAAAGGTACTTTATCGAAGGATTAATATTATAATGGTGGTTATTATAATATTAAAATTGCCATGGTGAAAACCCAAATAAAATAATTATAATCCTTATTATAATATTTTATAAGGCAAGGGGTTTTATAAAGTCCAAAAGTAATTTTTATTAAAACCCAAGGTTGGGTTTACTAAGGCTTTCAAAGCCTTAAAGCATCGATGTAATGCATTTCAATAAAAGCACCGACGTCTAGACAAAGGAGGAAGGGCAATATAAATACATGCCCAAAGTTGTTTATTATCTATCCTTGCTCGATTGATTATTGAGTTGCACATGCGAAAAATGAGCTCGTGGTTAAAACGTTTGGAAAGGAGAGTACAGGATAACGTGGAGAGAGACCACCCCCAATTCGCATTGGGCAGTGTGGCCTAGTGGCAGCTTGGAAAGCGTGAAGGCATTGGTAGCACGGAGGTCGTGCATTCGATTCTTGCGAAGAAGTTTTTGGTGGAGTTTTTGTGGAAGCGCCAAGGCACACATTTTTAAATGTGGGCAAGGAAGTGGCAAAGAGGAAGCACGTGGTGCTTCCCCCTTTGCGAACGAGCATGTAGCTCATGTGGCAACCTTAGCCATGGCTAAGGCGCTCGTGGTGAGGGCAAGATGCGGGGTCAAATCCCCTTGAGGCAAGTACATTTTTTGTGTTAATTAATTTTATGGTTATGCCCTAAGGTTGGAGTGATAAGGATGTTATAAGGTTTATTAATGTTTTAATAAACTTTGTTAATTAGAGGTTGTTGTGATTATTTCTGAAGGTGAAGTGTTGATAATTATTTGAGCTTTATTATTTGGAAAGTATTATTTTGAGAGTTATATTTTAGGAGGTATAAGGAGTTATGGTAAAGTGTTAATTGAGATTTATTTTGAGACTTGTTGATTATTATTTTTGATAAGGGTTTTCTTCTAAAAGGACTTTGGTGGATGTGAAAATTAAGTTGGAGTAAAAAGGTGTATTTAAAGTTATATTTTGCATTGTGATTTTAATTGAAGTCCTCTAACCCTTATGTGAGTTTGGAAAAGAGTTTTTGTGAAGTGTGGCAGATTTTGTGGACAACTTCTTGGCAACAAAAAGGTATGGGCAAAATTCTTCTCTATTGAGTTGGTTGATTGGCTTGATTGAAAATTAAGTTTGGAGTGAAAAGGAATTGATTAGGGTTTCCTTTTCAAAAGTGGTTGAGTTAATGCTTCAAGGTTTTCTGAATTGAGAGTTGTGATTAAGCCTTGTTTTATTAGCATTGTTGTTGAAGCCAATTGGTTATGCAAAGAACTTGAACTTGAGTTAGAAAAGAACATGAGTATCATTGTTATGTGAGATTTGTTGTTGAGCATTGTTGGAAATATTTTGAGTTGGTTGATATATGCTTGGACTAGGGTTTGTGAGAAAGGGTTGTTCCTTGAGGTGATTGGTTGAGTAGAGTTGGTTGAGCCTAGTCAAGTGGATGTGAAGTGGTTGTTCAAGTTCCATGAAACAAACTATTCTATATTCTGATTTGAGTTGAGATTGAGCATTGAGTATAGAACATATTGAGTCTCTAACAATTCTCTTTATGCTTCTATGAGATTGATTTGAGAAAGTGATTGAGCATTGAGTATAGAACATATTGAGTCTCTAACAATTCTCTTTATGCTTCTATGATATTGAGTTGAGAAAGTGATTGAGCATTGAGTATAGAACATATTGAGTCTCTAACAATTCTCTTTATGATTCTATGAGATTGGACAAGTTTTGTGTGGACTTGTTAAGCTGATTTGAGGTAAGTCTTTGAGAAGGCTTGTGGACTAATTTTGTGTGAGCTTTTGTGGAAGCTTGCAATAAATATTTGAGCAAGTCCTAGAGAGGACTTATTGAGAAGATTTGGACAAGTTCTGTGTGAGCTTGTTGAGCATATTTGGACAAGTTCTATGTGAGCTTGTTGAGCAGATTTGAATAGGTTATGTGTGATTTGAGAATTTAGTTGAGCTGTTGAGAATTTGATAGGTTTATGGTGGACCTGTTGAGTAGATTTGATAGGTTCTATGTGGACCTATTGAGCAGATTTGAGCAGGTTTGAGTGGACCTATTGAGCAGATTTGAGAAGGTTTTGAGTGAACCTATTGAGAAGATTTAAGTACTATGTTAGTGCAAGAGATTGAGCAGAGCTATGCTAGACCGACTAGACTATGTTTAGTATAGTATTGAGATAGAGCTTTGGAGGTGATAGAGCAGAGAGGATAGAGTCTCCAGTGGATAGAGATCCATCAGCCAGGACATTGAGGATAGGTCTTCTGAGTGAGGACAAGAGTCTTCAAGTGGAGAGAGATCCATAGTCAGTGCGTTGGAGGCAGAGTCTTCTAGAGGATCACCAACCAGAGCAGAGGAGAAGGAGTTCTCCTATGGATAGAGATCCACATCCAGATTTAGGGGATCAACATCTCCTTTGGATAGAGGTCCATAAACATTGTAATTGGGAAGGATTCCCAAGAGATTATTTGAGAAATATTTAGAAGAAATATTTTCTCTATGGAGGTAGCCCACATTGGGTGAACCACGTTAAAATCTGTGTCTCTATTGTGTATGGTGTTTTGTGCATTGCTTTGATTACTGCTATTGATACTGCTATCTATACACTACATAATATTGATTTGAAAAGAAAAAGTAAAAAGTGGTCTTATATTGTTCACCCCCCCTCTCAGTATAAGCTTGTGTTCTTCAAATTGAAATCCAAGAAAATAGAGAGAAATAGGAAACTATGGTGGACATGGAAGAAGAATTTGATTTTTCTCTCAAAGAGATTGTTACTCTAAAAAGAAAAGTGGAAACATATAAAGAACTAAAATCAAGTAGTGGAGAAGAGGCTAAATTTGTGAGATGTATTGAATGTGGTAACCTTGGTCACCTTGCACTTTATTGTCCACAAAATGGGTATAGTAGTAGTAAAGAGGAAAAGGAATACAAGAAAAAGAAAGAAAGAAAATTTAGTTATGAAAATAAATACAGGCATGGACAAGGCAAGCATGAGAATATATTTCAAAGGCACAAGAAAAGTTTTTATGTTTAATAAGCAAGCAGTGCTTCAAGTAATAGTGATGAAGGTCTCTCAGATAGTGAAAAGAGGAAATATTATTTTTGACAATAGAAGAAAAATAAGATGCTCCTATTGAATATAAATTAGAAAATAATGAAGATGCTCCTATCATTGAAGACCTAGAAAAAAAAATATTCAAAAAAGGAAAAGGAAACCCTGGTTGACATGAAAAAGAAACTTATTGTTGCTCTTGGATAATTGGAAAGAGTTAGAAGGGACAATGTAGAATTGAAGTCTCAAGTTCAAGAGGATGAGGAAAATAAGACAAAGCTTCTACAAGATCTCATAGAATTAAAATTGAAGGTTGAAGATACAAATAAAGTTGAAGAAGGTATGGCTAAACAATTATATGCAAAAGAGCTAGAATGTGAAAAATTAGAACATGAAGTGGCTTCTCTAAATATGGAAGTGAAATATTCTAATGATAAACTACATAAATTTAATAAAATTTCAAAATATTTGGATTATATTATCAAAGCACAAAGATCTCCATTTATGAATACTGGACTTGGCTTTGAGGAAGTTCAAGAGGTACAAGAAGAGGAGTCAAGCTCAAAATAAATAGAAGCATCAAAGAAGGTATTTGGAGAAGAATCTAAGACCTGTGCTGATATGTGTTGTAGTGGAAGCATCAATGAGGAAGAAAACAATGCACCATCAAGGAACAAGGACCATTACAGAAAAATCAATGAGAGAACCATGCGGTAATATCCTCCAAGACAATCAAACAAGTTTCACTATTCCTTGCATGGTTATTGTTTCGCATGTAATCATTTTGGTCATAAAATTATACATTGTAGAGTTCATGATAGAATTGATTTTGGCTTCACCAAGAGGAACTTCAATTCATATCCTCCAAGGCAAGATGAATATTTATTTCAAGGTTATTGCTACTCATGTAATCTTTTTTTTCATAGAGCTATACATTTCGGGGTTTATGGTAAGAATAATTTTGGCTCCATCAAGAGGAATTTCAATTCATTTACACCCACCAAAGACTACAACATCATGTGATACAATTACAATAATTTTGGGCATAAAGAAAAGTGGTGTAGAATAGAGTTTTCAAAAATTCCAAAGAAAAGCAATAACAAGGATGTTCAAAAGGTTCAAAAAGGTATGACTTCAAGAATTTGGAAAAATGTTGAAAAAGGAGAAGAGCATTGTAATTTGGGAGTAGTCTTACTCCCATCCCAAAATTAATCATCTAAAAAAAATGAGGTGGTGAAGGGGCTATGCTAAAGGTTTTATTTTTAGCCCCAAGGAGACCTTTGCCATTGATGTCAAAAGGGGAAAGAATTCAGTGAGGGGGAATAGCTTCTCAAGGGAGCGGTTTTGGAATCCAGTTGCAGCAAAAGAAGATTTTTTTAAGGGTTGTCATCAATGACAAAGGGGGAGATTTTTGGAAATATTGAGCATATTGAGTTGTCATTGATGTCAAAATTTGTCATTTATTTCAAAGGATTGATGTAAAAATGTTGTATGGTTGGACAATTATGCAAGGCAAGGTATATCTCAAAGCAAGGAAAATTAATGAAAAGAAAAGGTTTATAATATTTATTTTTTAAAGGCGATATCGCGACAGGTCCCGCCTTCCTGGCGTCTGGGTGGTTATCTGTCGCGTTTTCGCGACCTGTTGTGATGCTGCTTCTTTGGGCTGGTTTTTGTCGCGATTTCGTGACTGGTTGTGCCCTCCTGGTCTCTGGCGTTTTTCTTGCGCGATTTCGTGGCATGTTTGGCTCCTTTGCGACTGGGTGGTTTTCCGTCGCGATTTCGCGACCTTATTGAGGCTTGTTAGTTGCTTTCTTTTTCTGTCGCGATGTCGCGACGCTTTCTGCGGGAGGCTGTCGAGGGCCTTTCCTGTCGCGATTTCGTGACATGTCGCGATTTCGCGACATGTCGTGTTATCGCGCCTGTTGGTGCCTTAGTGGCCGTGTTGGGTTTTCCTGTCGCGATTTCACGACATGTCGCGGTTTCGCGACCTGTTGCTGTTTCGTGCCTTCCGTTCTCTGTGCCTTGCGGTTCTTAGCCTTGCCTTGGTGCGCCTTCCTTGTTGTTTTGCTTGTGGCTCTGGCTCGGGATGTGTTCTCTCCCGCTTGTATCTGGTTCTTTTTTTAATACAAGTTTTTCATTTTTTCAAAAAAAAAAAAAATATTTATTTTTTAAATATTATATAGAGGGACAAGTTTTAAAAGAGAAATCAAAGCAAATAGGTTTAAATATTAAAAGAATCCCAAAATTTTAAAGTTTAAAGAGGAGGAAAAAGGGTTTAATTAAAATCAGTTGGGACAAAGGTTTGAAGGCGTAAGTTTAAAAAAAAATTAATATTATAATATTTTTAAATATCATAATATAAATTTACAAGCATAACACCAATGTTTAAAAGGTATAATTTAAATTCTCGAACACCGACATCATGTGAGCATGGAGGTAAAAGGTATTTAAATCAAACATTAATCCAATGCAATGCTAAGGTTTTGAGTGTGTGCATTTTGATATCCGCTTGCGCTTTTTGAAATGATGAACCATAGAGGAGAAGGGGCATGAATTTCGATAGAGGGCACAATGAAGATAAGGATAAAGGGCTACACATTTGGTTTCAGATGGTAGGCTAGCACAGCTAGTCATTTGGGTAGCACTAAGGTGCTATGAGAGAGGTGGTCACAAGTTTGATTCACACGAGTTACACATGGGTGTTATTTTGGTGGCATAAATATTGTTTTGTATGGTAGAAAGAAAGTTTTAGAGTTAATTTGTGCAATGCTATTGCTAACCGCTGGTGTATCCCAACTGGACACCTAGCTAGTGCTAGGGCACTATGGGCCAAGAGTTCGCAGGATCAAATCATTGCAAATGATTTTTGCAAGGCAGAAGCGAATATTTTGTGTGCTTATGAAAGGTATGAATTTTTTTTGATTAAAAGTTGTTTTGCAAAGGTACTCCATTCTATGTGCATTAAGGGGGAAAAATATTTTATTTTGAATTTTATCTAGAGGGAGTCATAAGGTGTAAAAATATTATTTGATATTGTAATAAGGTTATTTGGATCTTATTTGAAATATGTGATTTTGGATGTTTAATTAGGATATATAAGGTGTATTTCGATTTATATTGAATTGTATTTTTTGACACATTAGAAAGGAGACATAAGGTGTATTGTGGTATTTTTTTATTGTATTCTTACTTTATATTTTGAGGGTTTTGGTTAATTATTGAGGGTTTTATCTTGTGAAACCAAAAAAGAGTTATAGAGCATTATTTTCAGGTATTCTTGTGCACATATTTTTGAAAGAATTTTATGTGGATTATTTGAAAAGGAGTTTTGCTAACTTATTTTGAAGTGGCCAAAGAAAGGGAATTATTTTGATATAGATTTTTAAGGGCACATCTTCATCAAGGTAGTTTTAGATGTATGGTGTTTTAACTCCTACTCAAAGTGGTGTTGTTTGAGATAATAATTTTAATTCATAAGGTGGAGATATATGGATTAATTTATGTGTATTTTTGGAAATATTTGTGCTAGAGTGTGAAAGCTAAGTTGTGCTTTATTGTTGAATGAAATTGGAGACACATGTGCTAGGGCTTGAGAACAAAGTTGTGCATCATTATTGAATGAAATTGGAAACACATGTGCTAGGGTTTGAGAATAAGTTGTGCTTCATTATTGAATAAAATTGGAAACACATGTGCTAGGGTTTGAGAATAAGTTGTGCTTCATTGTTGAATGAAATTGGAAACACATGTGCTAGGATTTGAGAACAAGTTGTGCATTAGTGTTGAATGAATTTGGGAATAAAAGTGTAAAGTGTTTGAGAACACAAGTGTACATTATTTTGAGTGATATTGGAAATGAAAATGTACGAGTTATATGAAGTCAATTTGTACATCATCATGATTGATTTTGGGAGTATATAAAAAACACAAACTTGTGCATTGTTCCTGATTGATTTTATGAGTAGATGATAAGGACTTGTGCATTGTGATTAGTTTTGGAGTGAATTTGTAAATCAACAAATACCAGGTCAGTTCTCAAGTGCTAGACTAGAGCTACCTTTAAAATGTAATAAATTTGAGACATGTTAAAGAAACTGACTTAATGAATGTGAAGAACATATTGAGCATTTGTTAGTGCATATCATTCTCTATATGTTCAAGAGGTTAAAAAAATTATGGGTAGAATATGTCTAAACTGCTTTAGTTTAGGAAAGCACATTGAAGAATATATAAAGTACTTTATGACATCATTATGAAAGATAGATAAACAATTTTTGTATACAAGGTTTAAAATAAATTTGAGCAGGTTGAGGAGGATATTTGAGCATATTTATGAGCAAGTTTGAGCATATTTGTGAGCAGGTTTGAGCAGAGTTTTGAGCAAGTTTGGTGAGCTATTTTGAGCAGGTTTGGTGAACTATTTTGAGTAGGGTTGGTGAGCTATTTTGAGCAGGTTTATTGAGTTGTTATTGGAGTAGATTTGAGCAAGCCTTGTGTGTAGGCTTGGAGTAGGTTTGAAAAAGCCTTATGTAGGCTTAGAGCATATTTGATCAAGCCTTGTGAGTAAGCTTAGAGCATATTTGAGCAAGCCTTGTGTGAAGGCTTGAAGCAGATTTGAGCAAATTTTTATGAGCATATTTGAGCAAGCCTTATGTGTAGGCTTGGAGTAGATTTGATCAGATTTGAGAGAATATTTAGGAGCAGATTTTAGCAAGCCTTGTGTAGGCTTGGAGCATATTTGAGCAAGCCTTGTGAGTAGGCTTGGAGAATATTTGAGCAAGCCTTATGAGTAGGCTTGGAGAAGATTTAAGCAAGCCTTGTGAGTAGGCTTGGAGAATATTTGAGTAGGCTTTGGATTAAACTAGAGCAATGGGATTGGTGTATCCTATGGATAGAGGTCCATGAAATAGAGCAAAGGGTATTGACGTCTCTTATGGATAGAGGTCCACAAACCAGAGAAAAGGGGATTGGTGTCTCCGATGAATAGAGTTCCACGAACTAGAGCAAATGGGATTGTTGCCTCCTCTTGATAGAGGTCTACAAAACCTAAAGTAGAGGGGATTTATGTCTCCTATAGATAGAGGTTCACAAAATATAAAGCATAGGGTATTGGTGTCTCATGTGGAGTGGTGTCCATAAAACCTAAAGTAGAGGGGATTAGTGTCTCATGTGGAGTGGTGTCCAAAAAACCTGAAGTAGAAGGGATTGGTATCTCTTGTGGGGTGGTGCCCATAAACTTGAGAGGGGATTGGTGTCTCCTATGCATAAATATCCACAAAATCTAAAGCAAATGGGATTGGTGTCTCCGGTGAAATTATGTCCATGAACTTGAGAGGGGATTAGTGTCTCCTTTGGATTGGTATCCATAAACATTGTAATATGGAATTTGTTTCCAAGATATTTGTTGAGAAAATTTATAAGAAATATTTTCTTCATGAACGTAGCCCACATTGGGTGAACCATGTTAAATATTTATCTCTTATGTGTGTGATGATCTATGAATTATTTCATTATTTCAATTGATGATATTGGATATTACTGCTTTGGAATAGTAAAAAGTTTTATCTTATATTGTTCACCCCCTCTCTCAGTATAATATTGTGTTCTTCACCATAGAATAGGAAAAATAAGATAACCACCCAAACATATGATGGAGTGGATCCAATTACTAGAGAACAGGTCAAATTGGTTGCACACCTTAAAGTCAGGAAGCCAATAGTAAAAATGACAATGGAGAGTTATTACACCATGATGCAAAGGTATGGTATTTCATAAATTCCAAAAATAGATACACTAAAGGCACTTTGTACTGAAGTAGATACAATTTTCCTCTAGATTAAATAGATAGATATAAATCTTGTGACTATGAAGAAGAAGCTTCAAGCCTTGGGGAAAAAGCTAAATAAAGAAAATATAGAAAAGGATGGTCTGAAAATGAGATTCAAGACCTAAAATTCTTGCTAGATAAATCTCCCACTGAAGAGCAACTATAGTATAAGGATAAAATGATTTAGAACTTGGAGGAGAATTTGCAATAATAGAGAACTAAGATTCAAGCACAAGAGAAATAACTGCAAGAATTGATGTTGAAGTTCCAAAACTAGTAAGAAATTTTGGCCATAGTTCAATTGGATTTGGAAAAGGAAAGAGAAAAGCCACAGAGCTAGGTAATCTCCAAAGACTTGCTAAAGTAGTTTAGAGGTGAGTATTGGATCAAAATCAAGGATGTTACAATGCAATCTTTCCTTTTGGCTAAATTATAACATACATTATGAAATTGATCTAAGAAGTGAAAGGAGAATTAAGTAGAGGAAGAGAGGAATTAATGAATAAAGTGTAGCAATAAGAGGCCACACTCTATATGCTATGAAATAGAGGGGAATACCCCACCTATAAAAACCCTCAAAGAGATACCTGAGTGAGTCAATATTCTTCTCAACCTAGGTCATTTCTAGAATTTGGCTAATCAAAAGAGGAGAAATAATTAGTGTACTTAAAGTGAGCACATATAAGATAAAATTGGTAGTGCAAAAGGTCATGGATATCAAACTCCTAGGATATTGAGATGTGAATGACCAATTTTACAATGCAAAAAAACTCAACCAATGACTGGATCAATAGCACAATGATGGAAATAAAATTGATGCATTGCCTAAACCTCTAAAATTAGAGCAGATCATTGCTCTCTTCCATAGGCTCTCTACCCTACTATAAAAATCCTAAGAACTAAATTGAAGATATGGGGACCCCTCATATGATTGTTACTTTGAATTGTAGGAAGTTCTCCATAATTTTAAAGCAATACATATACCCTATCAAATGACATGGGATAAAATTTATAGATTATTCCAACTGAAAACAACTCCTTTAGTAATTCAAGCAACCAGTCAACAAGGTGAGACATCTAGTTCAACCATGAGAGAAGAATAGGAAGAATCTAGTGGAACTACTAGGACCTCAAATATGGGAAGCATATAGGAGGTCAGACCTTGTACATATTCATTTTTAGTTTGTTTTACCTTTTTTATTTTATTTTTACTCCATTACCCAATAGGATAATACCATATGGGTTATATATGGGTAGAATAACTCACCCACATATATCTATTCAGAGGGAAAGACTTTGGTTATTAATATTTTGCCATTTTTCTAAGGTAGCTTTAGAGACTTGGTCGGGCATGTGAAACAACCATAAAAAAAAAGAAAGGTAGGTAAGGCTCAGTAAACCCAAAGCAATACCATAACACGAAATTTTGCTAAGTATAGACAACTATTATATTTTTGAAATGATGATGTCAACAATAACAATAAATGTATTCGATATCTAACATGGCTGAAGTTCAAGTTTCAACTAAGGTAGGAGAATTTGATTTTGTTTTAGTGCTAGACTCAAATTTTGACTAAGTACAAGGCATGACCATAAATTAAAAATGTTGATGTTAGCAAAGGCTTGATAAAATTTTGGCATCCAATGTTATAGCAAATCATATCAAATGCAACAAAATTTTGGCTATGTATACAAGAGGGCTAGATTTTTGAAGGTGTTGATGTCAATAGAGGCTGCATAAAATTCTAGCATGACAAGGAATAGAGCATGAATAGAAAATATACCAAGGTATTGAGCCTAGCATACAAAGGCAATATCAAGTGGAATATCATCCAATATTTGATAAAATGCTTTGTAAAATATCAACTAAGTATCAAAGAGCACTAGATGTTCAAATGATGACATCAACATAAAGCACTTAAAAGCTCGACAGAGATATGAAGTAGTTTTAAATAAATATTTGATAAGAAACTAAGCTCAACGATAAATTATTCAACATTTGACATATAGATTCATGCATAAGAGTGACTAAGCAAAAAAGGGTGGTAAACTAAGAAACCTGACATCCAAAAAAAAGGTGAAGCTAAGTGTTGAGAAGCACTAGATAGATAATAATGTTGATGGTGACTGCATAATAGAAGAATTGATTTATTTCAGCTAAGAAAAGAGGAATCTTGTGAGATAGCAAAGTGCCCAAGCATGCTCCTAATAGTTATAATCTGCTATCAAAAAATCTCAAAAATCAAAATCTTTCCTGATTGACACCTATACAGATGCAACTGGTCTAGTCGTGGAGTAACTAGGAGAAAAATAAAATTTTCATATGATCCTATGGATTAGATGAAGGTACTTTAACCAAAAATATCTTAGATTAAGTCAAATCAATCCACATCAACATCATGGTGCCAATATAGTTGCAAAAAAATGAGCTGAAAAGGATTGCACATGTGCCACATCAACCTAACAAGCCCATAGTCCACTCTAAGAGCAATCATGCTAAGATAATAGTATGAAAATTTAAAACTATATATACTTGAATGTAACTCATAAAAATGGTCAACTCTTTAGATTTTACAATTGTGCATTTTGTATGATTGAAGGCTATACACCCCTTAATGAAAGTTTATGTTTTTTTTGGCCTTTGTCAAATATTGTTGCAAAATATGTATGTATGAATTTCTCATTAAGCATTTTTATAAAATTTGAATGAATGGTTTATTTATTAAAGAGTTAATCTGCTATCTAGATTTCTCACTAGATTGATGTTTCTTCAATTTATAAAATGCTTACATGTGTGTGCTTAATATTTTTATGTTTTGCAACATGTTTTGATATTTGATTTGTTAGGAATTTTAGTTCAATTAAGGGAATGAGACTCTCATACATTTTTGTCTCTTAATTTTGCTAAGTCTATTCTAATTTAAATCCCAGCTTCTTACCTTACACATTTCTTACTTTAGTCTACAACCCCACTTGTTAGTTTAGCTAGAATCATAGGAACCAACCTACTTTGAAGGCTAACTAAAAAAACCCAATTCTAGGTATTCCAAACTTGGTTGAGGTCTTGAGGGTACAACTCACTTAGGTGGATTTTGGACCAAAAATATTTAGTGCTCTTCCTACTCTATCCTAATATAACTAGCTTTAAGGGAAGAGGGAAATATAGTAGAAAGAAAAAAGATCCTAATATTATAGGGGCAATGCACCAAGATCAAAATAAGATTCCTCTAAATAACATTAAGACACATGAATGCATAAGAGTAATGCACTAACAACTCAAAGGTGAACACTTTCTCCTCTCATCATGTTAAGCACAAATTGCATATAAAGGAAACAAGATAGAAATTATATAGTCACAACCTCCAATATACACACATAAACATACATACATACAAGAAATATGATAGAAATAACCAAATAGTCATGGCCTCAAGCATATACATATACATATATACATACATACATATATATATATATATATATATATATATATATATATATATATATATATATATATATATATATATATATATATATATATGTGTGTGTGTGTGTGTGTGTGTGTGTGTGTGTGTGTGTGTGAAAATTATAGATTATGCTAGAAGTGGGGGCTCAAAAGCTTACCCACAAGACCACTCAAGGTTCAGGTACTACTATATAGAAGAAAATGAAGGGAAAGTTACATATGAAGCTTAAGGATTGAATAAGAAACTTGTCGATCCTTTGCAATATCTAAACAACTACTATTTATAGATTACAAAAGGAGAGATTTTCCCTCCAAAATTAGTGTAGGAATTTTTGACCATGCTCCTTTGCTACTAGTTTGATTGTGTCCTTGTAGTCCTTTGAGGTCACTAGATTTAGAGTCATAAATTATCAGGTGTTGTATCCTTAAGCACCTATGATACCTATTATTTGGGATTCTAGAATCTAACTATAAAATGTACTTCTACAATTACTTCTATTAGATTCGATATTGTTTCTACAATGGGTGCCATACCTTTGTCTTTAATAAACCACCCAATCTTCTTAGATTGCTACGCTGAAGCGACACTGGTAGGTAATACTTAACCTCCCTTGATAATGGAGTATTAGTCTAGCCCATATACCTCTTTTAGGATCTTGTGCATCATTACTAATGTTTTACAACTTGATATAACCCTTATTCCTCCTACTAAGTTGGTTGCAGTACACTTTACTTTCTAGAATGCTCTTATTATTTTTGTAACTTTCTTTTATTTTTTGAGATGACATGAGCTATTGGATGCTATTCAAAATTTTCTCTTCAACCTCCCACATTAGAACTTTAAAAGTTATGAGATCAATCTAGAATATTTATCAAAATTATTTTTCAAAAGTCTTATCATTTGCCCTCCTATTAAACCTTTTTAGTGTTCCGCCTTCCTAACATTTTTGTTTTGCATAGTACACCTTTCAAAACTTTTTTTTTTCTTCTTTGAAAATTTTAAAACTTCTAACCATCAGAGGTCTTTTCTCTCTCTTGTGCCTATCAATTTTTTTTTTCTTTTCAAGGATTTGAATCATGTATATGCTCAAGAATTTTTCCTTTCTCTCTTGCTTGGAAATTTTGCAAAGTGGCACTCTTTTTTTTGGAAATTATCTACCTAAATTAGTTTATTCTTTCCACACCTTCTACTAACCATTGTTATTTCTTTTTGTCTCTTAAGAATCCACCTAAGGTAGGAATCTCAAAGTGACCAAGTTTTTTGTAATGATGTCATTGGAAAATTTCTCTTATCTACAATGCCATTTTCATGGAATTTTTCTCCATGGAGATCTTGTTGAGCATTAATTTCCCCCATTTGTGAAATTACACTCTCCCTTAAGGTTTTGATATGAAAGCCCTCTCTTGCAAAGAAGTTAAACAAAACAACTTCTCCAAGGTCTCTGCTATATTAGCATTTGCATATGTGTAATCTCAAATAAAGATGTATCAATTCAATGCTAGGAACACCTTAGTGATTGTAAGTAACTATAAACAAAGGGTATGTGTTGGCTTATTTTATCATGCTACTTTAATGATTGTTCATGAAACCGAAATAAAAAGAAATGTGAGTTGGCCCTCATATGACCACGATGTAGTGCCTTAATTCCTTTTATCTTCAAGATTTTAAGGTAGATTTTATCTTCCCTTATTAAGTAGATTTTAATCAAGTTTTATCTTGCATTAAATCCTACTTTAAATGTGAAAATAAAGATCAAATATATCTATGAATATAAATCCGAAATGATGAATAGGCTCCTTGAATATAGCTTCTTATCATGAAGATAAAGATAAATTTCCATATGATTAATAAACTATCCCTCTTTGGTGAAATTGATTTTCACAAAGAGATGATAATCTATTGCCTTAAAGTAAGGACTTTAGAATGTCATTTAATTATACCTATTTTATGAAATGATTTTCATAAAGAAAAATAATTTAATGCTTTAAAATAGCCTTTTAGTATAACATATAAAAATTACCTCCCTTCAATGAAATCAAAATTTTCATGAAGAAAAGGTGCATTTATTGCTCCACACAGGGTAATTTGTGAAATGCCATAAAACATAACCCCTTCAATGAAATTGAAATTTTCATGAAGGAAATGTCATCATAGGCTCATGCATGAAATCTGAAACTGAAAAAATGAAATTTGGCCCAAAAATGCAAATTTTGAAATTTCAAATTTTTAAAATCTGCATTAAAAACAACTTTGACAAATTTTTAAAAATATGAAATGACTCCAAATAAAACGTCTAAGTGTATAATGGAAGTATGAAGTATATTCTATGCATCCATGCAATTATTTTTGGATTTTGAAATTTTTTTAATTTTTATTTTAATGTTCGAAAATTAAAAAAAAAATTGTAAAATGAAATTTGAAAAATAGAAAAATGAAAATCTGAAGTAAATTAAATGCTGAAAACGCAGAAATGCAAAGCCTCCTCAGTTTGATAGCACCCCGTCCTACAAAATCGAACATGTGAGAAGTTCATAAATGCAACCTAGATTATTCGACCCACAGATCTGCGCAACCAAAATAAACTAAGTGCTAGCTCCTAGGATTCAAAAAATAAATTTTCAGATTTAGATAATAAAGTAACCAAAAAATAATTGCATAAACTTCATCTACAAACCTATAATCTGAAAAGGGGAAGATGAACAGTTAAATTTTAGCATGCAAAAATCATCTCATTATTTCTTACTAACAAGATCTTTAATTTCTGAAAAGGACATTTACATTAAAAAAATATATATCTTGTTACAATCCGACAACATTTGGCCTTCAAAAGGTCCAGCCCTTATTTCTATTTTGAAATGCATTTTTAAAGCTTCACATTCTATCCTTTGGTTTCATTTCCTCCCCTTCCTTGGAAAACCATTCGCTGATTGATTTTGAAAATCCCTGTCTCTTTGTTTTTCCTTCTCCACGTTTCATTTTTAACTCCATTTCATTTGGCTTTTGAAACACCTTTCATTCCATTGTTATACCTTATCCCTTAAAAAAATAATATATATTTTTTTTAATGTACAACATTCTCATTCTCTATGTAACCGCTGCTTTAAAATATATCCTCACGGGCGTTAAAAAAACAATTATTAAACCTGAAGTGAAATAGCTTGTCAGACCTCTTGCCACACTTTTTCATGCTAACTCACGACGTACTACATGGGCCCCTTGTTTGAATACGCTGATGCTAGTGATTATTATCCATATGGCACCATATTACATGGCTTCATATTTCTCAACTAAATATATTACATGGTTTATGATTGATTGTCGCAATTGCTGCTGTGTGGGTGTTATACACTTCATCGTTACTATCAATTTTGGAACATCTGACTCATTCACAATGGAGTCCATCACGGCTTCCAGCGACGTCGACTGTGCATATTGTCGTTTCACACTGTGCACATCCCACTCTCAGCCTCTTCATCAACACTACCTGCATCGCATACCCAATTTTGATGATGCCTTGGATCTGTCCACTTCCAGCCACATTGGATCTGTCCACCAATGTGTCGAATAATTTGCCTATTAAATCAGGGCATCTTGCCACTATTATCGGGTCTTTAATCTGCTTCTCCGACTCTTCGTCACTCGGACCTCCTGCGTACGGTGCTTTGGAACACTGCGTCTAATGCATTCTCATTGTTTTTGCTCTGTTCATGCTCATCCAGTGCTGTCCAATTATATCAACGGTTACGTTCTACATGGGATCCACAATCACCTCTGGCTTCGATCAACCATCAGTTGAAAACGTCCACTATGTTCCCCGCTTTGTTTCTAGCCTTCATCGACATCTTCTAAAAATGTACACACTGGATCCTCTATGCTTTCCCATCTCTACTCATTTCAGAGCTATTGGTTGCTGCCCTTGATGCCAGTAAACCAAAGAACTTGACCGATATTCATCATCAAGTTTACATGCTAAGGCAAAAATTAGTATATGAAATTCCTTCCATGCACTAAATCATGCACGTCCACGTTAGAAGTGGGGTCCTCATTGTCATCAGTGCCATCAATGTCTTTGTCCGATAGTGCTGCATATGGTCCGCTGTGTGAAACCACGATGAGGCCCTCATTTCTTGCCTGCGAGCTCCCACTACCTTATTTGCCTGAAAAATGACCTCTACGTAACCGGGTTTCAACAAATGTCTTCGCCTACTCCCACGTTTGATATGTCGAGAAGAACTACCCTACGTACTACTCACTCACACTGCACGTTGTATCTGTTGGTGCCACTGACAATCTACTGCGGCTTGCTGATTCATTGCTTCCTTTGCGCCAAATCCACCTGCACCAAGAAAACAGGCTTTAATAATTAAAAAAAAACATGAAATTACCCAGCCTCAACCCACAACATTAAACTAAACGAGGGTCGTTTTAATAAAAATCCCTTATATATATATATAAGTAAATACAACTACTTATATATAAATTCATTAACAATTTTTTTTTTTATCTTTATATTATATAAAATTTAATTTATTTTTATTATAATATATATATATATATATATATATATATATATATATATATATATATATTATTTTCTTATTATTAATATATATATATTTTAAATATATTTACATAGAAAATATATATTAAGACATAGATATATATGTAAATATATTTATTTTTATTATCTTATTTTAATATTAACATATATAAGATTATATATATGTATAAGATTATATTGATGTATAAGATTATATACATCAATATATCTTTTAGTTTTTTTTAGATTAAAATTTTTTTAATAGGTTGATTAATTTTGAAACCAACCAAAACAATAACCAAGGGAAGATCAAAAACACATCCAAAACTAGAATAAAACAACAAAGGCCCTTCCACATGAATACATGGAGGAAGTTTAACCTCCACACAAGCTTACTCTGTAAATGGAAACGACAACACAAACTCATGCGGAGAAAACTATTGACATTCAGACAATACAAAACTCCCGAGACATACTCAGACAACGATTTCCAATAAGAACCAAAATGTCAAATTTTCCAAGCAACAAGAAGGCCAATCAAAATGAGAAACCTCGGAGTTCCCAAGGTGTGCCCATGGTTAGGGTTTCATCAACATGCTTGCCCAAAGACAACCAAAATATGAAAAACCAAAATTTTAAAAGTGGGTCCCCAAGTGTTGGGGCTAGTTGTGGAGCAACCACAATAGGTATCTTCCTCATACTCTTGAATAATTTAATTATTCCACCTTTCTCTCATAGGGGTTATTCTAGTTGATGTTTTCTCCATCATTTTTAGCTTTTGTTGCAAAAGCTTATTCTAAAATTTCTAGATTTTTGTCCAATATTCTTTCATGGGATAATAATGATCCCATGAGTTAATATAATGATATTTTTATTAAATATTTACATTATTTTATTGCAATTATAATTGATTTATTTCATTAGTAAAAATCTAAGTAATTTTTCACAAATCACCTATTTTGTGATATACTCTATTGTTGTACAATTGATCGACTATATTGCACTCGAATATAACAATTAGCTATCTTATCAAATTCGTTTATTGAGCAGTGCTAGGGTGGCAAAGTGCAGTGGTTGAGTAGTGGTAGGGCAATGAAGTGCAGTGGTGAAGCAGTGATAGGGCAAAAAAGTAAAACGATTGAGCAATGCTAGGGTAGAGAAGTGCAGCAAAGTGCAATGGCTGAGCATTGCTAGGAAAATGAAGGTGAGCAACAGTGGAGTAGTGCAGTAGAGTGGGAACCATGGTAGAATAGAGTGGGAACCATGGCGAGATTGCAGGTAGGTCTCTAGGCTCAAGCGAAGATCAGGGAGGACTTTCGGTTGGAATCAAGGATACTGGTGATGGAGCTTCTGATGATGCGGATAAATATGAAGTCATGGGCGTCGGAGGGGAACCCCTGATAGCTCCATCTCGAAACACCATTTTTGGTTCCTTTGTGGATAAAGTCCGCTTCGGGATGGTGCCTTCTATTTCCACTATCCAGGACTCCATTCCTCTCACTATTTCAGGAAGAGAGGTCATCATTCCTCCTGAGGTTATGGCTCCCCTGGTATTCCAAGAATCATTATCACTAATTGGGAAATTTGTCGGTGCTAGGCCGGACATTGAGTCCATTCGCAAATGGGCCTTCTCGAAGTGGTGACCTATGGGTAACATGGAGCTAGCAGCTTACCCAAGAGGGTTTTTCCTAATCATATTAAACAATCCTCAAGACTCAAGCAAAATCCTCACTGGAGGTCCATGGTTCTTTGGTAGAAGAAGTCTGTTCTTGAGGAAATGGGGTAAATATTTTGACCCAAAAACACAAAGTATAAACTCAACACCCATTTGGGTCAGGCTTCCAAGCCTCCCATCGTAGTTCTAGCATCCTAGAATTCTCAAAGGTATAGCTCAAACCATTGGTGACCTTGTTGCCATTGATTCGGCAACCAAAGCAAGAAGTCACCTTACTTACACCCACATCTACATCATTGCAAATCTAGATTCCCAACTACCGACTTATGTAGATCTCATTTTAGGATCTTACAGAAGGTATCAAGCTATCGAGTATGAGAACAAACCTACTTTTTGCATTGAATGTCAAAAATAGGGTCATCTTCGTGCTCAGTGCCCCACTCTAAAGAAGGATTTAAAGAAGGATGCAAATCACGAGTAAGAATGGACTAGGGAACAGTCAACCGACTCAAATATTCTAGAAAAAGAATCAGATCGACAAAGGCAAGCAACTTGTCTCTCAGACCCAGGCCTCATAGTTCGAAGACCAGGTAAGTTCTCTTTTCATAAATCCTAATCCTTTCATGCCCTTAAATGGTCAAGACCTAGATCTTGAAGATACCCCTACTGACCCTAAAACTGTAGATCTTACCATAGCTAAAACTGTTCATAATAATCTCACTAATTTATCTGTTCACCCTTGCGATGCTCCCTAGTCCCCCACTAGGTCTGGGCCTTCTTTCCCACCTCCGACCAATTTTTTACCAAAACCCAACCCAGTCCTTCCATCCTAGGAAGATTCTACTTTCCTATCAAATTCCTCCTCCCCCCGACTCGCATTCCCCATTTCTAGAGCAACTTCTCAGTCCTCTTAAATAGGCTACAAGAAACCAAGGGAAAAAATTACTACCGATGTTGGCAGTGACAAGAAAAATGGTAGACCATCAAATCAAGAGAGAAGGAAGAAAGAAACTAATCTGGACATTGCCAATGGCTTTCAACCTACTATTCTTTCATCTCTATCAGATCAAACAAACATTGATTTTCCCAAGGAGGAGGGAAAATATCCAAACCACTTCCATCTCATGGCAAAGGGGTGGGAAAGAAATCTTCCAAACATTCTAGATGAAGATCCTCTCATGGAATGTGAGAGGCCTCAATGGAGTAACCAAATAGAGGTTGGTTAGATCCATGAGGAAAAATCTGAAGCCTAGCATCATTTTACTCCAAGAAACAAAAACTGATATTGAGAACAGTGAAAGGATTGGTAAATTATTATGGAAAAATAGTGAATATGTTTTTAGTCCTACCAATGGCTCTTCAGGCGGACTCATGTGCATGTGGGATCCAAATATTATTGAGGGTAGACTTATATCCATTTTAGAAAGAATCATCAATATTCTATTCTTCAATAAAGACTCCAAACACTAGTGGATTCTCTCAAATATTTATGCTCCTAACAACATTACTGGTCGTCGTGCCCTTTGGACCACACTAAACCAAATGAGGAGCAACTTTCAAAATGAACCTTGGATGCTTGCTAGTGATTTCAACAGCCCTCTCTATCCTTCTGACAAGCATGGGGGAGCTCCAGTCACTTCCAGATATTTTGAAGAATTTGTAGATTTTGTTGATTTGAATGAATTAATGGATGTTCACTTAAAAGGTTCGAAGTATACTTGGAGCAATAGGAGATATGGTAGTCAACTCATCCAACTGAGACTTGACAGGTTTTTATTGTCTAAAGAAGCTATTCAATTTCTCGATGATGCTACTCTGACCTCTCTCCCTAAAATAGGGTCAGATCACAACCCTCTAATATTTGAAGGTTTGCAACCAACTCTCCAGTTCAAAATACCTTTCAGATTTGAGTCAATGTGGCTTCAACACCTTGACCTTCGAACCTGCATCTCTGATTGGTGGAAAGAAAGTTTCTCAGGGCCTCCCTTAACCCAATTAGCCAAGAAACTTCACTTTATAAATCTTAAGTTAAAGCAATGGAATAAAGAAGTTTTTGGGAATATTTTCCAGGACAAACAATGAATCTCTGAACAACTGATGAATATTGAATCTAGTATTCAGAATGGGAATCCAGACCCAGGTCTCAGGCAGGATGAACATAACCTTCTTGCTGAATTCCACAATCTGCTATCTAAGGAAGAAATATTCTGGAGGTAAAAATCTAGAGCATTGTGGTTAAAAGAAGGGGACTCCAACACTAAATTTTTTCATGCATCAATGCTCAGACATAGAAGTTCTAACAGAATCAAGGAACTCCTCAGGAGTGATAGTTCAAGCATCAGTGACATTCATGAAATCAGGTCTGAAGTTGTTTCTCATTTTGAGAATATTTTGGGACCCAACGCACCATCCTCCCTCCATGCCTGTAATGCTCTTCTTCAAAATATTCCTTGCCTTGTTTCCCAAGAATCAAATGTTGATCTTCTTGAGAAGTTCACAAAAGAAGAAATCAAAGATGCCATGTTCTCTATGCACCCCGATAAGGCTCCCGGACTTGATGGATTCCCTCCTAGGTTTTTCCAGCACTTTTAGGATATTGTTGAGAATGATGTAACCAATGTTGTCCAAGACTTTCAGCAATCAAAATCCATTCCTAGAGATGTTAATTCAACATTCTTGGCTCTTATCCCTAAGTCCCAAGTAAGTAAATCCATCTCTGACTTTAGACCGATAAGCCTTTGTAATATCATTTACAAGCTCATATCCAAGGTTCTGGCCAATAGACTCAAGGTTATCCTTCCAAACATAATAGATCACTACCAAGGGAGCTCCATCAGAGGTAGATTCATAACAGATGGTATAATTACTATACATGAACTTATTCATTCTATTTCCAAGAGCAAGAAACTTGACCTCTTCCTAAAACTTGATATCAACAAAGCCTTTGATAGGGTTTCTTGGGACTTCCTCTTTGCAGTTTTAAAGAAATTTGGTTTTCATGAGGAGTGGGTCACTTTAATCAAGGAATGCTTAACATCTTCCTGGTTCTCAGTCATTGTTAATGGTTCAACAATGGGATACTTTAAAATTTTTAGAGGACTCAAGCAGGGTGACCCTTTGTCACCCTTCCTCTTCATCATCATGGTTGAATCACTTGGTAGATCCCTTAAATAGGCTTGCTCTTTGGGTCTTCTTTCTGGTATCAAGCCCTCATCTATTTCTAGGCCCATTACTCATCAATAATTTGTGGATGATACTATCCTAGCAACTCTGTCCTCAGTTCTTGAAGCTAAAATAATCAAATCTATTCTAAATTTTTTTGAAGAAGTTGTTGGGTAGAAAATTAACTTTGTGAAGAGCAAAATCTATTTCCTAAATACTCCCATTCGTAGATAGCTTAATATTGCTAGGATTCTGGGTTGTACTATTTCTCAGCTTCCTTCTACTTACCTTGGGCTCCCTCTTTTTCATGGCAATCCTTCAGAATTCTTATGGAGCAATGTCATTGAGTGAATCAACAAGAAGCTGGTAGGGTGGAAAAAAATAATGTTAAGCCAAGCGGCTAAGGCTACTCTTGTGCAAGCGTACCTCCAAAGTATTCCAATTTTTTTCATGTCAATATTCAAAGTTCCTATTTTTATTTTCCATAATATTGAACAAATTCAAAGGAGGTTCCTTTGGGTTGGAAATGAAAATCAAAATAGATTCCCTTTAGTTGCTTGGGATAGAATCTGCAAGAAAAAATACCAAGGAGGGTTAGGCTTTAGGGAAATCCACAAAATGAATCTGGCACTCATGGCAAAGCAAGCCTGGAGAATTGTCACTGAGGCTCAATCTACTTGGATTGATATAGTAAAAAAGAAATACCTCCAACAAACCTCTTTCATGGATAACCAACCTCTTCCTCAAGGTTCGTGCTTTTGGAATTCTATCATTCAATGCAGGGACATCATCAGGAAGGGAATGAGATGGAAACTTGGCTACGGTAATTTTATCAGGTTCTGGGAAGATGTTTGGCTTAAGGATCACCCCCTCATATCTGAGCCAAATCTGGCAATTCTCAAGCCCTTCATGGACCAAACCTTCGAAAGTAGAGTGATTAACTTCATTTCTCAGTCTCCTAACTGATGCCTCTGGAAATCCATTCCCACCAATGATCTGGATTTCAATTCCACCTCTACTACCAGAATCCTTCAAAATTTGTTGCGAGTCTTTGTTATTCCGAACTCCCAATCAAAAGATAACCTCATATGGAAGCTTAGTGAGGATGGTAAGTTCACGGTTAAATCTGCTTACTATATTCAAGATACCCCCTCACCTAGCTGGACCCCTACTAAGTATGTCTGGGTTAAAAAATTGATTCCAAAAATCGGCTTCTTTTCCTGGCTTGCTTCTCAAAATCAAATTTTAACTATGGATAATTTAATCATCAGAGGCCTTTTTATCCCCAACTGTTGCCCTCTTTGCAAGTCCAATTGGGAATCAACTGTCCATATTTTCCTGCAATGCCCTTTTTCTCTTTCCATTCTGAATTCCCTGTTTGATTTGGTCAACATTGCCTGGGTTCAACCATCTTCCATCATCCTTTTGTTTGAGCAATGGCCTAACCCTTTCTTTAATTCCCAGTTAAAATTCTTGTGGTCCACATGCCTACACCACTTCCTTTGGTAGATTTGGCTGGAATGTAACAACAAAGTTTTCAAAGGAGTTGCCAAAGACTCTCAATCCATCTTCCTTCGCATCACCACCTTTACCTCTAAAAATGCCCACCTTGTCTCATCGAATGGGGCCCCCAAACCTGGTCTTGAATCTCACCTATTTGCAAGTTTTAATCTAACAAATTGTGTTGTAGGAACTCCTCGACCTGTTGTTGATAGATCAGGCATTACTTGGACCCCTCCTCCTATAGGGTGGATAAAGCTCAACTTCGATGGAGCGGCTAAAGGAAATCCTGGAAGGGCTGGGAGCGGAGGCATAATCAAGGATGACAAAGGGAAAATCATTGCAGCCTATGCAAAGAATATTGGAGTTCAAACCAACAACTTGGCTGAGGCGAGAGCTCTTTATCAAGGTCTGCTTGTCCTAGAAGGCTTTGGCTCCAGCAACTTAATCGTTGAAGGAGATTCCTTGTTGATCATCAACTGTCTCAAAGCTTCTCAATCCCCTTCGTGGAGCCTTTCCAATATCATTTACGAATGCAGGAGGCTTGTTAGCAGGTACTCTAATGTCATTATCCAACACGTGTTAAGAGAAGGAAATAAAGTTGTTGACTCACTTGCTAATAGAGGCATTGAGGAAGAGACCCTTCGGGTTTGGCATGCTGATTTCCCTCAGAACCTCAGGTCTGCCAATCAGGATGATGATATTTGTTTACTCTAAATTTCCTTTCGATATTTTTGTAGTTCTTGGAACTGGTTGCGCTTAGGTTTATTTGGGTTTCTTTCCTCTCTCCGTTTGGTTTGAGATGTTGTTTTAGTTGCTCCATTTTTTGTTTCTTCTTGGGTTAATCTTGTTGATTTACCCGGTTTCACTTTTATGCTTTGTAAAAGGTTCAGGGTCCCTTTCAAAACCCTTTCCCATCAATAAAAAAAATTCCTTCATTTGAATATTCTAAAATTCTCTTTGCATATTTTGTAATTGAACCAACTTAACTTTATCTATACCTTGATAAGCAAGATGCAACATATCCTAAGCTTGTTTGGCATTTTGTATTGATATTATTTTAGGGAAGATGCTCATATCTACAACACTGTAGATATTTGTCTAATGTTGACAACACACTATAATCTTGGGGCTTACCATACCTTGTTTGAACTATCTCCCAAATGTTTGTTTAAACCATTAAGATTTGCATCTTAATTACCTAATATTAATGGTTATTACTACTATATGAAGGAATTCCTAGTTATGAATTTACCATTTTCATTGAAAATATCCCTAACTACTTGAACTTGACTTTGATACCAATGAAAAGAATGATTTATTCTTTATAAGCTTTTAAAATTTATTTCTAGAACAAACACTGAAAAATAATTCTTTGAACTCAATATATCTTATTTTGAGTCCAAAAGATTTAAATTACCCCTCATTTAAATTGATTACGACCTTTGAATTAGATTACAGTTGATTTATTATTAATATTATGATTAAAGAAAGGGTTTTGAAAGGATCCCTAAATCTTTTACATTAAACCCTTAAGAATTTACAAGAAAAGCCTAAAATTGGAACATCAAGGATCCACATATAGAGACCAAACCCCTTCCAAAAACTACCTTGGACTAGAATACAAACATAATTGTGAGATTTTAAAGAAAAATAAAACAAAGACCACAATCGAGCACAAAATATCAAATATTAACAAAACAGAAAAACAAAGAAATAATAGTTTTATCATGAAACACAATCAACATACCTCTAACAACCTTCTCAGAAAAAATCCATCTCTTGAATAAAGATCTAATCAAGAAATCTCTAAATTAACATAAGATCTACCATTCTACTCTAAGCATTTTTTTGATCTACCTTAAAAACACTTTACATACTTCTATTATAAATTAAAAATTATTAAAAAAAATTAAATTTATTTTTGTATCTTATTAAAACTAAGTACAAAGGACCAAACATCTAGCCCTCGATCACACAAGAATAATGAGCTTTGAGTCAGTACTAAAACATCCTAATTATAAATTAATTAGTGCATGCAATCATTTATTTTCATATTATAGTAATTTTATACCAGTTTATAATTAGTGCATGCAATCATTTATTTTCATATAATATTAATTTTATACAAGTTTGGTTGTTAGTTAGTGATTCGTATATATATATATATATATATATATATATATATATATATATATATATATATATATATATATATATATATATTTATATTTATATTTATATTTGGTAATATTAAGATATGGGGTTTTGACCAGGAATCTCTCAACTTGTTACAACAACTTTATCAGGGAGACAGGCACCCACCCCCTCACACACTCACCCACACCACGGTTTGAATCTTGAACCTCTTGAAAAAAAACCAAAACCCAAACCCTTATGGTGCACCCCAAATGCTTAAATTTATATAATATTAATATTATATATAGGATAAGTGTTTCATCAATTAATATATACGTATTCATGTATTTTTATGATCATGATGACTCGTTTGCAACGGTTGGTATAGATTCTCATTTGGCTTATTTTCAACAGTTGGTATAGATTCTTATTTGACTTATTTTCAACGGTTGGTATAGATTCAGTTTTTCAAATTTTATTGATTTGACGACACCAAACGTTTTGTCAAATTTTTATTGATTTGATCAGACCGTTAGTATTTTTCAACCAATAGTATCGGTATGTGAGACCAAACATTAGTTGAGACCGTTAATATTTTGGCAGATAATTCCACTTAAAATTCTGTCTCCTTCTGTGCACATTTTTCAACCGATAATATTCGGAACGTGCGACCAAACATTAGTAAAGTCTTAAAGATGACGAAATTGGGTACGGCATTTAAATGTTATTTTAAAATAAAATTCAATTTTTTTAGTAAAGACAAAATTAATAGTATCAGGAATCAAAAGAATTGTACCAAAGCCCAACAAACCTATTCCTTTTTTAGGAAATCAATAGTCTCAAAAATCAAGACCCAACAAACTTATTTTTTTTTATAAAATTTTAATATAAAACACAATATTTTAATAGGGTCCCATCACTTTTCCTATGGTTTGAGACACAGGTTTCAACAATATCCAAACACTTTTTATTCAAAGGGGAGAGTTCATCCTAATCATATTATATCATTTCCTAGATATTACAATATTTTAAAGGAATTATAATAAGACAGAAACACATGATATTATGATTTTAATGATTATTTATAGGGATTAAACTTTGTTCAATAATTAAAAATTAAAGGTAAATTTTGTCTAATAATTAAAAGTTAAAGTTAAAATATAATGTGTAAGCCTTTAAAAGTTAGTGGATTGGTAATTGTGTATCTAGTGAGGTACTTATCTCTGAAGAGATATAAGTTCAAATCTTGGGGGCATGTTTGTTTGTAAAGGTAGTAGTTTGTTATGAATCCTCTCAGTGTATGTTAGACTGGCACACTTATCCTAAAGAGATGCAGGTTCAAACCTTGGGGGCATGTCTGTTTGAAAAGATTAAGGGATCGGTAATCTTCTAAACATCAGGTTATAAAATAATGAGGTGAGATAGGCTTGTTGGAGGCAATGCCTATGGTTTGAACCGTGCTCTTAGCAATTACTAAAAATAATGAGGTGATATAGGCTTGTTGGAGGCAACCCCTATGGTTTGAACCTTGCACTTGGCAGTTACTAAAAATAGTGTGGATGTAACCAACTCTATCTCAAATACATATATATAAAATATGTGTAATATCCTTATTAAAAAAGCTTAAAGTTTATTTGTAGGATTGGAAACTTATTTATGGTATAAAACTTTATAATTTTAGCTTTCAAATTTGACAAATTTTTTTCTAAGTAATTAAAATTTTATTAAGAAATATAGTTATATATATAATTAAATTATGAGGTGGTATGGGCTTGTCGGGGGCAACCTCTATGGTTTGAACCATGCACTTGAAAGTTACAAAAAATAATGTGGATGTAACCAACTTCTCATATGTATATAAAAACATAATATAATGTTTAATATCTTTATTAAAAAAACTTAAAATCTTATTGATGGTATAGAACTTTATAATTTTAGCTTTTAAATTCGAACAATTTTTTTTAAGCAATTAAAATTTACCAAGTAATATATATATATATAATTTAATTATGATATATTTAACACATTGAATGCAGATTGTAATAATAATTAAAAATGAAAGAAAGACGTTTGTTATGCATATAGAATAAAATAGAATGTTTTTACCATCTATGACGCTAAAAGTAATGTGAGTTATGAAATTTACAAAGAATTATGTCAACCTTAAATTTTAATTCAATTATTTTTCTTTTTGCTTGTTGACCTTTTGTTACTGATTTTTATGATAAAACACAATATTTTAATAGGGTCCCATCACTTTTCCTATGGTTTGAGACCCAGGTTTCAACAATATTCAAACACTTTTTATTCAAAGGGGAGAGTTCATCCTAATCATATTATATCATTTCCTAGATATTACAATATTTTTAAAGAATTATAATAAGACAGTTCATCCTAATCATATTATATCATTTCCTAGATATTACAATATTTTTAAGGAATTATAATAAGACAGAAACACATGATATTATGATTTTAATGATTATTTATAGGGATTAAACTTTGTTCAATAATTAAAAAATTAAAGGTAAATTTTGTCTAATAATTAAAAGTTAAAGTTAAAATATAATGTGCATGCCTTTAAAAGTTAGTGGATTGGTAATTGTGTATTTAGTGAGGTACTTATCCCTGAAGAGATATAAGTTCAAACCTTGGGGGCATGTTTGTTTGTAAAGGTAGTAGTTTGTTCTGAATCCTCTCAGTGTATGCTAGACTGACACACTTATCCTAAAGAGATGTAGGTTCAAACCTTGGGGGCATGTCTGTTTGAAAAGGTTAAGGGATCGGTAATCCTCTAAACATCAGGTTATAAAATAATGAGGTGAGATAGTCTTGTTGGAGGCAATGCCTATGGTTTGAACCGTGCTCTTAGCAATTACTAAAAATAATGAGGTGATATAGGCTTGTTGGAGGCAACACCTATGGTTTGAACCTTGCACTTGGCAGTTACTAAAAATAGTGTGGATGTAACCAACTCTATCTAAAATATATATATATATAAAATATGTGTAATATCTTTACTAAAAAAGCTTAAAGTTTATTTGTAGGATTGGAAACTTATTTATGGTATAAAACATTATAATTTTAGCTTTCAAATTTGACAAATTTTTTTCTAAGTAATTAAAATTTTATTAAGAAATATAGTTATATATATAATTAAATTATGAGGTGGTATGGGCTTGTTGGGGGCAACCCCTATGGTTTGAACCATGCACTTGAA
This sequence comes from Wollemia nobilis, assembly GCA_028583015.1. Classification (NCBI taxonomy): domain Eukaryota; kingdom Viridiplantae; phylum Streptophyta; class Pinopsida; order Araucariales; family Araucariaceae; genus Wollemia; species Wollemia nobilis. The sequence continues at coordinate 3,494,213 of JAQPPZ010017077.1, read as the reverse complement.
AGTTACAAAAAATAATGTGGATGTAACCAACTTCCCATATGTATATAAAAACATAATATAATGTTTAATATCTTTATTAAAAAAACTTAAAATCTTATTGATGGTATAGAACTTTATAATTTTAACTTTTAAATTCGACCAATTTTTTTTAAGCAATTAAAATTTACCAAGTAATATATATATATATATATAATTTAATTATGATATATTTAACACATTGAATGCAGATTGTAATAATAATTAAAAATGAAAGAAAGACGTTTGTTATGCATATAGAATAAAATAGAAGGTTTTTACCATCTATGAGGCTAAAAGTAGTGTGAGTTATGAAATTTACAAAGAATTATGTCAACCTTAAATTTTAATTAAATTATTTTTGTTTTTGCTTGTTGACCTTTTGTTACTGATTTTTATGATAAAACACAATATTTTAATAGGGTCCCATCACTTTTCCTATGGTTTGAGACCCAGGTTTCAAAAATATCCAAACACTTTTTATTCAAAGGGGAGAGTTCATCCTAATCATATTATATCATTTCCTAGATATTACAATATTTTTAAGGAATTATAATAAGACAGAAACACATGATATTATGATTTTAATGATTATTTATAGGGATTAAATTTTGTTTAATAATTAAAAAATTAAAGGTAAATTTTGTCTAATAATTAAAATTTAAAGTTAAAATATAATGTGTAAGCTTTTAAAAGTTAGTGGATTGGTAATTGTGTATCTAGTGAGGTACTTATCCCTGAAGAGATATAAGTTCAAACTTTGGGGGCATGTTTGTTTGTAAAGGTAGTAGTTTGTTCTGAATCCTCTCAGTGTATGCTAGAATGACACACTTATCCTAAAGAGATGCAGGTTCAAACCTTGGGGGCATGTCTGTTTGAAAAGGTTAAGGGATCGGTAATCCTCTAAACATCAGGTTATAAAATAATGAGGTGAGATAGGCTTGTTGGAGGCAATGCCTATGGTTTGAACCGTGCTCTTAGCAATTACTAAAAATAATGAGGTGATATAGGCTTGTTGGAGGCAACACCTATGGTTTGAACCTTGCACTTGACAGTTACTAAAAATAGTGTGGATGTAACCAACTCTATCTCAAATACATATATATAAAATATGTGTAATATCTTTATTAAAAAAACTTAAAGTTTATTTGTAGGATTGGAAACTTATTTATGGTATAAAAATTTATAATTTTAGCTTTCAAATTTGACAAATTTTTTTCTAAGTAATTAAAATTTTATTAAGAAATATAGTTATATATATAATTAAATTATGAGGTGGTATGGGTTTGTTGGGGGCAACCCCTATGGTTTGAACCATGCACTTGAAAGTTACAAAAAATAATGTGGATGTAACCAACTTCCCATATGTATATAAAAACATAATATAATGTTTAATATCTTTATTAAAAAAACTTAAAATTTTATTGATGGTATAGAACTTCATAATTTTAGCTTTTAAATTCGACCAATTTTTTTTAAGCAATTAAAATTTACCAAGTAATATATATATATATATATATATATATATATATATATATATATATAATTTAATTATGATATATTAAACACATTGAATACGATTGTAATAATAATTAAAAATGAAAGAAAGATGTTTGTTATGCATATAGAATAGAATAGAAGGTTTTTACCATCTATGAGGCTAAAAGTAGTGTGAGTTATGAAATTTACAAAGAATTATGTCAACCTTAAATTTTAATTCAATTATTTTTCTTTTTGCTTGTTGACCTTTTGTTACTGATTTTTATGATAAAAAACAATATTTTAATAGGTTCCCATCACTTTTCCTATGGTTTGAGACCCAGGTTTCAACAATATCCAAACACTTTTTATTCAAAGGGGAGAGTTCATCCTAATCATATTATATCATTTCCTAGATATTACAATATTTTTAAGGAATTATAATAAGACAGAAACACATGATATTATGATTTTAATGATTATTTATAGGGATTAAACTTTGTTCAATAATTAAAAAATTAAAGGTAAATTTTGTCTAATAATTAAAAGTTAAAGTTAAACTATAATGTGTAAGCCTTTAAAAGTTAGTGGATTGGTAATTGTGTATCTAGTGAGGTACTTATCCCTGAAGAGATATAAGTTCAAACCTTATGGGCATGTTTGTTTGTAAAGGTAGTAGTTTGTTCTGAATCCTCTCAGTGTATGCTAGATTGACACACTTATCCTAAAGAGATGCGGGTTCAAACCTTGGGGGCATGTCTGTTTGAAAAGGTTAAGGGATGGGTAATCCTCTAAACATCAGGTTATAAAATAATGAGGTGAGATAGGCTTTTTGGAGGCAATGCCTATAGTTTGAACCGTGCTCTTAGCAATTACTAAAAATAATGAGGTGATATAGGTTTGTTGGAGGCAACCCCTATGGTTTGAACCTTGCACTTGGTAGTTACTAAAAATAGTGTGGATGTAACCAACTCTATCTCAAATACATATATATATATAAAATATGTGTAATATCTTTATTAAAAAAACTAAAAGTTTATTTGTAGGATTGGAAACTTATTTATGGTATAAAACTTTATAATTTTAGCTTTCAAATTTGACAAATTTTTTTCTAAGTAATTAAAATTTTATTAAGAAATATAGTTATATATATAATTAAATTATGAGGTGGTATGGGCTTGTTGGGGGCAACCCCTATGGTTTGAACCATGCACTTGAAAGTTACAAAAAATAATGTGGATGTAACCAACTTCCCATATGTATATAAAAACATAATATAATGTTTAATATCTTTATTAAAAAAACTTAAAATCTTATTGATGGTATAGAACTTTATAATTTTAGCTTTAAAATTCGACCATTTTTTTTAAGCAATTAAAATTTACCAAGTAATATATATATATATATATATATATATATATATATATATATATATATATATATATATATATATATATAATTTAATTATGATATATTTAACACATTGAATGCAGATTGTAATAATAATTAAAAATGAAAGAAAGACGTTTGTTATGCATATAGAATAAAATAGAAGGTTTTTACCATCTATGAGGCTAAAAGTAGTGTGAGTTATGAAATTTACAAAGAATTATGTCAACCTTAAATTTTAATTCAATTATTTTTCTTTTTGCTTGTTGACCTTTTGTTACTGATTTTTATGATAAATTCACTCATTTTTCTACTTTTCCATCTTCATATAATTCTTGCAATGATTTTACTCTTACAGTATCAACATAGCTAGTTCAAATATCACTATACGCTTAACATTCCAAATTACTCTATCCTAACTACCCTTGATGTAAAAACGTTACATATCTTCTCCTTCCATTCCTCTTTGTACCTTGTTCATAGGCTTATTTTATATATAAGATGGTGTGAGTTAAATCCTTAGTTGGGCCATGACCATTTTTGCTGCCTAGTTGATGTTTATCCCTATATAGAACTTTTAGTGGTGATTGCATATAGGGTTAAATCAAGAATATGATGTTCTCTCTTTCATCCAAATTTCCTTTTCCAAATAACTTACCTATTTTTTTTCTTAATGAATGTCTGTATGTCTTTGTTATAATTTGCGTATTCATCCAAGTTGATATTCCATTTGTTCAACCACTTGTTGTTTTGCTTTATCCATGGTTTCTTTCCTTTGTAAATATCTTCTATTTGATCTATTTTCTTAGATACCCTACAGGACAAACCTTCCTCTAAAGGGAAGGTATTTCCTTCTCCTAGAAGAATCTCATATGAATCTAACTCTTTTATTTTAAATTTGTTTATAATCAATGTTTTTTAAACCTATGTATTTAACTTTATCTTGAGTCTAATGCATTAGTAGCCCACACTTCACATCCATAAAACATCATTGGTACAATTAGTAGCCCAAATAAAACCCATATGGTATTTCACTCCCATAGTTCCTCTCTATTTCTATTTTATAATGCAAAAAAGTGCTCTCCATCCTCCCTATGTTCTCTGCATTCTACATGTTTCTCACCTAAGCTTATAATTTAAGTCTATTCCACATTATCTATACTTTGCTACTTCTTAAAAACTACCTTCAAAATAAAAACACAAATATTTTTTTTGATTGGAGAAGATCATGATCTTGGTTTTGCTAGTATTTACTTTCATGCCTACCTCCTTGTAAAAGTTTTATCTCAAACTTTATGCTAACCTTGTAATCAAAATGATATCATCAACATATAAAAGAATCTTGACCGTGTCCTAATTAAACACCATCCCCATTACTAAAATTTAGCTATTTATCTATTTTGTCAATATAGACCAAATAAGGTAGGGTATAATGGGTATACTTTTTTAACCCTTATGTCACTTTTAAATATTATAAAAGGTATTTTGTGTTTCAATTTTAGCTTTAACTTCCTCATAGAATCTGGTTATTGCTCTATACTTTTCTAGTATTCTCAAATATTCCATTCTACTCCATATTTTACTTCTAAGCATTGTGTCAAAAGCATTCTTGAAGTCCATAAAATAGTAATAGGCTTATTCTTATTAATTCCATAATTTTTTAATCAAAGTGATTACATGGTCTATTGTCAAGTGTTTTATTATGAATCCTAATTTTCCTTTTTCCCTCTTTCCTTTTTATTTTATCCACTTGCTAATTTTCCTCCTATCCATTTTTTCTAATATATTTAAAGTGATTGACCATAATTCTTTGGGAATTGGAAGGATTATCTATATTTGTTCTTGAAGAGAGGTATTGCTCGACTTGTATCAAACCCTTGGAAATTCATGTTTAGTGATGTTGAATATAATCTTGATGTGTGCTTCTTAGTCCTCTAATTTCTAATTTAGTATTCTATTTGTAGTCCTTATACATCATAAGACTTACTTAATATAGCTTTTTAATATCTTCCTTAACATCCCATGAGGTAAATAAATTATTTGTTGTGATGATTATAGGAGGATCCTCTTCTTCTTGCTCTCATTCATATAATCATTTTACATTTTCTAGTCATTAGATATTTGTAATATTATTTTTTGTTTTGATCCTACTAAAGTTATTTCTAGGATAACTTGGGTTATTCTTCCCTAAACAAATTTGTTTTTTCATCTTGCACTCAAATGTTTCCCTTTTTTGCTTTCACTATCCAATTGTAGAAATTGATACTTTCCTCTTTTCTACCAAGTTTTTTTAGATATCTTATTGCTGCTTTACATTACTGATTGTACCATGAATTTGTCAAAAGCTTTAATTTTTTCTTCTCTCTATAATGAAAGAAAAAAAATTAAGCACATAAAAAAATCAGAAAAATAAAATGAGATAAATATTTGAAAGGTGGAAATTACAAGAGAAAAAACATTTATAAATTATTACGTAAGAAAAATGCTCAAATATTTTCCATGTAAAGATAGAACAATCCTCCCATATTTCAATAATGATTCTACAAAAATCATATACACATAAAATTATTCAATGCTTCATGAAAAATTCTACATCTTGTACACCTATGTGAACATTCACAAGAAGAATAAATAAGTTAAAAATCTTGTATCATAGCTTCTTAACTTTCCAATTGTGTGTGCCTATGTGTACTAAATTCCCTACATATGGGAATTTTGAGTGACATATAACTTGGAGCTACATAAGATTTGTCACTTCCAACCAAACACATATGATAATTATTTTATAATGTGTGATTCTAGGATGATCAATATGACACATATTATAAGAGTTACAAAAGATATATCAAACTAACTACCTTATATATAAATGACAACTTACTTAGAGGATATAAAAAAATATTCCTTCTACAAATAATATTGTCATATATGACAGTAGTTGATATAAAACCTTGGGCAAATAAATATTAACATCCCTAAAACTCCCCTCTAATATTTATTGGTATGATTACTAATTCCCTTAATGCCCACCCTTTTGAACCCTAAATAATTAAAATGCTAAAATATTTTTTTTTTACATAGTATCTTACTAAAGATATCATCCATTTGATCATTTGAGGAACACCATAGTAAATGAAATTATTTGAATAAAGTAATTCTCTAACAAAATTATGGTGGAGCTAAATATTTTTGATCCTAGAATAAAAAATTGGACTCTTTTCTAACTTAGTTATACTTTTGTTTTCATTCAGAAGTGCTATATAATAATTTGATGAAATCTAGAATATTTAAGTCTTCTTATCCAAATTATTTATTTGATTTTGTAGCTGTCGTACAACCTTTGTATTCATCTTTAGCTAAAAAATAATAAAAATATATTAACATTCTAAGTATTCCAAGATATTATAGCATAAAAAAAGTGAAAAATAATAGTCCTTAATAGATTTACTATCATTATGACCTCATTTTTTATTAGAATCTATATGAGACTATTCCTTGCATTTTAGGTTCTTTAGGGCAACATAAACCTTTAGAAGATAAGTCTCATTCTTAAAAATATGGAAAATAGAAGAGATGGATGAAGATGAATGTATTACTGGGAATTTAAAAAGGAGAGAAAGATCCTCAAAGTAAAAAGAAAGACAAAATAAAACTCAAAGGGACATTGATTTGGGAATTAAAAAATATATATTGTAGGTGTTAATAAGAAGGAGGATAATCCCACATTAAAAATAAAAATGATGACGAAATTGGTATCTTATAATATTAGGGGTATGAATAAGACCCCTAAAAAGTAGTTTTTAAGGAATTAATAATTTTATATATTGTTCAATTTATTTGAATACAAGAAATTAAAATAAGTAGTGAGTAATTTAATAGCGCATTCAAACAAATTAGGAAGATGAAAAATTAAATTATAGTTTCTTCTATAGTATATTTCAAAGGTAATGTAACAATATGGAAAAAGACTCAAATGCCAAAGATAATTACATGAATTAAAATGTGAGTGGATTGTTGATATAGTTATAGGAAAGAGAAAAACATCAATGTTTGTGGTTATAAATGTATATGATCCAATTGTAATTACTCATGAAAGGTTTTGGAAGGACCTCAACATATTTTTGTCAAGTATAGTGATAATTTATAATTGTAATCTAGGTATTTTGGGGGGAACTTCAACAAAGTTATATCTCCTTCAAGAAAAAGGGTGGTTCTCGTGGATGGTTTAAATCAATGAAGGAAACATTGGTTAATTAAAATGGACTATTGAGATGTTATTCCTTTAAGACATAAATATTCATGAGATAATTGACACATTAGAAAAACTCATAGAGCATAAACAATGGATAGATTTATTTTATCCAACACATGGTAGCAAACAAAGTATACAATCCCTTTGGATATTTTATTACAAGTAGGATCAAATCACAAACCCATTCTCTTGAGATGTACATTACTAAATAATTTTTATCCAAATCCATTTCACTTTCAGCCTATGTGGCTCCAAGACCTATTTTCTTTTTAATGGTTATGATATGGTTGGATGAAGAAAATTTTTAAGGATTATATATGTACAAGTTTGTTAAAATATTAAAAATCTAAAATAAAAAATCAAGATTTGACATTCTAAATATTTTGGCAATATATTTAAAGAAAAAAAGAAATTTGAATTCAAGATCAAAATATTACAAGAGTAGACATCAATAGAATATACCAAGGTACTTATGTGTAACAAAAATAATTTTTTTTGTTATCATAATGTATTAAAAATGAGGAGTCATATTGGTCCCAAAAGTCTGTGGAGAGATAACTCAAGGAAGTAGATATAAATACCAAATTCATTTACGCTATAGCCAGAATATAATTTTATTTTTATCTTCAACTCTAGATAGAAGAAATATTGAGAGAAAAGAAGGAAATGATTAATTATTCTAGATTGTCTTATCTTAGAGAAACGAAGAGGTTTTGTTTGTGGTAAATAAATTTTTAATAGTGTAATCACTACATAGGAAGCCATTCATTCTCTTGATTCCATAAAATTTCATGTATTCTTATGAAATTAGAAATGAACAAGGAATAAATTATGTTTTGTTTTGATTTTGCATATGATATTTTAAAAAACAATTGTATTGATCAAGGTTCAAGTGAGTGGATTAGATGTTGATGTAGAACTCCTAAATATTCTATTTTGATCAATGGGTCCTTTACTATATAATTTGAACCATACTATGGACTCAACCAATGTTACCTACTATTTCCATATCTATTTATTATTCTTGAAGAGGCATTCGAGAAATATTTCTTAAAGGAAAAAATAGAAGGAAAAATAAAAGGTTTTTAGATTGCAACAAATGGTCCCTTCAAATATCATCTCCAATTTGTTGATGATATTTTTCTTTTGGGTCATCTCATAGTAAATTAGGCCATGAAGGTTAAATTGGCATTATCATGCTATAATAAGGATACTATATGGTTGGTTAATTATACAAAATCTAGGATATTTTTCATTAACAATGCCTCTAATTTACAATAGTTAAGTCCTTAGTTCTACCATGAACATTTTTACTGCCTAGTTGATTTTTACCCCTATATAGGTATTTTAGTGGTGATTGCATATAGGTTTAAACAAGAAAATGATGTTCTTTCTTTCATCCAAATTTTATTTTCGAAAGAGCTTCTCTAAAATTTTTCTTAATGAATGCTTTTATGTATTTGTTATAATTTGTGTATTCATCCAAGTAGGCATTCCATTTGTTCACTTGGTTATTGTTTTATTTCATCCATGGTTTCTTTCTTTTGTCAAGATATTTTATGGCAAATTTTGGCCATCTATTTGATCTATTTTTTTAGATACCATAAAGGATAAACTATGGTAGTTTCTTCTATATGGAAGGTATATTCTTCTAGTAGAAGAATATCATATGAATCTATCTCTTTTATTTTGAATTTGTTTGTAATAAATATTTTTTAAACCTCTTTATGTACCTTCATCTTGATTCTAATGCATTACTAGCCCACACTTCACACCCATAAAACATTATTGGTACACTTAGTAGCCCAAATAAAACCCATATAATATTTCACTCCCTTATTTTAACCTCTCTATTTCTATTTTATAATGTAAAAAGTGCTCTCCATTCTCCTTATGTTATCTTCATTCTACATATTTCTCAACTAAGCTTATTATTGAAGTCTATCCCAAGGTATCTATACTTTGATACTTCTTAAAAACTACCTTCGAAATAAAAACATAACTAATTTTTCTTTTACTGGAGAAGATCATGATCTTTGTTTTGCTAGTATTTACTTTCTACATTCCTACCTCCTTGTAAACTTTTTGTCCCAAACATGATTCTAACCTTGTAATCAAAATGATATCATCAACATATAAAAGAATCCTGACCATGTATCATCACAATTAAACACCATCCCCATCACTAAACTTTAGCTATTTATCTATTTTGTCAATATATAGACCAAAGAAGGTAGGGGATAATGGGTAAAATTTTAAAACCCTTATGTCACTTCTAAAATATTATAAAATACATTTTGTGTTCCGATTTTAGCTTGAACTTCCTCATAGAATATATCAGATATTACTCTATACTTTTCTAGTATTCCCAAATCTTCCATTCTACTCCATACTTTACTTCTAAGCATTGTATAAAAAGTATTCTTGAAGTCCATAAAATAATAATTGGCTTCTTCTTATTCATTCCATAAATTTTTAATGATATTTCTCAAAGTGATTACATGGTCTATTATCAAGTTTTTTATTATGAATCCTAATTGTCCTTTTTTCCTCTTTCCTTTTCTTACCCAATTGCTAATTTTTCTCTTAGATTTTATTTCTAATAAATTTACAAAGAGGGGATTGACCATAATGCTTTGGTAATTTAAAGAATTGTCTATATTTGTTCTTGAAGAGAGGTATTGCTTGACTTGTTGTTCAATCCTTGGAAAGTCATATTTAGTTATGTTGTTGAATATACTCTTGGGGTGTGCTTCTTAGTCCTATAATTTGCAATTTAGTATTCTATTTGTAGTCCTTATACATCATAAGCCTTACTTAATCTATATTTTTCTTCCTTAACCTCCCATGAGGTAAATAAATATTTTGTTGTGATGATTATAGGAGTATCCTCTTATTATTGCTCTCATTCATATAATTATTTTGCATATTCCAGTCATTAGATATTTATAATATTATTTTTTTTCCTACTAAAGTTCTTTCTAGAATAACTTTGGGTTATTCTTCCCTAAATAGATTATTTTTTTCATCTTGCACTCATATTTTCTCTCTTTTTTCTTTCACTATCCAATTGTAGAAATTTATACTTTACTCCTTTCTACCAAGTTCTTTTATATCTCTCCTCGGTGCTTTACATTACTGATTGTACCATAAATTTGTCAAAAGATTCAATTGTTTTCTTCTTTCTATAATAAAAGGAAAAAAGCTAAACACATAAAAAGAATAGACAAATAAAATAAGACAAATATTTGAAAGGTGGAAATTACAAGATAATAAACCTTTATAAATCATTACATAAGAAAAATACTCAAATCCTTTCCATATACGGATAGAAAAATCCTCCCATATTTCAAGAATGGTTCTACAAAAAGCATATACACATAAAATTATTCAATGCTTCATGAAACATTCTACATCTTGTACACCTATGTGAACATTCACAAGAAGAATAAATAAGTTTAAAACTTTACATCATAGCTTGTTAATTTCTCCATTGTGTGCCTATGTGTCCTAAATTCCCTACATATGGGAATCCTGAGTGACATATAACTTGGAGCTACATAAGATGTGTCACTTTAAACCAAACATATATGACGATTATTTTATAATGTGTCATTCTATAATGATCATTATGAAACCTATTATAATAGTTACAAAAGATATCAAAATAACTACCTTATATGTAAATGACAACTTACTTAGAGGATAGAAAAATATTCCTTCTACACATATTATTATCATATGAGAATAGTTGATATAAAACCTTAGGCAAATAAATATTAGCATCCCTACAACTCCCCTCTATTATTTATTGTCATGATTACTAGTTCCCTTAATGCCCACCCTTTTTTAGTCCTAAATAATTAAAATGCAAAAAAAAAAATATTTACATAGTGTCTTACTAAAGGTATCATTCATTTGATCATTTGAGGAACAACACAGTAATAAAATTACTTTGAATGAAGTAATTATCTAACAAAATGAGGGTGGATCTAAATATGTTTGATCCTAGAATGAAAAATTTGACTATTTTCCAACTTAGTTATACTTTTATTGTCATTCAAAAGTGTTATAGAATAATTTAATGAAGTCCAAAATATTTAAGTCTTCTTATCAAAACTATTTATTTTATTTTGTAGCTCTTTTCCAACCCTTGTATTCATATTTAGCTAAAAAATAATAAAACATATTAAAATTCTAAGTATTCCAAGATATGATAGCATAAACAAGCAAAAAATAATAGTCCTAAATAAATTTATTATCATTATGAGCTCCTTTTTTATTAGAATCTATATGAGGCTATTCCTTTCATTTTAGGTTCTTTACGGCAACATAAATATTTAGAAGATAAGTCTCATTATTAACAATGTGAAAAATAGAAGAGATTGATGAATATGAATGTATTAGTGGAAATTAAAAAAGGAGAGAAAGACCCTCAAAGTAAGAACAAAGAGAAAAGAAAACTCAAAAGGATATTGATTTGGTAATTTTAAAGAAATATTGTAGTTAAAAAAATTAGGATAATAAAAGTTGTAAGCTTAATGTAGTGGTAAGGGCTTAGGCCTCTCTTTGAGAGGTATTGAAGAACACAAGCTTATACAAAGAGGGGGGGTGAACAATATAATATCACTTTTTACTTTCTTTCCAAATCAATATCAATTAATGTCCTTAATTGCAATAACCAAATATAGCAATGTGCATTAATAACTCAGATAACAGTAGTAAGCAAGAGCACAAGTCACCACACACAATTGAGACACAATATTTAACGTGGTTCCCCTAATGTGGGGTACTCCACAAGTTGATATCCTTATAATATTTTACATAGAAATATCCAATACAATGATTTCTTTGATCTACTCAAAGCTTGACAATAACAAGTTCACACAGAACTTGTCCAAATATGAATAACAATATCACACAAAACTTGTTTAAATTTGAATAACAAGCTCACACGGAACTTGTAAAAATATGAATAAAAAACTCACACAGAACTTGTCCAAAACTAAATAACAAGCTCACACAAAAATTGTCCAAATATGCTCTAGCAAGCTCACTAAGAACATGCCCAAAACTTCTCCAACAAGCTCACTAAGAACTTGTCCAAATCTGCTCTAGCAAGCTCACCAAGAACTTGCCCAAAATTGCTCCAACAAGCTCACTAAGAACTTGTACAAATATGCTCTAGCAAGCTCACCAATAACTTGCCCAAAATTGCTCCAACAAGCTCACTAAGAACTTGTCCAAATATGCTCTAGCGAGCTCACCAAGAACTTGCCCAAAACTGTCCACAAATTTGTCCTAAAACTGTCCACAAATCTGCCCATAAATCTACCCCAAAACTGTCCACAAAGCTTTCTCAAAGGCTCAATAAATCATGCTCAAGTAGCACTCAAATCTCATCCACAAATATATCAAGGCAAAGCTCAAAGATGAAATAAAAAAATAATGGTAATGTACTCTTTAATGGATGACAACAATGATCCACAATGATCTCAACTCAACTCATATCAACTTATAGAAGCATAAAGAGAATTGTTAGAGACTCAATATGTTCTAGGCTCAATCTCAACTCAAATCAGAATAATAGAATAGTTTGTTTCATAGGACTTGAACAATCACTTCACACATCACTTGACTAGGCTTATTCAACTCAAATGTTTCCAACAATGCTCAACCACACATCTCACATAACAATGATACTCATATTATTTTCTAACTCATGTTCTTTCACAACCAATGGGCTTCAACAACTATGCTTATAAAACAAGGTTTAAACACAACTCTCAATTCAAAAAACCTTGAAGCATTCAACCAACCACTTTTGAAAAGGAAACCACAAACAATCCTTTTCCCTCAAATGATATTTCAGAAATCAACCACCATAGACAATCAACAAGAGAATGTGCCCATACCTTTTATGAAGATGAAGAAACCCTTTTGGAAAATCTGCCACCCTCAACACACTTTGAAAAGAACAAAACAACCTTCACTTGAACCCTTTTACAAAAATAGAAATATTTCTTTATGTACACCTTATTTCTCCTAAATAAAATAATGAAAAAGCCCTCAAAATAATCTTTCCAAAAATATATAATATGATATACTTATAAAAGGAAAATCACCAGAAATCTTTCATTTTCACAACATGCACCACAAACCTTATTGTATCGCTCCAAATTTTTCATATCCTTACCTTCAGGCTATAGGATCCGCACCCGGAAGGGGGACTATGAGAAGGATGGGACAATACCTTGGATTGAGAGGCCCTTTAAAGGTCACACCTCTCGGGGGAGGGGTATAAGGGTGAATTTTTGACGGATGGTGGGTTCATCAGGAAACCACGCCTAGGTTGAGAGTAGGTTTGATGTGTTCATTTTGTATTTTAATCATTTAATTCCTAGGTTTGGCCAAGATGAATCTAAGCTAGTCTATATGCCGATGTTGATTTATATGGGTGCAAAAAACATGAATAAGTGCTAAACATAGAAATTATGCTAAATAAGACAAAATATACCTGATTTCGGATGTCTGATGAAGATTATGAGGTTTGTAGAAGTCCAAATCATCTCAAATCATACGTAATCATCTGAAATTGCATATAATCATCTCAGATCTCAATCGGTCATCTGAGATCATATGAGATCATCATCGATCTGACGAATTCATCAAAAACCTGCAGTCATAGAAACAGATACCAAAAAAAACCAAAAATACAACTACAAAGGCAGATGGAAATGATAGAAATGATAGTAAATTTGCCTAAATGATAGATCCAGATAGTAATTAAACGAAATGCATTAATTTAATAATTTTTTTTAACTTTATCATGCATCTATGCTAAATGAGGTGAACTCCAGGATGTAGAAAAAGAATAAACTAAGTCAATGCATAAAAAAATGAAGATAGAAGATAAAGAAATGTAAACTCTGGGCTCTGATTGCCCCCAATATGGACTATAGTCGATATCACCTCTAATTGTATGATATCATCGCTGATCTATGATAGGATCATCCGAAATCGTCTGGAATTGCCTGTGACGATCCGAGCTTGCTCCAGTGATGAGGCCTAGAAATGCCTCAATCATAACATGTTTTGAACACTGAAATTGCCTATAAACTCTTATGTTTAATCTAATATGCTAGTTAAGTTAATTCAATATGTTGTGTATTAACTATTTGCATGATGAATGTATCTGAAATACTATATTCTGATTTTTACAACTTTTTGTATAAGTTTTATGTTGTTTTGTTATGACTTGCTAAAATGAGATATGCTTAGATTAATAACAACATTTCACTAATCATGTTTTGATATGTCTCAAGCATTCATTTTACCTAAATCTGGCAACAGTTCAAGAAAACTATTACTGTGCAACAAAAACTAGGTTTTCCCATGTAAATTCCAGCCAGCTGCCAATGAATGGCAAGGCATGGAATTCACATGTGGAAAGAGATGAAGACCATTGGAATCTGATCCTGAGAAGTAACCCACATGAGAAATGCAGAGGAAATCATTTAAGGAGCCCACATTTGTTCATTCCGAAGTCTCTTCGAAATGAACAGATATCTTCGAAATGAGAAGATCTTCGGAATGAGAACTGTAGTGTCTTCGAAATGAGTGGATCTTTGGAATGAGAACTGTAGTATCTTCGAAATGAGCGGATCTTCGGAATGAGAATTGCAGTATCTTCGAAATGAGCCACTTATCTTCGGAATGAAAATAGAATGTGCTTTTTGACTTATTGACCGAATTTTGATGTTGGAAAAAGGGAAATAAAGATTGAAAAGGGTAAAGGGAAATATCTCAGATCTGACTTTGCCGTCCTTGCCGACCAAAGCCACCATTTATGGAAAGATCAAAGTGTGATCTTCTTCTAGGATAAAACCAGGAATTGTTGCAACATAATAGGATTAGATCTTTTTGAGATATTCTCAGCTTGTTAGTAAATCTTAGGACATCTATAAATATGGCTCCCATTCAGGTTGAGCTAGTAGGTAGAGAAGTAGAGAGAGTAAGGGGAGTAGAAGATAGAGAAATCAGAGAATAATAGGTGATAATCAGAAAGTGACTGTTACAGTCCTGTAACAGTTTTTAGCAACATTATTGTAATCATGTGTTTGAATCAATAAAGTATATTGTTTCTATTTCATATTGCTTGTAAATGAGTGTGATTAAGATCTAGAGAGAGAGACTCATACCTTCTTCTGGACAAAGAGGCTGGCCACTTCCAGACCTAGGAGGAGGACTAACAACAAGTTTTTATTCTGATTTTGCTGTAGTAGAATGAGTTATAGAACTTGTCCTTTCATTCCTTTGTAAACAACTAATGATATTTGCAATCTTAGCTTATTTTATGTTTTGTGATTAATGATTTGGTTGTAATCCCCACTTTCAGCAAAGCTTTCAATTTATTGCAGACTTTCATTTCCAGAATTTACTATTTTCTGTAATTTCTTGCATTTTTATGTTTTGTTGTCAACCCCTGCATAGAAGATTGACAACCTTCTATTACAGAGCCTTGACAGTTTCATTTCCATGTTAGAATTAGATTTTCATTACTACAAAAGTAAATAGATTTCCTTTCTGCAATTAGAATCAGACTTTCAATTCTACAACTATTATTTCTGCAACATAATTAGGTCTCATTCTGCAATTGTAATTAGGACTTCATTTCTGTAGTTAATGATTAGTTTCCAATTCTGCAACTTAGATTAAGGTTTAATTCATGCAATTTAGAGATAGGAATGTCCTAAAACCCCCACACAATCGGTTTCACCAATAAGACCTGTTGCTCTAGATTGACCTAAGTTATAACCCTGTTTACCCCTTCTTCCGTAGATAGCCTTGTACACAACCCTGGATTGACAAATTCATTGAGAATTAATGATGTGTATAATGACAATGCATCATTTTGGCATCGTTGTCGAGGAATTGTGTTGCTAGAAGGTAACAATAGTCCAATAGCTATTAATTAGACTAAACTATGAAGATTCAGGTTAAAATCTGAATAGAACAGCTGGTTAAAATAACAACTATTGACCTATAATTTATGTCATTTTAGAGTAAACATGAATGAGTAAGTCTAGGGATGAAAAAGGTAGAATTACCCAAAAGGATCCCTGGCTTGTTCCATTAAGGAGATCTTCACGCCTAAGGGGTGAATCACCTGTGTTTGAATTACCAAAAATATTGAAAGAAAAATCACCAGTTTCACCATCATTAGAACATCCTAAGAAAGAAGAATCATCAGACTCATCATCAACAGAGGGTCTTGGACCTCTTGAGAGTGAAATTTGGATAGGGTTAACTGTTCCCAGAGAACAGGAAACTATGGTAGAAAATCTGGATAGAGATGGCCAACATGGCTATGTCCATAATGAAGGAGATGATCAGGATATGCCCCAACCTTCCAGAACATTTGAATATCCTATCCGTTTGAACCCAGCACAAAACTCTCCCATGAAAACCATTTCACCTTCAGTACTTCCAACCTTTCGAGGTGTTGTATCTGAAGATCCTGATCAGTTTTTGTTTGAATTCAAAGTAGTATGTCAAACCTATGACTATGTAAATGACAATCAGAAACTTAAGGTCTTTCCCTCAACACTCAAGGACTCAACATTACGTTGGTTCATGAGTTTAGAGCCAAATTCCATCCGAACTTGGGATCAAATGGAAACTATGTTTTTAGACAAATATCAGGAGTATTGCCGTGTAAGGAACAGGAAAGATGAGTTATTCAGGATTAAACAAGAAGATGATGAAACATTAGAAGACTATCTTGATAGGTTCTCCTTTGTTCAAAGGAGATGTGGACTTGTAGAACCAGAGTTATGCAAAACCATCTTTTTGAGAGGATTGCAAGATGAATCCAGAGACGTATTGGATTTGATGGGAAGAGGAGATGTAAATACTCTCAGTAATGAGGAAATTATGGATCTTTATAGGAATTACTCTTGCAATAAGCAAGGAAGAAGAAAAAAAATACAAATGGCACTGATGTGAAGGAACTAATAGAGGAACTTGCAAATTTTAAAACTGATATTCTAGTGCAATTAAACACAACTTTGGGGGAAATGTCTCGCAAAAGCAAAAAACATAGAACCTTTGGCAATTTATTGCCCAAGATGTAGAAATAAACATGCTTTGCAGGAATGTCCTTTGAATAAAACATCTATCTCAGCCATTTGTAGTATCTGTTCAAAGAGGCATTCAACTGATCAATGCCACCTGCTACCACAACTCAAAACTGTGTTAGAAAGTCAGATTGAGGAACTCAACTATATTGGACCAAAACAAGGGGGAAATTTCTCTCAATACCAAAATCCCCCTCATTTTCCTACAAATTGGGGGCATAATCCTGGTACTATGCCTTGGGGACAATCAGAACCACCCCAACGTCCTTGGAATTATCCTCAATGGACAAATTCCCAAGAATGGCCACAAACAAATTGGAGTAATTCAGCCTGGAATCAAAATCAAAACAACCCATCATGGAATCAAAACAACCCATCATGGAATCAAAACAATCCACCTTGGAATCAGAATCAGACTAATCCACATTGGATGCAAAATCAACCATAGTGGAATCAACAATACCAGTCCTATCCAAGGCAACAAAGAAATCAAGGTCAAAATCAGCATTTGCTGCCTGCACCTAATCAAAACTTTCAAGAAAAATAGAACCAACCACAACAAACACAATAGGTGAAACAACCTCAACTTCCAGCTCAATCAGTCACTAATCCAAACAGCATGAGACAGGCATCCCCTGTCTATGTGGCTGAAGCTGAAGAAAATGTTGAAATCAATGTTATTGATTGTAGTAACATCCAACTTCGTTCAGGAAAAGTTGTACCTGAACCTATTTCCAATAAAAGCAAAGAAAATGAAGAGCAAGAACCTTTGGAACCAGTTATAGTGGAACCAACAATAGAGAAAGAAGAAGAAAAAATAGAACCATAGAACAATTACCTTCATCAAGGATAATTCCATATCCCGAAAGATTCAATACCACAACAGAAAATTTTGAATCAGACCTGGTCAAGGAACTTAAAAAGTTAACTATATCATTGCCCTTATTGCAAGCCATTAAGGATATACCAATGATTAAAAGTACTATCCGAGATTTGTGCATTAGAAGAGCAGGAAGAAAAAAGAAAGCATTTCCTAAGACTATTCAGATTGAAGGAAAGATAGTTGATCTCTTATCTGGAAAACTAGTACCTCCAAAGTATAGTGACCCAGGAAGTCCAGTTATCATAGTTACTATAGGTTCAGTACCAATATCAAATGTCTTAGTAGATCTAGGAGCTGCAATAAATGTCATGACCAAGGATATAATGAAACAATTACAGCTCAAACATCTCAGCCCCACATTTACAGTTTTAGAAATGGTTGATAGGTCAGTTGCAAAACCTGAAGGTATCATTGAAGATGTTCCTATAGAAGTTTCTTCTTGGGAATTCCCTACAGATTTTTTGGTTTTACAACCAAGAAATTCAACACATGGATATCCCATCATTTTGGGAAGACCTTGGCTTGCAACTGTAGCAACCTTCATAGACTGTAGATCTAGAAAAATGACTATTTCAAATGGTATTGATCTAAAATAGATCTCTCTGTATCCTCTTGCAAGACCCTCCAGCAATTTTTTAGGTCAGTTATGGTTTCCTGATTCGGATGAAGAATCAGAGGAGGTTATTTCCACACTAGCCACCTTGGTAGTAAGGGAACACAGAGAAGACCTCCATGACACAGAAAACTCAGAAAATGAAACTATCCTAATGAATGTTCTGCATGAACAAGGGTTAGAAGAGGAAGCAGTAAATATCCAGCAATTGTTAAGGAATGAGGAGAACCAAAACTCTGAAGGTGAACCATCTGTACTATCACAGGAAAACTCTGTTTCACTACCACATGGGTGGCACCATCACTTGATTTTTCCTTCTCACTGTTCCATACAGGATATGCTTCCATCAAAAAATAATAAAACATAAATTTCTTATTTCCTCCCATCTCAGCAGTGTCCTCTTAACTCCCTAACCACCAAGTATGAAGAAGTGAGTTCAGTCCTTCCAAATACAAAACAAATAGAAGTCCAGCCAGGAAAATTTTTGAACATTTACAGCTGGCTTACTAGGGAAGAGGAAGACAAATTGATAGTTGTCTTGCGAAGCATGTTCATGCTTTTGCTTGGGACTATAAAGATATGTCAAGAGTTCACCCTGATATATGTACCCACAGAATTTATACTGAAGAAGTCAAGCCAGTAAGACAACCCCAGAGAAGACTGAATCCTGCCCTAAGGGATATTGTAAAGGAAGAAATTGAAAAACTTCTGGAGGTAGGATTCATTTACCCAATTTCTGATAGCCAGTGGGTCTCTCCATTGGTTATAGTTCCTAAGAAAAATGGAAAAATGAGAGTATGTGTAGACTATAGAGAGCTGAATAAAGTGACATACAAAGACCATTTTCCATTACCTTTCATAGATCAGGTGTTAGATACCCTTGCTGGAAAAAGATACTTTTGTTTTCTTGATGGATTTAGTGGATATAATCAAATTCAGATTGCACCTGAAGATCAAGAGAAAACAACCTTTACCTGTCCATGGGGAACATTTGCCTATAGGGTTTTACCTTTTGGTTTGTGTAATGCCCCAACAACATTTCAATGAGCAGTTTTAGCAATTTTTTCTGATCTGACTACCAACAATGTTGAAATATACATGGATGATTTCACAGTATGTGGACAGACTTTTGACTTTACATTAGAAAACCTTGACAAAGTTTTAACTCGTTGTGAAACATACCAGTTATCCTTGAATCCAGAAAAATGTTTTATGATGATGAAGGAAGGAATAGTTCTTGGTCATCACATCTCTCTTCAAGGGATCCAGGTTGATCCAAAGAAGGTGGAAATTATCAAGAACCTCATTCCTCCTAAAACTCATACTGATGTCAGAAGATTCCTAGGACATATTGGTTTTTACCGTAGGTTTATTCCTAACTTTAGCACAATAGCCAATCCCATGTTTGCCCTATTGACTAAAGATTCTGAATTTTCCTGACTGTAAGATGTCAGGAATCATTTGAAGCTCTGAGAAAAATTAGTAACTCCACCTATGTTAAGAGGCCCTAATTGGACATTACCATTTCACATACAGGCTGATGCTTCCAATACTGCAATTGGAGCAGCATTAGGACAAATTGACAATGGTGAACACTATGCCATCTACTACATTAGCAAGAATTTGATAGGAGCTGAGAAAAATTATACCACAACTGAGAAAGAATTCTTGGCGGTAATTTATGCCATCAACAAATTTAGGCATTACATCACAAGTTATCAAATATTTATTCACACAGATCACACAACCATTAAATATTTGATGAATAAGCCTATGGTAAGTGCAAGAATTATTCGTTGGTTACTAGTTGCTACAAGAATTTGATATCACTATAATCAACAAACCAGGAAAAGCTAATGTTGTAGCAGATTTCTTGTCCAGATTACAGAACATAGATGAAGGGGAATTAGTTGAAGACACCTTTCTTGATGAAAAATTATTTGCTATATCAGTCCAATCACCTTGGTTTGCAGATATAGCCAATTACTTGGTCACAGGGAAAGTTCCTCCACATTTCACTTCAAAACAGAAAAAACAATTGATCAAACAGAGTTCTTCTTTTGAATGGATCAAGGGTATACTTTTTAAGTGCAGTCCTGACCATGTGTTACGTAGGTGCATCCGAAAGGATGAGGTGTA
Organism: Wollemia nobilis; assembly: GCA_028583015.1. NCBI lineage: Eukaryota > Viridiplantae > Streptophyta > Pinopsida > Araucariales > Araucariaceae > Wollemia > Wollemia nobilis. The sequence continues at coordinate 3,473,304 of JAQPPZ010017077.1, read as the reverse complement.
TGATATCCTTAGGGCTTGTCATGATGAACCCTCGGTGGACACTACTCTGTAAAAAGCACAATTAGGAAAATCTTAGGGACAGGATATTATTGGCCATCTCTTCACAAGGATGTGAAAAAGTACATCAGGCATTGTGATGCATGCCAAAGAATGGGGAAACCCACTCATACAAATGAAATGCCACTGCAGCCTCAATTGGTTTTAGAGCCATTTGAGAGGTGGGGGCTTGATTTTGTAGGACCTATTGATCCACCTTCTCAAGGAAAGGTGCATATTCTAGTATGCACTCGATTACTTGACAAAGTGGGTAGAGGTGCATGCTTTCAAACATGCTCGTGAAGAGAAGGTCATTGATTTCTTGTATACTCAGATTTTTTAGAGATTTGGAGCTCCTCGGTCTATCACCACAGACCAAGGACCCCAATTTGCATCTAAAGTCATTGAGGCATTTACAGAATTATATGAAATCAAACATAGAAAATCATCACCTTATCACCCACAAGCAAATGGCCAGGTTGAGGTAACAAATAGGGAACTAGAATGAATTTTAACAAAAATAGTAGCTTTTCATAGGAAGAACTGGCTAGATAAATTACCTGAAGCAGTATGGGCTTACAATACTACTTGGAAATCCACTACTGGATTCACACCTTATGAACTAGTCTTTGGTAAAAAGCCCCTCTTACCTATTGAATTTGAGCTACTAACACTACGCACAACATTGGAAATTGGAATTGAATTGTCACAGGCACAAACAGATAGGATTCTATAGCTGAATGCATTGGATGAACTTAGGTTGGATGCTCTGCACCAAACTGAAGTAATTCAGGAGCAGAGGAAATTGTGGCATGACAGTCACATTCAACAGAGGAAACTTCAACAAGGAGATTGGGCTTTATTGTTTGATTCTCGCTATGAGGACTTCCCTGGAAAGCTGAGAACTAGATGGCTTGGACCTTACCGGATTGAGGAGGTATTTGACAATGGAGCAGTCCGTTTATCTCCTATTGATGGGTCATAGAGAAAGTTGGTAGTGAATGGACATCGCCTCAGGGTGTACCATACACCTCTGACTAAAGAGGAATTCTTGCAACAGCTTGACAGTTTGGATACACAATAGGTGGAAGAAATTTCCTCTTCCACTTCAAAACAATCAGCATGATCATGGATTTCAAGAAAAGACAGAAAAATACAAAAAAAATCAGAAAAATAGAAAACAAAAAGATGAATAAATTCTGATTATGAATTCCTTCATGGGCATGATTTCAAGGAAATCATGAAATTCCTTCATGGGCATAGTCAGAATCAAGAAAAAAAAAAAGAGAAAAGGAGAGGTAAAAGAAAAAAAAAAATGAATAACTCAGCAGTGAAAACCTTTTTCAAGGCACTACTGGGTTGGTATGCATGAAAACCAGTTTTCTGGCATGCATAACCTTGAAAATTTTTGAACCATCATTGTACAAATTCACCAACTGCACTTGTTTTGAAATGTTGCAGAAATTCTCAGCAGAACATCAACAGAAGCAGTCATATTTCAAAAACTTGCATTAACTTGTTTTAATCAGGTATATATTTCTTACATTTCTTCATTGTAAATGATTGGTATATAGTATATAACAATTAACCATTAGCATAAAAGATATCCATAAGAGTTGGCATACTTAAACATGTTTTGAGAATGGGAATATTGATTTTTGCCTAATCTTCGAAACAAGAATGCCAAAAATAGTGCCTGCTATCTTCTTCAGACTAATTGTTGTGTTGTCTTTAGAATGAAGCTTTGTCTTCGAAATGACAATTTGTCTTTGGAATGAAGCTTTGTCTTCAAAATGAAGCTTTATCTTCGGAATGAAGCTTTGTCTTCGGAATGAAGCAGGATTTGTCTTCAGAATGCAGCAGGATTTGTCTTCGAAATGAGGATTTATCTTCGAAATGAGGATTTGACATCGCAAAGAAGCATGATCTTCGGAATGAAGACTCGTCTTCGAAATGAAGTCATAATCTTTGAAATGAAGTTTTGTTTTTGCAATAAATTATAATCTTCGAAAAGAACATTCAATGTAATATCTCCACGTGGCATCCAAGGAAGGAAAGAAATACAATCAAGTGAAAATTCTTTTGACAGCATACGATAAAGGAACACGTGTCAGTCAGCATATGGTTTGTTTTTGCACCCATTTGGAAAATACCAGAATCATGGAGGACGTGACCAACCGTATGCCACCAATTTTTGATGCTAATAAACATGCACGTGAGAGTCTACAGAAAAATAGAAAAACTAAAAACGAGTAAGGTGGATCTGACGGCAAGGGCATCTACGCAATCATTGATGGACATGTGTTCAAAGCAAAAATAGAAATGTGTGCCACTCTTCTTTTTGAAGACATATTTGCTAACGCAAAATGACTACGAGGTACAGTGCTCAGATTACGGTTCATTTCGAAGAACAAAAATAGAGAAATTGAAAACTTGAACCAAACCCTACAAAGTTGCAAACACCAGAAACCAGAGATCCAACAGAGGAATAGCGGTAGAAGAGAGCAGTTTGTGATGAACCAAGATAGGAAAATGGGGTGAAAAACAAGAATGGAACCAATAGATACCACCCATCTCCGAGAAAATCTAGAAGTGGTGCAGATTTTTGAAGATGGAGGGCTTATGCCATTTTTGGATAAATTTAATGGATCCTCTGAAGACTTGGCTGGCATGTTCACCCACACGTTCAGAAACAACCGGGCACACGTTAACGACATGACTATTGAGGTAACCCCTAAAGTTTTGAGTCAAATTATTGAGCTGCCATTAGAAGGTCTTCCAATTTCTAGGTCTAGCAAAAATACATTGGTAAACACAGTTAATCAATTTTTGGAAGAAAATGATAGGGCACCTGAGTATTTAACACATAATAACACATGCAAGGGGGTAAAAAGGGCCAGCTTGTAGGAACCCTGGGATGAAGTAGCCACATGGGTAATCAAATTTCTAACCTGTGAAGGGCAGTATGTACTGTTGTCAGGGCATCACATAAAAATTTTAAATCATCTCAGACATGGTAGGCAACAACCAGAGGTTAGGGTAAATCTTCCCCTATACCTGCACCAGGAATTAAAAAACATGGCAAAAAGATATCAGGAAGGAAAAGGGAGTCTTCGCCACCATGGTCTCATCAAACTAGTTTGCCAGCACCATTTTAGAGGAAACCCTAGGAGCTTTGAGAGGTTTTACTCCACCTTAAATGATGTAATTTTTGGAGATGAAGATGAAGAGGAAGAAACAGATACTGCTGATGTTGCTGCAGAAGAAGAAATAGCTACTGAGAAGATGTTGCAGAAGATACTGTAGAAGATGCTACAGAAGTTATTGCAGAAAAAGAAACACACCCAACAACAGCAGCAGAACACCTTGCTCCAGAACCTTCAACTTCACAAGCAAAAAGGCAAAAGAAAAGAGGATCTGGAACTAGAAGCAGAATAAAAAAATAGAAGAAGGTCCATTTTTCTGAAGTTGCAACTGATTTGTCAGAACAAAGAAATGAAGCACCTAGCCCAACAGGGGAAGAAACAACAAGGGAAATAGAGGCATCTGAAACTAACCCCACAACCCCTGCTGTCACCAAAAAATAGAGCAAAAAGAAGAAGTTTGCATCTGGAACTCGGAGGTCTACAAGACTCCACTTGAGGGAAATGGTGGACCAGGTCATAGAACAAGAAGATGGACAAAGCAGTCCAGATGTCACAGAGATACAACCAGCCCCTGAAAACTTCCTAGAATTCCTTGAATAGATAATTGAGGAAGAGGCTGGGCAGGATAATCTGGAGGTGGCTATAGTTCAACAAGCCATAAAAATAGTAGATGCAATTATAGACAATTTCATAGAGCCTCCTGAATAGGAGCAAATAGATGTTGTAGAGGAAGAGCCAGTTGTTGAGCAGCCTGCTATAGCTGACTTGTCTGCATCTGATTCTAAAGTAGAAACAGAGGAGGAAGATATCACAGAGCAGTTGAGAGCAGCAAGGAGTGTTGTCAAGACACAAACCAGATGGATTTTAGAGAAAGAAAACATCATTGAGATGCAGGAAAGAAAAATTGTAGAGTTACAACAGGAAGTGGCAGAACTGAGAGAGAAGTTGTCATAGTCTAAAAAATAGCCAATTGTATCCATTGATGAAGATGATTTGGCTCAACTGCTTGTGGATTTATCTAGGGTAGATGACTCTGCTGAGGTAGATATAGGAGCTCATTCTGAAGAAGCACCTTTTCATTCTGAAGATGTGCCTTCTCATTCAGAAGCACCCTTTCATTCTGAAGATGCTTTAGAATTGGCAAAAAGCATAACAAAAAACATTGGAGATGAGTCACCAGCACAAGAACAGTCCAAGCAAACAGCATGAAATAGATCAAGTAAGTACTTCTATTGATGTCCCTGTATTTCAAACTGTTACACCATCAGTAGAAGTAGCAGATAAGGGGGTGCAAGTAGAATTACTGTCTGATGACAACCCAATAGAAATAGCAGATAAGGGGGTGCAAGTAGAATTATTGACAGATGAACAACCAGTGGAAGTGGCAGAAAAAGGGGTTCAGATAGATCTGCTACCTAGAATTCCACCTATAGTCAGACCACCTAATACTGTGTCCTTAGAACAATACAATGCAGACATAACCAATTGGATGATTAGGTATGAGAAGCTTGCCACTAAGACTAAAAAATTCAAATTAGAAGCAAAATAGCTAGAGGCCAAGGAAACAAAAATTCAGGCATTGAAAGAAAAGGTGTCTGATTTATGTCAAATTGCTGAATTTTTAGTCCAATTCAGACGGCCAGCCAGATTTTACAGTCTTATTCTGAAGGAGAAATACCTCAGATGGCAGGTCATGAGGATTAGTTCAGGTCTTCCATATAAATTGGACACCACTGCAGATTTCCTGGAAGCATACTTTGACAGCCCTTTTGAGCAGAAAAATCTCCTGTGTGAACTATTTTTACATAGTTTCTTTATTCCAGAAGAAGTAGAGTTTCATCCACAGATCTACATTGGAGATGTTCAATTGAGGGCATTCATGTCCACCTTGCAGAATCAGTTTTATTGGGACCAAGAAAAAAGGCAGAATAAGGAGATTGAAACAAGAGCTGAATTGTTAGTCAGAGCAATTCAGCCAAATCACCCCATTATCACAAGACAACACTTCACCATGATGAACAGGGATGATGTGAAGTGAATGTACTTGACAAACTTGAGGGACTGTGTGAACAGATTCCACAATTTTTGTAATGACAATTTTGTGCCAGCATTATCAGTCTGTAGAAACAGATGGGCTGAACTTTCCATGTCTTTGCAGAAAAGAGAACCCATTTCCCCCATCAACTTAGAATGGTCCAGAAGAAGGGCAGAAGGAGTAATACAGTTGATTGAACTCATGCAACATAATTGGATAGGTCTCAGATTTAGGCCTCCAACCATCATCACTCCAGTCCCATTCTACTTTGAAGAAGATGCCCAACCTGATGAACAATTTGAAGAATGGCTCAGGGACCTTCAGAAGAACAGGGGATTTTATATAGGCAAGAAGTTGTTCTACAGGTCATGGAATTTGACCATGGACATATGTGATTCCATAGCCCAATAGAATGCATGAGGACATGCATCAATATAAGTTGGGGGAAAATGATGAGGCCTAGAAATGCCTCAATCATAACATGTTTTGAACACTAAAATTGCCTATAAACTCTTATGTTTAATCTAATATGCTAGTTAAGTTAATTCAATATGTTGTGTATTAACTATTTGCATGATGAATGTATCTGAAATACTATATTCTGATTTTTACAACTTTTTGTATAAGTTTTATGTTGTTTTGTTATGACTTGCTAAAATGAGATATAACAACATTTCACTAATCATGTTTTGATATGTCTCAAGCATTCATTTTACCTAAATCTAGCAACAGTTCAAGAAAACTGTTACTGTGCAGCAAAAACTAGGTTTTCCCATGTAAATTCCAGCCAGCTACCAATGAATGGCAAGGCATGGAATTCACATGTGGAAAGAGATGAAGACCATTGGAATCTGATCCTGAGAAGTAACCCACATGAGAAATGTAGAGGAAATCATTTAAGGAGCCCACATTTGTTCATTCCGAAGTCTCTTCGGAAATGAAAATGATATCTTCGAGAATGAGAAAACAGAGTATCTTCGAAATGAGAATTGTAGTATCTTCAAAATGAGCGGATCTTCGGAATGAGAACTGTAGTATCTTCGAAATGAGCGGATCTTTGGAATGAGAATTGCAGTATCTTCGAAATGAGCCACTTATCTTCGGAATGAAAACATAATGTGCTTTTTGACTTATTGACCGAATTCTGATGCTGGAAAAAGGGAAATAAATATTGAAAAGGGTAAAGGGAAATATCTCAGATCTGACTTTGCCGTCCTTGCCGACCAAAGCCACCATTTATGGAAAGATCAAAGTATGATCTTCTTCTAGGATAAAACCAGGAATTGTTGCAGCATAATAGGATTAGATCTTTTTGAGATATTCTCAGCTTGTTAGTAAATCTTAGGACATCTATAAATATGGCTCCCATTCAGGTTGAGCTAGGGAGGTAGTAAGTAGAGAGAGTAAGGGGAGTAGAAGATAGAGAAATCAGAGAATAATAGGTGATAATCAGAAAGTGACTGTTACAGTCCTGTAACAGTTTTCAGCAGCATTATTGTAATCATGTTTTTGAATCAATAAAAGTATATTGTTTATATTTCATATTGCTTGTAAATGAGTGTGATTAAGATCTAGAGAGAGAGAGACTCATACCTTCTTCTGGACAAAGAGGTTGGCCACTTCCAGACCTAGGAGGAGGACTAACAACAGGTTTTTATTCTGATTTTGCTACAGCAGAATGAGTTGTAGAACTTGTCCTTTCATTCCTTTGTAAACAACTAATGATATTTGCAATCTTAGCTTATTTTATGTTTTGTGATTAATGATTTGGTTGTAATCCCCACTTTCAGCAAAGCTTTCAATTTATTGCAGACTTTCATTTCCAGAATTTACTATTTTCTGTAATTTCTTGCATTTTATGTTTTGTTGTCAACCCCTGCACAGAAGATTGACAACCTTCTATTACAGAGCCTTGACAGTTTCATTTCCATGTTAGAAGTAGATTTTCATTGCTGCAAAAGTAAATAGATTTCCTTTCTGCAATTAGAATCAGACTTTCAATTCTGCAACTGTTATTTCTGCAACATAATTAGGTCTCATTCTGCAATTGTAATTAGGACTTCATTTCTGTAGTTAATGATTAGTTTCCAATTCTGCAACTTAGATTAAGGTTTAATTCATGCAATTTAGAGATAGGAATGTCCTAAAACCCCCACACAATCGGTTTCACCAATAAGACCTGTTGCTCTAGATTGACCTAAGTTATAACCCTGTTTACCCCTTCTTTCGTAGATAGCCTTGTACACAGCCCTGGATTGACAAATTCATTGAGAATTAATGATGTGTATAATGACAACGCATCACTCCGGATAAAAAATAGTAAAATCCTTGCAATAAAACTTGAAATACATAATGCAAACGAAGGTGTGAAGGTGTTCTAATGCATGAAAAGTTAAAGTTGCAAAGAAATCATTCAGCCAAGGGTTCAAGGGGATAAACTAAGAAAATCCCAGTTTATATGGGATTAGGGAGAGGTTAGGAGGTTGGAGATCATCCCAATTTGGGAGATCTCCAACGGGGAAGACTCTAACCGTACAGACACGCTTTTTGCCCAAGTTAGAGAAGCTATTGAACAAAAGCTAATTATGAAAATTTGGTTTTGGGATGAAATCGTCTGGACGTTCTGTTCCAGACGAATTCATCAGATCTGGGACGATTTCATCTAATCATCGACGATATCGTCCAACGGTCAAAACAAAATCCTAAAAATGGCACGGAAAATGAGGAGAGCGGGTAACGGGTGGTTAACGGGCGGTTTGGGTTAAAATTCAAATTTTTATCTTTTTACTAAGGTTTAACTACGCCAATTTTAGGGTGCTACATTTTGCCCCCTCTTTAGCGAATTTTCCAAAGAAAATGCGTTAAAGATGAGTTTTTCCCGTTTTATGAGAAAGCAAAAATTTACTCCATTTTCTAGACGATGATTCTAGGTCAAATCGTACGACTGCTGACTATGGTGCCCCCTCCGTGTTTTTACCCAAATCGAACGTTTGAGGTAAAAGTGCGGAAAAGAAAAATTAAAAAATGTTGTTGGTTTTAAATAAAATTAAGAAAATAGGGTAAAACCCTAATTCATTTTTACTATTTTAGAGCTCTATAGAAAAAAATGGTTGAGACAGTGCACAAATCGACAAAGGTCCGAAGCGGGCTACGGGTAAGGATCTAATCCTAGTGAATTATGTTTTAATTTGTTTTGTGCAATTTTTTATTTTAAATTTTGACTGTTTTAGGGCATCGTAGCTATTTTTAGGTCGTTGATGATGTCGATATGAAATCGTCCCTATTTCATTGAAATCATCTCTAGATCATCGATTTCGTCTGAGGGCGAAATCGACGAACTAGGGGCGATCCCGTACAACAAGGGGCGATCCCCAAGTTGAGAAATAGGAGATGATTTCATCCTAAAAAGGATGATTTTACTCAATTTGGGATGATATCATCCAATGGTGGACGATATCATCATTTTTATGAAATTAAGCTTGTTTGAATTGTATTTAATTGATTTTAATGATGGGTTTATTAATGAATTTTATTGTTTTATTGTTTGTTTTGTAGAAGGGATTACTAAAGAGTTAGGAGTGGAAATATAGGGGGCTAAGAGATGACATAGCCATGCTCGACCAGGCGGAGCATGATCGACTAGCACAAGTTAGATTGTAGCATGTGGCAGAGATGCCACAAGTACCGATGGACATGGGGCTATTGATAGCCCTAGCAGAGAGATGGTATCCATGGTCATCCTGCTTCCGGTTATCGATAGGGGAGATGGCTCCCACACTAGAGGACGTATGGAGGATCTTGAGGATCCCCATACAGGGACGATTGATGACTCCTACGACCAATCAAGGCCAAGCGATGATGAGGCTGAGCGGAGACCCGAGCTTCACCCTAGAGAAGGGCAGAGTGAACATCGAGTCACTGAGGTAGATGCTTGGGGCATCTAGGTTGACTCAGGTGTTTGTAGGGATAGTGGGTGGCCTATTGCTATGCCACCAGAGTGGGTGCAGATTACCCTGGCTCCTTTCAGATGTGGTCTGTGACATGAGAGACCATGGATATAGATATGCATGGGGCAAATTTGTACTATGCCACTTGTATAGGATCCTACATGGGGTCGTATACAAGGGAGGCCGATGTCTGGTGTTGACATCACTACTATAGGTTTTATGTTGGGAGCACATCATGATGCGAAGGCCGGTAGGACTCCCACTTATAGGGGTTGACCGAGAGAGACCTCGGGTTTTCTATTGGTGGTTACAAAGGGGGTCACAATGGTGGATAGATCTGTCGATGTCACGGAGGTTGCTAGATGACCTCATCCCAGACCATATCACCTTGAGGCCATGGAGAGAGCATCCAGGGTGGGCAGAGGACGAGAAAGAGCTAGCTCACATCAGGCGAGTCTACTGGCTGAGGATGGAGCGGGGAGAGGTAGAGCTCCACCGCTATGATCGAGTTTTGTGGTAGTTCGGTCTTCAATAGGGGATCCCTTCTCTCAGGGATTACGAGTACTCCCAGACTATTCGGGATAGTACTACACTAAGTGGGGCTCTAGATATGCAGTGATTCTGGAGCTAGGATGTAGATGATGCCCCCATCCAGCTAGTGGATGGTGACGACGCTGGGGTTGCCGATGGATACGATGCCTGGTACGCAGGCATCCGCCCTCCTCGAATGATGAGGGCACAGGGTCCGGTGCACGTCGTGGTGTGACATATGGGGTGGCGGTGCCATGTAGCCATTGAGGCAGTGTAGGGTCATGGAGGGAGAGAGCAGTGACGATCTCTGCAGGAGAGATGCCAGAGGATGGTTCAAGCTCCACAAAGGCCATAGTAGACAGGAAGGAGGGAGGAGGGGTTCCCTCTTTAGTAGAGGGAGAGCAGCAATATGGCGGCTCTCTGGGCTAAGAATTCCTACATCTAGGCTCAGGTGTAGACTCTACAGGATGAGGCTACATGGCTTAGAGCTCGAAGTGGAGGGGGGGAAAGCACATAGGAGTTGGCATGGTCTATGGCCCAGACCATGTTCTATCAGGGAGTATACTTCTAGCTGGTTCTAGAGGGCCAGAGGTTGCAGCTGCCAGCCAGACATTGCAGAGCCTATCAGGGTGGGATCATCGAGGACATCCTCACGATCGATAGCGAGGACCCGAGACATAGCTTGGACCTCTATGGGACCACCTCCTCCATGCCAGGTTGGGAGAGGCGATGAGGCTGAGAGCTTGAGGGCTTCTCGAGACTAGCTGCTAGAGACTGGATGTATACATTTTGATTATTATTTTTTTGAGAGGATTGAGTATGCCAGGATATTGATTGTGGCATACCGGTCCAGTTTTGATATGATGTACATAATTTGTTGATATATATATGGTCTTTTTGATGATATGACTTGTGTATATGTTGTATGATGCTTTAATTTTGAATTTTGTGATTGATTATTCATGTAATTATGTCATTGGAAATAAATTATAATGTTATGTCATGCCATAAAATTGTAAATGAAATAATCTGATGTGAATAAATTGGTTGTTTTGTGGTGTGATTTGATGAAAAATAAAAGGGACTTCTAACAATAATTTCAAAGGACATTGTCGTTGTTATAGACCATTTCATGGAGTCGTCGCTTGCTAGGTCATCAAGCTAATCCCAGTATAGAAATATTGCTAAAATGAAAAGGGTGCTTAAGATACTGTCTTAAGACTTTGTGTTGTGATGATGAAAAATGGTGATGATTTGTTTTCAGATTTTCATAAAAATATTATGCATGAAATATTAAAGAAATATGATTTTTGCTAGGCATAAATTCCTAAGTGTGATAAATTTTTTGAATAAGTCCCTAGGAACTATACCATCATTGCAAAATTGAATGTTGACATAATAGAAAAATTTGCGTTCTTTTTACAGCACAATTGGGTAACATAATGATGTAAGCCATATGTTTTTATGATTTAAAATGAATGGGAAATAAAAATGAGAACGATGGTTTGCGCTAGGCATAGAATTATAGGTATAGACTTATACCATCATCGTGAAATCCAAAAAAAGAATTTGATATTTTAGTTTTATTGCATGATTGATTTTTTTGTTTTGAGATAAACAGAAAATAATAATATATAAACATGACTTTATTTGCGAGGTTTTTGAAGATGTGAAAGAAAATTTTTGTTTGTTGGAAAGACATATATTTAATTGTTTTTATGCTAAGCAAATGTTCTTAAATAAGAAGATGAAATGATTCGAAAATAATTGCAGAGATATTTTAAACTATCTCAAAGACAAAATGTAGATTTATAAGGAACCCTCATGTGCAAATGTGAGTTCATTACCGATCTTGATTTATCATAATGATACAAAATCTCTCAAATACAAATGTGTGTGCAATTGTATTGTTCATTGACCAATTTTGAGCAAGATAATTTGATACAAGTAATTTGAATTAACCAAATAAGGGTTCATTGACTATGATTTATATGCATGTAACCATACCAGACTACTATGTAAGTCAGGTCATCAAGAGCTAGCTAATCCATAAGCCAACATAGGTCTCTACAAAAGAAGGTCGCTAATGTGACAGACATATCACCATGCTAGGGATTACCCAAGGCCAAGCGGGTTGGGCACAAACCACCTGTTATGGGACTTACCTCACAGTTTTCGAATAATTGAGAATTCCAGGGATTCAAGCTCATTCACCCTTCTTTTCTTTTCAAGGGGTAGGGAAAAGGATTTTATTGCTTTTTGCTTTTCTTTTCTCATTTTCTTCTTTTCTCTTTTTTTTTTTTTTTGGTATTTTTGCTTGGAACTGAGACAATGCTGAAATATTGCTGCGATGGTACAAAATAATATTTTTCTTTTTCTCATTTTTTTTTTTGACTTTTTATTTTGCTTCCTATACTAGGGATACTTGCTCGGATTGGCTGTAGAGCAAGGGATTTTTATTCTGGTAGGGGTGAGCTTGTCCTTTTGTCAATTCTCAAAGATTCTAGACCATGTGCATGATAGGATAGCAGGGGAAACTTTTCGCTCAAGAAACCACTTCTACTATGTAGCATCATATCGAATTTGCAATGAAATCATTTTAATGTGAAGAGATATACTTGGTTCAAGTAAATAACAAGATCAGTTCTCTATGCTCAAAACTTTATTTAATTCAACTATGGACTTTGATATAAGAGAGATTAATAATCATACCAAATAAAATCAAGATATTTATGCATGTGAGTGTGAAAGTGAGGGATTCCAAATAAATGCTAATTTATCCAAAATAATTGAAACTATAACTGCAATACTTCAAGAATTGACAGGTACGAAAATAAAAAATGTTTTTGAAGATTTTGATGATTTTGATGATTTTGAAGTTTTTATATTTTGATTTTGATTTATGAATTGAAAGAATAAATATTGTTACTATTTTTTGAAAATTTTATATGGATGACTAAAAGAAAACAATATGCAAAATATCAATATATACAAATGATGAAATGACCAAATGTTATGCATAATAGCACTTAAGATGCATAATGTTCATAGGTTCTTTAAGATCTTTACCATCTAAGGTAGCTAATTGGTATGCTCCTGAGCCAAATTTAGTAGTGATGATATACGGTCCAAGCTAGTTGGGCTCAAATTTACCTTTAAGGTCTTTAGTTGCATTAGTATTTCTTTGATTTTCTTTTAAGACAAGGTCGCCGATCTCAAAGGATCGATGATGAACTTTCTTGAGGTATGCTCGCTTGAGCTTGTTTTGGTAGGCACGAAGATGCTCCAAAGCATTGATGCGCTTCTCATCTAGGAGTTCCAATTGACTAAGTCTACCAACATGATATTCATCTCCTACTTCAGTATCTTGAAGTAGTAGAGCCAAAGAAGGAACTTCTAATTCAAAGGGAAAAATAGCTTCAGCGTCATAAACCAAAACAAAAGGTGAAGTGCCCATGGGGGTGCGAACGCTAGTTCGATAAGCCCACAAAGTAGGATATAGTTGAATGTGCCAATCTCGGCCAGATTTATTGACTAGTATTTTGAGGATTTTGATTAATGTTTTATTAGATGCTTCTTCTTGGCCATTACCCTAAGGATAATAGGGAGTGGACCAACGATGTTGAATTTTATATTTTTGACATAATTTTTTGACATCTTTATTTTTGAAACAAGTTCCATTATCTGAGATGAGATTTGTAGGAATTCCGAACCTACAAATAATTTGATTAAAAATAAACTTGGAAACTTGGGTTCCAATGCAAGAAGCTAAGGGCATAGCTTCAACCCACTTCGTGAAATACTCGGTGGTGGTTATGATGAATTTGTGTCCATCAGATGACACAGGGTTGATTTTTCCAATGATGTCTAAGCCCCATTTTGAAAAGGGCCAAGGAGATGAAATAGCCTGCAGTTCTTGTGCAGGTGCATGGACAAGGTCAGTGTTTTTCTGGCACTTATCACAATGGCACACATAATCATGTGCATCATTCTCCATGGTAGGCCAAAAATATCCTATCCTAAGGAGCTTCTTAGCAATGGCACTACCACTAAAATGTCCCCCACAAGATCCATCGTGGGCTTCACTCAAAGCTGATCTAGATTCTTCTAGATTCAAACATCTTAGTAGGATGCCTTCAAAAGATCTCCTATACAATGTATTGCCAATAATTATGAAGCAACTTGCTCTTCTACGTAGTAACCGGCACTGGTTGCTATTACAACCTTCAAGAAAGGTCCCATTTTGAAGAAAATTAAATATATCAGTGTACCATGGTTCAGGAGTAGTTTCGTTGATTAGAAACACATCCAAAGGTTCTAAGCATGATTTATTTGAAGTGGGTTCCTAGAGTCGACGAATAATGATGGTAGCATATTCGTCATCTAACTCCAAGGGCAAAAGAGATGCAGCTACAACCATAGCATCAACTACACGATTGCTAGTTCAGGGAATAGCTTCCAAGGTAACTTGATCAAATAAAGATAATAATTGTAAGACATATGCTTTATATGGACGTAATTTATCATCTCTGGTCTGATAAACATCATTGATTTGATTTATGACAAGTTGAGAGTCACCAAAAACTAATAAATTTTTAATTTTTAGTGCCAAGGCAACTCGTAATCCAAGGATTAGAGCCTCATATTCAGTAGTGTTATTAGTGCAAGCAAACATTAATTTAAAGGACAAAGGTATAAGATGTTTCTATGGAGATATTAAAATAATACCTGCACTAGCCCCACTCATGCATCGGGCTCTATCAAAGTATAGGGACCATTGCTCTGGATGGTCTACCTCTAGTTTAAGGCATTCATCAGGAAACTCAATGATGAGGGGATGGGTAGACTCTAAGGGTGCATCAACTAATTGATCTGCTATGATTTGACCCTTAACAGACTTCTGTCCTATAAACGTGAGTTCAAACTCGCTTAGTGCAAGAACCCACTTTGTTGTGCGACCAGATAAATAAGGTCGACTCATGAGATATCACAAAGGGTCAAATTTAGCAATAACATACGTTTTTTGACTGAGCATATAATGGCATAATTTCTATGTAGAAAATATGACTGTGAGACATAACTTCTCTAATGTTGTATAGTGAGTTTCATAACTGATTAAGGTTCTACTAATGTAATAATTAGCACGTTCTTTCTTCTCATCGTCAAGTTGAGCTAACATAGCTCCTAAGGCAAAATCTAAAGCAAAAATGTACAAGATAAATGGACGATCAGATCTAGGTGGTGAAAGCACCGATGGTTTAAGGAGATATTGTTTGAGGAGTTCAAATGCTTCCTAACATTCGTCATCCCAATGAAAAGAGACATCTTTCTTAAGAATCTTAAGAAAGGGTCCTATTTTGTTCGCCAACTTATCGATGAAGCGACGAATAGCTTGAAGCTTACCTTGTAGACTTTGTAATTCAGATATATTTATGGGTGCAGGCATATCAGTGATAGTCATGATCTTGAGAGGGTCAATTTCAATGCCACGTAAAGAAACTATAACCCCCAATAATTTATCGGACTTAACTCCAAATATACATTTAGCTGGATTTAGTCGGATAAGATATTCCCTTAACCGATCAAATACTTTTCTCAAGTCATCTAAATGATCATCTTCTTTGATGGAACGAGCTATAATATCATCTACATAATCATGTAGAATATCATGCATCATATCGTGAAAGATATAAGTCATGGCTTGTTGATATGTTGCACCTGCATTCTTCAAACCGAATGGCATCACTTTCCAACAAAAGGTTCCCCAAGGGGTAATAAAGGTTGTTTTAACCTGATCTTCAGGAGCTATCCTGATCTGATTATAACCAGAGAATCCATCCATTAGGGATATCATTCCACTCCCAGCAATAAAATCAATGATCTGATCCATGTTGGGAAGAGGAAAATCATCTTTAGGGCATGCAACATTAATATCTCTAAAGTCTATGCAAACCCTAACTTTGGTAGCTTCTTTCTTAGTTACTGGAACTACATTCGAGATCCATTCAGCATAATCAATGGCTTGTATAAAAATAACCTTCAAGAGTTTTTCTAATTCCCCTTTGACTAGTAAGGCCACTTTAGGATGCATTTTTCTAAGTTTTTGTTTAATAGGTTTAGCATCCGGATGGACTACTAGGTGATGCATGACTACAGAAGGGTCTAATCCTGGCATATCCTCATATGTCCAAGCAAAAACATCTTCATAGTCTTTAAGAAATGAAATGTATTTATCTTATTTTTCTTGACTTAATTCTGATCCAATGTTGATTATGTGAGGGTTATCTTCGGTTCCAATGTTAATTTTTATGACGTTTTCTACTTCCATGTGTAGATATCTCTCAAAATTAGGTGGGGCGGGTGAAATGCCCAATTCTTGTAATTCTTCCAAGGTTAGCTTGGATAATTCGTCTTGAGGAGTCGTGGCCTCAAGCTGGGCTATACTAGGTATAGAGCCATCGAAATAAAATCCGTTATGTAACAATTCCTCAACGGAGACATCATGGAAGATATCTCCCTCCAACTCATCATCGAATTCAACAATCATCTCAGGGTAAGCTATGGATAGCATATTACATGTAAATGGGTTATTCCTTAAATGCAAAGCATCACGTTTATCCAAATAATCTTGGTAACATATGAGATGGTCATCATCCTCAAATGGGAAGGGCTGACCTTTACTAGGAAATAGGCCCACACCACATCGGGCAGGCCATGGTTCTACCTCAAAAGGTTCTTTCATACCATTCTGGAAAGGTCCCAAACCTTTCCCTTTATATCCCAATTTAAGCATTATAGGCTTAGCTTTAATATATTCATTAGCAAAATAACATCGAGCATATCCATCATAATGAGTCTTGATGTTTCTAGGTATTCTTCCCCAATCATATCCCTTGTAAATAAAAGCATAGCTCCCGACTTGGTAAATACTTCCCATAGGCTATGGGAGGCCCAAAGTACGAGGAGAGGATGGCAAATTATTTAAAATAAGGGAATTTTGCATAGCAACGTTTGTTTTCTCTGATATAAGAATTTTAGATAAATCGGGTAAGAGCTCATCAGTAAGAGCGTAAGAGGTAGAAGGAACATTTCCTATATCTTCGGATGCAGAAAATATGCCTCTGGTAGGTGTAGATGTTGTAGAGATGTCTATGGATGGATCTATAGGTATGGAAGTTATAGGAGTAAAACAAGAAGCATTGGTTGTGGGTTTAGGATCTTTTTGAGGTCCTAATGTGGTTTGTTTGGAAGATGGTTGAACTATATGTAGAGGTGGAGTTGATGGAGTAGATGATGTTATGAGTGTGTGTTTCACACGTTTAGATGGATGATTAGAATTAGGATGTGTGGATGATAAAGTAGGGAAAAATTGAACTCCAACAGGTTCTGCCAAAGCACACATATCAAAGGGTCTGGGATCACCATGAATGGTAACCAACTAATTTTTAAATTTGAATTTAACACACTGATGTAAATTTGAGGGAACAACTCGCATCGCATTGATCCAAGGGTGACCCAAGAGTATATTGTACGATGCAGGGCAATGTACAATAAACACGGTCATGTCTAAGGTTCTTGGACCAACTTGCAATGGGATAGTAATAACTCCACACGTTTCTTGTGTTTCGTCATTGAAGGCTTTTATGATCATATCAGTTCTTTTCATTTCATCACTTCTAAACCCAAATATTTGGTAGAAGTCAAAAGTGCAAATGTTTAAATATGAACCATTATCAATCAAGACTCGTTTAACTACTACATCTCCAATTAGGGCAGTAATATATAAGGGGTTATCCTTATGTAAACTATGTTGTG
Organism: Wollemia nobilis; assembly: GCA_028583015.1. Classification (NCBI taxonomy): domain Eukaryota; kingdom Viridiplantae; phylum Streptophyta; class Pinopsida; order Araucariales; family Araucariaceae; genus Wollemia; species Wollemia nobilis. Next base: position 3,455,794 of record JAQPPZ010017077.1, on the reverse strand, counting down.
GTATATCTCTATCCCGAAAGTCAATACAATCGACTTCTCGAGTTATGATAGTATTGGACATGGCTTCAGGTTGAATATTTTGTGGTACCATCATTTGGCTTAATGTGAGCATTAATTCATCCCTATGTGTAGGAGAAGATTTTAAAAGGTCCAAAAGGGAAATTCTAGCTATAGTATTTGATAATTGTTCATTAATATTATAAGGAGGTTTAGGTTGAACATTAGGTGCATGATTCCCTTTATTAGGAATTTTCAAAACAAATGGAGCTGATCCATCATTCTAAGTTTGATCTTGTTGAGAATTTTGAGCCTGTTGTCGAGTAACAACTCCGATGGTACCTACAATATTATTTTGCGGATGATGAATGGGTCTTGGTCTAGCGTTTATGGCTTGTTCATTAGAAAGTAATTGGTGAGAAGATGGTCTAGTAATGACTCTTCTTGGAAATGGTTCTTCCGGAACCATAGAATTTGTGATAGGTTGAATAGCATCTGATTCATCTTCAGAACTATTCGATTGATTTGAGGTGATTTCCATGTCACTTTCAGTCTCGTATTCTGTATCACTAAGATCAGGTGTCCGAATATTATATAGAGGTCTAGTCGTAACCATGGATAAAGTTGTGTCAAATATTTGTAGATCATGAGCAGGTAAATGTCCACTAATAGTCCCTACATATCGGGTAGGAGGGGGAACATTATGATGCTCAATTTGATTAGCCACATCTTTACCATGCTTTGGTAAAGGATGTTGAAATATGTCCAATGATTGATTGGCATTCTGATTCTGATTTTGGGGGATGTTCTTTTGAGCATTATTAGGAGGATTTTGTTTAGGTTGAAAGGCTTGCACCTCCATCTCATTGTTATCAATTAAATCTTGTATTTTATGTTTTAATATTTTACAAGAGTTGGTAGCGTGTCCAGGTCCTCTATGGAAATCACAGTGTAAATCAGCTCTATATCCAGGTATAGTTGGATCAGGTTCTCGAATATTTGGTAATTGGATCAAACCTCGTTCTAATAATTGCGGGAGAATGGTTGATAAAGGTTGATTTAACCTAGTAAATTCTCGAGGTGGTTTATCAGGAGGTTTCAGTATAAACTTCTCCGTTGTTTTCGTAGCATTAATAGTAGCAATATTTCTACTATCAATGACTCCATCACCCACAACTTGTTTATTTTTATATTGATTTCTGGATGTTTTCTCATCATCTTTCTTTTTAAGCTGACCTCTCCTAATGAGAGCATCTTCCACTCTTCGAGCTAAATCTATAGCTTGATCGAAGGTGGTCAAGGTAGCAGTTGATAACTCATAGGATAGTTGTTCTTGTAAATTATTGATAAAGATATCCAACATTTCCCGATAAGGTAACACAAAGTGCAATTTTCCTATCAATTGTCTCCATCGAGCTAGGAAATCAGCAAAACATTCATCTTTGTCTTGTTTTAGGTTGTACAAATATTTAATGGTTACATGCCTTTCAATGTAGGCACTAAATTGATGCACAAAAGACTTGGTTGTCTCTTCGAAATTCCTCAAAGAATGAGTGGGTAATTGATAATACCACTCTAATGCCATTCCTCCTAAACTTTTTGGGAACATTTTTAGTAATAACAAGTCATCATGTGATATATCATGACATGCTATCCTAAACATACGAAGATGCTCTATGGGATCTTCGGTTCCTTTGTATATAGGTAGGACAGGCATAGGAAAGTGTTTAGGATATGGTTGTGCTACAACTATAGGATCTAGAGGCTGACTACACATCTCTCGATAATTGTACGAAGGACGGTAGGGATCTATCTGGTCCATGCGGGAGACTAACTGTTTCACCATGGCTTCCAGATTACTAGTTTGTCCACCATATTGGTTCGGTGGTACATGAGTATGGGGTTTGTGAGCGTATGATGGCGTGACGTAAGGATTAGATGCTATATTGTTGTTATGCAAATGGTTGGTAGGGAGAGTATTATGAAGAAGATTTGTTGTAGCATTATGTTGTATCCCAGATTGTTGGAGATTGGTGTTTGGTTTCGTTTTAGGCTTTTGTTGATTTGAGGTATATTGATCAATAGCTTGGCAAAACAGAGCAGTGAATGAGGGTTTCTTTTGTGCAGGAATGACTCTAGGCTTGGTAACAGGCACTCTAGGTGGTTGGGTAACCTATTGTTGTTGCATGTTCTGGATTATAGTGGCCATATCCAAATTGGATGGTCCAGCCTGATCACTCTCTTGATCAACGAAGGACAAGGGATTAGTGCGTGTGTGATATATGTCTTCTAGGGTTGCTTGAGTGTCACTAATTTGATCCTTGTCCATATGGACTGCTCTATTAAGAGTGCCAATATTAGTATTGAGAAATTTCCAAAAATGTTCCATGTTCTCGAAAGTAACAGCTCCTCCCGGAGACATTTTAGGGGATGAGGATCCTTCCTCTCTAACAGTTTCTCTTTGTTCATTTCCTTCAACAAACTCTTCTTCTTGTTGGTCTAGGGTTCCTTCTTCCTGAATTGGGTCTTCAGGAAGGACATCTGGTTTATTTATTGGTTTTCCTAACCAATCTTCTTCTACTTCAATCTGTTTTCCATTCCTAAGTCTAGTCATTATGCTTAAATTTAGATTTTAGCAAATATATATTGATATATATATTTGCAACAAATTTGGGAGGTATATATTTTAATTATATACCTACTATAATACTTAAAAGAAAATGTTTTGATTTTTGTTATATTTTTGTTTTGTTTTTTGTGTTTTTTTTTATAATAATATTATAAAGACAACAAACAACACACCAAATGCAAGAAATAATAGTAATAAAAGAATAGCTTAGTTTTCTATAAATAGTTTATGGATATCGTTAATAGGATCAAGTTCATCAGGAGTCATGAAATGCTCCTCTTCAAATTGGAAATGGTTTTTCAAGAATTTGACAAAGTGTGCAATGGTGATATTATCTACTTCTGACTCTGACTTGTAAAAATAGAGCTCATGGCAATACTCTCGATATAACACAGCTCTAGGAACTCTATTCCATCTCTTTCTATCCGTAAGAATGACCTCTTGATCCTCTATACGAGATAGAAATTTATGTACTACAACTACATTGTCGAGGTATTCCTCAAAGGTGTACAACTCGAAAGACACAAGCGCTCTTTTATCAGCTAACCACCTATGGCAAGCTCTCTGAAGTTCATGGTACAAAGTTACCTGATCAGGATCCAGGATTCTATCTAGGACAAACCTCTTAATTTGCCTAAGTTCGGTTGATCTAGATGAAATAAGATTCAATCTCCTATTAAGTTCGTCCCATAAAGGTGGGACTCTATATGTTTGAGATACTCTAAGCAAAGAAGTAATCTCTATAGTTGCTAATTGATTTTCAACATTTATGGTGACAACTCATCTTTTATTATAATCTACCATCTAAATATGATATGCAACTTAAATTGTTTGTCTGATGATTCTAAATGCATTTATGTTTTTTTTTTTTTTGGATTGTTTTCAAAAGGTTTTTAGTTTTCACGTCGGGTTCACCAAAATGTATTGCTCCAAATTTTTCGTATCCTTACCTTCAGGCTATAGGATCCGCGCCCGAAAGGGGGATGCGAGAAGGATGGGACAATACCTCGGACTGAGAGGCCCTTTGAAGGTCACGCCTCTCGGGGGAGGGGTATAAGGGTGAATTTTCGATGGATGGTGGGTTCACCAAGAAACTTTTGAGTGGCAGTTTCCACGCCTAGGTTGAGAGTAGGTTTGATGTGTTCATTTTGTATTTTAATCATTCAATTCCTAGGTTTTGCCAAGATGAATCTAAGCTATTCTATATGCCGATGTTGATTTATATGGGTGCAAAAAACATGAATAAGTGCTAAACACAGAAAGTATGCTAAATAAGATAGAATATACCTGATTCCGGATGTCTGATGAAGATTATGAGGTTTGTAGAAGTCCAAATCATCTCAAATCATACGTAATCATCTGAAATTGCACAGAATCATCTCAGATCTTAGTCGGTCATCTGAGATCAGACGATATCATCGTCGATCTAACGAATTCATCAAAAACCTGCAAATCACATAGAAATAGATACCAAAAACCAAAAATGCAATTGCAAAAGCAAAGGGAAATGATAGAAATGATAGTAAATTTGCCTAAATGATAGATCCAGATAGTAATTAAAATAAATGCATTAATTTAATAATTTATTTTAACTTTATCATGCATCTATGCTAAATGAGGTGAACTCCAGGATGCAGAAAAAGAATAAACTAAGTCAATGCATAAAAAAATGAAGATAGAAGATAAAGAAATGCAAACTCCAGGCTCTGATTGCCCCCAATATAGACTATAGTTGAGATCACCTCTAATCATACGAGATCATCGCCGATCTATGATAGGATCGTCCAAAATCGTCTGGAATCGCCTACGATGATCCGAGCTTGCTCCAGCTAAAAAATAGTAAAATCCCTGCAAGAAAACTTGAAATACGCAATGCAAACGAAGGTGTGAAGGTGTTCTAATGCATGAAAAGTTAAAGTTGCAAAGAAATCAGTTAGCTAGGGGGTTCAGGGGGATAAACTGAGAAAATCCCAATTTATATAGGATTAGGGAGAGGTTAGGAGGTTGGAGATCATCCCAATTTGGGAGATCTCCAATGGGGAAGACTCTAACCATGCAGACACGCTTTCTGCCCAAGTTAGAGAAGTTGTTGAACATAAGCTAATTATGAAAATTTGGTTTTGGGACGAAATCATCTGGACGTTCTATTCCAGATGAATTCATCAGATCTGGGACGATTTCATCTGATCATCGACGATATCGTCCAACGGTCAAAACAAATCCTAAAAATGGCACAAAAAATGAGGAGAGCGGGTAATGGGCGGTTAACGGGTGATTTGGGTTAAAATTCAAATTTTTATATTTTTACTAAGGTTTAACTGCACCAATTTTAGGGTGCTACACTTATCTCTCCTAGGGCAACCTTAGAAAAATAAAATATTTGGAAAAATTAATAACTTGCCTTTAACCTCAACGGGATTCGATCCCCTATCGCTGCCCCTGCACCACTCAAACCATGGTGCCAAAAACCACGTGAGCCAACCGCTCACATAGAAACCAAGAGCGCAAGACCTCCTTCTTGCTTCCTCCGAACTTGCCCTCAAAAACCATGTGCGCAAAAGGTTCTCCCTTTTTACCTTGCAAAAACCAACGTCGACGGGATTCGAACTTCGGATCTGCTGGCGCTTAAACACCTTACGCGCCTTCCTCTTGCCGCTAGGCCACAAGCACCTACGGTGATAGGTAAGGAACCTCCCTTACCTTTGTTCCCTCTTCTCTTCGCTGGTTTTCGAATGAATACGACACTTCTGCTCCCTTAGCGCTTCGAACGGATTATCTTCATCGAGGACTTAGGGAAAATAAAAAGTTTAGTGGCATATTTATATATGCCCACATTTTTCTTTTGACGTCGGCTATGACTTAATATTATTTGCCTCCTCCTTTTTGACGTCGGCAATAATAAAATATTAATTTTAATTTTAATTTTAAATTTTAAATGATTAAAATTTAAACTTAAATATTTAAAATTAATTATCTCCTTCATCGGGGCACCTTTTTTGATGAAACGAAAAGCCAACCTGGGTTTTAAGAAAAACCCATTTCAAATCTGCCATCCATGGTTTTAAATAAAACCTTTTATTTTGCCTACCTTGGTTTTCACAAAAACCTTGTAAATAGCCATGCTTTCCAAAATATCATAAATGCTTATTTATGAAATATTTTGGCCACCAAAACTCAATGTGATCCATGTGACATCAATGACAACATAAAATACCTCAAATTACCTCAAATTTCCAACAATATCCCCCTTTGTCATTGATGGCAACACCTCTAATGCAAATCACCACAGTCATTGCAAAAACCAACTCTAAGAATCAAAGCTGCTCCCCCTAACTCAATACTCTCTTTTTTGGGGGCCCCCCCCCTCCCAATGCTCTCCCCTTACTCAAATCTCTCCCCTTTTTGACATCAATGGCAAAAGGGACACCTATGGGGCTAAAATATATGACTCTTAAGCTTAGCCCCCTCACCCCCTTCTCTCTTGAGGTGATTAATTTTGGGGTGGGAGTATCTTTACTCCCAGATGTTCTCTCAAACGCTCAAACGCTTCTCTTGGTAATGGTTTTGTAAAGATGTCTGCAATATGATCTTTTGTAGGAACATATTCCAATCTTACTTGTTGCTCTATAACCTGTTCTCTTAAAAAGTGATACTTGATTGGAATGTGCTTTGTTCTGGCATGCATTACTGGATTCTTCGAGATACTTATAGCACTAGTATTATCACACAGAATAGGAATGGGATGATCATGTTCTATGCTGAAATATTTGAGAGTCTGTTTCATCCATAATACCTGTGAACAACATGTTGCTACTGCAATATATTCTACCTCTATTGTGGAAAGTGACACTGATGGTTGTTTCTTACTTAGCCAAGAAACTAGGCAATCACCAAGAAAGAATGCTCCTCCGCTTGTGCTTTTTCTATCATCAATATTTCCTGCCCAATCTGCATCTGTGTATGTTGTGAGAGTAAACTTACTGCTTCTAGGATACCATAGACCATAATCCATTGTTCCTTTGAGATATCTGAGTATTCTTTTCACTGCTGTCACATGTGATTCTTTTGGAGCTGCTTGAAATCTTCCCACTAAACCAACTGCCTGTATTATATCTGGTCTTGTGGTTGTAACATATAACAGGCTACCAATCATAGATCTGTATAGAGTTTGATTTGCATCAGGAGATTCATCATCTTTGCTTAATTTACACCTTGTAACCATTGGAGTACTAACTGGCTTACTATCTTCCATTTTGAATTTCTTCAACATCTCCTTTATATACTTTGTTTGTGAAAGAAATATCCCTTTTTCTACTTGTGAAATCTGTAATCCGAGGAAAAAGGTTAATTCACCAAGCATAGACATTTCAAACTCATTAGTCATGTTTCTTGCAAATTCTTGACACATTCTATCATTGCTACCTCCAAAAATAATATCATCCACATAAACTTCCACAATCATCAAATCATTTCCCTTATTTTTAATATACAGATTGCTATCAATTGTTCCCTTTTTGAAACCTTGCTCTCGAAGATATTTATCCAGTCTTGAATACCATGCTCTAGGAGCTTGCTTTAAGCCATAGAGAGCCTTCTTCAATTTACACACATAATCTGGCTTATCTACTTGATTAAACCCATCTGGTTGTTCAATGTAAACTTCTTCTTCTAAATGACCATTCAGAAAAGCTGATTTGACATCCATCTGATATACTTTGAAATTCCTATAGCTTGAAAGTGCCAAAAACATCCGTATAGCTTCCAATATTGCAACTGGTGCAAAGGTCTCATCAAAATCAATTCCTTCTACTTGTGCATATCCTTTACACACCAATATTGCCTTGTTTCTGATGACTTGACCATCTTCATTTAGTTTGTTCCTATAGACCCATTTAGTACCAATTACATTTTTTCCTTTTGGTCTTGGAACTAATTCCCAAGTCTTACTTTTTTCAATCTGATCTAGTTCTTCCTTCATTGCCTTAATCCAACATTCATCATTTTCTGCCTCTCTGAAATCCTTTGGTTCTATCTTGGATAATAGTGAAACATCTGCTTGTTCTGTTGAGCCTATGATTCCTCTTCTTGTCCGTCTTACATCAGGACTGCCAATGATCAAGTCCTCTGGATGATTTTTTTGAATATATCTTGATGTAGTTTTGGAAGGTATATTCTGCAACTCTTCTTCATCTGAATCTTCACCCATTTCTTCCTGACAACTTTCTTCTTCTTCAGGAATATCTTCCTGAGGTGGCTCATTTATTCCTGTTCTTTCATCAACTCTGACATTTATACTTTCCACCATGGTATGTGTTCTTTTATTGTAGCATCTGTAGGCCTTACTTTTTGTAGAGTATCCAAGAAAAATACCTTCATCACATCTAGGATCAAACTTGCCCAAGTCCTTATCCTCTCTTTTGATATAACACTTACTTCCAAAAACTCTGAAGTAGTTTACCATGGGAGATCTTCCTTTCCAAAACTCATATGGAGTCTTATGTTGCTTTGTTCTAACTTGAGCTCTATTCATAACATAGACTGTTGTACTGATTGCTTCCTTCCAAAATCCATCTAAAATTTTTGATTCATTTAGCATTGCTCTGGCCATATTCTCAAGAGTTCTATTCTTTCTTTCTACTACTCCATTTTGCTGAGGAGTCTTGGCTGCTGAATATTCTTTTCTGATTCCATGTTCTACACAAAACTCAATGAATTCTGTAGAGATGAATTCCCCTCCTCTATCTGATCGCAAACACTTGATCTTCTTTCCTGTTTCATTTTCTACCATTTCTTTGAATACTTTGAAATGCTCAAATGCCTCTGATTTCTCTTTCAGAAAAACAACCCAAGTCATTCTAGAATAATCATCTATGAACAACATGAAGTAGCTTTCACCTTGTAGACTTTTAGTTCTCATAGGCCCACATAAATCAGTATGAATCAATTCTAATACCTTGGAAGAGGAATATTCTTTTGCCTTGAAACTTGATCTTGTTTGCTTTCCATACTGACATTGTGCACAAATTGTATTTGAAGGTCTTTTTATCTTTGGTAGATCTCTGACAATTTGTTTGTTGCTTATCCTTACTATGTTATCAAAGTTCAAGTGACACAACCTTTTATGCCATAACCAACTCTCTTCTTCTTGAGATAGAAGACATTTTTCCCTTTTTATTTCACTGAACATGTAGAGGTTGTTATTGGTTCTTTCTATAGTTGCAACAAGCTTCCCTATTTTTGTTTCCCTAATTTTGCATCCTGTAGAGGAAAAAGTAACTATGTACCCTCGATCACAAAGCTGACTTACACTCAGTAGGTTGTGTTTTAGACCCTCAACATAGAGTACACCTTGTGTAGTTGTCTTTCCATCATCCAAACTTAAAGTTCCTTTCCCTTTGATTTTAGTTGAAGCATTATCACCAAATCTCATAGATCCATTGTTGTTTCCTTTTAAAGAAATGAACTTATTCTTATACCCAGTCATATGACTAGAGCACCCACTATCAATATACCATTTTTCCATCCTATAACCTAGTAGAATCTGCCCTCAAGTTATTAGCCTTTTCGAAGGAACCCACTCTGATACCAATTGAAGAACACAAGCTTATACTGAGAGGGGGTGAACAGTATAAGACCACTTTTTACTTTCTTTCCAAATCAATATCAATTAATGTCCTTAATTGCAATAACCAAATATAGCAAGTGTGCATTAATAACTCAGATAGCAGTAGTAAGCAAGAGCACAAGTCACCACACACAATTGAGACACAATATTTAACATGGTTCCCCCAATGTGGGGTACTCCACAAGCTGATCTCCTTATAATATTTCACACAGAAATATCCAATACAATGATTTCTTTGATCTTCTCAAAGCTAGGCAATAACAAGTTCACACAGAACTTGTCCAAATCTGAATAACAAGCTCACACAAAACTTGTCCAAAGCTGAATAACAAGCTCACATAGAACTTGTCCAAATATGAATAACAAGCTCACATAAAACTTGTCCAAAATTGAATAACAAGCTCACACAGAACTTGTCCAAATATGTAAAGCTCAAAGAACTTAAAAAAAAGCTCACTAAGAACTTGTCCAAATCTGCTCTAGCAAGCTCACCAAGAACTTGCCCAAAACTGCTCCAACAAGCTCACTAAGAACTTTTCCAAATCTGCTCTAGCAAGCTCACCAAGAACTTGCCCAAATTTTCCCAAATCTCCAAAATATCAAAATAAAAGCTTCTCAAAACTATCCACAAATGCTTTCTCAAAGGCTCAATCAATCATGCTCAAGTAGCACTCAAATCTCATCCACAAATCTATCAAGGCAAAGCTCAAATATGAACTCAACAATGAATGACAATGTACTCTTCAATGGATGACAACAATGATCCACAATGATCTCAACTCAACTCAACTCAAATCAACTCATAGAAGCATAAAGAGAATTGTTAGAGACTCAATATGTTCTAGGCTCAATCTCAACTCAAATCAGAATAATGGAATAGTTTGTTTCATAGGACTTGAACAATCACTTCACACATCACTTGACTAGGCTTATTCAACTCAAAATGTTTCCAACAATGCTCAATTACAAATCTCACATAACAATGATACTCATGTTATTTTCTAACTCAAGTTCTTTCACAACCAATGGGCTTCAACAACTATGCTTATAAAACAAGGTTTAAACACAACTCTCAATTCAGAAAACCTTGAAGCATTCAATCAACCACTTTCAAAAAGGAAACCACAAACAATCCTTTTCCCTCCAATGATATTTCAGAAATCAACCACCATAGACAATCAATAGGAGAATGTGCCCATACCTTTTATGAATATGAAGAAACCCCTTTGGAAAATCTGCCACACTCAACACACTTTGAAAAGAACAAAACAACCTTCACTTGAACCCTTTTACAAAAATAGAAATATCTCTTTATGTACACCTTATTTCTCCTTCTAAACAAAATAATCAAATAGCCCTCGAAATAAGCTTTCCAATGATATATAATATGATATACTTCTAAAAGGAAAATCACCAAAAATATTTCCTTTTCACAACATGCACCACAAACCTTATCTCTCCTAGGGCAACCTTAGAAAAATAAAATATTTGGAAAAATTAATAACTTGCCTTTAACCTCAGTGGGATTTGATCCCCTGTCACTGCCCCTGCACCACTCAAACTATGGTGCCAACAACCATGTGAGCCAACCACTCACATAGAAACCAAGAGCGCAAGACCTCCTTCTTGCTTCCTCCGAACTTGCCCTCAAAAACCACGTGCGCAAAAGGTTCTCCCTTTTTACCTTGCAAAAACCAGTGCCGACGGGATTCGAACTTCGGATCTGCTGGTGCTTAAACACCTTACGCGCCTTCCTCTTGCCGCTAGGCCACAAGCGCCTATGGTGATAGGTAAGGAACCTCCCTTACCTTTGTTCCCTCTTCTCTTCGCTGGTTTTCAAACGAATACGACACTTCTGCTCCCTTAGCGCTTCGAACGGATTATCTTCATCGAGGACTTAGGGAAAATAAAAATTTTAGTGGCATATTTATATATGCCCACCTTTTTATTTTGACGTCGGCTATGACTTAATATTATTTGCCTCCTCCTTTTTGACGTCGACAATAATAAAATATTAATTTTAAATTTTAATTTTAAATTTAAATTTTAAATGATTAAAATTTAAACTTAAATATTTAAAATTAATTATCTCCTTCACCGGGGCACCTTTTTCGATGAAACGAAAAGCCAACCTGGGTTTTAAGAAAAACCCATTTCAAATCTGCCATCCATGGTTTTAAATAAAACCTTTTATTTTGCCTGCCTTGGTTTTCACAAAAACCTCAGTAAATAGCCATGCTTTCCAAAATATCATAAATGCTTATTTATGAAATATTTTGGCCACCAAAACTCAATGTGATCCATGTGACATCAATGACAACATAAAATGCCTCAAATTACCTCAAATTTCCAATAGATATAAGGTTCAAACCCCACTCAGTATGAGGGGACCATGACCCATCATAAAAATCTTGTGTAAACTCATTGAAAAAAATAAGAAGTGGGATAATCCCACAATAAAACTAAAAATGATGATGAAATTGGTATCCTATAATATTATGGGTATGAATAAGACCCCTAAAAAGTAGTTTTTAAATAATATTAATTTTATATAGTGTTGAGTTTATTTGAATACAAGAAATAAAAACAAGTAGTAAGGAGTTTAATGGTGATTCAAACAAATTAGAAAGATGAAAATTATATTATAGTTTCTTCTATAGGATGTTCTAAAGGTAATGTAACAATATGGAAATAACTCAAATGCCAAGGATAATTGCTAGAATTAAAAAGTGAGTGGGTTGTTGATATATGTTATATGAAACATAAAAACATCAAATTTTATGGTTATAAATGTATATGCTCCAACTATAATTATCCTCATGATATGTGTTGGAAGGACTTCAACATATTTTTTTCAAGTACAGCGATAACTTAGGGATATTTTTGGGAATTTCAACATAGTTCTATCTCCTTCAAGAAAAATGGTGGTGCTCATGGATGGTTTAAATTAATGAAGGAATAATTTGTTAATTAAAATGGACTATTGATATGTTATTCCTTTAAGATATAAATATTCATGAGATAATAGACACATTGGGAAAACTCATATAGCATAAAGAATGGATAGATTTATTTTATCCAACACATGGTAGCAAAAACAGTATACAATCACTTTGGATATTTTATTACAAGTAGGATCAAATCACAAACTCATTCTCTTGAGATGTAATTCACTAAATAATTTTTATCCAAATCCATTTCACTTTTAACCTATGTGGCTCCAAGACCTAGTTTCTTTTGAATGGTTATGTTATGGTTGGACAAAGAAAAATTTGAAGGATTATATATATGTACAAGTTTAAAATATTAAAAATCTAAAGGAAAAAATCAATATTTGAAATTCTAAACATATTGGCAATATATTTAAAGAAAAGAAGAAAATTAAATTCAAGATCAAAATATTACAAGAGTAGAAATCAATGGAATATACCAAGGTACTTATGTGCAACAAAAACAATTTTTTTTATCATAATGTATTATAAATGAGGAGTCATATAAGTCCCAAATACCTGTGGATAGATAGCTCAATGAAGGAGATGTAAAAACCAAATTTATTATGCTTTAGCCAAAATAGAGTTTTCTTTTTATCACATGAAAAGTACTTCAACTCTAGATAGAATAAATATTGAGTGAGAAGAATATATTAGGAAGTAAATGATTAATTATTCTAGATCATCATATCTTAGGTAAACAAAGTTATTTTGTTTGTGGTAAATAAATTTTAAATAGTGTAATCACTACACAATAAGCCATTCATTATCTTGATTCCATAAAATTTCATGTATTCTTATGAAATTAGAAATGAACAAAGCATAAATTAGGATTTGCTATGATTTTGCACATGATATTTAAAAATCATTGTATTGATCAGTGTTGGAGTGAGTGGATTAGACATTCTTGTAGAACTCCTTAATATTCTATTTTGATCAATGGGTCATCTACCAGATACTATGTACCATGCTATGGAATCAACCAAGGTTACCCACTATCTTCATATCTATTTATTATTCTTGAAGAAGCATTAGGGAACGATTTCTCAGAGGAAAAAATAGAAGAAAAAATTAAAGGTTTTTAGGTTGTAGCAAATGGTCTCTTCAAATATTATCTCCAATTTGTTGATGATAATTTTATTTTGGGTCATATTGTATTTAATAAGGACATGAATGTTAAATTGGAATTATCATGTTATGATAAGGATACTATATGGTTGGTTAATTCTATAAAATCTAGTATATTTTTTATTAACAATGCCCCTTATTTACAATAGATTATTATATACATTTCAGGGTTTAAAATTGGAAAATCTTCATCAAAATATTTGGGTATTCCTTTGCATCATAAAGGATATAAGAAGAGATTTGGAAATTTATTTTTGATAGAATTAAATATTATTTATTAGTCTAAAAGGGTAAGTTCTTAACCATGAATAAGAGGCTATAACTCATAAAGACTTTATTGTAATTAATTCCTTTATATATGATGTCACTTTCAAGATTACCATAAGGTATATCATTCAAATTTGATAAAATTGAAAGGTATTTTATTTTAAAATATGAGGAAATATTTATGTTTTATTTTTATAACTAGGATAGGGTATGCAAAGAAAAGAATATTTGATGGTTAGGCTTAAAAAAATTATAGATTCATGAGTTTGACATTAGGGTAAAAATTGGATGGATATTATTCAAAGATAAAATAAAGAGTTGGGTAAAAATATTACTTTAAAAATTTATAGTTTCTCTTAATATAATGATATTATTTAGAAAACAAATCCCACCTAAGTATTGGCAACATGGAATTTTATATCAAATAGTTTACAATTAATCAAGAAATATATTAAATGGTCTATTTTTATTTTATTGATAATAGGTTTTGAAAGGGATCCAAAACCTTTTTTACAAGCCGTAGAGAGGATCCCATGAAGGTTCAACTCAATACAGTGTAAACCAAAAAGGGGCCATCTCTTATGGCCACAAGACTGAAACAAAGAGATACATAGTGGTTACAACCCATAGGCACCAAAGGAACACAAGATACATACTGCAAATAAAATTGAACAAACCAACAAGGGCCAAGTGTGCCACATCATTCTGAGATGTAATCATCATCATCATTGTCATTAGGATCATCCTCCCTTGGGTGACAAACTTTCTAGACACTCATCTAATTAATAATCTTGATTGCTCTCAAGAACATCAACGTCGCTATAGTAACAATGTCTTCTAGGTCAGTGACCTGGTCAACATCTCCCATTTATTGAATGTAACGAGACCCTAAATATAGCCTTGCCATAGTCTTATGTATTTTACAATTAGATGAGGTACTATCAATGATCTTACTTTTATCACTTGCATTCTTGATGTGGGCCAACCGTCTACTAGGATTTTATGAAGACTCTTCTGGAGGTAACATTATTTGTTTGCCCACCCTACTGGGGTTACCATTATCAACATCAATTATCATACCTTCAAGGACACCTTCCACCAGTGCTAGAGGTGAGCCTAGGATGGGCTCAAGGATAGCAACCAGCCTACTAGCTTAAAAAATCCTCTAGTCTAGGTTTTGACCAATATAGTTGTAAATGATCAAGTGGAGACCTTGGTGCTTAGGATAGGTAGAATTCTCTTTTCAAACATTGTCGACAAAAATTTCCATCAACCAAAATAAGTGAAGAACACAATCTTATACTAAGAGGGGGGTGAACAGTATAGGACCACTTTTTACTTTTCTTTTCCAAATAATATTATTCAATATAATAAATGGCAATATCAATAGCAATAACTAAAGCAATGCATAAATCATCACACACAATAGAGACACCAATTTAGCATGGTTCACCCAATGTGGGCTACTCCACGGAGAAAATATTTCACTAATATTTTCTAAATAAATATCTTGGGAATACTTTCCATATTACAATATTTATGGACCTCTATCCAAAGGAGACACCAATATCCTAATCAATTTCATGGATCTCTATCCATAGGAGAACTCATTTCTCCTTAGCTCTGGCTGGTGATCTTCTAGAAGAACTATTACCCCCACTACTCTAGCTAATGGATCTCTATCCAATGAAGACACCTGTCCTCACTACCCTAGTCAATGGGTCTCTATCCACTGGATACTGTCATCCTCTATACTCTATCACCTCAAAAGCTCTGTCTCAAATATGCACTAAAAACAGTCCTTCGATCTAGCACAAATATGCTCAATCTCTATCTCTGGTCTGGAACAAACCTATCCTCAAATCTGTACCAAAATCTATCCTCAAATATGCACTAAACATAGTCCTTTGGTCTAGCACAAATTTATCCTTTGATCTATACTAAACATAGCATTTTAATCTAACACAAATCTATCTTCAATATCTGTCCTCAAGCCTTAACACAAAGCTTGAATTAATCTCAAATCAACTCTACTAGATCTTCCCTAAACCTTAGCTCAAGTTTTGAACAAATAAATCAATCAACTCTGATCACAAGTCTTCTCAAAGACTTGTCTCAAATTTGCCTTGTAAGCTTCCACAAAATCTCACACTAATATATCCACAAGTCCTCTCTAAAACTTGTCCAAATATACTCAATAATTCCTCACTAGAACTTATCCAAATTGGATCTCAATCTGTATTTTAAGATTCCACAAAATCTCACACAAATATTTCCACAAGTCTTCTCAAAGACTTACCTCAAATATGCTCAATAAGTCCACACTAGAACTTGTCCAATCTCATAGAAACATAAGGAGAATTGTTAGAGACTCAATATGCTTCACATTCATCACAATGCTCAATCACTTTCAATCATTATTTTAGAAACATATAAAGAATTGTTAGAGACTCAATATGCTTCACATTCACCTCAATGCTCAAACACTTTCACTCACTCTTTTAGAAACATATAGAGAATTGTTAGAGACTCAATATGCTTCACAATCATAAACTCTTAATCACTTTCAATCTCTCTTATATCACAAAAACATATAGATAATTTTTAGAGACTCAATATGTTTCACACTCATAAAATCTCAACCTCTTTCTCAAAACAATTCAGAAAATACAATAATTTATTTCATAGAACTTGAGCTATCACTTCATACATCCACTTGACTAGGTTCAACCAACTCTACTCAACCAATCACTCAATGAAATAATCCTTGCTCACAAACCCTAGTCCAAGCATATGAACACTCACTCAAATGTTTCCAATAATGCTTATCAACCAATCTCACATAACAATGATACTCATGTTCTTTGCAAACCCTAGTTCAAGTTCTTCACTCAACTTAATCACTTAAACAACAATGCTTACCAAACAAGGTTTTATCAACAACTCTCAATTCCAAAAAACCTTGAATTAATTAGAAACACACTCAAAAATTCTTAACCAAACAATCCCTTTCACTCCAACTTTTCATTCGTAATTTTCAACAATCACTCACTAGGAAGAATATGCCCATACCTTTTGTTGGATGTAAAATTACCTTTAGAAAAACTTGTCTCATCACAATTTTCTTCTTTCCAATTCCAGTGGTTAGACACAACAATATTACTTCAACACTTTCTCAAAAGTATTCCTTAGACATAAAATAATCACAACTCAATTTATGCCTTATTGCTTTCTTTTAAAATAACACTCATCATACCATACATGAAAAATAATTTCTTTGATACACCTTATAAACTCCAACTTAAAACAATATCCAACACCACAAGTTTTCAAACAATCTTCCTAAACACCTTACTACCCTTTCCTAAACACTAAAGTAAACAACACAAAAAATTAATTTTGCATAAGCCTTATAACTCCCCTTTACAACCTTATAGACCAATTATAATATGCAAAAAAATAATTTCTAAATGCTCAAACAATATTCCTGAAATTTTTGGCACCCAAGATTAATGCATACCTCTTTCTTCCCTAAAATGGGTTTCGGTATGATTCAATCCGTTGTCTCCCCAAGCCTAAGCACCTTAGCGCTTAGGATTCCACCGCATGGGCTATTAGTGCCCACATGAATGAAGGAGTAGTCCCTTCCTCTTATGCCTTTGTTACTGTTGAATTTCCTCAAAATCACAAACCCTTTTGTTTCTTGGACACAACACAATTCGTAAGACTCACATTAATAGTTTGAAGGCATGGTAAGTATGGTAAGGTGGGTAGTCCCCCATTTTATACACATTTACAATTTTCTCCTCACGTCGGTGCTTATAATTCAAAATCAAATTTCAAATTTAATTTAATAACCCACCTTAGGGTTATTTAACCTTAGCTTAAATTAATTTATAATTAATAAATTAATTAATTAATAATTAATTTAAATAACTTTATAAGTTAATTAAATTAACTAATAAATTAATTTATAATTAATTTTAAACTTCCTTTGTATAATATTATATAAGAATATTATAATATTATTCACTTTGGCTTCTTGCACTTTGGACCTCATCTGATTTCCTAAAACCAAGTTATCCTTTTGTATTTATTGGAGAACCTGAAACTGATGCTGCCAACTGAAACTACCACTGATTGGTGCTGAAAACTTGACATCAATGATCACTCACTCTTGACATCAATGACAATTCATCTACTCAAAATATCCAATAATAAGTACTACGAGATGTTTATTTGCTTTACATCCTTCAAAAAATTTAGGAACGCCATGTGGAAGTTGTGGAGAGGGGAGGACGATTCATCCATAGTCAGGTATTGCATAATTGGCACCAGGGCCCGGTTCCAGGGTGGAGGGATATCCTCTTGGATGAACCCATTGTCCTTTTTAGATAGAAATTTCCCTTTATCATGGAAATAAACCAACTCACCCACCATTGAATGCTTATCCCTATAGATAATCTCCCCATCATTAGGGAGTTCCATGATTTTAGCCAGTAAGTCGATGGTAACAACAAATGTGAGTCCCTTCAGGGACACTATGCCACTATCCCAACTCTAAATGAATTCCTTTGAAATATTAGGGTCATGCCCATTGAATTTCCTCAAGAAATTAATTAAACTATGGGAAGTCATGGTCTCCTCAACCATTGGGTCTAGTTGTAGGTGCTCAGGCTCAAGCAAATCCATCCTCCTAAACACAAAAAATCTCTAACAACACAAGCATAACTCAGCTTCCAGTTCACTCAAGAGTTGCTCTGGTTTTCCTCATGCACAGACTAGATTAAAATAAACTCCTTCAATGGCCAGGGTGGATTCATGTCAACTTCCTTGCACCATGTGCTTGCCTTGAACCATTGATTGGCATGGCTTACCCTGGTATGTCTCACCACACAATCCATGCCATGCGCAAGGGTGATTTGGTTCATAATTTTATTACATACCAATTAAAGAGGCATCTAGAATGAGGTGCAAAGCTAGAAATGATCTTTGAAATTAGTAGTAGTAGCAAATGTGGGCCAATGAGGACACACCTCATCTTCAAACTTTCTCTACATGTTGCCACTACACCAAAACCATGTCACCTCGTCATCCATGCTAAGCACAAACTAGATGGTTCTGCCACCACAATCCTATAGATTGTCAACTTGGTACAAATAAGTGATCACACCATGAATGGTAATGATATCAGGCTCATATATTGAAATGGACACGTGATTAGTGTCACGATTTATGTCCTTATTTCTTGTTAAAAACAATATCTTGGTCTCTTGATTCTTTTCTCCTTTCAAATTATTATCAAAAATGTTGGCACAAGTATTGGGATGACATCCATTATTAGCACTGATATTAATGCTCTATTTTATTTTGGCCTTAAAACAATAACCCCTGCATAGGATTTTAAGGTCAATATAGTCCCAAGGTAATTTGGTTAGACTCCTTGGAGTTTAAAACTTAGAAATCTAGTTCATATGTCTTCAATTTTAATAAATGTACCGAGTTAGTAGGAGTGGGTAGCAAGAACTAACCCAATAAATATGGGGACACCTGTTCATCCAAACACATACATTTCTCCTCTAGCCATGGTGGTGAGGATCAATCATTGTAAAGCTAAAGCTACTCATATGTGGTTGCATCATTCCCATGGTAAAAATTTGATATACATTGAGGAAAGTAATTATTCCATGTCATAGAGGACTCCAACATCGACCCAAAGTTTACCATTTTATCAACAACTTTGTTTTCTTCCCTGTACACGTGTTGTATTGATAGATTGTTGATCCCATGGAGGTGGAGGATGGTCTCTTGAACAAGAAGAGCAGCATTCCAAGGTGGTGTTGCTTTACCTTTGATGTAGTTTATATTATTCAAGAAGTCACCCTCTATAATAAGGATCTAGATATTGAGTTCTAATGTGACTTGGACTCCATGGAAGATATCTCTAGCCTCAACAAAGTTATTTGATTGAGTTCCCAAATTATTAGCATAGGACACAATAACTTTGACTCTTTCCTCACAGATAACCCCCCATAGCTGGCTCTATTGGTATTACATTTGGCTACTCCATAAAAAACTATTTTAAACCAACAAGGGGTGGAGGAATCCAAGACACAAGGGATTTATCCACAACGGGGTGGGATTGACTAGAAATATCAAATGATAGGTTGATGAACTTATCCAATTGGACTTCATAATGAGACATTTGACAATCCTCAAAAGAAATTAGGTTGGTATTTTTAGATGCAAAGGAAACTATCCTTAAGGAGACAAAGTTAACATCTCGACTAGAGTTCTGAAAGGCTCTGATGTTTCTCTCTACCCAAACCTACCACATGAAATGGAGAAGGATGAAAGACCACCAACAATTGAGCCAGGTGGAATAGAATGGGTTTGGCCATTAGATAGGGAGGTCTGTGATGGACATGGGGACAACCCATGCAATAGACACCAATGCTATCAGCGATGAAATAACTCTTAACAACAAAGAGATACTCCATATAAACATGGTGAACCAACTCCCAAGTAGATTGATAGATAAAACGTCTATTTGAAAGGACCATACCCCAAGATAGGAGGTTGTCGATGGTGAGGACTCTATTTTGAACAACCAACCACTAAAAATGAGAAATTTTAGGAATGAGGTTCTTTATCCAGATATTTTTGACTAGGAACCAGTTATCCTTAGGTTTAATCATGGAAGCGTAGATTGATTTAACTAAAAACAACCCAGATTCACAGAGCTACCAAAAGGGATTATCTTGATCTGGGTGGTTTGGGATGATTTAGAGGTGAAGCATCTCCGTGATACATTGGATAGAGGTACATTGCTTCATATTTCCAATGTCATGGGGAAATTTGACCCATATTAGGGGATATAATTAGTGAGAGATAAAGTTGCCAACTTTGAGTCCAAAAAGTTGGTTAGATATGACTTTGAATCTGCTCACAAACTGATCACAAATAAAAGGTTGTGCAGTTATCCAGGGGTCTTCCCAAAATTTGATATGTGAACCATCACCTAACTTCCACCTACTACCTTTCTAAAGGATATGCCTGATGTGGCACATAGAGTTCCAGAAGGAGAACCAATAAAAATGGGGGAATCACCCAATAGGGAACCTTGTCTAAGGTATTTATTTTTCATAATTTCCACCCACTGAATAGGAGAGTTGGTGATTATTTTCCATCCTTGCTTAGAAATCATTGCCATATTTATTTTATGGACTTTTCGTAGACCTAGCCCACCCCTAGTCTTTGGGAGGTAAAATTTATCCCAAGCTACAAGGGGAAACCTGAATTTATTTTCCATTCCAAACCAAAGGAAAATTCTTTGGATTTGTTCAATTTTATTACACAAAACAATTGGGGCCTTGAACAAATATAGAAAGTATATGGGTACACTCTAAATATAGGATTGAACCAACATAGACTTGCTTGTGCTTCTGAGTAGATCTCCCTTCCATCCATCTAATTTCTTCATTGTTCATTGAATCACGTTGTCCCAAATTCTCTCCGTAGGGTTTCCTTGGAATAGAAGAAGGCCTAGATAGGTCATTGGAAAATTGGCAATGGCACATCCTAAAATATTAGCAATTTTTATCTATATTTGATTTAAATTATTAGCAAAGTAAATGCTACAATTTGAGGTAATTGAATTTCTAGCCAATGGCCCTCTTGTAGGCTTCCAAAACTTTCGGGATACTTGAAATGTTGGCCAATATAGTGTCATCCACAAAATACTAGTGGGACATAGGGGTAAGCCCAGAAGATGCTTTAATACCTAAAATATACCTAGATGTGCAGGTAGCTTTGAGGGCCCTCCCTAAGGAGTCAACAACTATGATAAATAGGAACATATACATGGGATCCCGTTATCTAATTTCTTGTTTGCTTTTGAAATACCCTTCCACTGCCCCATTGACTAAGATAGAAAACCAAGCTGAAGAAGTGCAAGCTTTGATGAGATGGACTTATTTAGGGTGGGAGCCAAAATGGATGAGAATATCTAGGAGGAAATTCCATGAGATTATATCAAAAGCTTTATTGATATCCAACTTTAAGAAAAATCTTGGCATCTTGTTGATCGTTACAGAGTGGATGAGCTCATGAATGGTGATCATGCTATCAATGATGACCCTACCTTGGATGAAACTACCTTGGCACTGGTCTATGATGTGAGGCATGACACATTTCATTCTATTGGCCATGGTCTTGGTGAGGATTTTATACAAAATATTGCAAATACTGATAGGGTGGTAATCAAACATAGTAAGGCACTCATGAGACTTTGGAATGAGGGTGAGGAAAGTGGAATTAAGATATCTCAGAATGAACTTAGACATATGGATTTCCTGGATGGCTGTTAACACATTCTCATTGATACTATCCCAAAAGGTTTGAAAAAACCTTGGTGGAAACCCATTTGGGTCTGGCACCTTATCGATCGGTATGGAGAAAATAGCTTTTTTTATCTCATTCTAGGAGAAATATTGGATCAAGAACTCATTATTATCTTGAGTTACGAGGGATGGAATGTGCTAGAGAAAATATTCTGACAAGTTTCTTAGGCAAGGCTAGGATGTTCCAAGAATGTTACATTAATGCTCAACTACCTTTGTTCTAATATCTTCAATATTTTTGTTTGTAGACCCATCAGCTTTGCGTAGGATTCTAATAGTATTTGCACCTCTATGTCTCATTATTATTGCATGAAAGAATTTTGAGTTCAAGTCTCCTTCTTTGAGCCAGATTGCTCCGAATTTTTGGTGCCAAAAAGTCTCCTCCTTAGCAAGTGAGTTGTGGAACTCGACTAGAAGGATCTTTTCCTAGCCTCTAAGGCTATTTGTGGCATTCCATTTCTAAATTTTTTCTTATATCTCTTTTAGCTAGGATCATATTACTTTGTGTGATTCAAATATATTACCAAATACCTCCTTATTCCATTTCTTAAGTTGGGTCTTGAGGAATTTAAGTTTCATACTAACTTGGTAGACACAAGATCCATTAAAAGGTTGACACCACCATTCTAGAACATTTGATCTCAAATTTGAATATTGAAACCACATGATTTCAAATGTAAAAGAGGGTTTGTAGATAGGGCCAGGTCTTGAAACTTCAAGAAAAAGTGGATTGTGATCAGAGGCAATCCTCGATAAGGATGATAATGTGGCATCACAAAATAAGTTATGGCTTCCTTGGACAATAGGAATATGTCTAGTCTAATTTGGATGAGTTGATAACCTTCTCTCTGATTCATCCATGTAAATAGGGACCCTCTTAACTCAACATCCATCAACTCATTAGTGTCAACAAAGTCAGCAATTTGTTCATAGCTCCTGGTGGTGATTGGAGCACCTCCAGCCTTGTCATTAGGGTATAGAGGGTTGTTTAAATCCCTATCCAATATCCATTCATAACATGGAAAGGTACAATGCATTTGTGAAAGAAGGTCCCACATGGAAGCTCTTTCATTAAAGTTATTTGGGGCATAAATATTGGATAGAACCCACTTTTTTTTTTTCATTATAGGTAAAATGGATTTTTATTACCTTGTCAGTGAGAGATATGAGTTTGCCATTCATTTTTACTGGGTCCCATAAGCATAATAGCCCTCCTAAAACACCTTGATCTGGGATTTCAACAAATTTGCATTTGTTCCATATAGAATTAACTAATTTCTTTGTATTCATATTGTCCACTTTGGTCTCTTGGATAGTGAATACTGAAGGTCTGAACTCTTTCCTCATGGAATATAAAACCTTCTATTTGTCACTTTGTTGAGACCTTTAGCATTCCATGATAGGACCTTCATTTACACAATTTGGAGGCAGATATTTTACCCCTTTTCATTTGAGGGTATTTGGATCTTTTACCTTCTTCCTTGGAGATCTCTTTGAGGGAAGATAAAGAAGATAATAAAGTTGTTTGGACACCATTAGCTATATCATCCACTACTTGATTCTTCCTTTGATAAAGACTGGGAGGTTGACCTTTCCTTTTCTTCATACTCACATAATTCTAAGATTTTTTATGTCTTTTGTTGTTAGTCATGAGGGGCTTGAAGACTAACCACCACTAGAGTACACAGGGATGTGAGTAGGGGGGCCATAAATTAGCTTTTCCAATGGAGAGAACCCTCCAACACAACTAGGAGGACAAGAAGAGGCCTGGATAGAAAGCGGTGATGACATAGGACCAGAGGATGGATAGCCATTTGAGGGGGATGTCAACAAGGGGATCAGATCAGAAGGAGAATGAATGGTCATAGGATTGAGGGAGTAAGGTAAGAGGGGGGATGTAGTAGCAGGGGAAGGGGAGGAGGTTTAGAGAGAGGCTGCCCTTTATAAGAGGAAGCAAATGGATAAGCAGGAGCAAAGGGAGGGGGGCAAGAGATAAGAGGCAAATGATAAAAAATAAGGGACATCAGTGGATATGCATATTCCAATTCAATAGAAATGTCGATAGGCACACCTTGATTCATAAGGGAGGGGTTGATATGGGCAAATTGTTTGATGATAAACCATTTCAAAGGGATTTCACTACCTTTATCAACAAGAATTTCAAACTGATTACACTTGGAAAAGAGAGAAGATACCTTGTTGGAACCCTAGTTTTATCCTTTGGATGAAGATTCATGAGGAGCCTCAGTTTGATTCCCTTTATTGATATGAGCTTTTGAGCTAGGAGGTCCTCCACGTCCATCTCATTGCTGATGATTCAAGTTATAGTAGTGCTTGCCAAAAGGATGTGCTCCCTAGAATTATTTATTAAGAAATGGGTACTGCTCTTTGGAGTGATATTATTTACGACATTCACTGGAACCCCTAACTTTGACTTGCTGGTCCTTCTCGAGATGCATATTTTGGGATCTAAGATGCCCTTGCTTCTAGAATTTCATGCAAAATGTGGGTTCATTCTCATACTCAAAATTCTATCTTCAATGGTATGAACCATAGGTTAGGTTGATGAATGTTAGAAGCTAAAAATCTAGATTACCATGATGTAAAACTAGGTATAGGGCATTCAGGATTAGGCTTTAGTAGTTGGGTCAAGAGCAACAAGATCACCTACAACATGTGCAATGCTCCTGATGATGCCTTCATCCCAAAACTAGTAAGGGAGCTCTAACAATCTAAACCAAATGGGAGTGACATTGATGCTCTAGGTCTCTAGGTTGAAACCAGGGTTGCAGTATATGATGAATAGGGGTTACCTCCCAAAGAACCAGGGTCCTCTTATTAAAATCTTATTGGTATCACTCGGGTTATTCAAACGAATAATGAAAATCCTCTAGAAATAACGATGAGGTCCATGTGACCCTTAGGTTTCCATTTTCCCACCATCCATCTGTGGATAGATTTGATGTCAGGACGAGACCCGATAAACTTTCCAACCAAGAAAAATGATTTTTTTCTCAAAATAGAGGCCATGGCATCATCAGGAAGGTTGAGTTCCTTGAAATTATTGGATAGGATTCCGATGTTCAGGTATGGATATGTCTTATATTTATGGAGATGCCATTTAACTTTATTATCAAAGGATGCCTTTGGATCAAGTGAAGATTTCGATGCGGGACGAACATTCCCCACAACATCAAGGGGCCTAGACAAAGACACAAAAGGTTCCACTTCAAAAATGGGCCCATCTAGGGGATCTCTAAGAAGCTCTACATCAGCAACTTCATCGATATTCTCTTCTTGACCGCTATCCGCCTCATAACATCCTAGATCAACCGACATGTGACTCCCAAGGATAACCCCGTGACCATCATGGGAGCTTCCATTCTTTCCCCCATACAAAGGTTCAAAATTAAAATGCCTGCACTGCTCCATTATTTCCTTCTTGTGAGGGGAAATTTGTAAATTTATAGTCCAATACATGGTTGAGATTCATCCTCTTATATTTTATTTAAAATGGATACCATTGGATTGGGCATGTTTATATTGTAATATTCCAAAGGTCAAAGATTATATTAATGAAAATACCTCTAGATCATGAATTTCTATAAGTAACCTAGTCAAAGGATAGAAACTCAAACAAATAATAAATAAGCTTCAAAATATGCTTCAATAATTCTATTTTATTTTTTAAAAAAGTTGTAGATACACGATCATATTGGGATATATAGATTTAGGAAATCAAACATTCCTTCTAATGATTTACCTTGGAAGAATATTTAGTCATAGGAGGCCCTCTTTAAGGACTCAATATTCCTTTGGTTAGTAGTATAAATAAAGATTCTTAAAGGAAATCTTCTACTAAAAATAAGATATCATTGACATTTTAGGTGTGCCTTATGTGATACGTATCTAGAAATATCAAATCATTTACTTCTTCATTATCCCTTTGCTCATACCACTTGCAGATGCTTTTTCAAAAATATAAGAATATATAAGGTAGCTCTAATTCAACATTGAAAGAGTTGAAAAAATATTGATTAGATATTTCAAATCTAAAAATATTATATATTATATGGATAATTAGTCCTACCAATATTTGTTAGAATTTATGGCTTCTAAGAAATAAAATAATTCTTAAAATAATTATTAATACCATACCCAAATTTGAAATGACATTGTTGCCTCTCTTAAAAAATGCTTACAAACATGATGCATATCATGGGAAGTCTCAACTATAGAAGAAGATATGCTAGCCTCTTGATTACAAAGTTTGAATTTAAATGGAAATTTTGTTAACAATAATAGATTTAACACACATTATTTACTTTGGTATATAGTAAAATTGTAATATATGGAATTTGGGTTTATCAAAAATAATTTTAATGATGCTTCCAAAGTAAATCTAGGAAAAAGCTAGTGGAGGTGGTGTTTTGTAATATAATGGAGGTAAATTTCTCCTCACTTACTAAAAATTATAGGTAAATTAAACAAATAACTATGTAGAGGCTAGGTATCTTCTTATAGGGATAAAAATTACAATAATAAAAAAGAACAAAATATATTTCAATTAAAAACTATTTATAAATTTTCATTAATGTATCAAAAAAAGTAAATGTGGGGATTGGAAAAAAATTAAATGTGGGGATTGGAAAAAAATTAAAATTATTTTCGATGTTCATCAATTATAATTGAAGATAAAATCTTGTAAGTATAAACAAATCTATAGAGAAAGAAACTAGGTAGCAGATAATATAGCCAACCATGGTTTCGATTTTCATATTAATGAAATTCTGATTTTTTAAGGTAACTAGCCTAGTAATTGTTTTTCTCATAGTAAAATAATGTTAAGGAGAAGATTGTGGAAATATATTAGTTTGAGGAAGATGAAAAATATATTTTTTAAGAAAGGAAATGAATAATATATTTGGTAAAAATAAAACTATTAAATGGTTTAATTGACCTGGTAACAAATCTAATATCTTGTTATTTAGATAGGAGTGGACCCCAATAGAAGCTACACATACCTTATTAAAAAAATGCACAAATGCTTCAAATTTAGCCTCTTCTCACTCCAATATTATTTAGGATACATTTGTTAGAGATTTAGTATGTTTCAATACATTGATTCAATACAAAATTTATAAGACATGTTCTTACCATTAAGTAAACTTATAATAATTTAGCAATGATTTTATGTTTTCATTCATCAATATCATTTTTATATGGTGTATCTATAATTATTCTTTCATGTTTAATTACATGATATTTCTAATAGTAAAAAAATCAATGGTAACTAGAGTACATTAGCACTACCTTGCAAGTTTTACAAATTTTGGAGGAGCATGTGACAAAGAAATCAAATAATAGACACTTTGCAAAAATTCTCAAAATTTGATTATGGAATAAGGACCAATATACTTGAACAACATACTTGACTGGCTCCAAGTATCAACTCACCTACTAAAGAGAACTAATTAGTGTTGAAAAATATGCCTGGATATACCATAGGTAAAATTTCTAGGATCAAAATAATCACACACAATAATGCTCACAATATTGCACAACAAAAATATGTATCTATTACAATTATAAAAGAGATTACATTCAAAATATTTAATTTCATAACATAGAGTTTTTTCCCCAATATATAACCCTACAAAATATCTCTTCAATACTCTTAACTATTGCTCTCCTCAAACTCATGAGAGATGAAACCTTTCTCATTCCTCACATTATGCCAAAGCCTCTCATGATTGCATAACATCCTACTTCACATCTTGACACATATCATATGACTCTTCACTTCCACACTTATGACTCTTCACTTGCACACTTGACACCTTCCACTCTCACTTACACACTTGCACACTTGGAACCTTTTATACTTAATTACAAAATACAAACACTCTTCACACTTTGACACATACTTTAGAAAAATATTAAACACACTCCTCGAAATAAATATTTACAATAGTACTCAATGGTACTTCATGGTACTCATGGTACCAAATACTGTAATACCACCAACACCCTCATATTATAGTATATGGCATGAAAAATTTTAGTCTTCAATATTTGAATTTTATCTTTGTTCTATTTCCATATTTTTATGTTTATAGTGATGTTATATCTAATTTATTAGCTCTTGAATTGGACCATTATGCTCCTAATCTAATAGTGACTTTAATAGATTTTGGAATTGTTCGAAATATAAGTTTTTGAAGAAGTTTATTCATTCTCATCATCAACATTTTTTTCCATCTATCCTTATATTTTTTCTTCCTTGTACCTACAATATTATTTTGGATGATGATTTCTTCCACATAATTTACATGGATAATTATTCCAATATTCATGTCAAAATCTATTGCAATGGTTATATTTTTTATATTCATTCCACGTGTTTTTAAAATATCATTTTTATCAGGTCCGAGGTGTAGACCAATTGGTTCATCCAAACCCCATAAGGGGGCGAAGGTCCAAGGTTCAAATCTCAGGCCTCATCGGACTGAACGCTTGTCACTTTCTTGGTGCTTTCAGCAGCGTAAAAGGTTTAAAATGATTGTGGCATGGCGGTTATAGGGGCATACTGCATGAAGATCTATGTGGCAACTTTTGGGACGGACAATGCAGAATACTATGGCGACCATAAAAGCTAGACAACATACCCGGATTCGTGGTGGCTACCAATTCCACCATGTTAAAAAAATAAAAATAAAAAATAAAATATCATTTTTATCATTTCTTTGATGTAGATCACTAGTACTATAGCATGCTTTTTTCATTAATAATTTGTTCTTAATTGCTTATTTTATTGTCTTAATATCTTTTAGAATAACCATAGTTTTGTATGCATGGTTATTAGCATTGTTGATAAAATAATGTAAACAATGTTGAATTATTAAATACATTCTCTTTAGTTTTTCTCATAAAATAATTATAGATATTCCATTGATTCTGGTGATTTAACTTCAATTATGTTTTTCAAACTCTCTTAATGTCTTTCCTTTAACTTCACTTTTCTCCGACGAAGCATATTGAATACTTATTTTTTCCTTGCTTCCTAACCATGATGTAATCCTTCTTAAATTTCTTCTTCAAATTTCAAATTCATTTCTTTTATTTTATTATGTCTCCTTAATTCTCAAAATTTAATTTCACAATCAATCTTTAAAACAATTTCACATCATTTCATTCCATATTCATCTTATTTAAACAAATTTAATTCTTTAATCTTTCTATATCTCCTAAATACACTTTTAAATTTAAGTTTAATCCAAATTCCAATTAATTCAGCCTTCAATTCAAATTTCAAATGTTTAATTTCATTATATCTCCCATTCATTAATAAATTCCTTAATCATTCCTTTTAACCCCTAGAGTTTAACCTTACAATTATCAAATTCCAAATTTTATCCTCAAACTCTTATATCTCCTCCACTTAATAAAGTCAATAAATAAAGTGCCTAAAAGTAACATATAATCAAATATATCCCTTAGAAATTATTAATTTACCTTGATTTTTGCCATATCTCATGTTAATTTAAATTTAGGGCATTTGGTAAATGTTATGCAATTTGCTTTCTTTTAGTAGGCATTACAATAGTTTGATTTGTCCGCTTTGAATTTCCCCAATTCTATTGCACCTTTTTCAAAATCACTCTACACTCACAACTCAATAATTCATCCTACGGTTATGGATTCTCCTTATTTCTACTTATAGTGTCTTTGCTTCAATATTTATGTCTTATATATGTCCTCTTTAACTTCTATGGCTTCGTTGTTTCCTTCATATTCTCTACTTCAATAAATGCTCTTAGGTCTATTGGCTTATTTATCCCCAAATTTCATTATATTCTCTTAGGTTATTTTGGCGTGTACTCATGATTTCTTCAATCAACAACAAACTCTTTCTCTAGTATGCAACTTCCTTCATGTCATTATCTTCTCTCATGTCTTTTATAGCAAGTATCTTCACTAGCAAGCATCTCACAATAAATCTCAACATCCTATTTTAAATTCTTCAATATACACCTATCAAAAATATTTTCCACTACTTAACTATGCATTCTTCTCCAATGTATCTACTTGTTGTGGTTGATCCACAAAACACCCCAAAATTGGGGACCCACCTTTTTGCAGGCTTGCAGAGAAGAATCTCGGTGACCCAGATGATAAAATTGAAGAAAAGAGAAAAAATGCATGTGTTGAAAAGTGTCGCGAAATCGTGACATGTCGCGAAATCGCGACTTGTCGCACCATCGCTGCCGAAATAGGAAAGTGTCACAAAATCACGACTTGTAGCTCCATCGCTGCCAAAAAGGAGAGAGAAAAGAAAAAT
The DNA here is from genome assembly GCA_028583015.1 of Wollemia nobilis. Lineage (NCBI taxonomy): Eukaryota > Viridiplantae > Streptophyta > Pinopsida > Araucariales > Araucariaceae > Wollemia > Wollemia nobilis. The sequence continues at coordinate 3,425,415 of JAQPPZ010017077.1, read as the reverse complement.
TGAAAGTTGTCGCAAAATCGCGACATGTCGCTGAGAAGAAAAGAAAAGGTGTCGCGAAATCGCGACATGTCGCTGAAAAGAAAAGAAAAGGTGTCGTGAAATCATGACATGCCGTTGAGAAGAAAAGAGAAGGTGTCGCGAAATCGCAACATGCCACTGGAAAAGAATGAAAATGGTCACGATTTCATGACGTGTTTTGCCGAAGCGTACGGATGATGAAAAGTGTCACGATTTCGCGACGTGTTTTGTCGAAGCGTACGGATGATGAAAAGTGTCGCGATTTCGTGACGTGTTTTGGAAAAGTGTACGAAAGCGGAAAAACATCGCGATATCGCGACAGGAAGCAGCGAAGGGACTCAAAGTAGAAAGACGTCGCGATTTCGCAACCGATTGCAACGAAAGTGTACGGACAGAGAAATGGTAGCAAAATCACGATAGGTTTCGGCAAGGCGTACGAAACAGGAAAATGGTAGCGAAATCATGACATGTTTTGGAGAGATGGCCAGAAGGAGAAGGTGGTCACGATTTCGTGACGTGTTTTAGCAAATTGTACGGCACAAGGGAGATGTCGCGAAATCACGACAGAAATGAAAACCATGCCCGAAGCAAAAAAATGGTAGCGAAATCACGACAGGTTTTGACAAAGCGTACTGAAATAAAAAATGGTCGCGATTTCGCGACATGTTTCGGGGAGGCATACGGAAAGAGAAAATGGTAGCGATATCGCGACAGTTTGCGACAAGCAGGTTCGAAGGCAAAAGCGGTAGCGATATCGCGACGGTTTGTTGAAAGAAGGCAAGAGAGTGATAATGGTCATGATTTCACGACGTAAAGTTGCCAAGGAAGTCCGAAGGGAAGTGATAGCGATATCGCTATGACTTATGGGAAGAAGGCACAAAGAAAAAATGGTAGCAATTTTGCTATGTATAATGGAAAGAAGGCTCAAAGTCGAAAGCGGTAGCGATTTCGCTACAGCTGGCGGCAAGAACGGTCGCGATTTCGCGACAAGAAGTTGCCGAAGACGTACGGACCGGGAAGAGTGTCGCGATATCGCGACATGTCATGATTTCGCGACATGTCGCGTTTTCGCGGCTAGGAAGGTGAACAGGCTGCATGCGGTTTTGTCATGATTTGCACAGGAAAGCGTTACAGAAGGCGCAGAAAACGTAGGACACGTGGCGTACAGGTGTCGGAGTTGCAGAAGCGTTACATGCAACGAAGGATTTCAAATGTTTCGTCATCAAGTGAATCAAAAGCAACGAAAAGAAGGGGAAGTTGAAGGGTCACATGCAGGAAGGTGAAACAAAGCGACACAGGGAGAATCGAAGAGCCATTTCTGTTAGTATAAAGCCAGAAATGCAGATTGAAGAGGGGTTGGAAATTGTCGATTGCAGAGTTGCAGAGACAAGGGCTTTTTGCCATTCTGGGCCTGCACTTGGGCAATTTCCTTCATTGTTCTGGAATATTTATGCCTGGAACATTCTTTGAATGTAATTGACATATCATTTAATACAAAATACAGAGAGTTGGCATCTTTTGATGAGAAAGAAGGAGTCATTTTTTGCATGCATGATTTAATGTTATATCATTCATTTCAGATTTCTTAGGCTTTTAGGTGAAGTTTAATGCAAGTGCTCTTGGTTGCTTCATGCGAATGCCTGAATCTGGAATTACAGTAGAAACCCTAGAAACCCGCACCTAGCTTATTTGGATTGTGCGAATTTGCAGGTTCATTAGGTTAGGTTGCATGCAGAAAACCTCATTATCTTCGGTTTCATCGAATTGATGGCAGCATTCTGACTGTAGTTTAGTTTATTTTTCATTTGCTTTTCTTTATTGTTCAAACCCTTGCTTTATTTTCTATAGTTTAATTAATGCATTCAAATAAGCAGCTGAAAATCCATCAGAACTAAAGATTAGAATAGGTCTTATTCACTTTGAGTCCACTGAAAATTCAAATTAGAATAGACCACAGTGCCCCTTGTTAACATCCACTTGCAAACCCTAAGGTATTCCTAGCATTTCATTTGAACAACATTATTGGCAATCTAAAAGATAATCATAAAAGGAACCTTGGAGAAATTATCTATGTAATTTCTTTGCAAGCAGAGGATTTGGGACTCGGATCCTACCGGAGAGTGTGCTTTCACAATCGGGTGAAAACACCACTCAACAGATTGGCGCTAGAAGGAGGGCTTTGATCGGTTTATTTTATTTTGATTTTCATACCTGAATAATATGTTTTTAATTTAATTTTGAGATTATTTATTAAATATTACAGACGGCTAAACTGCAACATTTTTTTTTATTGCGGGTTTTCTTCGAAATAGTCGAGGGTTTCATCGAGCGAAGTTTGGACCCACCACGGCGTATTGCAACCAGGTCCCAAAAAACCGGGGAAACCATTTTTCATGACCTTACTGGCACTCCCAAGAATAAAACCAAGCAAGTCGTAAGTTCACCAGTCGCAAAAGACCTGTTTTCTCCAGGAACATCGAGTGGACCTATGCCGGTAATATCTGTTGCCCCTAGTGTGCCTATAGTCAGTAATATCTCTACTGCTATTGTAGGTTTGTCTTCTTTAATTCTGAGTCAAATGGCTCAAGCTCCAGTATCTCCTTGGTATGGAGCTAACAATACTCCTTTGAACATTGTTGGGGATATCCATGAAATCCCCAAGAACATTGAAATATTTCTGCCCAAATACAAACCGAGATGGCCCAAGAACAGCGAGAAGAACATATCCAATATTATAAGGATGTTTTAATTAGGTTGCAAGTTCAATATGAAGATGTGGCCTGCAGACTTTTCCCTATGAGTTTAGATCCAATAGCATATGAGTGGTATATATGCTTGCCAACTGGTTCAATCACTTCTTGGATTCAAATGGAAAATGCCTTTGTTAATCAATTTAGATCACCCTTAGATCCTGCAACTATTTACAATCAGTTTATTACATGCAAAAGGGGCCAAGGGGAACCAATCAGGATGTTTAATCAAAAATTTCAGAAGTGCTATAATAGAGCAATTAGGCACTTTGCTATTGATCCTGCAGTGGCTTTGCAGATATATTTTGGAGCATTGGACCCCATGACAGCCATGTTTGCAAGGCGCAATCCTCAAGTCACCATGCTGGCTTTGGCCTATAATGAAGCCATGACTATCGAGCAGCAAATGACACCACAGGGCTACGGGTTTACCCAGATGCCTATGATGGGACAGTATGCTCCATATGGTCAAGCTCCCCAGGAAAATCAACTCATGGCACCACAAATGCCAAGCATGAATGCCTTCCCATATCAGTAGCCGTATCCACCAGCACCCGCATATGCACCCATTCCAATCCAACCAATCACAGCCATTCCACCTGTCCCTGCATTTTTGCAGAACAGTCAACCAACTATGCAAGGAACTAGTCAAGCCAATCCTCAGGCCATAGTTCCCTTTCCAAATCCAACCCCGATTCAAAGTGTCAATCCATACGGGAATCAAATTCCTCAGAACCCGACCCCAGTGTTGAATCAAGACCCCATTAATTATGCGAATCCAATGGGGGTTAACAACAATATGATTCCACCAAAAGATGTTTATTCAGAAGTCGAAGAGCTCAAGAAATTAGTGCATAAACTGAGCAATGACAGGGTTCAACAGTAGAAGTATGAGTCCCATGCCCCTCACCCAAATCAAAATTTTAACAATAGAGGGAGGCACTGGAACACCAAGCCTAACAATGGGGGAGTTCCCGCTCCCATTGCTAATCAATTAGATGCTTCTGCAGGACCTAGCCAATCCAATTCTCTTTTGAATCTTTCAGATTTGGCATGGGAAAGGGGGTGCAGGTTGCATAACACAAAAGAACACAATGAGAGGAATTGTCCTGAGATTGCTAGATACACTCATTGTCTTCAGGCACAAGTTGATGATTTGGAATTGGTATCAAATGAGAGTCCATCACAACATCAAGATGATAATATTATGGTGATGGAAACTGTATATCATCAAGAAGGTGAAAGTGAGGAGGAGGAAGATGAAATTCTGGAACAAGAGGTGCAAGCTTTTCGAGATTTCAGAAGGGGAAATCATGGATACCATTTGAGGAGTAAGTCTAAAGCCCCTAAAACCTCATCAACACCTCCAAACAATTCTATTCTTCCTCCAGATACAAAGGCAAATAATAATCCTCCCCCTCCACTCAAAAGAGAAATGTCTAATGATGTCCAGAAGACGGTCAAATTCGAAAAAGCAAACTATGACATAGTGGAGGATATGAAGAAGTCCAAATCTAGTCTTTCATTCTTGGACGCAGCTAGATTACCTGGCCAGAAGGAGGCGTTGATAAAAGCATTGAACTCACCTGATCCCAAGTGGAAAGAAAAAAGAGTTGAATCCCATCTGATTTTGCGAAAGGAGAGAAGGGATGTCCCGCCATTCTTACTGACTCTGAGAATTGCGGGTAAGAATTTGCATAACTGTTTGGTGGACACAGGTGCCACGAGCAACCTCATGCCTACAAAAATATGTAAAATGCTAGGTCTACAACCTGTTTCATCCAAATGTACAGTCCTGCAACTGGACAGATCAGAGGTAAATGTGATAGGAACTCTATATGATGTCAAGATCCAATTGAATTCTGAACCCAGGGTCCAGCAGGTTGTAGACATTTTGGTGGTTAATATCCCAAGTAGGTATGGAATGCTACTTGCTAGGGACTGGATGAAAACTCTGAATGGATATTTTTCAACAGACTGCTCGCATATGTGGCTACCATGGAAGGGAATTGCAAATCAAATAAGAGTGGAAAACGAACCGAGGCTTAAAGAGATTATAACAGATTTTAACAAGCCGAATGAAGTTCAGTTTTCTGAGCCAGACCTAGGGGTCTATGCACTTGATGTTGAGGAGGCTGCTGAAGAGCTTAAAGAGGAGGTGTGTCATGGTGGTTCTTCTGAGGAAAATGATTACACGTGGTTGCTCAAGTTTGATGGATCAAAATCTAGACAGGGAGCAGGAGCTGGAGTCGAGCTCACTGGTCCAGGAGGTAAACCATTGTTAGCTGCTTACAGACTGCAATTTCCTTGCACAAACAATGTGGCAGAATACGAAGCATTGATCTTTGGTTTGCGTCTAGCATTGAGCAAGCATGTTAAATGTTTGAAGGTTCTGGGAGATTCTGAGTTGGTAGTCAAGCAAATCAAAGGACAGTATACATGCCGCGATAGAAGACTGAGCCTTTATAGAACTAGGGTTATGGACCTCATGGAGGAGTTTGATGCATTCAACATAGCCCTTATTTCTAGGAGAGGAAATCGAATAGCAGACTCTCTTGCAATCGTCGCGGGCATGTTAAACCCGGTGGATATAAAAAGATGCAAAAAGTTTTCCATTGAACTAGTTCCTTGTCCATAAATACCGATAATGTAAAGAATTTCCGGGTTTTTGAAAGTGACAGGCACATCTTCAAGTTTGTCACAAACTCGGGTATTTTTGAAAATCGGGTGATTGATGAGGAGCAAAGGTGGCAGGATGAAACAGAAGATGAAAGTGAAACTGCGTATCAATCCAACAAAATTCCTAAAGACGTGGTTTCATTGGAAAAGATGTTCGACATGGAATGCAAGAACAAGAAAAGAAAAAGAGTCCCACTCCCCAAAGATGCATGTGATTCAATTAATCTAGGGAGTGCAGACAATCCAAAGGAGGTGTACATAGCAAAGGCATGTACAGAGGAAGAAAGGAGCAATATAATACAGGCATTGAAGCATTACATAGATTGTATTGCTTGGAACTACAATGAGTTGAAGACTTACAACCAGAACATTATCACACATACCATCCCTTTGAAGCCAGACTCCAAGCCTTTTAGGCAAAGACAGCGAGTTGTTAACCCGCTATTGGAGCCTTTGATCGAAAAGGAGGTTAAAAGGTTATTGGAAGCGAAAATCATTTTTCCTGTTAGGCACTCAACCTGGGTGGCCAACCTCGTTCCAGTGAGAAAAAAGAGTGGAGAGATTAGGCTGTGCATAGATTTTCGAAATCTTAATAAAGCCTCTCAAAAAGATAATTATCCATTACCATCAATCGATGAAATTCTACAAATGGTAAATGGATCTGAAATGATGTCCTTTCTCGATGGATATTGCAGGTACAACCAAATTCTTATACATCCAGGATGACGGGATGAAAACAGCCTTCACTACCAAGTGGGGGACATTTGCATATAAGAGAATGTCGTTCGGATTTGTTAAATGCTTGGTGCAACTTTTCAACGCGCCATGGATTACGCATTCAAAGGACTCATAGGCAAATGCATCATCGTGTATGTGGATGATATCCTAGTTTTCTCGAAGAAGAGAGAGGATCATGTCAAAGATTTAAAGAAAGTGCTTCAAAGATGCAGAGAACATGGAATTTCCTTAAATCCCAAAAAGTGCATTTTCGGAGTAACGGAAGGAAAATTGCTGGGTCACATCATTTCAAAAGAGGGCATATCCATCGACCCAGAAAGGATACAAGCTATCCAAAACCTACCTCTCCCGAGCAGTAAAAAGAATTGAGATCTTTCTTTGGGCAGGTTAATTTTGTGAGGAAGTTTATCTCTAGCTTTCTTTGAGATAGCCAAACCTCTGAACAAGATGCTCAAGAAAGATGTGGATGTAAAATGGAACGAGGAAAGTAGAGTGGCTTTCCAGAATATCAAAGATGCCATTTCCAGAGCCCCTGTCCTTATAAGCCCAGACTACTCCAAGCCTTTTTATATTTATGCTTTTGCATCAGAACACTCCTTTGCGAGTGTCTTAACCCAAAAAGGCGAGGATAGTGCCGAAAAACCCATTGCATTTTTAAGTGCCCCCTTGAAAGATGCTCAATTAAGGTATTCAATCCTTGATAAGCAAATGTACGCACTTTTTAAAACGGTGAAAAAATTTAGGCATTACATTGTACACAGCAGAATTATTGCCATCGTGCCCGATTCTGCTGTCAAGACCATGTTTTTACAGAATGAACTAGGTGAGAAGAGAGGAAAATGGATTTCAACCATCCAAGAATTTGATCTCGAAATCCAACCAATGAAACTAGTTCGAGGACGAGGGACTGGCGAAGGCGATCGCGAGAAAATAATCCGCAAATAACAGGTCAATGCTCAAATACAGAATACATGGCTAAGGATGACTGGTATGTTGATATTGTGCAATTTTTATTGACTGGTAAGTGTCCTTCTAATCTGAATTCAACACAGAGAAGAGCTTTAAGGCTTAAGTCTGTCAATTATCTGATAAAATCTGGTGTGCTTTACAGGAAGAATCATGAAGGTATCTACCTGAGGTGCTTGAGCAAAGAAGAATCTGCCAGGGTGTTGCAAGAATTTCATGGGAAACATGGAACTGGTCATGGTGCAGCCAATGCTACAGCACATCAAATCCTGAGAGCAGGATACTACTGGCCGCATATTTTCAAGGATGCGCATGCCCATGTACGATCTTGTCATATCTGTCAAGTGGCTGCAAATAGAGAAAGAAATGCAGCCATGCCGTTGCAACCTGTAGTTGAAATGAGACCGTTTGCACAGTGGGGACTAGATTTTATCGGGGTTATTAACCCAAATTCTTCTGATTCTCACAAATTCATTTTGACAGCTACAGACTACTGTACAAGGTGGACAGAAGCGATTCCTACTAAGCATGCCACCACAGACGTTGTGATTAAATTCCTTGAGGATCAAATTATAACAAGATTTGGAATGCCCGATTCTATTGTCAGTGACAATGGTAAAGCTTTTATTTCTACACAATTTGCAGATTGGGCATATGATAACAAAGTGAGCTTAAAATTTGCATCCAATTATTATCCTCAAGGAAATGGGTTGGCCGAGTCTTCAAATAAGAATTTGTTGAATACTATTAAGAAGTTCTTTGGAAAAGAACCCTCGGGACTGGCACGACCAATTAAAGTTTGCCCTTTGGGCGAGATAGGACCGAGTGAAAGAGTCCATAGGGAATACTCCCTATCATTTGGTCTATGGGCAAGACCCGATATTTCCAGCAAATTTGAAGTTGCAGACATTACATTTCATACAAGAGTACTTGGGGAGAGATGATCAAGTTGAAGCCAGGTTAAGCCAGTTATTGCACCTTGATGAAAAGAGAGAAGAGGCCATGAACCACATGAATAAACACCAGGAAGTTATCAAAAGATGGTTTGACAGAAGGGCCAAAGTTAAATCATTCAGAATTTCAGATTTGGTATTACTATGGGACAAAAGACATGAGGAAAAAGGAAATCATCAAAAGTTTGATTGTCTTTGGTTAGGCCCATATCAGATTTCAGAGATTCTTGGGAAGAATACCTTTAGGCTAAAAACCTTAGAAGGGAGAGATTTCATGCTACCGGTTAATGGGCAGATTTTAAAGCATTATTTTAGCCCTTAGGTTGTGAGATTTTGATATTATTCTTTTGGTTTTGGTGGGGATTTTCAGATTTTGTTTTCTATTTAGGATTGTTAGTCTAGTTAGGATTTTGGTTGTGGATTTGATTTCAATTGACATGTTTTGTTTTGAAAAAATAAAAATAAAATAAAATAAATAAATAAATAATAATAATAAAAATAAAAAATTGAGATGTCAACTTATGCTTAAGGTTAGGAGAGTATGAAATATTGGAATTGTCTTGTAAAAGCTCCACAAGTAACATAAAACATCTTAAGTTATATTGTTTGATTTTGTGATACATGAAAGAGTCAGTTTTGCATGACAAATCATTTCATTTGCAATTCAAGAAATAATGCATTCATGTTCCATCTCACCTTACATACATCTCATCTTAGTTACATATGCATCTTAGGTACAAGCCATTAAAGTATGTCAAATCCTCTTAGGGTTGTGTTATAACATATATGTAAGTAAATCCTAAGGTTGGAAGCCGAGTCTTGAGATATCTAGAACCAAGCACGTCTCATTCATTAAAAAGGATCTTGAGCAAAATGATCAAAACCTAACTTGGAGGAAAAGGTTGGGCGAAAGAAGTTTTTCATGTCTATCCTATTATGCAACATGATCCTTAAAACAGTGGTTTTGACCACTTCCATAGAGCTTAAAGCCTAAAATCAGAGTAGTAAGGATAGGGTTAAATCCTCATCGAACTTAGGTTGAGGATCCAATTCCCCAAAGCTTTGATTTGACCCACATGGAGTAGTAAGGATAGGGCATAAATTCTCATCTCGCTTAGGTTGAGAATCTGATTCCCCAAAGCTCTTATGTCTCATTTCACAATAAATCTTGGATTGTAAGGATCGTACTATTTGTCCTCTACAAAGGATGGGTAGTCATCCCCAAGGTCTAAGCGACAAAATTAATGTTTTTTCATCTAAAGTTTGGATTGTAAGGATCGTACTACATGTCCCTAGCCAGGATGGGTAGTCATCCCCAAGGTCCAAGAAGTAAAAAAAATAAATAAATAAATAAATTTTTCCCATCTCATCTTTATATTGGATTGTAAGGATCGTACTACTTGTCCTCTGCAAAGGATGGGTAGTCATCCCCAAGGTCCAAAGAAATGAAGATAAGTTTTGGATTGTGGGGTTAGATATGCCCATGCATGGCATCATGTCTTGCCTAAAAAACAAGACCACTGATTGTCTAGAGGGTTAGACTAGCATGACCATTTCTTCCATAATTGGTTTAATTATTTTGCTCAAAGTGAGGTAATGAACTCTAAATCAGAATAGTAAGGATAGGGTTAAACTCTCATCTCGGTTGGTTGGGAGTCTGATTCCCCAAAGTTCTGATTTCACATTCACTTGCACATGGGTTCTGGATAGTAGGGACTCATAACCAACTTTGGGATACAATAAGGTAATGAATTAGTGGATCTTAAGAGGGTTTGGCAATCTTGAATGCTTGTACATAATAATAGAAGAATGACCATACCTTTTACGAAAGCAAAAAATCTCCTAGCACATTCATTAGGGTACACAAATCATTCACCATCCCACATATGCATTCATGCAAAACTGATAATGGAATGTGGATCAATTTCAAATAATAGGGAAAGAAATTCATTGCACACATTGAGCTAATACTTGATGATTCTGATAATTCATGTACTTTTGATCTTTGGGCATTTGTTATATTGCTTATGTGCTAACACATGTTTTCGAGTTTGTGATATGTTTCAGGTTGGGTTCTTACTAAAATGCTCAAGAGCATTTGACAGCAGAGTCGCCATTTGTTGTGGTTGATCCACAACACACCCCAGAATTGGGGACCCACCTTTTTTGTAGGTTTTCAGGGAAGATCTCAGGGACCCAGATGCTAAAAATGAAGAAAAGAGAAAAAATGCCTAAGTGTTGAAAGTGTCGCGAAATCGCGACATGTCGCACCATCGCTGCAGAAAAATTGAAAGATGTCGCGAAATCGCGACTGTGCTCCATCGCTGAAAGAAAAATTGAAAGTTGTCACGAAATCGCGACATGTCGCTAAGAAGAAATGAAAAGGTGTCGCGAAATCGCGACATGTCGCTGGAAAGAAAAAAAAGGTGTCGCGAAATCGCGACATGCCGGTGAGAAGAAAAGAAAAGGTGTCGCGAAATCGTGACATGTTTTGGAAAAGAATGAAAATGGTCACGATTTCGCGATGTGTTTTGCGAAGCTGTACGGATGATGAAAATGGTCACGATTTCGCGACGTGTTTTGACGAAGCGTACGGATGGAGAAAAGTGGTCACGATTTCGCGACGTGTTTCGGAAAAGTGTACGAAAGCGGAGAAAATGGTCGCGATTTCACGACGTGAAGAGGAAGGAGGGAAAGGTAGCGCGATTTCGTGACGTTGCGCGAAAGTGTATTTTGAGAAGTGATTGAATTTGAGTAAGATAGGTAGCGATATTCGCGATGGTTGTGAAGAGGAAGGAGAAATGCGGATTCGATGTTTGTGAAAGAAGGCAAGAAAAATGGTAACGATTTTTTTTGAAAAGGAAGGCTCCGAAGGAGAAAATGGTAGCGATTTCGCTACGATTTGTGGAAGGAAGGCTCAAAGTCAGAAATGGTAGCGATTTCGTAGGTTTGTGGAAAGAAGGCTAAAGCAAAAAGGTAGCGATATTCACGACAAGATGTTGCCGAAGACGTACGATCGGGAAGAGTGTCGCGATATCGCGACATGTCATGATTTCGTGACATGTCGCGGTTTCACGGCTTGGAAGGTGAACAGGCTGCATGCAGTTTTGTCATGATTTGCACAGGAAAACGTTACAGAAGGCACAAAAAACGTAGGACACGTGGCGTACAGGTGTCAGAGTTGCAGAAGCGTTACATGCAACGAAGGATTTCAAATGTTTCGGCATCAAGTGAGTCAAAAGCAATGAAAAGAAGGGGAAGTTGAAGGGTCACATGCAGGAAGATGAAACAAAGCGACACAGGGAGAATCGAAGAGCCGTTTTCATTAGTATAAAGCCAGAAATGCAGATTGAAGAGGGGTTGGAAATTGCTGATTGCAGAGTTGCAGAGACAAGGGCTTTTTGCCATTCTGGGCCTGCACTTGGGCAATTTCCTTCATTGTTCGGAATATTTATGCCTGGAACATTCTTTGAATGTAATTGACATATCATTTAATACAAAATACAGAGAGTTGGCATCTTTTGATGAGAAAGAAGGAGTCATTTTTTGCATGCATGATTTAATGTTATATCATTCATTTCAGATTTCTTAGGCTTTTAGGTGAAGTTTAATGCAAGTGCTCTTGGTTGCTTCATGCGAATGCCTAAATCTAGAATTACAGTAGAAACCCTAGAAACCCGCACCTAGCTTATTTGGATTGTGCGAATTTGCAGGTTCATTAGGTTAGGTTGTATGCAAAAAACCTCATTATCTTCGGTTTCATCGAATTGATGGCAGCATTCTGACTGTAATTTAGTTTCTTTTCTTTTATTTGCTTTTCTTTATTGTTCAAACCCTTGCTTTATTTTCTGTAGTTTAATTAATGCATTCAAATAAACCGCTGAAAATCCATCAGAATTAGAGATTAGAATAGGTCTAATTCACTTTGAGTCCACTGTAATTTCAAATTAGAATAGACCAGAGTGCCCCTTGTTAACATCCACTTGCAAACCCTAAGGTATTCCTAGCATTTCATGTTGAACAACATTATTGGTCTAAAAGGATAATATAAAAGGAACCTTGGGGAAATTATCTGTGTAATTTCTTTGCAAGCAGAGGATTTGGGACTCAGATCCTACCGGAGAGTGTGCTTTCACAATCGGGTGAAAACACCACTCAACACTACTAATCATCCACCTTCAATTCTTTTCTAAATCCAATATCCACATTTCTCATGAAATTTTTTTATTTCTTGAAATTCTTTTCCTTCGTATTTCACTTCTACAAATTCTTATTACTTATCCATTCTATCTCTCAAATCCTTCAAATTCACCCTTTAACTTCTCCAATCCTTCTTTCACTCCTTCAAATTCTTTTTTCTCACTCTTGCAATACATATCTCAAGTCTTCCAGTTTATATTTCACTCCAATAATTGTCTCCTCTTCAATATCTCTCTAAATATCTCAACTTTTCACACTCTCTATCAATATGGCACTTGAAAAAATATGGCTCTGACCAAGATGGATCTCACAAAGTCCACTAAATATGGTGCTAATACCATTGTTGGAAAATATGCTTGAATATCTCACAAGTAAATTTCCCAAGATCAAAATAATCACACACAATAATGCTCATAATTGCACAACAAAAATACTTCTCTATTACATTCATAAAAGGAAATTACATTCAAAATTTCAATTTTATAGCATGGATCTTTGTCTCCAATATATAACCTTACAAATTTATTCTTCAATACTCTTAACTAGTGCTCTCCTAAATGGGAGATCCAACCTTTCACATGCCTTACATAATTACAAAGCCTCTCATGATTATATAACCTCCTACTTCACATCTTGACACATCTCATATGACTATTCACTTCCACACTTGACACCTAAAACTTATGACTATTCACTTTCACACTTGACAAATTTCATACTTAATTACAAAACACATAAATACTCTTCACACTTTGACACTTACTTTAGAAATATATTAAACACACTCCCTAAACTAAATATTTGCAATAGTAGTTAATGGTACTGATGGTACCAAATAATGGAATACCACCAAAAATTAGCTCAAGAAAGTTATTCACTTAGCAAAAGGTTCCAATTTGCTTGCAAATATAAACAATTTGCTTATATCCCTTATTGTATTTCACTTATCAATTTCAAAATCTAATGAATGGGTGGACATTGATGTTATTCAACTTATCATATGTTGGTTTATCACACACTTTCCTCACTAGGGTTTAAAACCATATTTACTTGAATCAATTGCACCATTGAATTTCATTCATTTTTATTTGTTTACTTCAATTTTTTATTTCAATTTTTATATTTTACTTTCAATAAAAATTAGCGTAGGCTAGCATTAAGTATTCCATGTGGAATAGTGGGGAGTCAACCTAAATATAAATATTGGAAGAATCTATTGGAAATACATTTCATCTTCGTAGAAACTTGAATTAGGGTGCAAATATTAATTAGAAGCTAGGACAATTCCCTCATTCAACATAGTTTTTCCCATGCCTAGTGGTACTAACCCTTATTTATCCTAAAAATTGCACATCATGCCTCAATTTTTATGCCAAATTGCATCCATCATTATTAGAGCAACTGGCTCAAAATTGAGAATTTTTTTTACTAGAATTTCAACCTCATGAAATAATTCACTCCAAAATTTAGATAATTTCTCTTTATCTTAGTGAAGCACTTGAAAATTCACTATTGTAATTAAGTGAATATTTTTCTTGAAATTTGTAAGCAATTCACTCCATTTAAATTAGTAATTCACTCATAATATATTTTTCACTTTCATAGGTGGAATCCAAAGCAATTCATTGAGGCTAGGGACTTGAATTTTAGTTCCAATCTCAAATTGAATTCAAATTTTATTATTTTCATTATTTATGCTTTATTTTTATTGGTACTTTAAAAATGACAACTCCAACATAAACTCCATAGTTTTCAAATTTTCACAAATACAAAGATTTAAATGGTATTCAAGCATTAGTAAAACTCAAATATGATCTCATATCTACATCTATCACTTATACAAAGTACTTAAGGGAGATTTTGAGTCATTATGCCAAAAGCATCATATCAACATGTGACTTACTCAAAATTATCAAGCAATTTTACATGAAATGGTAATATTTCTCCAAGACAAATCTGAAGAGTAATTTTTTATGGATCTAAGAAGTGATTCACAAAGAAAAATAAGTTTATTTATCCCTCCCTCATTAAAAGGTGATTTTATCTAGTTTTAAAGACAATTCACTTTGAGCAATTCTCTCAGATCCATTTTTGAAATTTATTTCTAAGTCCATAATAAGTGATTGAATCACTTGAAAATACCAATCAAATTGCTTACATTTTTTGAGTGAGTATCTCTAAATGCAAAGTATTCAAAATTAGTTTATACTTGTAAATAACCCCAAAAATACAAGTGAATCACTCTAATTTTGTGATTGAATTGCTCCATAAGCAAAGTTTTAAATTTTTTACAGTTTTAACCCCAAATTTCTATAGTTAATTGTAGGAACGTACATGTAATCTTATGAATATGCAATAAAAGGCTCACAAAATAGGGATAGAACATTAAATAGTAGATACCATTGTGTACCATCCAAGAAATATGAAAGGAAAGAGAAAGGAATAAACTTCTACGTGGCTGCATTTAGAAGCTACGTTAAAAGAGATTCTATTGCCTAATATTATCTTATAAAAAGGTAAAAGTCCCATGGATGGCCTAGTTAGTCAAGGCTTTAAGCCACCACAAATTGGTTATTTGAGCCAATAATTGAGTTATTCATCTACTCTAGCTAATAATAATTAGTTCATTATAACTCTAACCTTGAAATATACCAATCATATTTATGAGATACTTATAATTTAATAACCTCATGAAATACCCTCTCTTCATAGGCCAATTCTTGGCTATTAACCCATCATTGACCTCTAGCACACAAAAAATCCTCTTACAAGTGTTTCTTCAAACCAAATTCCACATAGATCTAGTTTTTCAAATAAACCTAATATTTCTCCAAGATAATATTTAGCTCTCAATATAGGATTACTAGGGTTAGATCTAAACCTTGCTTAAAACAATCAAGTGATGGCTGGAAAACTAGGGTCACAAGTATCCCATGAAAATACCCATGGACTAATATCACTGCTAACTAGTCAAGAACAATATAATATCCAAGGTAAACCTCCATAATAAGTATTAGGAACCTTGTAGTAAAATAAATGTACATATACATGATATTGCAATTATAACAAAAAATGAGCATAAAAGTAACAATATTGTAATATGAAATAGAAACGTAGTAGATTATATTACAAAAAACAAGAACACATTATAGAATCACAAACCTTTTTGAGGGGACAACCTCCTTATAAGCAGAGCTTTGATACAAAAAAATATGAGATGCCTCTTCTCTTTCCTCCATTATTTTATATAATTCAACTACCCTAAACCTAATTCTCAAGGCTTTCCATCCACATACAATTATGGGCCCAAGCTAGTAACTCCTAAAGAATAACCATTATATCTTCAAATAAGATATTTTTATAATACAAAAGGGTTACATCATATGGGCCCATAAGCCTAGGCACTTGAAGTACCACATGACTAGAAAATTATTAATAATATTAGAATGGAGTATTAATATGCTCATGCCTTCAAAAAACTTTGTCCTCAAAGCTAGAGATGAAGAAAATATTGTGGAAGCTACTAAAAAGACTCTGATGTGAAATATTCTTGATGTAAACCCTTCTATTGGAAAAATAATTTAGTGATGGTGTAGTTATAGAGAGTGTAGGTTCTATGGCCCAAAATCCTACAAAGTTCCAATATTATCAAACCTTCATCATCCAAATCTAAAAGTATCAATTGGACCTAAACACAGTTGCCAAGTACCTTCTTGAGATAAGATATATGGAAGACTAGATGGATTTTGGAAGAATGTGGTAACACAAGCTTATATGCCATTTATCCAATTTACAATAATATTTGGTAGGGTCCAAAAAAATTTGTTATAATATTTTTATGAGCATAAATTTGCACCAATGATTGTTTGTATGGTTGGACTTAAAGGAAGACTATATCACCTATATTGAATCTATGCTCTAAATAATATTGATCAGTCTATTGTCACATCCGATTATGATCCTTAAACAAATTATCCTTCAACTATTGTAATATTTGGGTACGTTCTTATAGTGTTGCTTCCATCACATAAACTTTATATTTTCTTAGAACATATGAAGAAGGCGATGGAGGTGGGTACCTATAAACTACCTCAAAAGGAGCCATTATGTTATCTTTTGAAGCTTTAAACATAAATAAAATGCAACCACAAGTATGGAAATAAGCATGGAATGTTATAACTATGATAAAGGCTAAATAATATGTATGAAAATATGATAGAAAACTTGATACAATGCTCAAGAAATGCTCATATATAAAAGCTCACAAAAATATACAATGCTCTCCAATGGAGGTTACAACCTCTCCCTTAAAAAATGGATCTGCATTGTATCTACTACTCAACCTCCACACTCCAAAAACCTCTCACTCTTCTATTCTATGAAGACCTATTTATAATGAGATGCAACTCTTTGCCTTCAAGACACCTCACTATTCTATTATAATACTCATGTACATATGGACCTCATGCACATTTATAATCATTACACATTCTTACACTTTTTCATTTATTACATTACTTTAATAAAACACTTAACTCCTAATATACTCCTAATATAAATATGTACCCATGATGGTATATTAGTAAAGAACCAAATAATATAATATATTCCAACACCCCCCTGTATTACATTGTTTGGGTTTTTGAAGACTTTAGTTTTTAATAAGGTCTTCATATCCTAAGTGTTATTTTGTTATATAAGGTTCTTATTCTTATTCTTCTGCTTTTGTCTTCCTCTTGTCTCTTCTTATATTTTGCATTCGACTACTTCTCACTATTTCAAGGTATTTGGAAGAGTCTTTGACCTTGTAGTCTTTTAGGTGACTTTGATGAACTATTGATCTCATAATTTGGCAAGTCATAAGTGGATCAGAACTATTTCCCTTTATGTTCCCTAGTTTTCTATATGATTTGTTTCCTTGATCTTCAAAAAAATTAAGCTTGAACTTATTGTTAGTAAATGCTTTGGAAATAATAAATTGAGAGAAATAATCTAATATAAAAATATAATTTTCCTCAAATATTTTGTAGTACTTGTCTTTGTAGTAATAGGAGTAACATGAATAAATTTCTCTCCACAATATTTACATGGGTGGAAACTCCAGTAGTTTATCTTCTCATGCCCAAATTTGTTGCAATAGGTACATAGCAAAGGTATTCTAGCTTCTTTGTTATCTCTTTTAGGAATATCATGTTTGTCTATTTCTTTGATAAAATAATTAAACCATGTGTGTACAATTGAAGCTATGCCATCTTTATTTCCTTCATAAAAATGTATGAGATTATTTTGATCAATATTCTTTTCTACCTTTTCAATATCTTCATTAGGGTAGTTATCGTCAAATCCTTTTATTATTTCACCATAAGACGCTCTTTAAGAATATATTTTTACCATAATATTAGTTTATGAATTTTCAGTACCCCTTTTAAATTCTATTGATTCTTCCCTTCCATTTTCATCTTCCTTATTATCCAATGAATTCTCTGAACTACCAATCATTGAATCGAGTGTATTTCTAAGCCATATTGGTATTTTCCTTGATCCTTTTCTAATTGTTTATCTAGTGATTTATTTGAAGTAGACATTCTTATAGCTCCCTAGTGATTAGAATATACTATGGTTTTGATAGAATGTTTAGCTTTCAAGATTTTAGTTGAACTCCTTTTGTCTCCCTAATAAATGAGAAGTTTAATATAATGTTCAAATATTTTATCTCCTTTGGTAGAAAGCTTATAGATGATGCATATTTCAATAAAATTCTCAATATATTTAAGATATTCAAGTTGGATCTTCTATGTCTCTTGATACTAATGAGTTCACTTTTCAAAATAGTATTGATGTAAGAAATAATATTTAGCTAAATCAATGCTATGATAAAATTATGTACTTATATGATATTAGTTTGATGTAGGATTCCTTGCGTCTCCCAAGTTAGAATTTTTAGAAAGAATATGTATTTGCAAATTAGTTTTTTTTTTTTTTCAGTACAAGAGAATTTCATTGATAGTGGGTTTTGAAAGGAGCCCCAAAACCTTATTACAACCAAGAAAAAACATCAAAAATTTAGAACCAAAGGATAAAATAGAGGGAGTCCCACAAGAGGGGTTTGGCCTTACATGAAAACACACCATAAAATATGGATATCCATAGGGGATGATCCTGACAGGAACAAAAATGAAGAATAGTGCCATCCTGATGGGAAACCCTAAAATAAAAACCTGCAACTCAATTCCCATCATTAGTGCTTGGAGACTCATCCATATCCTTGAATATGGTGTTGAGATGACCATGGGATTCATCAAGGACCTTCACTACCTTGTTGTAGAGTGTCCAAGAAGCCTTGGATGAGTTGGACACTATGAACAGGGTGGCCATTGAGCTAGTGATATGGCTAAGAATTAATCTATGAAGTGTAGCAGTAGAGGTTTCATTGCACACCTCCTTCATTAGATCCTTAGGATGGACCAGCTCACAGCAAAACCCTTTTCTGGCTTAGTTACTTTCACTAGGGATGATATCTATTTATTTAGCTTCTTCAAGAATGGTGAAGCACGAATGAAATATGGGCTAAGGTTTTGGAGAAACTTGGATGAGGAGTGTTTGATAGACCTAGGCTTAAACTCAAACTTGGCATATATGGAATCATCCTTGGGCTTTGAGGGGATGAGAGGGGAAAATTAGGGTAATTGTCATCATTGGAAACCTCATGTATGGGTGTTTTATAACTACTACTTTTAGTGGGCTTAGTAGGGGCAGGCTGATTGGGGCTAAGCAAGGAACTCGAAAGGACAAGGACAGGGGATGGCTTATTAGGGCTAAGAGAGGAATTGGGAGGGGTAGGGGTTGGTTGATTGGGGCTTGCAGAGGAACTAGGAGAGATAGGTGTGGGTTGATTGGGATTGAGGGTGGAAGTAGGAGGGATAGGGGAGGCAGTGATCATAGCTTTCTTGGTAAAGGCATCCAGGGTATGTTTATATAGGATGAGGTGCAAGCCCTAGTGGATGGGTTGAGGGGATTTCCTAGACCTAACATTGTTGATAGAAATTTCAAGGGACCTAAACAGGTAATTAGGGATGTTCATATTTTTATTTCCCCTAAAGTGATTCAAGAAGGCCAAATGGAAACTACGAAGGGTGATGTCAATTTTTTCTATGGTGAAATATTGGAGGATTGGCACCATAACTCGGTCCCACGACCTAGGAAGTTTTATTCTTTCAATTCCTCCATCAACAGTAATCAAGTCTTTATATTTATCAGGGAAATACTCCAATTCTACCACCATGGTGTGTTTTTTGCACCAGATAGTTTTATCGTCAACTGGGAATTCCATAACCTTAGCTAGTATGCAAACATCGATCAGGAAGTTGAGGCCTCTGATAGTAATATGGTCACCATTCCAGGTACTAATGATTTCATTAGAGACTTCTTCGTAATTACCAAAAAAACTTTTAGAGGAATAGAAGGCAATTTTTATTCTCAAGGAGAGCCATGGAGGTACGGGAATGGAGGATGTGAGACTTGGCATGGAGGCTAATGATATGGGGATAGACAGTAAGATTGAGCCTTGGGTAAAGGTGGTACTTAAAGAGCTACTTAGTTCACATGCCAAAGAATACAAGAGAATATTTGCTATGGAACATAGTAGAGTTTGAGGGATGATGTTGCTTGGGTTGCATGACCACCAACGGAGCTAGATTTCTAAAATGGAAAGGAACTAAGAGGGTAGGGTTAGTGACAATGGCATGAGGTAAAACATCATTTTGGAAAGGAGCAGCGCTCAAGGTGGTGGATTTATCAAAATTTTATGAGGTGGCACAAATAGTCGCATTATGGGAATCAAACATAATTTTTTGGTCATGCATATGAGAGGCTAAGGTGGCACCACTACTCACATCATAGTGACCAAACAACTTCTACAGACCAAGGATGAGAGGGTCATTTTATCTGTATGAGATGTGAAAAATCATGATGAAAACACTAGGAATATCAATTAAGATCATGGGGCTGAGAATATGATGGGGAAGAAGCTGGCAATGAAAGGCTAAGGGGAAATGAAAGGTGTTGGGATGAGGGGAGGGGTACACTTGGATAGCAGCCATGTGGCATATGAAGGGGATGGGAACATGATGACAATGCAAGGGAAGGGGTACAGGATGACTAGGTAATGGGAGGGGGTTGAATGGGGTAGGCCAAAAGGGCCATGCTAGCATTGGGAGTGCGGATATCATGAGGGGGTGGGGGACACATGATGAACATAATGAATGGCTACAATTTAGAGGGCTTGGGAGGTGATACGAGTGCCAAGTTTCAACATTGGATAGACCAATCATGGGCAACAACATCAATGAGAGTTTGGGGAAAATAATCATACCAAACACAAAGGATTACTGAGAGTGACCCAAGTTAGCAAGGTAATCAGCAACCCTATTGTTTTCTTTCAAAACGTGTTGGACTAAGATATTTGGGTGGTTAATGAGGAATATCTTTGTTTTAGATATTAAATTACTAACTATCCAATTAGAATTCCTATTATTCTTGATGTAATTGATGACGTTAGAGAAAATTATTCAACCATGACCTTGCACTAAAGGTTGCTTGTGATTGATAACCCTCAATAAAGAGATTTAGCTTTAGTGATGTGATTGGTGAGGATACCAAGGTTTTTGGCAAAGGCTAATAGGATTATTCCTTCATGATTTCTAAAAACTCCTCCACCAACCAGTCTAGGATTTCCTATAGAGTAACCATCGAAATTCAACTTGAGCCATTCCTTTGGGAGGATCCACTTGGTATTAGATCTAGTGTTGGAATGCATGGGCAGTCTAGTGTCTAGTGGTTATGGAGGTGGTTGATTGGATCTAATGTTAGATGTAAGAGGTTATGGAGTACTCAATCCTCAGGTCTGGTGTCTTAGAGCAGGGGAACATGTAAGCATTTTTTATAGCAAAACTTAATATTCTATTTCCAACCTAAGTGAGGTCTCTTGGAGCATTAGAGAAGGCACGATTATTATGCTCAAGCAAAATTTACCAAATAAAATGATGAAGTCACATAGACCAGAGAGACTTGATTATGGGGTTCTTAAAGGGATTAGGCCATTGGTTGAAGATATCAACCATTGAGCTAGGATGGGCCCGAGCAATGTTGAAGGTATTAAGGATGGATCTAAGGACTGATTCAATGAAAGAACATTCAATAAAGATATGTCACACTAACTCACACCCTAATTTATAGAGGTAAAAGTGGTTAGGCAATTATAATTCTTTGATTATGAGATTATCTAGAGTCAAGATCTTATTTTGGACCACAAACTAGGAGAAGAACCCAATTTTGGGTATAATTTTCTCATGCTAGATAATTTTGATAGGGATGTTATAGGTAGGGGGTTGATCTTGTAGAAGGTAGGCAGATTTGATAGAAAAAATGCCATCATCACAATCTCTCCAAATAGGTATGTTAGGATATTCAATGGGTATGGGGATGATGAAGGGGTTGAGAATGGATGACAGGGAATTGGTAGTGTTTATGAGATCAACATAGAGGGATGAGAATGGAATGGATATCTAAGAGGGTCTATCATGGTTGATTATGATGAATTGGGATGACTTGCTACCAAAAATGTGGTCAGTAATGGGCTTGAGGGCAACAAGGGAAGGATAGTCAATGAGAAGGTGATCACATACCCAAGAACCATTCCAAAAATTAAATCGTCTACCCATTTTTTAAATGCCATCTAATGCCATTTTTGATGATCTCTAGCTTTAGTAAAAAAATTCCAAAAGGTTGAACTAGAAGGGGGGATCCCATCCTCCAAAAAATCATGGTTATAAAGATACTTCCTATTGATTATGGAAATCCATTCCAAATCAGCATTGGCAAATATCTTCAATGCTTGCTTAGCTATGAGGGCAAGGTTCATTTTGCCCACTCTTCTAAATCCAAGCCCTCCTTGAGATTTGGGAATGCAAAATTTGTCCCAAGCAACTAGATGGAACTTCCTTTTTCTCTCTAGTATTGACCATAGAAAATACTTTTGGATTTGCTCTATTTTGGAGCATATTGCTATTGGATCTTTGAATATGGATAGGAAGGAGACAAGGATGCTTTAGAGATATGCATGAACCAGGGTGGATTTAGTAGCTTGACTAATGAGGGATACCTTCCACCCTTTGAGCCTTTTAAGGAGTATATCCAAGACATTATTATGCATTTTTTTTAGGGACTTAGAGAAAATAGAGGAAAACCCAAGTAATATGTTGGCAAATCACCAATTGATCATTGGAGGACTTGAGCTATGCAATGTTGGTAGGTAGGGAGTGTGTTGATGAAGTAGATTCTACTCTTGGTATAGTTTACCATTTTTCTATCTGCATCCTCATACAAGTTAAGAACTAAATTATTTTTGTTTCAGTAATAGAGACCAAAATTGCCAAGATGGTGCCATCAACGGACTATTGGTGAGTCACTAGTTCTAGCATAGAAGTGGATTTTATTCTAGATATGGTCCCACTAGTATGAGTATATTTGAGGGTTCTTCATAGGGTCTTGGCTAAAATTATGAACAAGCAATGGAGATAAGGGGTCCCCCTACCTTATTCCTCTATTACTTATGAAGTAGCCTTCAAAAGACCCATTAACAATGACTAAAAACCATGTTGAAGTGATGTAGGCTCTAATAAGGCCAACCCACTGGGGATGAGACCTAAAATTTAGTATGTGTTGGAGCCAAAATTGACTCAACATCTGAAACCCCCAATTTTAAATTTTTGGTTTCAATAAAATTAGCAAAATTTGCTAGCCTCTATTGCATTTTCATCTGAGAAGTTGACTTCCATATGATTGATTTGTGAAATTAACCTTAGTCGCTTTTGGATTAATTTTATGACCATTGTTTTGTCCTATAAAAATCCACAAAGGTCAAAATTTTTATAAGCATCCACTACAAAGGTCAAATATTTAAAATACCCAACTTTTTATGATCCATGAATTTAATGTAAGCTTTCCTTTAAAAATAATTATCATAATTCATGGACCTAAGTCAAAAGAATAAACCCCTAATTCCCAAGGTATCTAAAAGTTTTAATAAAATCATTTAAGGGACAAGGTAAGCACCATGGTCTAAAGTCTAAGAACCTAAGGTCTTAAGCCAAATGCTAATTGTTCTAAGGCATGCACCCCCTTTCATTAAACATCGAGCACCTTGAGGAGATCGAAGGGTAGCACCCAGATCTTCCTTGATCGGATGGATGCACACACCCTAAGAGTCAATCCTTCAATGCCCCATGGTCGAAAGAGGTAAAATCTAAGGTTTGAATGAAAGTCTTAATTAAAGCCTTGAGGGTATGCGCCCCCTTGAATTAAACATCGAGCTATTTTAAGAGATCCAAGGGTGGCGCTTGATTACGATTTAATCGGATGGTCGCACCCTCTTAAAAATTTTATAAAGTTACCACCAAAAGGGTTAAAGATCAAAATATTAATTAAATTTGTTAAGTAAGATTAGAAAGGGCTTTAATACGTTACTAATTACCCCTTTTTGTCTTAATAAAATATTATTGAAATACAATGATGCACCCCTTTCGGTTATCAAGCTTGCATATTATAGGAGATCTAAGGGTAGCACTTCATCGAAGAGAAATCAGATGGATGCACTCGACTTAATAAAGCACCATGGTCTAAAGTTCGAAATCCTAGGTACAATGGTCATGGAAGATCCACGACTACGTTTGATCAAGAATTGATCCAACGGATGCGCATTTACCATGAACCACCAAGGTTAGTTTAAAAACATTACTCACACTTATGTTTAAAGAATGTGCAGGTCTGAGGAATATCAATGGATGCATCCTCACTAGGGATAATCCAATGACAGTGTGCATCACAAAGCAATCGATCGATAAAAAGGTCCCATCCAAGTCAAATTCAAATACCCAGGTATCCAAGCAGATCCAATGGTTGCGCTTAAGACTGATTGATCCAACGATCGTGCTCAAATGCAACCTGATCCTATGGCTATAATCCAGAAGGGCTATCAAATATTTGAACCAATGGTGGTGATATTCATCAATTATAACCCAATCTGAAGATAGTCCTCGACCTACAAAAATCTACTGACCATGATCTAATCGAAGTCCCATAAAAGACAAGAGCGCACACCATAGGTCAAACCAATGACCATGCTCATTTCAAGTAAGATATGATGACAACATTTTATTAGAGTGATAATTCATTAATAAGGGTGTGATTATGTCTTAATAGATGATGCTCTTACCAATTGACTCCATGGTGGTGATTGGTTTTAAAAATATGAACAATGTCCTAATGGTCGATTGACTAAGTGGTATTTGACCAAGATTAGATGACCATGCTTATCCCTGATTTAATCCAACGGTTGCTATTTCATGAAGCCATAAAAGGTTGACATGTCAAAAAGCTAAAGTAAAATAATGGCTGCACTTGAACTAGCTCAGATATGATGATGGCACTTCATTTAAAAACCATTATAAACCAAAGGGAAATCAATGACCATGTTTCAATCCATCGAGATCTAATGGCCACAATTTAATCAAGGATATATAAAGGATAAAATGGAATCCAATGATAGCGCTCAATCCAAGTAAAGATCCTATAACTACAATCTCACGTAGCTATCAAGGGTTGACAAGTCGTATAAAGACAAAATGGGATCCGACGATCGTGTGCTATCGAGAAAGATCCGATGGTAGCGCTATTCAAAGCAATCATCCATTAAAAAGGGTACCATGATGGCTTAATCTGATGGATGCACTCATCTTCACTCTCATCCAATGGTTGCACCTGATCGAGGCCATCAAAGGAAGATAGAGCCTGATAAGAAGCATGCAACACTTCCAGAATCTAATGATAGCGGTGAATCCCGACCAGATTCGATGGTCGTGCGTAACCAAATTTACCTGGATGATTAAAGACATGGTTTATTTCACCAATGGAAAATTAATTGAGATTAATAATGGGTCTAAACATGTGATAATGACCCCTTCTCTTCAATAAACACTGGCACAGGTTTGGGGTGATCAGACGAACATGCAAAATCACATATGTGATCGAACGGTGAGTTATCTAGCAAGGTAAGCAAGACATTAAGGGGTGAGCATTAGCCAAAGGTTAGTAATTTCTAAATCACTGATAAATTAATATTCAAAAAAATATGAAAGCCTTAATCTAACGATTATTATGAAATTGATTAATCAATAAAATGCTAGGATATCCTCTATAATGTGCATAACCACCATTGACATATGTCCTCCATATTATAGGGCTAACATTCTTGCAGGTTCAAAGGTATCAAGTGTAGGTATGCAATGCGAATCCCATCCAATGGTCATCATCAGTTGATGGATCCAATGGGCACACATTCCAATAACCAAATCTGATGATAGATCCCTAAGATAATCACCACCATGTTAACGGTGTAACTATTTTCGAAGTTGAATGTCTTTCAAGACCAAAAGGGCCAAACACTTTCTCATGAAAAGCCACCACCACCACATTTTTATTTCCATGTCAAAGGTACAATCAATTTAATAACCAATAGGGGAACTGTGAATGATTGCGAGTACATAGATCAAAGTCCCTATGGATGTGCAGGATGAGGAAAGCCACCTAACATAACTGTCCGACATTAGAAAGAGACGCTTTGGTGAATCTCTA
Source organism: Wollemia nobilis (assembly GCA_028583015.1). Lineage (NCBI taxonomy): Eukaryota > Viridiplantae > Streptophyta > Pinopsida > Araucariales > Araucariaceae > Wollemia > Wollemia nobilis. The sequence continues at coordinate 3,399,422 of JAQPPZ010017077.1, read as the reverse complement.
TTGGTAAATTTGAAAAGGTAGTGGGTGATGCAATATTAATGACAAGGTATGCGAGGATAGTAAACCCACTTCACCATCAAGTATTTAAAATCACCATATTAAACGACCTTACCACCCTGGTAATATTGAGCAAAGAACTGGTTTGAAAGAGCATAAAGTGAGCCGAGACTCAAGAATTTCATTTTAGTGAGCTAGGACAATTGCCAAGAGTAAGATGGAGGATTGGGGAACTACTTTCATGCCCAAAGATACATAAGAAGTAGTAAAATTCATCACAGACCAGTTGCCTTATGCCGAGCTCCCTAGACCAACCATGCTTGGGAGTACGATGTATGATTTCGCCCAAAAAAGTGGGCCCGGTAAAAAGCTCACTCCCATGCAGCAGTATGAAATTGAAAATACTTGCATCCAAAGTTTTGCTCGCACAATGGAAAATGATGACAGAGCCCCTTGGTTGCTAGCAGATCTATTTCACAAAGCAAGGAGACTACAACATAAGGGTTTTCCCAGGAGTACTAGGTGGACTAGTAATCTGGGAAAGTTGATATGTCCGAGGGTATACTACTCCTCCGACTTGTTAGCCTGGTTAGTTGTGGCATACGACGAGAAAACTAGGACATTTTGAGATAATAGAGACATACCAGTATTCAGTATCATGGCTAGACACATCACTCAAGTCTTCAAACTGGCACCCACCAATACTCGATTGATTAAATAGGTAATTGAAAGACAGTCTCAAATGTTAACAAATTTAGATATTTTTAAATCATTTTTTGAAGAGCATGAGAAAATAGTCGATAAGTTTCCCATCAGAAAAATTGCTTTCAAACCATGGGTCCGAGATTTCTGTGATATGGCTAACATTGTTCTAGGAGTACAAGACCTCAGTGTAGTGGGTAGGAAAGTGTTACATTTAGTAGCACAGTGTAACCAGGCAATAGGCACCCCAATTTATGCCTGGGAGCAAGAATTGAGTGATCAGATGCACTCATAGATGTCAAATTTGAAGGAAGCTATTTTAAAACAAAGACAAGAGATGCCTATGTTTTCTAACTACTCCATCCTCATACACCTACTAGCGGGACAATTAGGAGAGGAAAGCCGAAAAAGGGTAGGAGCTGTTGAGAGTCCTTACGTCCAGACTAGTTTTTGGAGGATACACGAAGGTCGTACTCACATGGGTTGGTTTTGTGATATTTTCATGATTGAAATTCACTGGATTTTGACTGGTTTCCTCCCTGAGAGACTAGGGCCTGGGGTGAGAGCTTTTATAAAGGAAAAGGACATAGGATATTACTTCTTCTCTGAGGGGTTCACATACATTCGACTCTATGGAGCTAAGATCCCCTCAAAAATGTTGCCTATGTATTGTCCTTTATCTCTCGCTGCCCTAGAGCTGTGTAGACAGGTGGCCGAAGAGGCCAAAATGAGACTGGTGAAGAAGCACGACAGAGTTCCATGGCTCAGTGTCCCTTGTAAATTTGGAAGTTATATATTTATAGGGTATCCAACTTTACTCAAGGGAATGTATGATTTAGACCTCATGGATTTTGAAGAGATAACTTGGAGGCCTTACGATCCAGATAAGAAGTATGAGAAGTTAATGAAAAATCATGATTACGCCTGGGTCGAGCATAGGAAAGATGCTTACGAAGAACTATTAGATGCTATAGAGAAAGGGAGAGATTTGAAGATAGTTTGGGATAAGTACCCTTTTGAAGAAAGGGGTAATTCGCAAGTGCAAAAAGCCTATGATTACCCCACTGAATTGCTTGCAGTTAGAAGAATTTTAGTAGAATCTACAGCCCCCCTCTTACCAGAAGCCACCCAAGCAATCAGAGAAGACCCCTTATTAGAATTGATAGAAGATCAGGGTATTGATCAAATGGAAGTCACTGTGAGCTCTGCAGATGTTGTAGAACAACAAGTCCTAGCCCCTGATGAAACTCACCTCAGAATAGAGGCAACACCCAACACTTCCCAAAAAGTCTCTGAAAGCCTGAATACAACAAAAGGAAAGGAGGTAGTTGTTGCACCTGTTCAAGAGCTGACTTCTTCCCAGCAGGCTATAGTTCCAATTTCTAGCCAACTATTAGCAGTAACTAGTGTGATGAAGTTAGCTCCTAGAGCCATTCCCATCTCTTTGAAGATAAAGGACAAGGAGATAGAAATTCCATCAGTAATATAGATGAATATGAGAAGAGCAGGTGGATTTGGAGGTATCTTCAGAGATCTCAAAGTTAAGAAGCAAACAACTTTATCTACTCTAGAAGCAAAGAAGCCTAGGCTATCACTGCCCTCCATGAATGTTGTGTTGGAAAGATCTGAAGAACAAATAGTTTTTAGTGCTACCGAGGAGCATGAGCTACAAATGGTAGCAGGAATGGGAGGTAGGGGAGATGATTCTACAGCTAGAGTAGAAATAGAAACTCCCAAATCAGATATGGTAGAGGTACACATACCTACCCTACAAGACCCTATTGTTCTCAAAGTTGATGAGAGAACTGGAGGAATTTCAGTTCATGGAAAAGAAGGTGATATGGTCAGGGTAGCCAAAGCAGTACAAGAGCAAACTTTAGACCAGTTGCACTAGAGCAATATAGAATTGAGAAGCCAACTAGAAACAAGTGATAAAGAAAAAGTAGAGATGCAAGCCTTAATAAATAAGTTGAAGGAAGAGTTGGCATAGAAGAACACCCCAGTAGCACAGTCCCCCTCGGTGGTAAGAATCCTCAATTACACATACTATTTGAATACAATAAAAAGGGAGATGTCAATTAAAATTTGAGATAATATCAAGGGGATCACTGAGATGTTCAGGTAGATAAAGGTAATTAGAATCACTGCTCAAGAAATGGAAAGCCTGATTTGCCAATGGGAAAAAGACTTTGAGGTCATCCGCCCTACCCTTGACTTAATGTCAGAGTATTTCGAGGATATGCAGAGCAAAGAAGTGCTACTAAATGATGGTATTGAAATCAAGTGTAATATTGAATTCATGAAAGCAGCTATGTTTGGATCAAACAAAGAAAGATGGCTCAATACTGTTGTAGAAATGTTTACTCTGTTAGATGACATAACAGAGAAATTGGCAGATATTGGGTTATCATTGGAGGAGTTCTTAAACTCTGCTAGTATTGAAGACCTCCTTAAAGATAAAATAGAAGACTTTGATTGTGAGCTGGATGATGAACCAAAAATGACCAGGCAAACAACCTTCTTGGTGAATACTGTGGAGATGTTGATCACCCAGTATGAAAAGAGTAAAAGTTATATTAGCATACAGAAAAATAGGATTTTATAGGAAATGAATATGTTGAGGTTTTTCGTAGCTTTTAACACTGATGCCTGGAGAATGATTGGAAAATAGATCAGATGGCTACAACAGGGCAAAAAAGGAAAAGAAATTAAAATATGCAGCCTATAACTAGAAATGAGTTCACCCCCTAGAGATGAAGAACAGGTTGTACAGGAAGGGGAAACGCCCGAGGTAGAAGGTCAATCAGATGATCAACAAGAAACTAAAAAAGGAAGGACCAAGGAGGGAAGCCCTCAGTGCACTGATATCACCGGTTGAATGAATCAAAACCAAAAAGGGCCAAAGAAAGGTGTATGGTATGAATAAAAAGAAATAATGGAAGCCAATTGTACCATTTTTGGAAGACAAATCAGGAGATGACAAGTGTAAGGCTAGGATCAGGTCAAAAATAATAGATTCAAGAACCAGAAGCTATAAAGGGAAGCATCCAGGGCCAGAATCTGCATCAAGCATTAGAGATAGCATTTTTTCTAAGAGGTATACTTGAGTGCCCTTTTGAGTTGTGTTGTTGTATTCCCTTATGTGTCTTTTTTCTTGCTCATTTCTCATTCCTCCCATTACTATGCAGGATTTTGATAGGAAAGTGCTCAAGAAGCTGAGATCATTTCCAGATCTATTGAGCTTGAGGTTCAGAGACTCTATTGTTACCATATTGGAACAAGAAGAGTAGAAGAGTTATGTTACATCATTTGAATAGAATTTCTTCATTGTATTGATGTATTTCTTTGAAAAATAGAGTTAAATGGCATTCTACCAACTCTGCGTGTAATATTATGTTAAATCAATACAATTTTGAGTCTCATTTCTATTAATTCTTTGTCTCGATATTATGTGTTATTACGTAATGTGTTACATTATTTGAATGTGTTACGTACGTTTCTCTCATTGGCCAACTGTTATGTCTGTTATGATATTCGAATGAATGTGATAGTGCCAATTCTTTCTCAATCCCTTTCATTCTTTTCATTTTACAAAGTGTTGTTAAATTGCTATAACAACCCAATGAATCTAGGCACCGGTCTACATAAGGCATAATAATGGTTATTTTCATTGCTTGGTCATTTTAATACATCTAGCATATTATTCTAATCTGGAGTGTGTAATATTTGTAATATCATAAATTACCACTAGGGGTTTCCTTACCCATTATGTAGTTTTTCTGTAGCAATAGTTGTTTTTAATCAGAATAAAGAGGTAGGTTGACCAGAGCCTGTAATAGCTCATTGGTTTCAAATGATTTCTTGTAGCGTGACAATCGTACCCTATGGATGCAAGAAATGGTTCCAATAGTTTTTTGGTGTCGTTGTCGGGGAGGACTTATTAATTAGATGATTTGTCTTTTAAAATTTTTCTTTCAAATGACTTTATTTTAATCAATGAGTGACCAATAGGAATAAAGAACCTGCATCTTGATTTTTATGATTTTTACGTTCTTTATTTTATTTTTCCCGTAGTTTTCAATTGTATTTTGAAGTGTTTTTACATTTCTTGATTTTCTTGAATTTTCTTCAAGAACCTTTCCCTGTGAGGTTGAGAGTTAAGAATCAAGCAATCTTGATTATATATTCTATTCTTTCTACACTACCCATGTTGGCGACTCTATCTGGACGAACCCAGAAATCAAAAATCAAGAAAGAAAGAGCAGAACATGTTGGCGCACACTAGGAGAAGCGGTAAGGAGCTATTCCTAGAATTTGAGAACCTAGAGGTATTTACCTATAATCAGAGAATCCCACTTCTTAAGAATACTGTGTATGAAAGTAAATCTTGTCCTACAATTAAGAGATATGTAAGAAAAAATAAAGAATAAAATATTATTGATGTTGATATTTCTGTAGATAAAATTTTGAATTTTATTGTAGAAGATACATGTGATTATTCTCATTGCCCTACTAATAGTAATACTATGGTAAATAATTCTTTAGATTATACCCAGGCCACCCATACCCATATCCCAGTAGGCATTGCTGCTATAAATTTGAATCCCATTATACCTACAGTAACAATGGCCCAGGAAAATCAGCAAAATCAAAATCAAAATAATGTCCATTTGTGGAGAACTAATAGATACAGGCCATTTGTTTTACCTAAAAATCTTAATGCCTTACCTAATAAAGCCCACAAATACCTCCCAAAATTCTTAGGAAATAATGTGGTAACTGGAGAAGATCATATCAAAAGTTTTCTGTATGCAATGGATAGTCTAGAGGTAGAGCATGAAGATGTAGTCTTAAGACTATTTTTACAAACCTTGGAAAAATATGCTAGAGAGTGGTTCAATTCTCTCCCTGATAATGATATCCCAGATTTCACCAAAATGGAAGCTATTTTTCTAAAGAAATATGGTGAAAGAAAAAATGAACAATCTTTGTTAACTGAGCTAGCCACTATGAAGAAAAAGGAAAATGAGGTTGTCAGTGATTTTAATAGAAGATTCTCAAAGACCAAAAACAAAATCCCTGCCAACCTTAGGCCTAGTGATATTCAGTCCATTTGTTTCTATAAAAATGCTTTTCAAGGAGAGTTTAACTATGAGCTGAGGCAGGAACAAGCCACTACCATTGATAGTTGTATGGAGAAAGCAATGGATATAGAAAGAAACATGCTTGATAGTGGTAATATGAAGCCTTACTCTCTAGAAGTCAATCTACTTGAGAGAAAGCCCAAAAGGGTAGCATTTGATATACAAAGAAGAACTAAAATAGATCCAATGGAAAAATTGACTAATCAAATGGTTGAGATGTTCAATACCATGAACAACAAGTTAGCAAGAATTGAGAGAAATAATGGTAATAATGGTGAGACATCACAAATAGAATGATCATATGTTGATAATCACCCTCCTTTTAAGAAAAATTTCAATAGAAATTGGGGAAACAATAATGGCCCTGAAGAAGGAAATAGGAGTAGGAATAATGGAAACAATAACTAGAAAAATAGAGAATCTAACAAAGATCAGAATAGTGTTCCTAACCCTATACCATCTGCCAACGTAGCAGAAGGTTTTCCCTATTTTTTCTCTACTTATGATGCACCTCACAACCCTGATGCATGTGGAATACACCTAAGTGATCAACGTAATGTAGATTTACATGATGATTAAGAGGACGATTTAAGAATTAACGTTTGCTGGTCTCTAGAAGATGAATCCAGAGAAAGGTTGTTTGAAGAAAATATGGATAAGTATTCTTCAAATCATCATCCTCAGATTTTTGTAGCTGAAGGTACTAAGATCTTGCAAAAACCACATGAGTCAAGATATGATAAAATGAAGCAAGGGAAACTAATCCCCACTACTAAGGAAGTGGAAGAATTAGAAGCTACCAATACTCTGAGTTTAAGAAACAGAACTGTCCCTGATAGAATGGAAAAAGCTTCAACAAGTGAAATAAGAAAATAAAATTTCACAAATAAGAATACTAGTAAAGAGAAAACTGATAGAACCTTCAAAAATATTATTCTTGAGATAATAGAATTAGAAGAAGAGACATCCAAAGAGGAAAGCAATAGACCACTAGATATAAAAAATATAGAATTTGATGTTGGGTCAGAACTCAGTAAACAGAAAGTTAACATCACATTTGGAGAGCTTATGAAAGTTCAGCAATACAGAGAACAAGTCTGCAGAGCATTTGGACTAGTTGAACAAAAAGAAGATCCAACTTGCCATGCTGCTAGACAAAATCAACATGATACAAGATCACCATCCTCTGTCAGACCTTTCTATGTATCATTAAGGTATAATTCAGATGAAGGAGAAAGGTATGTGATTTATAATTGTATGCTAGATAGTGGAGCCTCACATAATATCATGCCCAAATTAATAGCTGACCAAATGGGATTAATCTGTACAAGAGATTCTACCCCTGTTTCTTGTAATGGACAACAGACAAATTCCTTGTGTAGGGGTGATAACTGGATTGTTGGTTTTTCTAGACCAACACCCCAAAAAGGGCATAGTAATGGACGTTGCAGTAGTTGATGTTGACCCTTTCTTCTCACTATTACTCAACAGACATTGGGCAGAACAACTGGGAGGTTCAATCCAATTGGATTGGTCCTATGCTACTATCCCAATAACAGATAAAGAAAACGTAATCTTATGAAGGGAACCATTTAACAAACACTCCGTAGAGTTAATTCAAACAGATGAAACCATGATAAATTTAGTGAATTTTATGGAAGAAAAAGGGATGGGAGTTTACTCCATATGGCATAACCCATTCTTGGTGGAAGTACTAGAAGCAAGGAACATGGATCCAAAAGTTATGAAAATGGTAGATGTTGAATCAGATAGAGTATTAACTCAAGAAATGTGGACCATGTCTTTTGATGGAGCTAAGTCCCAATCTAGAGTAGGTGCAGGAATTAATCTGACTGATATAAAAGGAAACTACCTTGGTATCCCTTACAGACTAGAATTCCCTTGCACCAATAATGTAGCTGAATATGAAGCTTTATTGCTAGGGTTAAGAAAAGCAAAAGAATTAGGCATTAACTACTTAACTGTAATAGGGGATGCTGAACTAATTATACAACAAATCAAAGGTAAATATCAGACCAAGCATCCTAGGCTAAAGCAATATAAAAATGCAGTATTAGAAGAAATTGAAAAATTCTTAGCTTTCAATATCTCATTTATTCCAAGGGAACAAAATCATGTTGCAGACCTTTTAGCTATAAATGCCTCAGGCCTAGATCATCTAGAAATAACTACATAATATATGGATAGGTTCCCAACTATTTCAGTTTATAAACCCTCTGTGCCAGATAACATAGTTTACTTACAGGTCTTTCAAGATGATGTGGATATAAAGGATTTCATGACTTTGCAAAATCAGTATGTAGATATAATCTATGATGAAAAATATGAAGACAAGCTAAAAGATCAAATAGGTGAACCAGTAGAAGTAATCCAGTTGAAAACAAATAGAATACCCAAAGGATTGGTTTCTTTAGAGAGTCTATTTGATGATTTTGATAAAGCTTACAAGCCTTTACGTAGAGAAGTAATATCTGAAGACATTAACATTGGTACAATGAGAGAGCCTAGAATAGTGAAGGTAGATATGGCCTTGCCAGCAAAAGAAAAGGTTGGATACATCAGTTTCTTAAAGAAGAATAAGGAACATTTTGCTTGGACTTATGAAGACCTTAAAACCTTCAAAACAGATGTGATGACACACATAATACCCTTGAAGGAAGATTCCAAGCCATTTAGATAGAAACAGAGGAAATATAACCCTACTCTACACCCAATAATGCAAAAGGAGGTACAAAAATTATTGGATTCCAAAATAGTCAGAAAGGTAAGATTTTCTTCTTGGATATCCAATTTAGTACCAGTCAAAAAGAAAAATGGTGATATTAGACTCTGTGTAGACTTCAAAAATTTAAATAAGAGTTCATTAAAAGACAATTACCCATTGCCCAATATGGAACAACTATTGCAAGCAGTAGTTGGTTCATCTAGATTATCCCTGTTGGATGGATTTTTTGGATACAATCAAATTCAGATAAATCTAGAAGACAGACATAAAACAACATTCACTACACCTTGGGGCACATTTGAATATTTAAGAATACCTTTTGGCCTGATGAATGCAGGTGCTACTTTTCAGAGAGCAATGGACTTTGCCTTCAAAGGATTAATGTTCAAAATAGTAGTTGTATACCTGGATGATATCACAGTATTTTCTAAGAATCCAGAAGATCACTTAGAACACTTAGCTACAGTTTTTGCTCGGTGCAAAGAATTTGGAATTTCTCTAAATCCCAAGAAGTGCATATTCGGGACTACACAAGGAAAATTGTTAGGTCATATAGTTTCAGAAAAAGGAATAAGCATTGACCCAGAAAGAATAGAAGCTATTTCCAAAATTCCTCCTCCCAAGAACTTAAAAGGAGTCAGGTCATTCTTTGGCAAAATAAATTTTGTTAGAAGATTTGTCCCAAATTTTGCAGAGATGACCAAACCCATAAATGACATGGTTAAGAAAACTGGAGAAATAAAATGGATAGTAGAAAATATGGAAGCATTCAATAAAATAAAAGAAGCCATTTCTATTACTCCAGCCCTAAGTTGCCCTGATTATTCTAAAGACTTTAACATTTATTCATATGCATCTGAACATTCAATTGTTGTAGTTCTTTCCCAAAAAGATGATGAAAATAATGAAAGGCCAATAGCTTTCATGAGTTCAGGTCTGAAAGGAGCACATCTTAAATATACCCTATTAGAAAAGCATGCTTATGTAGTTGTTCAATCTTTAGAACATTTCAAAGGTATATTCGGTTCAAACAAAGTTTATTGTTGCATCCCTTTCATAACAATAAAATATATTTTTACCCAATTTGAGCCATTAGGAAGGCCAACAAGATGGATGGTGAAACTTTTGCAATATGATGTCGAATTCAAAATAGTCAAAACTATAAAAGGATAGGGCTTAGCCAAATACCTAGCATATAAAGGAGAGGACTCTAATAATGTCATCACAATAGATGAAATGCATGATAATAGGAGAATCAATAATGGAGAATGCAAATGGTATGATGAAATTCTAGCATATTTACAAACTCTATCTTTTCCTAGAGATATATCAACAAATAGAATGAGGTCAGTAAAGCTTCAAGCTCAGAAATATCATGTGCAAGATGGTGTGCTTTATTGGAAGCACCTTGATGGAGTGTTATTAGTCTATTTATATGAAAATGAAGTCCTAGAAATAATTAATGAATTCCATGATGGTTTCTATGGAGGACATTTTGCTCCAAAAGCCACAACTAATAAAATAATGAGAGCAGGATATTATTGGCCTACCATTTTTAAGGATGTATATAAATATGTTAGGAACTATCATAACTACCAGGTTTTTGTAGGAAAGAAGCAACTAGCAGCCATGCCCCTCAAACCAATAATCATTGAAGCACCATTCACCCAATGGGGCATTGACCTAATTGGAGATATCAAGCCTAATTCATCAGGCCAACACAAGTGGATCATAACTGCTATGGACTACTTCACCAAGTGGGTAGAGGCTGCTCCTTTAAGAACCTCCACAACTACCACCATTATCAAATTCTTGGAAGAAAACATTCTAACCAGGTTTGGAGTTCCTCAAAAACTGGTAACAGATAATGGGCAGTATTTTGTTTCATATGAAATGGTAGAATTTTGTGCTAACTATGGAATTGAACTCTCACATTCTGCTAATTATTACCCCCAAGGGAATGGTCTTGTTGAGTCATCAAATAAAAATGTAATAACTAGAATAAAAATATCATTGGGTAAGAACAAAAGGGGATGGGATAGTGAACTAAAATTTGCTCTTTGGGCTGATAGGTTGTCTATCAAAAGAAACACAGGAAGGACTCCCTATGAAATGGTATATGGAGAGAAAGCCTTATTACCCTCAAGAATAGAAAAATTGGCACTTTCCCTCTTGTTGCAAGATCATGAAGATCCCAAACCCTTACAAAGAAGGCTAGACCAAATTGTCTTGTTAGAAGAGCAAAGAAGAGAAACCCTTAATAGAATGATGGAACAAACTCAGAAAACTATGAAATTGTTTAATAAGAAAGCCAAGGGTACTCCTTTCTCTCAAGGAGATATAGTCATCTATTGGGACCCTAAAAATGATAAGCACGGTGAAAAGGGAAAACTCGAACCTAAATGGATTGGTCCATACCGGATAGCCCATGTTGTAGGTCAGAATACTTACAAATTGTAGACTTTGCAAGGAGAACTAATGGCTATCCCTATTAATGGCCAACACCTCAAGATGTACAATCCCTGTTGAAGGACCTAAAAAATATATAATAAAATAAAAAAATAGAAAATCAAAAATCCCAAAAACTGAGTGATGTGTTTTATTGTTAGTTTGTTTACCAGATAAGCTTTTCTTTTCTTGTTGGTATATTTCTGAGTTTATTGTTTCACATGGTATTCTTAGTTTGATGAGTATACATTACTATTGGTTCCTCCAAAAATAAATAAGAAGAAAGGAGATTTATTTTAGACTTTGATGATGTTTACAATTTTTCAAATATGAATGTTTATGCAATGGTCATATGATAAGAAATAAAACAGAATGAAATCAAAGTTGATTGAAACACCATGATAAGGCCTCACATTACAAATGATACTTAAGGTGATTTCAAGGTCCAAGGAATAGAGTTATCTTTGAGAAGGTGGTTGAGCTAAAAATCATTACACTCATCCTTTTTAGCTATAAACTAATCCTCAACTCAGGCATACTCATTGCACAATTTGCTTATATCAAAATACTTCTTAAATGAGAAAGAAAATCAAAATAATGCAAGTTGAGTCACTGCCTGAGATATCTTGGAAAACCTCTACCGGGGCTATAGATGCTTGACTAGTAGTAGAGTAAAACTGGATGGGATTAGAAGCAACTCCACCGAGGCTATAGACGCTTGACTGGCAGTGGAGCCCTGCAGAATGGTGAAAATATTTAAGAGTGAAATCATACATTAGGCTTAACTATTTTTCTCAAATATGGCAAAGTTCTAGAAGACTTAGGAATCAAAATGAATGCACAAACACACACATGGGCCAAAGCATGATGGAACAAATAGCTTTGACAAATTATGTGTAATCATATCCTATGACTTAGCTAAAACAAACATAACAATATATCTAAAAAACTCATATGTTTCTAAAATTCTGACCCTAGTTTCCAAATTGAATAAAAGGAATTACAGTTTTCAATGCTCTATTACTTTGATATTATGTTGTTATTACAGTTTTTCAATTTAAAAAGTTGTTATGTTTTATTTTTCAAGCTTTACTTATCAGTCTTGATGATTTGAAATTTTGTCCAAGATTGCAATAAAACCGAGAGATTCTGTAATTCTCAAGTGCCTCATGTTTTCAGCACATTGTCCCAGTCAAAGCCTATGTTGGAGCCAAAATTGACTCAACATCTGAAACCCCCAATTTTAAATTTTTTGGTTTCAATAAAATTAGCAAAAGTTGCTAGCCTCTGTTGCATTTTCATCTGAGAAGTTGACTTCCATATGTTTGATTTATGAAATTAACCTTAGCCATTTTTGGATTGATTTTATGACCATTGTTTTATCCTATAAAAATCCATAAAGGTCAAATATTTAAAATACCCAACTTTTTATGATCCATGAATTTAATGTAAGCTTTCCTTTAAAAATAATTATCATAATTCATGGACCTAAGTCAAAAGAATAAACCCCTAATTCCCAAGGTATCTAAAAGTTTTAATAAAATAATTTAAGGGATAAGGTAAGCACCATGGTCTAAAGTCTAAGAACCTAAGGTCTTAAGCCAAATGCTAATTGTTCTAAGGTATGCACCCCCTTTCATTAAATATCGAGCACCTTGAGGAGATCGAAGGGTAGCACCCAGATCTTCCTTGATCGGATGGATGCGCACACTCTAAGAGTCAATTCTTCAATACCCCATGGTCAAAAGAGGTAAAATCTAAGGTTTGAATGAAGGTATTAATTAAAGCCTTGAGGGTATGCACCCCCTTGAATTAAATATTGAGCTATTTTAAGAAATCCAAGGGCTGCACTTGATTATGGTCAAATCGGATGGTTGTGCTCTCTTGAAAAGTTCATAAAGTTACCATTAAATGGGTTAAATTTCGAAAGATTAATTAAATTTGTTAAGTTATATTAGCGAGGGCTTTAATACGTTACTAATTACCTCCTTTCTACTTAATCAAGGATTATCATTTTTGGTTATTAAGTTAATAGGTTATAGGAGGATCTAAGGGATGCTTCCATCTAAGATAAATCAATGGATGCGCTCACTTCAAGTAAAGCAAATGGTCTAAAGTTTAAAGACCTAGGTACAATGGTATGAATATCCATGGTGGTTGATCAAGAATTGATCCAATGGATTTTACATGAATCACCAAGGTTAGTTTAAATTAATTACTCACACTCATGATTAAAGCATGTGTAGGTCTAAGGAATATCAATGGACACATCATCACTAAAGATAATCCAATGATAGCATGCATCACAAAGAAATTAGTCGATAAAAATGTCCCATCTAAGTCAAAGTCAAATACCCATGTATCCAATAAGATCCAATGGTTGCGCTTGAGACTTATTGATCCAATGGTGCTCCAAGCAAATAAAATAATAAAATAGATTTTTTAATAATGGTCGATCAATCATCTATCAAGTAAGATCTAATGTTTTGGTGATTTTAAAGGATAAATCAAAGTCTAATGAAATTAACGGATGCACTTGATCCTACCTAGATCCAATGACTATGATTTCATGAAGCCATCAAAGGTTGATAAGTCAAAAATCTAAAGTGAATCGATGGCTATGCTTGAACTAGCTTAGATCCGATGGTGGCGCTTCATTTAAAAACCATTATAAACCAAAGGGAAATCAATGACCATGTTTCAACCCATTGAGATCTAATGGCCATAATTTAATCAAGGATATATAAAGGATAAAATGGAATCCAATGATAGTGCTCAATCCAAGTAAAGATCCTATGGCTGCAATCTCATGTAGCTATCAAGGGTTGACAAGTCGTATAAAGATAAAATGGGATCCGATCGTGTGCTATCGGGAAAGATCCGATGGTAGTGCTTTTAGAGCAATCATCCATTAAAAAGGGTACCATGATGGCTTAATCTGATGGATGTGCTCATATTCACTCTCATCCAATGGTTGCACCTGATCGAGGCCATCAAAGGAAGATAGAGCTCGATAAGAAGCACGTAACACTTCCAGAATCTAATGATAGCGGTGAATCCCGACCAGATCTAATGGTCACGCGTAACCAAATTTACCTAGATGATTAAAGACATGGTTTATTTCACCAACAGAAAATTAATTGAGATTAATAATGGGTCTAAACATGTGATAATGACCCCTTCTCTTCAATAAACATTAGCACAGGTTTGGGGTGATCGGATGAATGCATAGAATCACATATGTGATCGAACGGTGAGTTATCTAGCAAGGTAAGCAAGACATTAAGGGGTGAGCATTAGCCAAAGGTTAGTAATTTCTAAATCACTGATAAATTAATATTCAACAAAATATGAAAGCCTTAATCTAATGATTATTATGAAATTGATTAATCAATAAAATGCTAGGATATCCTCTATAATGTGCATAACCACCATTGACATACGTCCTCCATATTACAGGGCTAACATTCTTGCAGGTTCGAAGGTATCAAGCATAGGTATGCAATGCGAATCCCATCCAATGGTCATCATCAGTTGATGGATCCAATGGGCACACATTCCAATAACCAAATCTGACGATAGATCCCTAAGATAATCACCACCATGTTAATGATGTAACTATTTTTGAAGCCGAATGTCTTTCAAGACCAAAAGGGCAGAACACTTTCTCATGAAAAGCCACCACCGCCATGTTTGTATTTCCATGTCAGAGGGACAATCAATTCAGTAACCAATAGGGGAACTGTGAATGATTGCGAGTACATAGATCAAAGTCCCCATGGATGTGCAGAACGAGGAAAGCCACCTAACATAACTATCCGACATTAGAAAGAGATGCTTTGGTGAATCTCCATTGGAAAATTTGAAAAGGTAGTGGGTGATGCAATATTAATGACAAGGTATGCGAGGATAGTAAACCCACTTCGCCATCAAGTATTTAAAATCACCATATCAAATGACCTTACCACCCTGGTAATATTGAGCAAAGAACTGGTTTGAAAGAGCATAAAGTGAGCCGAGACTCGAGAATTTCATTTCAGTGAGCTAGGACAATTGCCAAGAGTAAGATGGAGGATTGGGGAACTGCTTTCATGCCCAAAGATATAGAAGAAGCAATAAAATTCATCACAGACCAGTTGCCTTATGTCGAGCTCCCTGGACCAATCGTTCCTGGGAGTACGATGTATGATTTCACCCAGAAAAGTGGGCCCGATAAAAAGCTCACTCCTGCATAGCAGTATGAAATTGAAAATACCTGCATCCAAAGTTTTGCTCGCACAATGGAAAATGATGATAGAGCCCCTTGGTTGCTAGCAGATCTATTTCACAAAGCAAGGAGACTACAACATAAGGGTTTTCCCAAGAGTACTAGGTGGACCAATAATCTTGGAAAGTTGATATGTCTAAGGGTATACTACTCCTCCGACTTGTTAGCCTGGTTAGCTATGGTGTACGATGAGAAAACTAGGACATTTCGAGATAATAGAGATAGACCAGTATTCAGTATCATGGCTAGACACATCGCTCAAGTCTTCAAACTGGCACCCACCAATACTCGGCTGATTAAATAGGTAATTGAAAGACAATCTCAAATGTTAACAAATTTAGATATTTTTAAATCATTTTTTGAAGAGCATGAGAAAATAGTCGATAAGTTTCCCATCAGAAAAATTGCTTTCAAACCATGGGTCTAAAACTTTTGTGATATGGCTAACATTATTCTAGGAGTACAAGACCTCAGTGTAGTGGGTAGGAAAGTGTTACATTTAGTAGCATAGTGTAATCGGATAATAGGCACCCCAATTTATGCTTGGGAGCAAGAATTGAGTGATCAAATGCACTCATAGATGTCAGATTTGAAGGAAGCTATTTTAAAACAAAGACAAGAGATGCCTGTGTTTTCTAACTACTCCATCCTCATACACCTACTAGCGGGACAATTAGGAGAGGAAAGCCAAAAAAGGGTAGGAGTTGTTGAGAGTCCTTACGTCTAGACTAGTTTTTGGAGGATACACGAAGGTCGTACTCACATGGGTTGGTTTTGTGATATTTTCATGATTGAAATTCATTGGATTCTAACTGGTTTCCTCCCTGAGAGATTAGGGCCTGGGGTGAGAGCTTTTATAAAGGAAAAGGACATAGGAGATTACTTCTTCTCTGAGGGGTTCACATACATTCAGCTCTATGGAGCTAAGATCCCCCTAAAAATGTTGCCTATGTATTGTCCTTTATCTCTCGCTACCCTAGAGCTATGCAGACAGGTAGCTGAAGAGGCTAAAATGAGACTGGTGAAGAAGCATGGTAGAGTTCCATGGCTCAGTGTCCCTTGTAAATTTGGAAGTTATATATTTATAGGGTATCCAACTTTACTCAAGGGAATGTATGATTTAGACCTCATGGATTTTGAAGAGATAACTTGGAGGCCCTACGATCCAGATAAGAAGTATGAGAAGTTAATGAAAAATCATGATTACGCTTGGGTCAAGCACATGAAAGATGCTTATGAAGAAGAATTATTAGATGCTATAGAGAAAGGGAAAGATTTGAAGATGATTTGGGATAAGTACCCTTTTGAAGAAAGGGGTAATTTGCAAGTGCAGAAAGCCTATGATTACCCCACTAAATTGCTTGCAGTTAGAAGAGTTTTAGTAGAATCTGTAGCCCCCCTCTTACTAGAAGCCACCCAAGCAATCAAAGAAGACCCCTTATTAGAATTGATAGAATATCAAGGCATTGATCAAATGGAAGTCACTGTGAGCTCTGTAGATGTTGTAGAACAACAAGTCCAAGCCCCTGATGAAACTCACCTCAGAATAGAGGCAGCACCCAACACTTCCCAAAAAGTCTCTAAAAGCCTGAGTACAACAAAAGGAAAGGAGGTAGTTGTTGCACCTATTCAAGAGCTGACTTCTCCCCAGCAGGCTATAGTTCCAATTTCTAGCCAGCTATTAGCAGTAACTAGTGTGATGAAGTTAGCTCCCAGAGCCATTCCCAGCTCTTTGAAGATAAAGGACAAGGAGATAAAAATTCCATCAATAATACAGATGAATATGAGAAGAGCAGGTGGATTTTGAAGAGATAACTTAGAAGTCATACAATCCAGATAAGAAGTATGAGAAGTTAATGAAAAATCATGATTATGCCTTGGTCGAGCACATGAAATATACATATGAAGAACAACTATTAGATGCTATAAATAAAGGAAGATATTTGAATATAGTTTGGGATAAGTGCCCTTTTGAAAAAAGGGGAAATTTGTAAGTGTAGAAAGCCTATGATTACCCCACTAAGTTGCTTACAATTAGAAGAATTTTAATAGAATCTGTAGGCCCCCTCTTACCAGAAGCCACCCAAGAAATTATGGAAGACCTCTTATTAGAATTGATAGAAGATCAGGACATTGATAAAATGGAAGTCACTGTCAGCTTTGTAGATGTTGTAGAACAACAAGTCCTAGCCCCTAATGAAACTTAACTCAGAATAGATGCGGTACCCAAAAATTCCCAAAAAGTCTCTGAAATCCTAAATACAGCAAAATAAAAGGAGGTATTTGTTGTACCTATTCAAGAGTTGACTTCTTCATAGCAGGCTATAGTTCTAATTTCTAGCTAGTTGTTAGTAGTAACTAGTGTGATGAAGTTAGCTCCTAGAGCCATTTCTAGCTCTTTGAAGATAAAGGATAAGGAGATAGAAATTCCATCAGTAATATAGATGAATATGATAAGAGCAGGTGAATTTTGAAGAGATAACTTAGAGGCCGTACAATCCAGATAAGAAGTATGAGAAGTTAATGAAAAATCATAATTACGTCTGGGTCGAGCATAGGAAAGATACTTAAAATTAAGAACTATTAGATGCTATAAATAAAGGGAGATATTTGAAGAGGATAAGTACCCTTTTGAAGAAAGGGGTAATTTGAAAGTGTAGAAAGCCTATGATTACCCCACTGAATTTTTTGCAAATAGAAGAATTTTAGTAGAATCTATAGGCCCCCTCTTACCAGAAGCCACCCAAGCAATCAGGGAAGAATCCTTATTAGAATTGATATAATATTAGGGCATTGATCAAATGGAAGTCACTGTCAACTCTGTAGATGTAGAACAAAAAATCCTAGCCTTTGATGAAACTTGCCTCATAATAAAGGTGGTACCCAACACTTCCCAACAAGTCTCTGAAATTGTGAATACAAAAAAAGAAAAGGAGGTATTTTTTGTACCTGTTCAAGAGCTGAATTATTCATAGCAAGCTATAGTTCCAATTTATAGCCAGCTGTTAGCAGTAACTAGTGTGATGAAGTTAGCTCCTAGAGCCATTTATAGGTCTTTGAAGATAAAGGATAAGAAGATATAAATTCCATCAGTAATACAGATGAATATGAGAAGAGTAGGTGGATTTTGAAGAGATAACTTAGAGGCCCTACAATCTAGATAATAAGTATGAGAAGTTAATGAAAAAGCATGATTACACCTGGGTCAAGCATAGGAAAGATACTTACAAAGAGGAACTATTAGATACTATAAAGAAATGGAGATATTTGAAGATAGTTTGGGATAAGTACCCTTTTGAAGAAAGAGGAAATTTGTAAGTGTAGAAAGCCTATGATTACCCCATTGAATTTCTTGCAATTAGACTAATTTTAGTAGAATCTATATGCCCCCTCTTACCAGAATCCACCCAAGAAATCAAGGAAGACCCCTTATTAGAATTGATAGAATATCAGGGCATTGATCAAATGGAAGTCACTATCAACTTTGTAGATGTTGTAGAACAACAAGTCCTAGCCCCTGATGAAACTTGCCTTAGAATTAAGGTGATACCTAGAACTTCCCAAAAATTCTCTGAAATATTGAATACAGCAAAAGGAAAGGAGGTATTTCTTGTATTTGTTCAAGAGTTGACTTCTTCATAGCAGGCTATAGTTCCAATTTCTAGCCAGTTGTTAGTAGTAACTAGTGTGATGAAGTTAGCTCCTAGAGCCATTTCTAGCTCTTTGAAGATAAAGTATAAGGAAATATAAATTCCATCAGTAATATAGATGAATATGAGAAGAGTAGGTGGATTTTGAATATTTAACTTAGAGGCCCTACAATCCAGATAAGAAGTATGATAAGTTAATGAAAAATCATGATTACGCCTGGGTCGAGCACAAGAAAGATACTTACGAAGAAGAACTATTAGATGCTATAAATAAAGGGAGATATTTGAAGATAGTTTGGGATAAGTACCCTTTTGAAGAAAGGGGAAATTTGCAAGTGTAGAAATCCTATGATTATCCCACTGAATTGCTTGCAATTATAAGAATTTTAGTAGAATATACAGGCCCCCTCTTACGATAAGCCACCCAAGAAATTAGGGAAGACCCCTTATTAGAATTGATAGAAGATTAGGGTATTGATCAAATGGAAGTCATTTTCAGCTCTATAGATGTTGTAGAACAAAAAGTCCTAGCCCTTTATGAAACTTTCCTCAGAATAGAGGTAATACCCAGCACTTCCCAACAAGTCTCTGAAATCCTAAATACAACAAAAGGAAAGGAGGTAGTTTTTGTACCCTTTTAAGAGTTGATTTCTTCATAGAAGGCTATAGTTCCAATTTATAGCCATCTATTAGCAATAACTAGTGTGATGAAGTTAGATCCAAGATCCATTTATAGCTCTTTAAAGATAAATGATAAAGAGATATAAATTCCATTAGTAATACGGATGAATATGAGAAGAGCAAGTGGATTTGGAGGTATCTTCATGTATCTCAAAGTTTAGAAGCAAACAACTTTATCTATTCCAAAAGAAAAGAAGCCTAGGTTGTCACTGCCCTCCACAAATGTTGTGTTGGAAATATCTAAAGAAAAAATAGTTTTTAGTGCTGCCAAGGAGCATGAGCTGCAAATGGTAGCATGAATGGGAAGTAGGGGAGATGATTTTGTAGCTAGAGTAGAAATAGAAACTCCCAGATCAGATATGGCAAAGGTAAACATACCTACCCTACAAGACCTTGTTGTTCTTAAAGTTGATGAGAGAACTAGAGGAATTTTAGTTTATGGAAAATAAGGTGATATGGTTAGGGTAGCCAAAGCAGTACAAGAGAAAACTTTAGACCAACTGCACCAAAGCAACACAAAATTAAGAAGCCAACTAGAAACAAGTGATAAATAAAAAGCAGAGATGCAGAGATGCAGGCCTTAATAAATAATATGAAGGAAGAGTTGGAATAGAATAACACCCTAGTAGCATAGTCCTCCTCGGTGGTAAGAATCTTCAATTACACATACTATTTGAATGCAATAAAAAGGGAGATGTCAATTAAAATTTAAGATAATATCAAGGGGATCATTGAGATTTTTAGGGAGATAAAGGTAATTAGAATCACTACTCAGGAAATAGAAAGCCTAATTTTCCAACGAGAAAAATACTTTGAGGTCATCTACCCTACCCTTGACTTAATGTCAGAGTATTTCAATGAAATGCATAGCAAAAAAGTGCTACTAAATTATGGTATTGAAATCAAGTGTAATATTGAATTCATGAAAGTAGCTATGTTTGGATCAAACAAAGAAAGAGGCTCAATACTATTGTAGAAATGTTTACTCTGTTAGATGAAATAATAGGGGAATTGGTAGATATTGGGTTATCGTTGGAGGAATTCTTAAATTCTAATAGTATTGAAGACCTCCTTAAAGATAAAATAGAAGACTTTGATTGTGATCCGGATGATGAACCAAAAATGACCAGGAAAACAACCTTCTTAGTGAACACTGTGGAGATGTTGATCACCTAGTATAAAAAGAGTAAAAGTTATATTAGCATACAAAAAATAGGATTTTACAAGAAATGAAAATGTGAGGTTTTTTGTAGCTTTTAACACTGATGACTAGAGAATGATTGGAAAACAGATCAAATGGCTACAATAGGTCAAAAAAGGAAAAGAAATTAAAATATGCAACCTAAAGCTAGAAATGAGTTCACCCCCTAGAGATGAAGAACAAGCTATATAGAAAGTGGAAATGCTCGAGGCAAAAGGTCAATCAGATGATAAACAAGAAATCAAAAAAGGAATGACCAAGGAGGGAAGGCCCTCATTGCACTGATATCACCAGATGAATGAATCAAAACCATAACAAGGATAAATAAAGGTATATGGAATGAATAAAAAGACATAATGGAAGCCAGTTGTACTATTTTTAGAAGATAAATCAGGAGATGACAAGTGTAAGGCCAGGATCAGGTCAAATATAATAGATTCAAGAACCAAGAGCTATAAATGGAAGCATCTAGGGCTAGAATATACATTAAGCATTAGATATAGCATTTTTGCTAAGAGGTATACTTGAGTGCCCTTTTGAGTTGTGTTGTTGTATTCCCTTCTATATCTTTTTTCTTGCTCATTTTTCATTCCTCCCATTACTGTGCAGGATTTTGATAGGAAAATTTTGAAGAAGCTAAGATCATTTCCAGATCTATTTATCTTGAGATTCAGAGACTCTACTGTTACCATATTCAAACAAGAAGAGTAGAAGAGTTCTGTTACATCAATTGAATAGAATTCGTTCATTGTATTGATATATTTATTTGAAAAAATAGAGTTAAATGGCATTTTGCCCACTCTGCATGTAATATTCTGTTAAATCAATACAATTTTGAGTCTCATTTTTGTTAATTCTTTGTCTCGATACTGTGTGTTATTACATAATGTGTTACATTATTTGAATGTGTTATGTACGTTTCCTTCATTGGCCAACTTTTATGTCTGTTACGATATTTGAATGAATGTGACAGTGCTAATTCTTTCTCAATCCCTTTCATTCTTTTCATTTTACAAAGTGTTGTTAAATTACTATAACAACCCAATGAATCTAGGCACCGGTTTATATAAGGCATAATAATGATTATTTTTATTGCTTGGTCATTTTAATACATCTAGCATATTATTCTAATCTGGAGTGTGTAATCTTTGTAATATCATAAATTACCACTAGGGGTTTTCGTACCCATTATGTAGTTTTTCTATAGTAATAGCCATTTTTAATTAGATAAAGAGGCAAGTTGACCAGAGCCTGTAATAGCTCATTGGTTTCAAATGATTTCTTGTAGCATGACAATTGTACCCTATGGATGCAAGAAATGGTTCCAAAAGTAAGACAACAAAGAGGAAGTCCCATGAGACTTGATTGAAGGTTTTGTTCATGTTGAGCTTGATGAGGAAGCCCACCTTCTTGCTTAGTAAAATAGAATGGAGCATCTCATGGATGGTAATGATGCCATCAATGATAGTTCTCCCTTGAAATGTGCTACCTTGATAGGGGTCAATTATGAGGGGAATTGACATGGATTTTATCATTATTTTGTAGAGCACATTGCACAAGCTAATAGGATGGAAATCAAAAAGTGATTTGTATTAATATTGCTTGGGGATGAGGTCCAGAAAGGTCATAATAGCTTTTAATATTTGGATATCTTAAATGGTAGTCCATATTTTAGGTCTAATGATGCCCCAAAAGCTTTGGAAGAAGCAAGGGGAGAACTCATCAAGGCCAGGAACTTTTTTGAACTGCATGGAAAAGAGAGTAGATTTAATTTTATCATGGGATAAGGGTTGGAGGAGTCAGTAGTTCATATCTTGAAAGATAAGGTTAGGAATGTGATGAATGAGGGACTAGTGAGAGAGGTCAAAACTGGGTTGGAATGTGGATAGGAAGGATTGGAAATTATTGATCACCTCTAGCCTAATCTCTTGAAAATTGGATGTGGTGGTACCATACCCTTTGATAAACTCTCTTATTCTATTATAGCTATGATGCCTAAGTGTGGAAGCATGAATATTTTTTGAATTTGAGTCCCCATTTAAGCCACTACACCTAGACTTCTACCTCCAGAATATCTCTTCTCTTACTAGAATATTGTGATAGTCGACCAGAAGTTTCCTTTCTTCATCCCTGGTTTTGATATCAAAGCTTCCTTGCTAAATTTGGTTTACAATTATTTGGAGTCTTTATTTGATTGTTTGTTTACTTTCAAAAATATTGCCAAAGACCTATTTGTTCCAAATTTTTAGGTTATATTTGATAAACCGAAGCTTTCTAGTAATTTGATGTGTGGGAATTCTTGGAAAGGTATGATCCCACTATTCAAAAATGTACTCCCTAAGGTCAAGATGCATCATCTAGATAGATTTGAAGTGGAAGGGGGTTTTAAATATTAGAGCTTGACGAATGAATTCAAAGACTAGGAGATGATGGTCTGACTAGAATTTTAGGAGAGAGTGAAGGGTTGCATCCCCAAACAAGAGGAAAACTTACTTGGAAAGAAAGAATCTATCAAGTCTTAGTTGTATGTGCATAGCTTCAATCCTTATGTTTCTCCAGGTATACTTGGTTCCATTGAGGTGGACGTCCATGGGCTTATTTGAGTCTACACATTCGTTAAAATACTCATAGTTCCTAGAAGAAATAGAGGTAACCCCACACTTATTAAAAGGATAGAGGTGGGAATTGAAGTCCCCAACCAGGACCCAATCATGGTTTGAAAAGATGTTTCTCATCTGGTTGAGAGTGTTCCACATGGTGCTCCTCATGAGGGGTGAAATGGGAGCATATATGTTTGTAATAACCCAACTGATTTTGGTATCCTTGCAAAAGAATAGTATATTCATGATTCTATCTAAGAGGGATAAAAATCTCTCTTATACCATGATGGGATATGTTGTGACCACTTCACAACGACCCCAAGATTGGGGACCCACTGAATTTTTGAAGCTTTTGATGCTTGTTTTTGAAGTGTTGACATCATTCAATTGGTTGTTATTTTGTTTTGTTGATCTTCTTTTGAAAATCTCAAGATTTGATAATTGTGATTTTAAATGTTTTAATTTAAAAAAAAAATTTTAATTTTAATGTTTAAAATAAATCATTTAAAATCATTAAATAAAATACTTTAGAGTATAATTTTAATGTTTTAAATCATTCATTTTAAAAGTTTAATTAAAATATTTAAAGTTTTTTGATTTTTTTTTTTTCAAAGTGTTTTGTAAATGTTTTAATTAAAATATTTAAAGTATATAATTTTAATGTTTTAAAACATTCATTTTAAAGTTTAATTAAAATATTTAAAGTTCATTTTGAATGTTTTTATTTCAAAGTGTATTGTAAATGTTTTAATTAAAATATTTAAAGTACATAATTTTAATGTTTTAAATCATTCATTTTAAAGTTTAATTAAAATATAAAATATTAATTTAAAGTTCATTTTGAATATTTTTATTTCAAAGTGTATTGTAAATGTTTTAATTAAAATATTTAAAGTACATTATTATAAAAAGTTTTGTGTTGGTTTTGCAGGTTTTCAATATAATGTAGAACGAAATGAACGAACAAAGGAGCGGAAAGCAAAGAGAATGATATGGTTATAAAATCCGTTTTAAATTGTAGAACAGAATGAATGAACATAATGTTAAATTATAAATAGGCCATTGGAAACCAAGAAAAAGGGTCGGACATATTGGAAAGATAAGATCGAGAGAGAAGATATATTGGAGAATTGAAGAACAAATTTGTTGCATGGAAGGACGTCATCCATTGTTACAAAGTTCAGGTTTTCTAAAGTCTAATGTTTTAATTGAAATATCAATCACATTTGACCTTATTGTTTTATTTAATAAAAATTGTGCATGCGGATGGTGATTTTATTAAATAATTTAATATGTCATTCATTTCATTACCCTAGAAGATTGCATCTATTTTACTATTGATAGTGCGAATGTAGATCACAGTAGAGTAGGTTAAGATTTTTAGGAAATTCTTTTATAAATGCAATGTTGACAAATTTCATTTTAGTAATCTGTTTGTTTGTTCCAATTTTCTGCACATTTTATTTTTATTTTTCTAACCCTAATATTTTTCATTTTATTTAATTTCATTTCATGTATAAATCAAAACCCTAATTTTTAATATAAAGTTTTCAATCTTATATTAGGGTAAATGTTATTTCATTTATTAAACTCTCGGTATTTCATATTCTAAAATCAACATTAGAGTTTAATTAATTAAATGGAAAAATCAAAACCCTAAGTTCATGCAAAGTTTCAATTTGATATTAGGGTAAATGTTATTTCATTTATTAAACTCTCGGTATTTCATATTCTAAAATCAACATTAGAGTTTAATTAATTAAATGGAAAATCAAAACCCTAAGTTCATGCAAAGTTTCAATTTGATATTAGGGTAAATGTTATTTCACTTATTAAACTCTTCGAATTTCATATTCTGAAATAAACATTAGAGTTTAATTAATTAAAATTTTCAAATAATTATAAAGTTCCAACATTAATTATTTGAATAATTTAATTTAAATCATTTTCCTAAGGTTTAATTCAAATATTTGCATTTCATAAAGTTTATTGGCAATATTTGATTTTTAATCTTACATGTGGGGAATTAATTTCATGAACAATCAATAGCATAACACAATAAAATATTACCAAATAGGCCCCTTGTTAACAGTTGCTTGCAAATCACTAAGGTATTCTAAGCACTTATTTTGACGCATTTTCATGACATATAAACACATTAAGTGAAAGGAACCTTGGAGAAATTTATATTTCTTTGCAAGAGAGGGTTTTCTAACCAAAATCCTAACTATGAGTGTGATTTCACAACTGGGTGAAATTATACCTCAACAGAATTGGCGCTAGAAGGAGGGCCTGAAAGGTAATATTTTTAATTTTCAGCATTTGAAGTTGTTCAAATTAGTTATTTAAAAAAATTGAAATTTTTTTATTTATGTTGCATTAATGTTAATCTGTCATAAATTCGAAAATTAGGTTATGATTCAATTTTTGTGAATTTTTCATACATAGCCTTGCATATTAAAACTGGTTCAATGGCAAAAAATGATTTACCCCATTATAAGCATGATGGAACGATTACAGCTGAGGAACATATTCAGGCATATAAAAATATTATGTTTCACTTTCAAATTATGCATGAAGATGTTATCTGTAGGATGTTTCCATACACATTGGATGAAGTTGCTCATGATTGGTTTATTAATTTACCTGCAGGTTCTACCACATCTTGGGATCAACTAGAAGCAACATTTCTTGAACATTTTGGAGAATTGGTTGACATGGATATGATATCAAATCAATTTT
This sequence comes from Wollemia nobilis, assembly GCA_028583015.1. Lineage (NCBI taxonomy): Eukaryota > Viridiplantae > Streptophyta > Pinopsida > Araucariales > Araucariaceae > Wollemia > Wollemia nobilis. The sequence goes on along the minus strand of JAQPPZ010017077.1, from coordinate 3,373,244 downwards.
CCTCTATCTGTAAAAAACCTGATGAATCCATGAGTCAATTTAATGATAGGTTTCATAAGTTGTATACTGAAATAGAAACACATTTTATCATTTTAGAAGAAGAAGTTATTCAAATATACTTGGAAGCTTTAGACCCTTTTATTGTTAAGTTTCTAGAAAAGCTTCTTAAATATTTATCCTTGTCTAACGTCTATGGTGGGGCAATAGTTGTAGAGCAATGGTGGATTTCTAAAGGGGTTGATGTGGGTAAGTTATCATTACTTAATCCTAAGGTTTCAAATCAGATACCACCTATAAGTCATGATACACATTTTTCTTTCATGTTAGATTATTCTTCAGGAGTTATGGATTCCAACCAATGCCAATCATCTAATCTGGCACCATCGAATGAAATTGAATGTCCTAGTTTTTCAACCACTTTCGATATTGTCCAAGAGGAAGTGCAAATTTCAAAGCCAATATTCATCAATGAGGATTGTGGTAACCAAGCTTATCCAAGTGTAGAAATGCATGAGTCTTCAGATATTGGAATTCTAGATCTAACTAGCTTTGAAACATATGATAGAATAGAATCTTCCATAGAGTTGAATGAAACAATTAAAGCTCCAGAATTGAAAGGTTCTAGAGGTAATTTCATTATGACTGATCATAAAAGTTTATTACTTGAGGAAGATGAATTTTTTATTGAAGATAATTTTTTTGAAAGTGATGAAAGTGAATTTGAAAAGCATTCGATTGTTGAATTTACAGAGTGTGAAGAAGTGGTTGAACATCACTCCCTAATTTTAGAAGATGATTATTTTTGGTGGAATAAATGGGAGGATTTTGCCTCTCTTTCTAATAAAGTACTCGCTTCACCTAAAATGCAGGACAAGTTGCAAAGGTTAGTTCTACAACTTAAAAGAAACATTGATCAAGTACAGGGACAAATGCACCAAGATGCATATCTTGATAAGTTTATAAATCATCTTCATGGAATAAATATTGAAGATACTAAAAGTGATATTCTTTTAGATAGTGGAAGGGTCCTAGAGTGGACTAGTTTTGAAACATATGATAAATCAGGACCTTCCATAAATTTGGATGAATTTATTGAAAATGATGATCAAAACCTTCAGTATCCTCAAAATAATGATCAAGAAGAAATGAAGGAAGAGATACAATCTCATCAAATGTTTCAGGAAGATGATTATTATAATGGTTGGGGAAGATATGAGGAATTATTTGTTTCTCACTATCCTACTGATGAATTTTCCATTTCACTTGATATGCAGGATGTTGAAACCTCTATCTTGCATGAAGATCTAGCAATTTCTATCCAACTAGAAAATGACGTGTCAATTTCAAAAATAGAGAAGGTTCCAAGATTTGATCATTTTGAACATGATTTTGTGGAACATCTTGTTGAAATAGAAAAATAAAAAATGGTAAATGTTTCTTATGATTCATCTATTTTAGATGAAGAAGAGGTAAAATATTTTCTTTCATTCTCGAATACTGAAGATTTGAGTGAAAATTTTCATGATTGTATTGAATATTTAAATGAAGAAACTTCATGTGTGGCTAATAAAGAATTAGAATCTTCTATTCATCCTAAAGAAACTATTGTTGTGTTTGATCAACAAGATTTATGGTTTGAAAAAGATGAACATATTCTTGATTGGATGCCTAATTTTGGTGTTTTTGAAAAACAGGTCATGGATGAAAGTAAGGGGATACAAGATGATGATGATGATATAGACCATGAAGAGAAAGAAAATATTACAATGGCTCATCAAGTAATGGTAAATGAAAGTGTACAAAAGGTAGAATCTTATCCATTATGTCTAAACATTCAAGAATCAGGTAAAATTTTGTATAATCATTTATTGGATTCTGATGTTATTTATGATGAGATGCCATTGGAGGTTGATGAAGAACTAGAGTGGATTTCTATTCACACTACAAATAAGATTGCTTTGTTAAATGAAAGATAAGTAGATATGCTTGAGTTATTGAACCAAGTTCATCAACAGCTAACAATTCAATCTAGGATACAAAACTATAATGATTCTTATTTTGTAAATATCCTAGATTCTTGCAAATTGTTGCATGAGTATGATTGGCCTAAAGACATAGATGATGACTTTGTTTTAAAATTTTCAGAAGTAGCCTCTTATTTGAAAGAAGTCCTATATGCTCATGAAAATGAAAACTTAAGTCAAAGTGAAAAATCAGATTTTGAAAGTTACATCTTATTGAATAAGCAAAATATAGTTGAAAATTATGTATTCAATTGTAAATTTAATGCATCAAATCCTAAACATGGAATTGTTTATAAACTTGAATCAAATTGGTGGGATGAGAAAGGCAAAATGAAATTTGTTATATTGTTTGGCCTGATTTTCTTTTGGTTGGAGTTGTATAATATTTGGCATGCATATAACAATATATGTCTTTTATAGTGTGTCAATCGTGTGTGGGATCCAGGGAAGTGATAGCACAAATTTGGCATCATCTTGTACATAGTGTATATTTTTGTAAATAGATTTTTGTGTTTTTGTTTTATTTTGTACATAATTTGTTGTTTCGTGAAATTTTGTTATTTGCTTTTGTTGATGGTTTTTGGTGAAATTTTGATGTGTTTCTATTTTGGTTTGCAATAAAATTGGCTTATGCCAAATTTTGGATTTCAATTCAGGTTATCATTTTGTTGTTTAAAGTTTTGTAGTATTTTGTGTTGTTTCTTGATTGAGGTAGTTGTTATATGGACACTAAACATTTGATGATTTCATTTGGTATTTGTTCCTGGGTCATTCAAGACAAAATTACTTATTTTGAAAGCATGCAAAACTTGAAGAAAAAGAAAGTGAGATGTTTAATGTATATCTTTATGAATTTGGACTAAGATAGTAAAATTTGGAACACTAAAATCATTTTGCAAAAGCTCCACAAATACTACAACACATTAAAAGAATATTCCTTGAAATCTTGAAGGATGAAGTTATTAGTTTTGCAAGTGAAGGTGAAAATCCAATGAACTCAATTTTTAGCCTTACTTGATCTCTAACCCAAGTGGTAGGTGAATTTTGCAAAAGCAATATAAAGCTTGAATAAAATACAAGCAAAGCAAATACAATGGAAAGTAAAGTCAAATCAGTCACCACAGTCTAGATAACCTTCACCGGGGCTATAGATGCCTGACTGGCAGTGGAGCTAGGTCTAGACTAAAATAAAGAAAATATGCAAAATGTAAAATTCACCTAATATTTGGGAGATTCAGATAATCTCTACCGGGGCTATAAATGCCTGGCCGATAGTAGAGCAATGTCTTGAAGAGAGCAATGCAGAAGTGCACTTAAAAGAGCAAATTTTTATAGCCTAACTGCAAAATTGATAATAGAAATCTGGATAGTATCAGGAAAATAAATGAATCACAGAGCACACATCGAACAGAGGCAAATGTTTCAGTTGTTTTAGATTGATGTTGTCTATTCACATTCTTTGGATATTATTGATGCTCATTTTTCTAATATTTGGGTTTTGTTGATTTCAGAATTGGGTTCTTAAGTCCAAAATGTTCAGGAACATTTCCCAGTAGAGTCACCATTTGTTGTGACCACTTCACAACGACCCCAAGATTGGGGACCCACTAAATTTTTGAAGCTTTTGATGCTTGTTTTTGAAGTGTTGACATCATTCAATTGGTTGTTATTTTGTTTTGTTGATCTTCTTTTGAAAATCTCAAGATTTGATAATTGTGATTTTAAATGTTTTAATTTTAAAAAAACTTTTAATTTTAATGTTTAAAATAAATCATTTAAAATCATTAAATAAAATACTTTAGAGTATAATTTTAATGTTTTAAATCATTCATTTTAAAATTTTAATTAAAATATTTAAAGTTCATTTTGAATGTTTTTATTTCAAAGTGTATTGTAAATGTTTTAATTAAAATATTTAAAGTATATAATTTTAATGTTTTAAAACATTCATTTTAAAGTTTAATTAAAATATTTAAAGTTCATTTTGAATGTTTTTATTTCAAAGTGTATTGTAAATGTTTTAATTAAAATATTTAAAGTTCATTTTGAATATTTTTATTTCAAAGTGTATTGTAAATGTTTTAATTAAAATATTTAAAGTACATTATTATAAAAAGTTTTGTGTTGGTTTTGTAGGTTTTCAATATAATGTAGAATAGAATGAACGAACAAAGGAGTGAAAAGCAAAGAGAATGATATGGTTATAAAATTTGTTTTAAATTGTAGAACGGAATGAACGAACATAATGTTAAATTATAAATAGGCCATTGGAAACCAAGAAAAGAGGTCGAATAGATTGGAAAGATAAGATCGAGAGAGAAGATATATTGGAGAATTGAAGAACAAATTTGTTGCATGGAAGGACGTCATCCATTGTTACAGAGTTCAGGTTTTTTGAAGTCTAATGTTTTAATTGAAATATCAATCACATTTGACCTTATTGTTTTATTTAATAAAAATTGTGCATGTGGATGGTGATTTTATTAAATAATTTAATATGTCATTCATTTCATTACCCTAGAAGATTGCATCTATTTTACTATTGATAGTGCGAATGCAGATCACAGTAGAGTAGGTTAAGATTTTTAGGAAATTATTTTCTGTAAATGCAAGGTTGACAAATTTCATTTTAGTAATTTGTCTGTCTGTTCCAATTTTCTGCACATTTTATTTTTATTTTCCTAACCCTAATATTTTTCGTTTTATTTAATTTCATTTCACGTATAAATCAAAACCCTAATTTTTAATATAAAATTTTCAATCTTATATTAGGGTAAATGTTATTTCATTTATTAAACTCTCGTATTTCATATTATAAAAAAACCCTCCATTTTTTAGGGTAAATGTTATTTCATTTATTAAACTCTCGGTATTTCATATTCTAAAATCAACATTAGAGTTTAATTAATTAAATGGAAAATCAAAACCCTAAGTTCATGCAAAGTTTCAATTTGATATTAGGGTAAATGTTATTTCACTTATTAAACTCTTGGAATTTCATATTCTGAAATAAACATTAGAGTTTAATTAATTAAATTTTTCAAATAATTATAAAGTTCCAACATTAATTATTTGAATAATTTAATTTAAATCATTTTCCTAAGGTTTAATTCAAATATTTGCATTTCATAAAGTTTATTGGCAATATTTGATTTTTAATCTTACATGTGGGGAATTAATTTCATGAACAATCAATAGCATAACACAATAAAATATTACCAAATAGGCCCCTTGTTAACAGTTGCTTGCAAATCACTAAGGTATTCTAAGCACTTATTTTGATGCATTTTCATGACATATAAACACATTAAGTGAAAGGAACCTTGGAGAAATTTATATTTCTTTGCAAGAGAGGGTTTTCTAACCAAAATCCTAACTGTGAGTGTGATTTCGCAACTGGGCGAAATTATACCTCAACAAGATCTTATAAGAATAGGAGACCTCCTCGTGATCCATGAGTCAGGATGGAAATAAACTTTGCATTCTTCCAAATACTTTTTGCTACCTTCCTAGAATTGCCTTCTTCTAGTTTAGTTTCTTGGAGAATAAAGATAGTGGGTATGATTTCCTTTCTCATGTTTACTCCAAGCCTTTGCTTGGCAAGGCCATTAAGGCCTCCCACATTTCATGAGAGGAATTTCATTTATGATTCTTGGTGGTTGATATTTCCCCCCTTTACCCTAGTGTGAGGAGGGTTTGGTCCTTTTGGATTCTTCCTTGAATTATTCAAGTAAATATGGGAATAGGGTTGATTGAGTGCCATAAGCAATATCATCATCAACTTCTTTTCTTCTTTGTTCATTGAAGGATGGTTGTCCTCTATTTTTATCACTCCCCACATCAATGGTGGTTTTTTTGGAACTATGCGTGTGGAGGGGACTGAGAGAATCTTAGGATTGGATAATTTTAGGATTGGAAGGACTAAGGGCATCAGGTATTGGATACCTTTAAGCTTGGAAGGACTATGGAAGGTTAGGGATTTGGATGGGACATAGAATCTAAGTATATTTGGAGGTACTAGGAAAGTATGAAGGCTTGGAGGATTTTAGAAAGGTTGAGGGTTTCACATGGCTTGATATTAGTTTAAGGTGGGAGGGAATCTCAAAGTTTTGGGGGTGCTATGTAAGATGGGTTTAAGGGTTTGGGGTTGGGGTTGGAAGCTAGAGGAAGTGTTAGGAGCAAGGGGGCCAAGGGGGCAGGGGGGAGGAAGTGCCTGGCATGGTTGGGGATGAAGGTGCTTGTTTCCTAGATGAATCATGCTGATGGTAGGGGAAACCAAGCCTGGCTTCTAGGTCGTGGTCAAAGGAGTCTAAATCTAAGTCTAAGGATTTAGATAAAATGCTAAAATGATTGGGGAAGGTAAAGAGGGAACATGCCTTCTACTCCAAGGAGTTTTGAGACTAAGATAAAACTTTCTTACCTTTATCCAAAGAAGGGGATATTGTAGGATAATTATACAAACAAGGGGTTTCAACGAGATTCTAGCATCGTGTTGGCTTCTCTTGAGAGGAACAGGGTCAGTCTTGGATGTACCCATCTGATTCTTAGGATGGCCTACCTCCTTTTATGCGATATCCTTTAGAGTTTTTAGGGATGGACACTAGGATCTTAAGTTCCCTTGAGTACAACATTCAATACAGAAAGCTAATTTTTTTTTATATTACACTACTTGGCATCTATGGAAGGAGTTGTAGATGAGGTTGATGTGGGTAGGTATCTCAAAATACAAGTTACTATTGATGCAGATGCAAGTGTGGACCATTCAAATTCTTGCTCTCGTGGATGGGTCAATAGCAATTATTTTTCCAATTGTTCTAGCAGTCCCACAAAATATTTCCTCATGCCAAAATTGACTTGGGAGCCTTGGGAGGTATATCTAGATGGGGTAAAAGTTTATACTTTGAGATTCTGGGTCAATGTCATTTGACCATTTCATCAAAAATAAGCTTATTCTACCATAGAACCATGGTCCACCCATTAATATTCGACTAGTATCCTCTAGGTTATTCAGATGAATTTCAAAAAATCCTCTAGGATAAGTAATTAGTTCTAGACTATCCCAAGGATACCACTTGGTAGTAGCCCATTTCCAAATAGATTCTATATTTGGTCATCCTCCAATAAATTTCCTAATGAGGGACATGGATTCAATGGAGGTAAAATTAGCCATAAGGCTTTCAGGAATGACGAGGTCATTTCCTTTGGGAACCAAGGCTTTTTATTGGGTAAGAGTGGCCCTGGAGCCACTACGAACCTTATCTGTGAAGGAATATGGATCACGTTGGGGCCCTACAAGGGGGACAACCTCAATATTTTCTTTGCTTCTACAAAAATTGTTGCAAGGGATATGGATCTTTCGAGAACCTAAAACATTAGGAGCATTGTTAGGCATTTCATGGGACCCAAACCTAGAGTCGTAATGATAGATAGGCACACCACCATCTCTGGGATCATTTGATATATGTTTCCCGCCCTTTAGAAATTTAAACTAGCACCTGTAACACCACTCATATCACCACTCCATTAAATTTTAGGTTGTATGAGAAACCCCTACGACCAATGCACAAGGATGAGTAGTCTCCTCCCAACCATGACCCCTCATAAAGCTGAGAGATATGCTTATCAATAGGGAATTTAACACACAACCTTTGTGTCCCCCTTTGCATTGTAGAGGTTCAAACCATGGACCTCCTATTCAATAGGGCCAGGCTCACCTTCTCCACTTGCACTACAAAGGCGGATTAAATTTTAGGTTAGTGTGAGAAACCATTATGACCAATGCATAGGGCTAAGCAGTCTCCTCTCAACCATGACCCCTCGTAAAGTTGATAGCTATGCTTATAAATAGGAAATTCAACACACAACCTTTGTGTCTTCCTTTGAATCATAGAGGTTCAAACCATGAACCTTCTGTTCAACAGGGCTAGGCTTGCCTTCTTCACTTGCGCTACAAAAATGGAGAAGTTTCACTAACCTTATTTCTCCTTGTTAAAATATTTAAATAGTTGAAGCAATAATAATAAATATTTTAATGCTTCTAATATAATTCTTCCTCTTCAAAGTAAGCAATGTTCTTTTTAGGGTAATCCTACTAAATATCCCTAGATTATAAAATGTAGTTGATTTTGATTTTATTACACTTGCAATATATATCTTACCTTATATGTGTTGAATTCAGTCTTGCAAGCTTCCTATTATCAACTCAATGATCTACAAATTAATGAAAATTGATGCTTCAAAGTGATACATAAGCTCTTCACTCCTTTTTATCACTAATTTTTGAGCTCTTATCATAAATCAATGTTGGTCTTCTCTTTAGCGGTTGACTATGCTCTCTATCCACATTAATGCTTCCCTGTGCTCTTTACTTTGGACTACAACCGAAAAGCATGTTCTCCTTGGATATTAATGATCTAGTCTGTGTTTCTCAACTGATGAACAGACTCTCCTATCCATGCTTGCTTCTTGATATTTTTATTTTCTTAGACATTTTATATGCACCTTGAGTTCGTGATGCTTCTATAAACAATATTATTTCACTGACAAGCTTTGTTGTGCACTTCTCTATGACTACCTTAGCTCCTTTAATGTTGCTTGACTTTGCTATGCACTCTTACTTTCCTTCTCGTTGGGTTACATGCTCTTGTAAATGCCTTTTAATATGGTTTTCTACTAAGTAATGTATGACAAATGTCATGATTCTCTAAGATAATGAATTTTCCTTCCTATTGAGTGTTACTAGTTGAGTAGGGCTCAAAACAGTTGGCATTACACACTTATGACAAGATAAGATAAGTGGTGTTGATTTTTTGTACCATGGTCTTCTCCCTTTGAAGCATTTTTGTACTTCATTAGCTTCCTTTGAGTGTTACTTCAAATGGATGCCCTTCTTCCTAGTCATGGGTATTATGAGATGATTCTCTTCCTTGTGCCAAGTGGCACTCTCCTCCTTGCAAGGTCTTGGCAAGTGTTCAATCTCCTTTTGTATGTGATTTACCTTCAACATATTAAAAAATATTAATGCTTCAACGTTTGCGTGTGGCCAACTATTACAAGTTATTTCACTCTTCTATGATAACGAACTCTGAGATGCCTTTCTCCTCCAAATTGGACAATTCCTTCAATGTGGATGGCATGATGCTTTATGGATTTATCTGTTTCTTCAATAACGATTACACATTTTTTATGTTTTGTTCTTGCCAACTAACTATGATATTGTTGATCATGAATCTGCTTTAGTACAAAGTATTATCACTTGTGCGCCCTAGACCCAACCAACATTGAACAACCAAGGGAAAGAGAAAATTCCTTCGGGTCGATATCCAGAGAGGGTTGGCTATCTTACTAAATCTTATATGGGTTTAAGACTAGAGTTGCGGGAAAGAAATTGGAAATAACATAAATATATGGGAAATATGGCCACAGGCCAGAGTGTAGGATTTGGGGCAAGAATTCCCACCAAGAATTATATAGCATATCATAGAAAGTAAGCAACAAAATTAACTCACAATCTTGCAAAGACAACTTTCAGAATCACACTCTAGTACTCACTCCCTCACCAGCAATGTTCAAACTCAGATTGTAGAATTTAAAATTTACAGTAGATAATGAATGTGAGCAGGAAATAGAAGTGCTAAAATAGAAAGAAATCACATAGAAATCGCTTGCAAAATTTAGAAGTCAAGTTTCTTAAATTATGCAGAAAACTTGAAGAGTTTTCTCGTAGAATGTCTCCTCCCTTATTACATAAAAAACGCTTAGTATTTATAGAGGATTTCACCTCTTTCATTTAATGAACAATAAAACAAAATTTTGGCTAGCCAAAGACCAACAAAAGCAATTCCTTCCTCGACAATTGTGATGAGCAAGTCGGTGTATTCTTTAGGAGGCAGTGATCCCTCTTTCATGGAAAATGCCTAGGAAATTGGCAGGATTGGACGATGGAAAATTGCTCCAAAAATCAGTATGTTGAAATCACAACAATTGCATATAAATATTAGGAGCTTTAGCATTAAATTTTGGTTGATGCATTGTCACCTTGCACCCAAGAAAATTAACTCCATTTTGACAAGAAGTGGAATCCATAGTCGGCCCCTTGGAAATGAACAAGAGCATTTAATATTGGCATTTCTTCAATCGGGATTCTAGAAATATCACTTTTGGTGCCCCAATAATTAAATTTCATCAATTTTATCTTTTTGGAAACTTTCTATTTTCGACTATTTTCTATTTTCGGAAAGTTTTCATTTTTGATGACTTTCTATTTTGGAAAATTTCCATTTTTGTGGCGAAATGCCATTTTGGGGGTTGAAAAGGTATTTTGGGGGGATGAAATACCATTTTCGGAAAAAAAAAAATTTGGTGACTTTCCTTTTTCGAAAAATTTCCATTTTCGGCAACTTTTCTTTTTCAAAAACTTTCATTTTTTCAGTGATTTTGCTTTTTTGGAAACTTTCCATTTTCAAAAAATTTCCCACTTTCTCCCCAGTGAATCAACCTTTGACTTCTTTGACTTTGTAATTGCATTTGCTTCCCCGAAATTGATTTTCTACCCCGAAATTGATTTTCTGTGGTAAAACTTCCCGGAGCCATAACTTTTGATCCGTTCACCTGATTGTTTATTGTAATATATCATTGGAAATCTTGAGAAAATATCTATCACAACGAAATATGTAAATATCATTTTATCCAATTTTTCTTTCACCATTGGATGTATTTCATACGTGGACAAATTTAAAATTTTATTTTTTAGTGTGGTAAAAATGCCAATGCTTTTGGCGGCTCGCGAGGTATTCAACTCGTTTGGATGTAATCGATCCCAGGGCCTTTATCCATTGGGCAATAGAGTCACAATCATTTGCTATATCAAATCGTTTACTACTTGCATTAGCTTCTTCCTACACTACCTGATATTGTTCAATCGCCTATTTGTATTTTTACCCAATGCGAGGCAAATCACTGAGCTTGGCTGATTTTCTCTGCTTCAGGGTGCTCTAGAAAGGCTTCGATCTCTGATACCAATGGCTCTTGTAATCTAAAAATAAAATGGGAAAATAAGAAATAGAGGTTGTTGAGGGTTCGACTCAATGGAAGGAGTAGAAATGGATGGGGCTATAGTTACACTCACCCTTGACGAGGTTGGTATACTCAATGATGGAATTAGCCAAACCGAAAGATGAGGCAGATGACAGTGGAATGGAAAATGGGTTAGGATCAAAGGCAAACAAATTAGAATATGGAGTAATGGAGGAAATGGGAATGGTGGAAGGATTATTGGTGACAAATGACTATGAAATGAGGAGGGGAACAAAAGTGGTGGGTATAGCGAATGGAGAGAAACGATCACCAAATGCTCATGATCAAGAGAAGAGAAAATATGTACCTGTGGGCTCCAACACAATTTGAGACAATGACGTAGATTTTTTAATCATATCACACAATTTAGTGCCCTAAACATTTTATTTATCAACCAGCCTATTTACACTATTTACACAAAAGTTTACGACATGATTGGCATACCGCTACCACAAACCAGGATTTGGGTATTTATTCGATGAATCTATAATGTTCATACCAGATCTTATTGTACTTCAGGCAATATTTGAAGTCTGGCTAGCTTCTTCCTAAAGTTTACCAGGTTGTGAATAATATCCAACATGGCAGGTTATCATGCATGCCAGTACTCATGCAGTTAATGAATAATGTGGCAAAGAGATTTGCCACATGGAAGCCTTCTTTGAGTACCAGTTGTGATGATGGTTGGTCCCAATATTACCACTTTTGAGAGTCTACTAGTTGTAGGATCTTGGGTACATGCTCCTCTGACTCCTTGATGTGATAGCAAGATATTTTTGGTGATAGCCCTACTGTCAGGATCTCCTCAAGACCATCCTCCTAGTGAGGCATGCTTATTGGGTCACAAAAAGGGTGCCAAATTGTGCATTCTATACTCTCAAAATCAACCTCTTGAGCTTGTTCCTCTTCTTGGTCTAGCTCCTGATAGAAATTGCAAGAAACCATATTGTTTATTATTGGGGTAGGCTTGCATAATCCCTTTGTTAACCCTATATGAGATTCACCTCTTGTGCTCCACACAGCTGCATTCCAGGTCTCTACACAGTTTGATGGATCTGCCATTATGAATACTTTGCAAGACATACAAGAGTAGCAACTATCAGAGAGAGTGATGGGAAAGTAGGTTATCTCCACTATATTTTTCTTGATTGGAGAAGGAGCTGCTCTACTTTTACTGCTTCTTGAAATATTTGAAGGAATATTTGTTCCCTAGATTGCAGTAGGAGGAGGCTTATGTCTAGGTGTAAAGCCTGAATATAGTAGAGGTGGGTCTAGGTGGGTGTTGGCTGGATCTTCTCTGGAATTCTCCTCCAACTCCTCCAAAATTAGATATTGAAGTCTGTGATGCTCTCTAGAGGTGCTCTCATGATGGTGGAGAGGTGCATCAAGAGTTGAAAGGGGTCTTGAGAGCCATCAAATGTGTCAACTAGTGCTCCTGCCAAGTCTACCCATGAGCAAATGCTCTTACGCCTAAGCATTTTGTACCACTACAACGCCCTTCCTTCTAGAGACAAGACTATAAGTCTGATAATGACATCCTCGTGGGCTATGCCATGGAGAATTTCTAGAGCAATGACATCTTTGAGGTGCTCTCAGGCCATTCCCTCAGTGACATTGTATTTCGTTAGGGTATTCAGGGAATTTTTAGGAATATCATGCCAAATTTGGATATTTAGAGGGCCAGGATCATCCCAACTAGGATAGCATACCTATGTCATTATAGCAGTGGTCTTCAGATATCATGATCCTTATCGCTGAGTTGGAGTCGCCAGATGCAAATTCTTTCTTCGCTTGTGAGGTCAAGGCTTCTCACCAAATCTTAATTCCTCTAGGGTGTCTTCTTTCAGCATAAAAAGGTTTCCATAATCAAGAGATCTGGATCTTCAACTCAATAGAGTCTCCAGGTGATTTTACCAGATGAAGGTAAGCCAAAGATTCACCAAACTCAGAATCCCTTAAAATACGGAGATTATGAGTCCCACTGGGCATGCCAAAAAATTGTTGGTCATGAATCTGCCTAAGTACAAAGTATTATCACTTGTGCACCCTAGACTTGGCCAACATTGAATGGCCGAGGGAAAGAAAATTTCTTTGGGCCGATCTCCAGAGAGGGTTGCTCCCTTACTAAATCCTACACAGGTTTAAGACTAGAGTTGTAGGAAATAAATTGGAAATAACATAAAGAGATGGGAAATATGGCCACAGGCTTGAGTGTAGGATTTGGGGTGAGAATTCCCACCAATAATTATATAGCATATCATAGAAAGTAAGTAGCATAATTAACTTACAATCTCGCAAAGACAACTTTTAAAATCACACTCTAGTACTCACTCCCTCACTAGCAATGTTCAAACTCAGATTGTAGAATTTAAACTTTACAGTAGATAATGAATGCGAGCAAGAAATAGAAGTGCTAAAATAGAAATAAATCACATAGAAATCGCTTGCAAAATTTGGAAGTCAAGTTTCTTATATTATGCAAAAAACTTGAAGAGTTTTCTCGCAGAATGTCTCCTCCCTTATTACATCAAAATGCTTAGTATTTATAGAGGATTTCACCTCTTTCATTTAATGCACAATACAACAAAATGTTGGCTAGTCAAAGACCAACAAGAGCAATTCCTTCCTCTACAATTGTGATGAACAAGTCAGTGCATTATTTAGGAGGCAGTGATCCCTCTTTCATGGAGAGCACCTAGGAAATCGACAGGATTGGACGATGGAAAATTGCTCCAAAAATCAGTATGTTGAAATCACAACAATTGCATATAAAAATTAGGAGCTTTAGCATTAAATTTTGGTTGATGCATTGTCACCTTGCACCTAAGAAAATTAACTCCATTTTGACAAGTGGAATCCATAGTCGGTGCTTTGGAAATGAAAAAGATCATTTAATACTGGCATCTCTTCAATCGGGATTCTGGAAATATCACTTTCGGTGCCCCAATAATTAAATTTCATCGATTTTCTCTTTTTGGAAACTTTCTATTTTCGGAAAGTTTTCATTTTCGGTGACTTTCTATTTTTGAAAAGGTTCTATTTTTGGAAAATTTCTATTTTTGGTGACTTTCTATTTTCGAAAACTTTCCATTTTCGATGACTTTCCTTTTTCGAAAACTTTACTTTTTTTGGTGACTTTCCTTTTTTCGATGACTTTCCTCTTTTGGAAACTTTTCTTTTTTGGAAACTTTCCATTTTTGAAAATTTTCCTCCTTTCTCCCCAGCGAATCAACCTTTGACTTCTTTGACTTTGTAATTTCATTTGCTTCCCCGAAATTGGTTTTCTAACCCAAAATTGATTTTCAATGGTAAAAATTCCCGGAGCCATAACTTTTGATCCGTTCACCCGATTGTCTATTGTAATATATCATTGGAAAGCTTGAGAAAAGATCTATCACAAAAAAATATATAAAGATAATTTTATCCAATTTTTCTTTCACCACTGGATATATTTTATACTTGGACAAATTTAAAAATTTATTTTTTAGTGTGGAAAAAATACCAACAAATATCTTGCCTTGGTTTATCAACTATAACAAGGTATACTCCTAGAACTGTGTTCACCTTGTTGTCATTGTATTTATCTAGGTTTTGACATGGCAACTAACTCCCACTAAGGTGATGCCCTTGCATCACTTTTTGTACTTAACTATGGCATTTTAGTACCTTGAGATGGTGGATGTTGAACTCTTTGGATGGCTTCTATTTCAAGCACTTTGACTATGCTTTTTCTCTCGCTAATGGTGGTTACTTATATGCAAGACAACGATCAATGTAATGTGTCCTTGAGACACTCCCACTTTTGTCTTATTCCAATGTAGGGTAGATGATGACAATGGTGCTTTTAGCAATCTAATTTTCACCACTGTTTTGAGAGTTTCCTTTCTCCTTCTACTATTCTTAAACCTATCTCCCTTTCCTTGGAGATACTTCACTTTTTAGAGCTCTCTTGTATAGCTCTAATGAGATGCTTATGCAAATGTAGAGTAGGATGATGTAGATGTTTGCCCCCTATGCTCTTGAACCAAGCCTCTTGACTTCTCAAAATGTAGGCTTCAACTTCCTTTGCTAGATGATATAGATTGAAGCCAATATTACCTTCTATCCCTTGGCGATACCTTTCTAGCTTGGTTATTTTTGAACTCAATAATCCAATATTTTCAATAATATTTTAAACTATAGTATATGCAAACTTTAGAATTTTCTCTTGCTTAGAATAGTCAATAAAATGTTGATATTTTTCTTTCTCTCAAAATATATCTAACCTTTATTTTTTTGTGCATTTTTAACCTTGTAGAAAATAATTTTTGCACTATCTTGAAGACTTAAATAAACACTATTTATGCAACCTTTAATCCTTGAAACTAGTTCGTAATAACCTTAATAAAAATCCAAATATAAAAGCTTAACTAATGAACTTTGCAACTTCTATTTTAAACCTTTCTATCTTTGTAGATGATGATGATGATGGTGATTTAAGTCACCTAAATTGTTACCTTTTGTATATGATATTGCAGCTCTTCTAGGCTGTCCAAAATTAGCTCTTTGGCTCACTTTTTTGTAGCTTTAACACTTCACTAGTTTGCTTCCCGAAACTATAACTTGGTGGCTCCAATACTTCTTCAGGATAAACCTCTAAATCTAGACCTTAAAAACTACCAATGCTGCCCAAATTTCTATTTTTTTGCTGTTCTCAAATATAAAATTTTCTAGATTGTAAAGCAGTCATAAAACCCACTAAAATTTTTGTCCTTGAATCTCATAATTTGGTAGGATACTCCTCAAAATCGTATTTGAGATATTTCTCAAGAATTCTCTAATAATCTACTGTAAAAATCAGCAAATATTCTATATTTTATATGAATTTCAAGCCTTCAATGGCAATCCTCAAATATCTTATATTTGATGGCTTTTCTAATCTCCTTCTCTTGTCAAATTATTTGTCAAAATTTAACTTCAATCTTGGCGTATCTAATGGCCTTCTTCTCAATATTATGATTGTCTTGAGGTTTTCTCCAAACTACTTTGAAATTTGATAAAATTATTGCCAAATTTTCTCCTTTGCGCTTGTTTTTGGATGGAAACAATTATCCCAACTCTTTTACTATCAAGAGCTTCTCCTTGGTAGTAAATTTCTCCAATGAGTTCTTCTAGTAACTCTTCCAATGAGGCTCACTAATTCTTCTCTTTGTTTCTCCTTGAGACCTCTCCAAGGTCTTTAATCTTACAGCTTCTAAAACTTCAATGAGACCTTCCTTGATCTCTTCAATATTCAGCTATGGAATTTTTACAATGAGATCTCCTACTTGGATCTCCTAAATCCACTGTTACTGAAATCTTGCAATAGAACTTTTTATTCATCCTTCTCTATTATCAATCTTCCACTATGGAAGTTCTTCAATAGGGCCTTCTATGGACCCCTTATTTAATGTGAAGTTTTCAATATTCAATGGAGATCACCGATCTCTAATATTCACTAGGACTCTTCTCCTTGAGTTTCTTCTTCCTTCAATGGGGTCTTCTTTCTAGGATTTCCTTCCTAGATTTGTAATCTTCAATGTGGCTTCTTTGGCCACTAGATCTCTTCTCAATCTCGAACTTGGACTCTTCAATCTCTATTTTTTGCAACAAAGAAATAATCCTTGCGTAAGGAAAGTACATAGAATTTAAAGCAATGAAGGTGAAATCCTTCTCCATCTATTGTAGGAAATTTATCAACTTCTAGGAGTTAATTTTCTGCAACAAAAATATTAAATTTTTTTTTTTTGTAAATATATAAAAAATAATCTTCACTAGTTGGATTGTCAATCTAGTGGATTCAATGTTGAGTTCTAGTCTTCACAAGTTTTTTTGCGACTCTGTGAAAAAAATATAGCCAATAGTAAATTTCAAAAATCTTAAAATGATATTTACAATCTCCTCTTAATCACTCTTGTGGCTTTTGATTTACCGTGACATTGATACCACTGTTAGCTTTTGAAGCTTTAAACTTAAAGGAAATGCAACCAGAAGTTAGGAAATAAGCATGCTATCTTATAATTATGATAAAGGCTAAATAATATGAATGAAAATATGATAGAAAACCTGATACAGTGCTCAATAAATGCTCATATATGAAATCTCACAAAAATATACAATGCTCTCCAATGGAGGTTACAACTATTCCATTCTTGCAAAATGGATCTACATTGTATCTACTACTACTCAACCTACACACTCTAAAACCTCTCACTCTTCTATTTATGAAGGCCTATTAATAATTAGATGCAAATATTTGCCTTCAATAAACCTCACTATTCTATTCTAAGACTCATGTACATGTGGACTTCATGCACATTTACAATCATTGCACATTCTTACACTTGTACATTTATAACATTACTTTAATAAAACACTTAACTTCTAATTTAATCCTAATCTAAATACGTACCTATCATACATTAATAAATAACCAAATCATGTAATATATTACAACACATTCTAGAGGTTATGTGGAATGAAGTGTTGTACAACCTTTCATCCAATGGAAGCCACTTAGCCCATTGTGTTGGGTGCTCAAAATTAAAATAATGAAGGTAGGTTTCCAAGCATTTGTTGATCATTTTTGTTTGCTAATCAGTTTATGGATGGTGGCATGAGATCATTTTAAGTTATTTTCGCTATAGTTAAATAATTCTTGCCAAAAAAACTGGTGAAAGTGGGGTCTCAATCAAACACAATGGCTTTTGGTATACCATGGAGTTTAAAAATGGAGTCCATGAATATTTGTGCAATGATGGAGGTATGGTAAGGATGGGTGATGGAATAGAAATGGACATACTTTGAGAGACAGTCCACCACCACAAGAATAACTATTTTCCCTTATGTTTAGAAAATACTTGAATAAAATCCATAGAAATAATAGTCCATACATTTTTTGGGATTGGTAAATGTTGTAGAATGCTTGGTGTATGAACTTTTTCAACTTTCATCCATTGGAAAATCTCACACTCTACCACAAAATTTTGGATGTCTTTTTAATTCCTTCACAATAGGATAATCATTTTACTCATGCATATGTCTTAAAAAAACCCTAATGGCCTACTATGGGTGAGGCATGCATCTCCTTCATGATGTCCTAATGGATTGATGAATTTTTAGAAACCAAAATATGAACTTAGTATCTTAACAATTGTCCATCCCATGAATGCAAAATGTGTTAATTAAGATTGCTTTGGAGTCAATCCCTCAAATTTTGCAAGGATGGGTCCTTGGTTACTTCTTCTTGAAGTTGGAAGACATACTTAGGAAGTAGGGAAGAGATGGCATGCAATGTTTTCTAATCCTCAAACTAATGTAAGAGGGCATATGTTGCAATATTATCCTTACCTTTCTTGTAAATAATATCATAATCATACCCCAAAAATTTGGAAACCCATTCCTATTGTGCTAAAGTAGATACCTTCTATTCTAAGAAATATATAAAACTCTGATGATACATTTGAATAGAGAAACACTTCTTAGAGATAAGGTTGCCAATTATTGACAACATGGAGGATGATCATCATTTATTTTTCATAAATGTTTTTCCCCAATTTTTTCCTAACAATACCTTACTATAAATCCAAGGATTTTCCTTCTTGCATTAAAGTTGCACCAATGCCATGGTCCCAAGGAATCATTTTTTATTATAAATAGTTTCAAAAAATTAAGAGTGGCTAACACATGTGTTGAAATCATGGCTTTATTGACATCTAAAAAATATTTTTCTATTGGAAGTGTCCACATAAACGAGATCTTATTTGACATGGTAGATAGTGGATAACATTGAACAAATCATCGATAGTAGCTAGTGAAACCCAAAATTCTTGAAAGCGCCTTGAGAGTTTGTGGTTTAGGCCAATTTTGTATATGTTTAAATTTCTTTAGATCAACCTTAACTCCCTATTGTGAAATAATATGGCTCTATTATTTGACCTCTTACATTACAAAAGAATATTTGGATCATTTGGAAAATAATTGATGGTCCTACAATAGTTGCAAAGTTTGGTCTAAATGTTGTAAGTGCTTTGACTAAGTGTGACTGTATATGATAATTTCATCAAAGAAGACCAAAATAAACCTACAAAGGAGGGTAAAATACATTTTTTCATGAGGCTCAAAAAGTGGAAGGTGCATTAGTTATACCAAAAGGTATTACTAAATATTCATAATGACCCTCATGAGTCTTGAATGTGGTTTTTGGAATGTCTTTGTCATTGATCCTTATCTGATGGTATCCATAGTAGAGATCCAACTTAGAATTTTTTTTGGAACCATGTAACTCATCTAATAACTCATTAATCATAGGAATAGGAAAATTTTCCTTAATGGTGAGCTTATTGAGTTCACTAAAGTCTACACGTAGCTACCATGACCCATTTTTATTCCTAACCAATTGTACCGATGAAGAATAAGGACTAATAGTGGATCAAATTACCCCTATTTTCAATAACTCTTGGACCAAATTATCAATTTTAAATTCTAGTACATAGGGGTATCTATAGGGTTAGATGTTAGATAGCAACCTCCCTGGTACCAATTATTTTGCATGATCATGGGAATGGTGTGGAGGTAATCCTTTGGGATCTAAAAATATAATTTTATGTTTATTCAAAAGGAGTTGCAAATATCTAGAATATTCATCCACTTTAGTATGTTGTGGATGGATTGCAAACAACTAGGCTACTACCCCATGTGAGGATTTTTTAATAATTTCTCCATTTGACTAGAAAAATGATCTAAGGAGATCCCACATGTGAGCCAAAATGAGTGTATGACCTTCCATTTTGAGTGAATTACATCCAAAGTTTGTCAAAATTACATGCTACTATTCCTAAGGCATGAAGCCATTGTACTCCCAAAACAACATCGTATCCTCCTAAAAAAAGGGTGAACATATCAATTTTAAGTTTATAATCCCCTATATTTAGCTTTAAATTCTAGCATTTCACGTTACAAGGTAATGTTCCTTTATTTTCCACCATGACTTCAAAAGAATTGCAAGAATGTATAGAGTAGTTTGCTTGCTTAGCTACTTAACAATGAATAAAATTGTGTACTACCCAAATAAATAAGAATTATAATTCTTTACACCTTGAAATATCTCATCACCTTCATAGTTTGAGGGATGAAGATTCTTGAAAGTGCATGAACTAAAAACTTTGACTATGGTTTTGTTGGCAATTTTGCATCTTGCCACATTGGGATTTTTTTGGAGCATTTTGATTGTAATGTGACAGTATTTACTTTTTTGTTTACATATTTTGTATTCAGTATTTAGTGTTGAATGTTTAAAAAGAATAAATGTAAAGCTTCATTTGGGATTCATGTTTGTTGTATCCAAAGCATACTATGAATTGATGTCTTTGGACCTATATACTCTGCAAGAATGAGGAAAGAAAAAATCAGATGAAAAATGCAAAGGGCTGAAAATTTGAAAGCACCAAGAAAGAAAGAAATAGAATGGGATTGCATTCACCCCAAGGATGGGGTGAAAGCTCCATTCACCCCATATTGGGGTGAACGTAATATCAAAATAAGCAAGACTTGGTGAAAAAGGGTTCACGTTAAAACACTATTGCATTCTCCCCGATTGAGGGGTGAACATCCCGTTCACCCCCTCCCATGGGCGAACGCACTCTAAAAAAATTAGGATGTGATGCTATCACATTCACCCTAGTTAAGGGGTAAAAATCCTGTTCACCCCTCCCAGGGGTGAACATACCCCAAAGGTGCCACAATCGCATTCACCCTGATTTAGGGGTGAACATTTCGTTCACATTTCCCAAGGGTGAACATGTTTTTTAGTAAAGTCATGCAAACGTACCGAGCAAATAAATATTGGGTGAAAGTGATTTTTTTGAAGGGTGAAATCAGTTTCAAACAAAAAATAGAGCCATCCAATTATGAAGTGTCACTACGGTCTATCATGAATATAATTAAGGTTTTGAAGGTGCCTAGAATAGGTTTTACATGCATTAAATGATGGTGGCAGAGAGTAACTCGAATTGTGAATCTCAAGTAAAGAATGAATCTTTATGAGACGAATGGAAGAATTTTCAAAGTAAGAGTGCATTTTCAAAGCATCAAACGTCCCTTAATTTTTTGTGCACCGACACCAAAAATGCTAATTTCTTGGGAATGTTCCCTTAAAAGGTGGATCGTTATTCCAGAAGGATGGATTTTTAATATTTCCAAGGAGGAATTCCCTCACTTTTGTTCCTGATCTGTGATCATTTTGTCCTCATGTGCATTTAATGAAAGAGGTGAAATCCTCTATAAATACTAATCAAATTTCTATTGTAAAAGGAGGTTGGACATTTTGTAAGAAAACTTCTTAAGTTCTCTGCATCAATAGAAGAGACTTGGCTTCTAAAATTTGCAAGCATTCTTATGTGTGTGATTTCCTTCTATTTTTAAGCATTTCTGTTTATGCTCATGTTCCTGCTGTTAAGTTTAAAATTCTATTTCTGGATTTAAAACATTGTTGGTGAGTGAGTAAGTTTTGGAATGCAATCTGGAGGTTGTCTCTGCAAAGGTGTGAGTGAAATTTTGTTGCCTTCCTCCTATTACATGTTGTTATAAAACTTGGTGGAATTCTTGCTACTAGTCTGCCCCAAATCCTACACTTTGGCCTGTGGCCATATTTCCCTTTCTTTCTATTATTTTCAATTTCTTTCTTGCAACTCTAGTCTTAAACTAGTGTAGGAGTTAGTTTGGGAGCCAACCCTCTCTGGATATTGGCACGGGGGACATTTCTTTCCTCCGGACTTTCAATGTTGGCCATATCTAGGGTGCACAAATGAAGTTTTTTTTATTAGGCAGATATTTGACCAATATTTTTTGGCACGCCCGATGGGACCTCAAAAGTTCCACTTCCAATAGTATTAAGGTTTGATGTTCGCCTTCGTGTTGTATAGTTAGAACATCTGGTGACTCGATTACACCCAAAAATCTCCAAACATGAGTACAATGAAAGTTGTGTCTCATGAATACAAGATCAAAGGCCAAAAATCTAGATCATCAAATTGAGTTCTATGAACTTGATATTCAAAGGCTAGGGGAACATCCTCAATTAGCCACTTTACGTCGTACATCTTCATTACCTCATACATCCCATATATCATCTGCCACATCATCACGACTAGTCGATGTATTCTCTACTCCTACAAGCCTAGTTAGCATTACTACTAGTGTTCCTCAAGTTACACCCCACACACCACCCCACATGGCTCAGAATCCTCCACCACAAAAGTCACAACCACCTAGACAGTTCCCAACATGGAACAACTCAGGGACCTTGAACTTACAAGCACAAAATCTAGTGCCTCAAGCAACTTTGAAGGCTTTGCCGACCTATGATGGTACTGGTAAAATGACCTATGAGCATATTCAAGATGTAGCTTCTTTGGCTACAATCCATGGAATTATAGATGAAGACATGATGGTAAAGTTGTTGGTATTATCGCTGAGAGGGAAATTGTTGTATTGGTACCGATCATTGCAACTTGGTACTATTACCTCATGGGATCAGTTGGTAGAGTTGTTGATTAAAAATTTTCATGAACAAGTTGACCCATATTCCTTGTTGCACTAGTTTACAATGATTCAAAGACATCCATAGGAGGAAATAGTTGATTTCAATGTCAGGTTCGCTCAAAGCTAGCAAAGAGTTCCTGATGGTTTGTGGCCCACACATGAACAAGCCACATTCTACTACCTTAGGGTGTTTAGCACTAAAATTGGTATGGTCGTGCGACAAGCCAATGTGACTACATTCCCAAACCTGTATACTCAGGCACAAAAGGTTGAATCTGACCTAATTGTTGTAGGTAGGCTTCCCCCAAAAAATGACTATGCCCATTCTTCCTGACCTCCCACAGTATTTGTATTCCAGCACATTTTTGTAGCCCATGCCTTCCATGTACCCAGTTTCCTCATGGAGTTCAAGCCCGCCTCATATGGCTTCGATCCCTGTCCCACAATGTCCGACTCCAAGTTTTCCATAATTGCCCACTCAATTAGTACCCTAGCTACCATCACCCATTCCTTTTATAGCATTTCCAGTGCCATCATTTCCATTACCGTTTCCCACGCCGCCAGCACCTCTAACTTTGCCAACACCTCCCTCATCATCCAATCTTGATCCTTTCACAACATTGTTGCAAGAGGTGAAATCTAACAATTCGGCCTTAAGGACGATATCAAATGAGCTTATGGTAGTGAGAAAGAAGTAAGCTGAGGCTGAATTTTGATCGAGGAGGTTTCAAACCCCACCGATTACTCGAGAGCAATAATATTCCAGTAGAGGTCCCGAGAAGAGCACAACGGTGCTAGAAAATGAGGAGGCTAGCGCAACAAAAAAGGCATACTAGTGTTCAACATGCAATGATCCTCATGGAGAAGAAACCTGCATGGTGCATATGAATTATGTGCAAATGCTAGCAAAGATTTCGGTTGGTGGATAAGTCAATATGATCAGGGAAGTTGATCACAATTTTATGATGCCATATTTGGAGCAAGTTTCGGTTCTTACGAGATCCAAAAAAATCCAATAAATGTAGATCCAGCTAAGCTCAAACCTTTGAAGGTCCCTGTAGAGCCAAAGAGGCAAGATGAAAAAGGGCAACCTCTAGTGAAAGCACCTAGTGTAAGGACTAAGGAGTAGGATTCTATCAAGTTGAAATATTTACTACCTAAGCAAGCTCAAGAAAAAGCCCAAACTAAGGTATCAACTTCACAACCTATAGTAGCTTCTCAAACACAAAATGAAACAAAAGAGCAGGCCAAGGAGTGACTCAAGTACCCATCATTGACTAAGAGATAAAGAGTGGAATCTACTCAACAATATCGAGATAAGTACGAATGGGCCACGAAAGAGAAGGCTTTGACCATCTTGAATTATAATATTATGGAAGAAATGAAGAAGATACCCGCAAAAGTAAGCTTGTATGATGCACTATAATTTATGGGGCAAGTTGACCCATTGCAAGAATCTTTGAAGACTACTAAATATCAAAAGAAAACTCTTTCCCAAATAGTCTTGGTATAAGCACTGCCAACTTCGATAATAGGAAAGAATAGACCACCCCCATTTTATTTTTCACTAAGAATGGAGGGGTGGATCATACACAATTGTATGATTGATTTCGACATTGCGACTATTGTCATGCCAAAGGAAGTATGTGAAGTGATGGGGATGGAATATACAAGGAGTAGCCCAGGAGTGTTGCAGCTAGATGGAACCCCAGTCAAAATGGTGGGAGTAATCAAAGACATTCCAATTGTTCTTCATAGTATGCCACAAATCATGGTTATCCAGGAAGTGGTAGTAGTTGACCTGGAGCCATACTTTAGCATGTGCCTCTCAAGGGAGTTCACAACTAAGTTGGGAGGATATATTTCCTTAGACTACTCGCACTTGGAGATACCATTCAAAGGAAAGAGGATTCACATTCACAATGAAAAGCCATCGCCTTTTCACATTGAAAATTTGGAAGAGGAAGAAGAAGCTCCAGGTGCAGTTAACATGATGACTGAAGAGCTAGAAGAGGTTGACTTGATGGAAGAAGCGTTGGGAGAGCTTCACCTTGAAGATGAGTTTTTTCTCACATATTTTAATGCAATTATTAGAACATACATTGGTTGTTATACAATAACCAAGCCCAAGCAAATTGAAGAAGAAGTCCCTGATTCCCTGAGTCCTGACACAGATCAGTTATGGAAGTTGTATTTTGATGGTGCTAGATGTAAGAATGGCATAGGAGCTAGTGTCGTGTTGATCTCCCCCATAGGGTTACAGAAGACTTATTCTTATAGGTTGACGTGGAGTTGCACAAATAATGCAGTTGAATATGAAGCATTATGCCTTGGGTTGAAGAAAGCTAAAAAATTGGGCATTAAACAATTGCAAATTTTTGGTGACTTCGAACTTATTGTTAATTATACTACTAATAAGTGTGTGTCAAAGCAGCATTACCTAAAATCTTATCGCAACAGAGTGTGGGATCTATTTGAATCCTTCACAGCTTTGAACATTCAGGCCATTTCTCGGGAATAGAACAAACACACAAATATTCTAGCATCTCTCGGTGCGAATTATTCTCCCACGAAGCAAGTAGTTAGAAATCCCAAGACTGTCAGAGTGATCTATAGACCTTCAGTTCTAGACAAGAATCTTCATTGGCAAGTATTCGACAATGATGAAAAAATAGTCAATTTTTGCTTAGAGAAGCTGCTAGCGTAGACGATAGAATGCTTGCTAAGGAAGAAAAAGAAGGTATGATCCAATTGAAGAACAATCATATTCCCAGAGGTTTGATTTCTTTGGAGAGTTTTTTTGATCAGAATGATAGGTTTGAAAAGCATAGGATCAAAGTGGATGTAAAGGAGTATAAGGAATTACAGCTAGAACCTGAAAAGATCATTAAAATTAGAACTGATTGTGTCCCTAAGGAGTTGGAAGATATTAAGAACTTGTGCTATGAGTACCCCGACATCGTGGCATGGAGCTATCAAGATTTAAAGGGATATGAAAAGAATGTAATCCAGCATACCATTGAGCTACAGGAGGGGGTGAGACCTTTTCGAAAAAAATAGCATCCTATCAATCCCAAGATCGAAGTGCTTATGAAGGCGGAATTATTGAAGATGTTGGAGGTAAAGATAATTTATCCAATCAAGCACTCAACATGGGTGGTGAACCTGGTCCCAGTGTGGAAGAAGAACGGAGACATTCGGTTGTGTGTTGAATTTCACAACCTAAACCAGGCATCATTGAAGGATCATTACCCTCTACCATAGATTGATCAAATCCTTCATGTGGTAGCCAGTGCATAGAGATTCTCACTACTAGATGGTTTCTCTGGATATAATCAAATCTGGGTGAAAGATGAAGACCAACATAAAATAACCTTCACCACTAAGTGGGGCACCTTCGCTTACCAACGGATGCCCTTTGGACTCTCAAATGCTGGTGCTACTTTTCAAAGGGCCATGGACATTGCTTTTGGTGAGTTATTGAATAGAATTATTGTGATATATCTTGATGATATGACTATGTTTTCACATCACAAAGAAGACCACGTAGCTCATTTGAGGCAAGTGTTTGAGAAGTGTCATGAATTCAGGATTTCTATTAATACGAAGAAGTCAATATTTGTTGTTAAAGAAGGGAAGTTGTTGGGCCATGTGATCTCTCAAGAAGGATTGGAAATTGACCCTACAAGAGCTGAAGCCCTAATGAAGTTACCATTTCCTACTAACAAAAAGGACTTGCAATCCTTCTTTGGTCAAATAAATTTCATCCGCAAGTTTATTGCTGACTTTGCTCAGGTTGTGAAGCCCATGATGGAGCTCTTGAAGAAGAATTCTGAGTTTAAGTGGATAGAAGATAGGAAATGAGATTTCCAAGAAATTAAATAAAGGATCACACAAGCTCCGATTTTAATTAATCCTGACCATTCAAAATATTTCATTCTCTATGCGGTGGGTGAGCAAGAGAGTTATGTTGCAGTGTTAACACAGAGCAAGAGGATGGAGAAGAGAAGTCGATTGCCTTCTTGAGCCAAGTTATTGCACCACATCAAGAGAAGTATAACTTTATTGAAAAATAGGTCTATGCAGTAATGAAATCATTGAAGAAGTTTTGACACTTTGTTTCTCAAAGCAAAACTATGGTTTACGTGATACATCTCGATGTTCAAAATTTTATACTCCAAGGAGAACTAGGTGATAAAAGGGCAGGCTAGGTCTCAAAAATTCAAGAATATGATGTAGAAATTAGACTAAAAAATCTATTTCATGGGTGAGCTTTATGCCAAGGGTTAACTAAAAGTGCTACTTTTGAATCATTGGATGCAGTGCATAAAGGAGACATTGGCGAAACCATTTGCGCAAATCATAGTTTGATCAATTGAGACTGGATAGAAGAATTGGTTAATTATTTTACTTAAGGAAAACCCCCAATTCACATTGATGCTTCATAGCATTGGATATGTATGCTGCAAGCACTCAAATACGTTCTATTGCCAAATG
This sequence comes from Wollemia nobilis, assembly GCA_028583015.1. Lineage (NCBI taxonomy): Eukaryota > Viridiplantae > Streptophyta > Pinopsida > Araucariales > Araucariaceae > Wollemia > Wollemia nobilis. The sequence continues at coordinate 3,346,089 of JAQPPZ010017077.1, read as the reverse complement.
TACTGTTTCACAAGAACATTGATGGAGTTCTTCTCAGGTGTGTGAAGGAGTTCGAAAAGGAGAAAATATTGGAGGAATTTCATTTTGGGTTATCTAGTGGTCACTATGTAGGTAGGCCTATGGACTTAAAAATTATTCGAGTAGGCTATTTATGGCCCACTCTATTTGTAGATGCCCATAAAGTGAGTCAACATTGTGATAGTTGTCAGCGATACATTGGTAGAATTAGAAAAGGAGCTTTGCCTTTATGTCCAATTCAAGTGGAAGCACATTTTCAGTAGTGGGGTCTTGACTTCATCGGAGTCATTGATCCTCATTCCTCCACAGAGCACAAGTACATCTTAATGACAACTGACTATTTCACTAGATGGGCGGAAGCTATTCCTACCAAGAAGGTAGATCAAGCAACTGTTATCTCTTTTCTAGAAGGGATCATTACTCATTTTGGCATCCCAGATTCAATTGTGACTGATAATGGAACTCCATTCATTGGGGCTAAAATCATAGAGTTCACAAGAAGATATGGCATATATCTCAAGACATTGTCCAATTATTACCCACAAGGGAATGGGTTGGCCGAATCTACCAATAAAAATTTTTTGTGAATTTTAAAAAGGACGATGGGCAGTAATAAAAGAAGTTGGAACTTGTTGTTGAACCAGGTGCTTTGGGTAGATCGCATCTCCGTGAAGAAATCTATTAAAACTTCTCCGTACGCTTTGGTGTATGGGAAAGAAGCTACTCTCCCCACTCATATTGAGCTTTCGGTACTCCAAACATTGCAGTTGTTTCAAGATGAAAATGAAGAATATGATCCTATGAGTGCAAGGTTGGCACAATTATTGTAGTTAGAGGAGGATAGGGAGTAGTCTTATCAAGTGTTTTCTAAGCACGCTAAAAAAATATAGAAGTGGTTTGGGAAAAAAAATTACTAAACGTGGTTTTTAGGTTGGAGACTTGGTTTTAAAATGGAACAAGAAGAAGGCTAAGCCAAGGAAACACCATAAGTTTGATGCTATCTGGGAAGGCCCTTTTCAAATTTTTATAGTAAATTCAGCAAATGCTTATCACCTTCGTGATCTGGAGGGTTGTGACCTTCCTATTCTAGTAAACGGTCTTCATCTGAAGGCCTATATTCAATGATGATGTTCTGATGAGGTACCATCTTGTACATATGTAAATATTCTTTTCAATATGTCATTTATTTTTAATTGTTGATGTTATATATATATATAAAGAAAAAATAAGAAAACATGGAGAAGCAAAGATAGTGTTGTATGATGCCTGGGAAGCACCCTCTTTTGAAGATTAATTTGGGCATTAAAAAGTAAAGTTGCGTTCTCTCTCACACTCCCAGGAGTCTTCACCCCATAAGCAAAATGTAGAATCACAGGTTCTTTCCTAGGGGTGAATGAAAATAAAACAAACCATATCCTTAAAATGTGTTTGCATAGGTGATGGGTGCATCGACCGCTTACTCTTTGACCAGGGTGAAGTCGTAGGTAATGTCATGTCCCTTTCGGAGCGAAAGAAAACAAGATACAACATTCTTAAAATTATGTTCACCATGAAGGGGGCCGATGCCACCCTTCACCCCAAACCTAAGGTGAACACATTGATGGTTTAGATATGGGCGAAGATAAATGCAGGTTTGAAAGTGCATTCACCCTAGGTGACGGGCACAATGGTTGTATGCCCTGGTTTTGAGTGAACACGTCGGGAGTAGTGATGAGGGTTTGTTTTTTAAATATATGTATATAACACAAAATAAAAGAGAAAAGAAGGTTAGTTCATGTAATTAATTTTTTAATAATCTTTATTATTTTAATGAGCTCTTTTGAAGGAAAAATCAAAAGTAAAAAGGAGAGAAATATTTCCGTAGAGACAATTTTGTTTTTAGAGAATATGATTTTCTAATAAAAGAAAAGGGCATTGTTTTTAGAAAAAGCAATTTTGTTGGTTTTTTTCCTAAATATGGGCGAAAGCATTGAAGAGGAAAAATTTATTAAAGGGGTTTTCACCGTAGAACTTCCAAGCAGAATTGAAGTCGCCCTGAGATGAAGAGAGGAGGAGATATTTTGCTCAGATTTTTGAAGATGTCATCAAAAGGGAAAAATTAGTGTGTGTCCACAAAGCGATTTTGCCGAAGGAAAGAGGGCAAGCACATTTCTTTTTGGGAGCACGTTGCAAAGACAATCATGCCCTTGGCTACGTGGTAGCTATCAGAGAACATGAATGTGGGTAAAGAGGCAATGTGAATGCATTTAATTTAAAACATGTGCCCTATATAATTTTTATGTTCCCAAGGAGAAGAATATATTTATCATTGGCTATTAAGCGATCGATTTATTTTTTCAAGAAAGCTTTGGGCGCTAGGGCACGATTTACAACAAAATTATGTGAAAAAGGGCACTCTTTCCCAGGAAGATCTAGTAGTGAATCAAATAAAAACTCATTGGAACATTGGGAATGGTTTCGGGCTAGCGGATCAATACCCACATTCTCTCGAAAGTGCTCAAGGCTAATTTGGCATTTATTGCGGTAGTTGAGGAGAAGCTCTATATAAAGGATGAGGTAAAAAGGCTCACAGTTTATTTTTCTTTTAAATTTTTACTACCGTGTATTTTTGAACTATAGTTGTAGAAGTGTCCAGAGAGTGTTCAAAATATTTTTTAGAATCAAGAGGCAATGGGGAAGTGAATCAAAGAACCTAAGGAAGCTACAGAAGATACAAAAGATAAAAATTAAAAGTCTAGATCTAAGAAGGCTCGAAAAAAAATGACTATGTCGACTTGGACCCATACGAAGATACTATGGCAGAAATTGGTGATTGCCTCATTACCCACAAATACATGGAAATATTACGATAGGATGTTGAATCGATAGTAAGCCAAGGAGTAAAATCAAATAGCTCACTAATAGTGCCCTATCATTCGTAGCTATTTTGGTACCTGTGTCTGTTTGTGCATCCATACCCTGAGCTTGTACGTCTCATTGCTCAATTTTATGACCCATTTACTAGAGTTGTAAGGAATGCTCGGAGAAAAATTCTTTTCACCATCACCCTAGATGAGGTTCAGGAGGCATTTTCTTGTGGATTGAAGTCCCCTTCTTATACGGTGAATAAGAAATTGCATACTGATGAGTAGGAAGATAGATACGTCTCCATAGTGACAATGCACCAATTTATGGAGACTCAACTGATTAAAGAGCCGCAGATGGGGAAACTTCCCATAATATTTCAAGATCTTGGACATATATTCTATGTTGGCATGGGTTTACCATCAGATGAAATTATGCATAAATGGCAAGCGACAATAACACAATGTATTTTTCATGTGGAGTTTTATTCCCTTGTTGCCATGACATAGCGAACCCACCCGATATTTTTGATTGGGATAATTTTGTTTCCTAGAGGGTGAATTTCCAATTGGAGAAGTTGTAGATTGGAGAGGCGAAGTCATTCAGGCACTCTTCATTTTTAATTTGGTTTTTCTTTTTCTAGCTTTAGCAATGCTTTCCTTTTATTATAGTAATGCAGGTAGGTGAGAATAATGAAGTCCTACCAGTTTATATGTGGACTCCTATTTTGATGAGGGGGTCATTTTACAGTTTTAATAGTTGGTTTTTGGGCCCAAAAATATAATTGCTTTGTGGTACATGTGAAAGAGTTTTGCGAGAGTTAATAGATGCAGTTGTTGCACAAGAAAATGGAGATATTTTTTTGCTTACCCAAGGTGTAGTTGTGAGAATTTTTGGTTTCATGGGTAAGCCATTTTTATTGTCCTATTTTTATATAAAGCATGTGTTTGCCATGGAGGTAGTGCCCCAGTCAGATTGTGTCAATGATGTGTATGGGCTTGGGCATGAAAAGAAGAAAATATGTAATATGTTGTTTTAATTTGGTAGTATTGAAGTGAGCCAAGTTGGATAGAATCAACTCTTGACTATAGCATTGCAAGATTTGGGTCTGATAGAGTTGCCATAGCTCTAGAGATATGAACCTTTGGGTAAGTTTTTAGCTATTGTAAAGGCCAAATATTTTCATTTTTTCCCTCGAGTGGACATTCAGAAGAATAGAAATAACTTTGATGGGTCGGATATGAATTGACATATTGAGAAATGACAATGCTTCCACCTTGGCACAACTATTATGAGCAAGAAATGGAGTATAACCCAACCCAAAATAAGTCATAAATCCCTCTATCAGGTTTATTCAGTTAAGTAAAAGCAAGTGCACCTGAATGGAATGAGGAGAAAATCATGAATTGGTGGATAATGCAGATTCATCAAGGGAAGCCGACTACACCTTACGGGCTGAAGTCAGATGAAATTTTTTTAGATAGTTATGATGAATATATCAACTCATATTAGCCTGTCACCTTCACCAACATTTTACCACTAAGTTTTCAAATTTTTGATAGTGGAGAAGATGAAACTAAAGGAGAATACCCAACAACTGGGAAGGAGATTCCAGAGGAGGAAGGGAAGTAATATGAGTTTAAACGATGATCCCAGTGGAAAAAAAATTTGGAAGAAGTGCCCACATAAAAAAAAGTAAGATGTGTCAAAAGAACCATCTCTTCCTAAGGCAACAAAAAGGCCAATTACTATCACCATAACTAATTCTATCACCAAGGTTTCGATTGCAACAGTTTCTACAGTTTCATCTATTTTGGCCATAATTAGTAGAGCTCCCGATGAAAGTTCCACAAATATTTTAGATGGCCCCAGAATAAGAGGAGGATAATTGATCAGAGAGCTCCTGGGTAGAAGTTTAATATGGTGAAGACAATATAGAAATTGAAGCAAGTGTGGAGGCACAACAACAAGAGGAAGTCATTTTACAGTCATCCCCATCACCACATCTCATGGTACTCAGCCTCGAAGGTACATCTTTTATCCTTATTTCTTATTCTCCAGATCATATAGTGACTTTTGTTTCACTTCCACCATCTTTAGACACATAAAACATGTCATGTTTAGGAGACTACCCATATGGGCATATTCTCAAACCATATGAACCCTCTTGGATCTCTCCAAGAGCAAGCAGTGGTCCTCACCACTCAAGAAGGGTAGTTTTGGCCCATCCAGGCTTGGTCACTCTCAAGAAGAATGACCAGCACAACTGGCCACTGAAGACTATAGCGACCACATCTAGCCACTAAACCTGATAGTGACCAGGGTCACACATAGTATGGCAATGAATATGGGCCCAGATCATGTAGTCTGACTGAACCTTTGCATGGATAATAGGAATATTTTGGTGAGGAACTCCTTGAGCTCCTCCTATATACTCCTTCCATTCTAGTTTGTGACTGATGCTCCTCACCCAGGATGGTCGGTCGCATGCAATTCATACTGAAGCTTCTATTGGAAGCCAGAGCTAAGAGGGAATTATACATATAGTCTCTCCCATGAAAAGCAAAGGATCCACCAAGTTTTAGAGTTAAGTAGTGAAGCCCTGTCAAAATGGAGGACCAATATTTAGCACTTTGAGGAGCATTGTAGTGCCATTCGGTTGAGCTAAGCCCATGCATAAGTTATCAGATTTACCATTCCTGCCCACCAGTAAGTGCAAGAGACACACTCAGTGACCCTTTAACATAAATTTTGGAAAATAGGATATTGTACAAATCCTTGAATCACAAAGAGGAGAGCATTACATCGTGGCCACTATCTTAGATAGTGGCCCGTAGACACATATTAGGGCACAAATGTTATTTCCTCTTACTTTTAGTTTAGCTTTATTATTACTTGATTTATGGCTTGGTCATATTTTAGATCTATTTTCATTAATGCTTCTATTCTATATTTCTTAGCTTTCTATGCATCTATTACTCTGTTCATGTTCACATTTCATTATTATTATCATGAGTATTCATATCCGCTAAAAAATGACTCATTCGGAGAGGCGGTCCATCCTACTGAGCGTGCTTTGTTATTTTCATGAGCATAGGTTCAGATCATCAAGACCATATCAAAGCAGTAGGAGCATAAATATCCCTCCAGGACTAGATTTGGAGAAGGGGGCATTTGTAAGCTACCATATAGTGTCATGTGTGGGGCCAAGAGGCCTGTGTAGATGCATCGTTCCCTTGCGGGGAATATATCTTATCACTGCTCTATGTTTGTGTATATATTTGTATCAAAATTATGGGTATCCCTCAAAGGGATGAACTTGTAACCGAGGATCCAAGATATCAATAAATAAAGTATCTTTATTTATTTATTATTTTTTGTGTTGCATGTGCTTTCAATACTTTCATTTTGTGCAAGTGGTAGCATATACGATAAACCAATATCAAAAGTAGGGTAGCTGAGGTGCATGCTTCCTAGGGTCACACATATGGTGATCACGATGGGACCCCCACCAAGTTTTTTTTTTGGTCATTTTACTAATCATTCAAGTGTGTTTTTATGTGCAGGCTTGGTAGCTCTAGTCGATAGTGGCCATAAAATCTCAGCCACTATAGCCTTTAGCATCCAGAATCAACCACTCTGGTCAAAAGTGGCCAACATAAAAGTGCAACAAAAGATAGAATGTTCATCATTAGATGAAGAATTGATATTGGTACAAATACTTGATTCTCTATGATTTTCTATCTACATTTATTTTCCAAAAATAGCAAGCAAAAACATAATCTAAGTAGGGAAAAGCAAAGAAAATGAAAATAAAACTACATTGTACGTTTCTTATATTTCTCTAGTTTCCTCTAGGTACTACTAGGAATAGTGAGCCTCTACTTGTAAGGTCTAACCTAGTCTCTAGCATGCTAGTATTATGTGTGATTAGTTTGCTTGCACGTGGCCCAATCAGTAGGTCACCCATTCATAAAGTAGGAGGTACATTGCATGAAAATAATCTATAATAAATTAGATATGCATCTCTCTAAAAGAAAAATATTCTTTTTAGGTATGTAGTGATGTAAAGCATTCATGTTGGTTGATGCATCATTCTATATTTCAAAGTTTAAAAATAACTCCACACACTTGCACATTCCACAAAAATATTGGTAAGGTTAGATTTCATCACTGACCCTCAATTCAGACCGGTGACGTTGAAATTCATCTCCTTCCACTAGATTGATTCCTAGACATCCTTAGATAGAATATAGAGGTCCTTATTAGTTGGTGTAGGTCAATTATGTTCAAAATGTCTCCCACTATTTCATAGTGGAAGATCTAGGTGAACCCCCCACTGGGATTTAAGTAGTGTACTCTAGACTCTTGAGAAATTGTGTTTGGCACTAGCGTTCCTAGTTTCCACCTTGATTGAGTTTCCTCATTCTAAGTCCAAAACTGAACAAGAAGTGAATATCAACTACAAATACAAACACACCAAATAGTTTAGGGAACACACAAAATCCTTAAAAGAGATAAACACTTGCTTGCTTTGTTTATGTAATTTGTAAACTAATCAAGAAGATAATGCATAATCATAATGGTGAACACACAAAGCAACTACCATTGGTCCAACATCGAGGGGGAGACTAATGCTCCTAGCACTCACAATCACATTGGTGTGGAGCTGCCCACCCGTAGTGTAGTCGGATGAAGTTCGACAAGTCTTAGGGGTGATAATTCAACCCTTGGGGGGACTCCATGAGAAACCCCAACAAGAGATACACATCCTGGTTACTCACCTCATAGACATGAGGAGGCCTCAAGGCCCTGATCGACATAGATAGACAAGGATTCTTCATGGTGTCTCTCATCACATAGATAAGAGGGGGAATCATGACCTCCCTCTTTGCACTAACATGCAGAAGCATCCCAACCTCCATCGTTGCATATACATATGAAGGCTATAAGACCTCCATCATTGAAACAGTGTGAGAAATCATCAAGACTATCCTCATCACATAGGCATGCAGGGGTTACAAGACCCCAAGCTTCATAGGAAATACATAGGATAGATCCACCCACTGAGGGGCAATACCATAGGGCTACACCCAAGCATATATCCTGAACATCCTACAACCTCCCTGTATATGGGAGCATACCCTTAGACTATCATCTCATTTGCACCAATGGGACTCCATGGGAGAAACTATGGAGAACCCAAAAACTTGACAAGTTGGATCGAGAGCCCTCAAGACTAACTCTGAGAAGCATCACTACCACACATTCTACTTTAGGAAGTTCATGTAGTGTAGCCACTAGATGTACCAATGAATCAAGGGAATCTTTAGAGTGATCCTATAGCACATACACTACTTTAGATCATGAGCATAATCAACCCTTAACATAGTACATAGATAAATTCACCCTAGTAGATAGGGGTAGGCACACAAAATTAGTCTCCCTGAGAGATCGCAACATTAGAACTCCTTACACAGAGGTATAAAGACATGAACCCTCATAGCAGGTCACTCTTATCACCTACATAGGTTTGAAGAAGAGCTACGCATTGAATGGGAATGCATTGAAGATATTGAGCAAGAAGAGTGCAAGAAAAGTGATGCAGGAGCATCCAACGAAAGGCAAAATACCGCAAAGAAGAGAAAGTGTCACGATATCACGACATGTCACATATTTGCGACTAGAAGACAAGAGGAGGCGTAAGAGAGAAAAATGTCGTTATATTGTGACATGTCGCATTATCATGACCAAAGGACGAGAGAAAGTGCAAAGGAGAAAAAGTGTCACGATATCGTGACATGTCACATTTTCGTGACTAAAATATGAGAGAAGGCGCAGGAGAGAAAAAGTGTCATGATATCGTGACATGTTGCATTATCACGACTACAAGAGAAGAGAAAGGGGAAGAAGGAAAAAGTGTCACGATATCACGACATGTTGGCAAAGAAGAGAAAAGTGTCATGATATCGCAACATGTCACATTTTTGCAACCAAATAAAAGAAAAGAAAGGGCAAGCGATTACAGGATCCGTTACAGAGGAAATTACCGAGCGGTGGTATACCAAACATCATCATTGGTTGACAGGTGGACAAAGTCTACAATGGTAGCACTGAACAACACGTGGTACCAAGGTGTAATGAAAGCAGATGAAGATCAAGAGTTAGAAAGAAATATGTTTCGAAAGCCAAGAAAATGAAGAGGCACAGGAAACAAAATGGAGAGTCACACCAGAGATTTTAAAAGGGGAAGTGAAGGCATGCACAAGGGTCAAAAAACTGCTGAGATAGAGTTGTAGAGCTAAAGGCAAGAGGGCCACTCTAGACCTGTCTGGGCTATTTTTCTTCTAGGGGGGAGGAGCCAAGTTTTGAGATTCATGGGATGTATAGTTCTTGAGTGTGTGAGCAGATCGCCGAAAGGGAGGCAACTTGCACTTGAAAAAGAAAACTACACCTGTGGGCTACTGTTGTAATTGGTTTTTCAAGTTGTTTAATGAAATTTTTTTTGTGGTATTGGTGTGAGAATTTGTGTCCCCCATATGTTTTTCTTCCTGGGTGAAATATGTTATAATAGAAAAAAATAAAATAAACTATCTTTCGGGATAAAGGAGTTTATTTGGTAGACTACTGCCATTATTGTAAATTTTTCCAAGCGTAATGAATGAGAATTGAGAATTTGGGATGAGCGATTTATGGTCCCCCATCAAGGGGTATCAGAGCACAATTTTTGGTCCCCCATAAGGTGGTATCAGAGCACAATTTTTGGTCCCCCATCAGGTGCTATCAGAGCGTGAGTTCTTGAGTGTGTAAACATATCGTCGAAAGTGAGGCAGTTTGCACCAGTATCTATGGAAGAGCGAAATTTCTTGAGTGTGTAAATAGATCATCGAAAGTGAGGCAATTTGCATTAGGATATATGGAAGGGTTGTGAGAAGAGAGTGAAGAAGAATGCCTCCATGAAGAAACCATGGTGGTGGAAGAAATATGGTGCCAGTAGGATATTTTAGAGCTTTGCAAAGGCAAGTTCAGGCCCTACAAGAGGAGCTGCGCAGAGGGCTTGAGCCCAAAGGAGAACAAGGAAGCAAAGATGAAGTTGATGAAGAAGAAGACCAGTTTGAGGAAGAAGAAGAGGCTGTAGATCCTACACAATCTAGGTTATACAGAGCCATCTCCCATATTGGAAAGAAACCAAAGATGGAGGTTTCTATGTATTCTAGAAATCTTGATCTAGAGGAGTTGATTGACTAGATCAATGATTTGGAAGAATAATTTGAGTATGAGGAGGTTGAATATCTTGATAGGGTCAGATTTGCTAAGACCAAGCTGAAGGGTCATGCTAGCATATGGTGGAAAGGAGTGTAGCTGGAAAGAAATAAAAGAGGAAAAGAAAATAACAAGATGTGATAGAATGGTAGATATGTTGAAAAGATAGTTTATTCCTATAGATTACGAATTGGATCTATTGAGGAAAATACAAAGTTTGAGACAATAAAACAAATCTATCAAAGAATATACAAAGGAGTTTTACCAGATCTCAATCAGAACTGGTCATTCTGAGGCTAACAAGGAGAAGGTAGCCCATTACATCAATGGATTGAGAACCAATATTCAAGAAGAGTTGAGTCTAGTTAGGATGAGCACCATTGAGGATGTTTACCAATTTGCTCTAAAATTTGAAGAGAAGCTGAACAGAAGGTTTGAGGGTAAGAAGAAAGGAAGAGGTCATGGAGAAAGAACTAGTGGAAGAATAGATGGAGGACAAGATGAGAAGAAAGAAGAATCTAGTAGCAATCAAGATCAGAAGGGAGATAATGATTACAATCCTTGTGATCAGAAAAATGGCTACCCAAGAGGAAGAGGTAGATCTGGATGTGGGTATGGAAGAGAAGGATTTCATGGAACCTATTTCCATTATGGCAAAGAAGGACATTGAGCATACGAGTGTCCACAACACCAAGAAAGGATGAATAAGAGACTTGAAGGTCCTGCCAGAGCTGCTGTGGCAGATGAGGGTGCTGAATCAGAACATTCTAAGGAGGCAGATAGAGGAGAAATGATGGTCGCAAGGAGAACCTTGTTGAATGAGGAGAAAGGATCAGACCAGAGGAGAAGCCTATTTCGCACAAGGTGCAAATGTTCAGACAAGGTCTGTAATGTTATTATAGATAATGGTAGTACTGATAACTTGGTCTCTGAAGAAATGGTTACTAAGTTATAGTTAGAGAGGAGGAGACACCCACTTCCATACCGAATTGCATGGTTGCAGGAGGACCACAGGGCATTGGTTAGTGAACAGTCCTTAGTCAAGTTCAATATTGGGAGATACCAAGATGAGGTCTTGTGTGATATTTTGCCTATGGATGCTTGCTATATGTTGTTGGGAAGGCCATGGCAGTTTGATCACCATGTAGTCCATGATGGACATGCCAAAACTTACTCCCTAACAAATGAATGAGTGTTCCATAAACTAAATCCACTGAAGGGGATGAATGAAAAGAGGCTGCTAACAACAATGAGAGTGGAAGTTGTGGGGTTTGAAGAACTTAAGGGTTTGCACCCTAAAGACCTAGATTTTGCTAAATATTGGAGAGCTGGTGTAGCCCCAGTTAAAAGGAATGTGATAGAATAGAGCAAAAGTGAATGTCACTTCTCAATCCACCCCGGTTGTTTGATGCAGGAGCATCCAGCAAAAGGCAAAATACTGCAAAGAAGAGAAAGTGTCATGATATCACGACATGTCGACAAAGAAGAAAAAGTGTCATGATATCATGACATGTCACATTTTCATGACCAAAAGACAAGAGGAGGCACAAGAGAGAAAAATGTCGCTATATCGCGACATGTCACATTTTTGTGACCAAAGGACGAGATAAGGCACCAAGGAGAAAAAGTGTTGCGATATCGCGACATGTCGCATTTTCACGACCAAAAGATGAGAGAAGGCACAAGAGAGAAAAAGTGTCGCGATATCATGACATGTCGTATTATCGCGACTACAAGACAAGAGAAATGGAAAGAAGGAAAAAGTGTCACGATATCGCGACATGTTGGCAAAGAAGAGAAAAGTGTTGCGATATCGTGACATGTCACATTTTTGTGATCAAAAAAAGAAAATAAAGGGTAGGTGGTTATAGGAGACGTTATAGAGGAAATTATCGAGCGGTGGTATACCGAACATCATCATTGGTTGACAGGCAAACAGAGTCTACAGTGGAAAAACTGAACAACATGTGGCACCAAGGTGTAGTGAAAGCAGACAAATATCAAGAGTCGAAAAGAAAGACATTTCGAAATCCAAGAAAATGAAGAGGTATGGGAAAAGAAATGGAGATTAATGCTAGAGATTTTAAAATGGGAAGTGAAGGCATGCACAAGGGTCAAAAAATTGCTGAGACAGAGTTGCAGAGATGAAGGCAAGAGGGCCACTCTAGACCTATCTGGGCTATTTTTATTCTAGGGGGGAGGAGCTGAGTTTTGAGATTTGAGGGATGTATAGTTCCTGAGTGTGTGAGAAAATCATCGAAATGGAGGCAACTTGCACTCAGAAATAAAACTACGCCTACGGGCTAGTGTTGTGATTGTTTTTTCAAGTTGTTTAATTAAAAAAAAGTTGTGGTATTTGTGTGAGAATTCGTGTCCCCCATATGTTTTTCTTCCTGGGTGGAAGATGCTATAATAGGAAAAAAAAAACTATCTTTTGGGATAAAGGAGTTTATTTGGCAGACTACTGCCATTATTGTAAATTTTTCCAAGTGTAATGAATGAGAATTGAGAATTTGGCATGAGCGATTTATGGTCCCCAATCAAAAAGGTGCCTACACTTAAAAAAGAAACTCTCAAGAGAAGAAATATAGGAGAGTGAGGAGCTAACATTATGGCTAGCTTGAATAGAAACACACATAGCTGGTGAGAGGTATCAACATGTAAGGCATTTTGATTCTCCATAAGAGATAGGCACTAGGAAAAGATATGAGCACACCCACCATGCTCCACAACATCAAAAACACTTGGACCATAAGCAAATGCAATGCAATGAGGACCAGAAAGGGATTGAGGATTAGGAAAAACCCATCTCGAACCTCCAAATATGGTCATAGGAGATGAGTGTAGATGATTGATTGGGTAAAACACTGGGCTACCTCATTTATCATCGTGATAAAACCTTTAGGAACATGATATCATTTCCTTGAAGGTATACCAAATGTTCATCAAGATATTCAAGTATCATAAGAAGGACACAAGTGGAAAAAATCCAACATTAAAAAATATACACAACCAGCCTCTGTGCCCATCAATCCTAAGTCCTACATATCCTAGGAACTTTAAGATGCCTAGATTAGATAAGTTTAAGGGAGAGGGGGATGTGCAAGAACATGTTATCAAATTCATGAATGCATGCTTCTACCTTGATAAAAATGATGCCTTAATGTTGAGAACATTCATCATGATGTTCTTGGGTATGGCAACACAATGGTTCAACCAATTGCCTAAGCATAGCATCACCAGTTTTGAGCAACTAGTGAATGCATTCCTAGAATTGTTCTCCTTCGAATCCAAGAAGAAAGTGAACCTGTCTGATCTGGCCAATTTGAAATAATAAGATGATGAGCTAGTGATGGACTATGGGGATAGATAGATAAAAATTATGGAAAAACTATAATTCTCTGTCCCCACAAAGGAACTTGTAAGGATGTTCACTAAGAGCTATGTAAAACACATTTCCCTATTATTGTAGTTGCAACAATATAAATAATTCAAAGAAGCCTTGGTCCAAGCCAAGCTTATTGAAGATATTAAGGTCTATGAGGGAGACCTTAAGCTTTAAAACAAGAAATAATGGAGTAAAATCAATCAGAATAACAAAAAAAAATACAAGTAGGCCAATTTTTCTCAAGTCAATCAAATTGTATTGGCTACATCAAAGGAGGGGAATGGACAACAACCCCAAAATTACCAAGCTCACCCTTCGCTAGCCAACTATGACCCTAAGAAAAATCAGGGCCAGAATAAAGAGTGGCAGCCACCTCGCTACTACATGCCTCTAAATGAATCAATGTAGTCAATGTTTAATTAGTTGAATGAGGCACAAAGGATAAGGTTTCCTGATGTACAACTTCTTGACCCTAACTATCCTAATACAAGGGGATACAGGGAAGATCAGTACTACCCCTATCACAAGAGACAAGGGCATGACATAAAGAATTGCATCAAATATAATAATGTTGTGCAAAACATGATTGATAAGGGAGAGTTCAAAGTTGACAACCTGCTAGCTCCCGATAACAAAGATATGGATATATACTGAAACCCATTGCCCAATCATGAGGTCCCTAGAGATCAGGATCCCCAAGTTAACCATGTTTGATTTGAGCCACCCATTTAAGGGTGCATAAGAATGGTTGAGTTGGTTAATGTCGCAACCAAGAGTTGGAGATATGGGGAACCATAACCTCTAGCAACTCCCATCAATATTATGGCTACACCTCGGAAGAGACAAGTGCAAGACCACCCTCCAGGTCTACCAGTGAGACCTATGGTGACTATTTAGAGTAGACTAGACAAAAATCTACAAATGACTCTGGCTAAGATATCCATATATGAGCTCATACAACAGTACCCTAGGAATAGGGATACTTTAATGGATATTTTGAGATCAATAAAGCTCCAGCTCTAGAACCTGGATGTGTTCACACATTTTGTGGGGCAAGTGCAGCAATTCCAAGAGCCCATGATTCATTTTTACAATCACAAAATTAAGTTAATACCTACTGCCTCTATGGACCTACCTTTACACATTATTACATTAATAAATGATATTCTATTCAAGAAATTTCTAATCGATATGGTCTCATCGATCAACATCATCATCACTAAGGCTATAGGGCACTTGAAGATCCCTAAGTCCAACATTATCCTGACTTCCTACACACTCAGGGATTTCAACGATGCACTATGCTCCATCGTGGGTACGGTCATTATTCCAATAAAAGTAGGACATAAGACCATCCTCATGATGTATCATGTGCTAGAAGGGGTGATGCAATATAACATCCTTTTAGGGCATCCCTGGATTAGAGACATGTAGTGTGTGCCCTCAATCCTACACCAATGCATCAAGTATGTGCATGAGGGACAAGTTCACATGGTTCCATCTTATGAAGAGCCATTCAAGTACATGCATCAAGTTGACTTACCAAGGGATTTTATCCTATCATTAATGAACTTGTACATAAGGCCTTCATATCCAACCACGTATCCAGGAAGCAAAAGTAGATCATTGTGAGGTGACCCCTCCACATCGGCACCACCGCCTAAATCCAAAGCTACTAGCACTTCTAAAAAGCCTTCTACAAATAAGGTAAAGGACAAATAGAAGTTGAAGGCACCCCTAGTGGAGGAGGGACCCAAGGAACTTTTGACCATAGCAACTGCAAGGATCCCTAGTCCCATAGAGGAGGAACACTCTCAAGAAATAGTCGAGGAGGTACCCCATCCTGCCAGGCCTACATCTTCAACAATGTCATCTACATTGAAGGTGACAATTCACTTAGACAACACATCACTAGGTGAATATCTTGTGTAGAATGTAACGTTCTTGCACATCACTTAGTCTACACAAGACATGGGACAACCAAGAGTCCCATGTCTACTGGCAGGAACAATGGTTCCCTTAGGAGTGCCACCCAACTAAACTAACTTCATATATGCTACACTAGATTACACCCATAGTGATCCTAATATAGAAAGGGATGAAGATGAATATTTCACCATGAATGTTCATTACTTGTCAAATCTGAAGCTCACTCTAAAGTACTTTGAGTAGTGTCACTAGAAAGGCTATGGTCTAGGCCTATATGAGTAGGGGCACCGACTGCCCTTCCAACCATAGTACCAAATACCTATTGATATATATATGGTTTAGGCTATCAAATGCAGAGGTATGATGATTCTCTATAAGTAGCCTTAGATAGGCTAAGCATTGGGTTTGAGGAGGACATCAATTGGAACCCCTATCACCCCCCACACAAAAAATTTTAGGGTGATGAATGGGTGTTGATGGTCAATATCACACCACCTAAGATATATAACCCTTAATATTCTCTTGACGAGCCCCCATCAGGAGCCATCCTATGGGAGGAGGAGCCAATGCATGGCTATGAGTGAGAGGATTATGATTATGTTCCAAGCAAGGACAAAAATGGAACCGACATGGTCTACCATGGGCCTCAGTATGTGCAAAAATTTACTTGGACAGGCCACACAGAGAGTGGGTACATCTCAGATGAAAGTCAGTACATCTTAGATGAGGGTGGATACATATTGTATTAGAGTGGCTACAATATAGAAGATTCAAATGAGATGGACTTCATAAGACATACATGCCAAATGGTAGGGCCCAAAGTAAATGCCAACATGTTCTTCATAAGTGATGATGACTATGAATATGAGACAAAAATGGCCTATCTTAGGCATCAAAAAGCAAGTCAGTTCCTAACCCCCAAAGGTAAGAATGAGGGTTATCCCACAAGCAATGATGACCTTGGGAATGAATCCAAAAGGGCCTACCTTGAGCTTCACTTCCAACAAGTCAATATGCTTGTTGAACAAGAAGCATTACTTCACACCATAGATCACAACCTTCACTTCCTAGGAAGACCAGTAAACCTAGATGTCATCCATCACATGGTCAACCCAGATCCACCCACCTTCAGAGAGCAGTTAATACCAAATGATCCCATCATCTCGTATATCCATAGACTAGATCCTGATATCCCTATTTCCCCAAAGCCTCATAACGATTATGGAGGGCACACCCAAGATATATATTTTCACCTACATGGTCCTGGAGATTCCATTTAGTCCATCAACATGATCTCCATTTATTTGACCACTCGACTCCATAACCCAGTAGATCCAAGAAAACCATTGAGTCTTAATTTAGAGGCTATTGATTGGGATCGTGTTGATTCACCCCTAGATCCTGAATATTTATTCCCTAATGAAGAGATGTTACAACCATTCCATTTTGCATCAAGTTATGGCCATGATATTTATCACACTGGTCTCAACCTTGAGTTAGTGGGAACCATAAATCTAGTAGATGATATTCATATAATCCCCACTCCTCATCATCTTGACGATGGATCCCATATGGAAATAGAGGAAAATTTCAAGGTAGACATCAACAATGATCTCTCTCAATCAAATAAAGTCAAGTTTAGAGAAAGTCTATCTCTAGAAGAACAAGCCATCACAATTGCTTTACTGAGAGAGAGAGACCAAATCTCTTTGCTTGGACCTACAAAGACATGTTGGGGCTAGATATGAAGTTGGATGTACACAACCTATTGATAGATCCTATGAAGAAGTCAGTCAAGAAAAATCTTAGAAATATGCATCCAACTTCAGAATCAAAATGCAAAAATAAAAACATATCTATACTACATCCATAAAAATAAAAACATAATCATAATAGATACACACACAGTGAGTCTCAAAGTATAGATATCATATAAAAGTGTATCCAAATAAGTACATGCAAGTACAAAAAGTTCCATTAAGGCTACAAATATATAGGTTGGCTGACCTTACACCCAAAAAGAGGTATAAAGTATCTAAGGAGCCATAGTGCTCTGGAGTGGTATGCACCACTAGTATCATCTCTATCCTCACCTCCCCCTATGGGAGGTGATATGGAACTGGCACCCCTAGTCTGCTCTATCCGACACCTGGTCTGGTGGATTGACTGAGCTAATTAATATCATGAAGTGCTCCAGTTGGTCCTCTATGAACCTCCTGATCTAGGCCTCTCTGGTAGATGACCTCCTTAGAGCCTGACCTTGTACTCCAATGTTAGGATGTAGGAGGCATCTCGGGTGTGCTCCTTCAAATCATCTGCTAATAATCCATGCAAGTGACAGATCTTCACACCTACATCTAGAACACTAGATCCCTAAGGTGCTATAGGAGGTGGTGTAATATGTATTTGAGCCTCATATCACTTGGTAGTGACCTGGGCAATCTATCTCTAGAGATTTTCAATAGTAACATCTCTCTACTGAACTTGGATTTATGATGTCTATAGCTAGGATTCAACTTGGTGTAGCTGAGACTAAAGAATAGACTTATGCTACTTGGGGGCTAACTCCTCCTCCTCAGGAGCAACCTACTCCTCTATTTTTGGATCCTCTACCACCTACTCCCACCACCCTGCCATAATCGCGTACCCTACTAGAGTGTATATGCCTCTGTAACCCCAACATCGGCCACAATAAGGTCAACTACTGGAGGGTCATCCTCCTCTAAAACTATTGTAACTCATCATGGTGGTTGATTATCATCTATAGCAATATGATGATAGACACATAGCTCAAGGGGGACATCCTACTAAATTCCAAACTATCGAAGCATCCTGGAGTAGTAGAAAAACTCTCTAATGTCATCCTTGTGACCAATCAACCATTGATTTCTTTAAGTCATTATGGTGAAGCTAGTAGGATCATCCCAATTATAGAACTCATGGTAAGGTATCCAAATGATATCACCAGCTCTCAAACTAGTCAATGATGTTGTGTAGTGGGACAACTCCCCTACAAAGGGTTGACTCTTGTGCTCCTTGAGCGCTTTGGGCCACCTGGATCCATAGCACTGAACATCCCTATCTAGCATAATGATCTCCACTAGAATCCCTACTAGGTGGTTAATATTAATGTGCTTCCATCCCCAGATCTGTAGTAGCAAGCTATAGGTAATACTGGCTCGTTCGTGGTACTGTATGCAGTATAACTCATCATAGCACTGAGCCAAAATTGCACTCCCCCAAACATATAAAATGAGCTCCTCGCTATCAATAAAATCCTACACATTCACTAAAATGTTCCATGGGAACCTCAATATAGAGCAGTCAGGTATGAGGATGTTGCAGATAACCATCAGTAACATGATGTGCAATCGATAAAAATCATCTACCTTGTACCATCGAGAAATTAAAATCTCGCCAAAGAAAGTGTCCTTGAAGGTAGCAGTGACATGCTTCCCAAAGACCCTCATGAACACTACCCCTCGATAATTGGTAGGAGAAGAGATAATGGGCACTCCATCAGAGAGGATCCTATAAATCCTATAGACATCCTCTGACATGATGGTCATCTTTTCGGTGGGAAGGTGGAAGGTGTTAGTATTGGTATCCCACTGGTGGGATAGGGTAGTCAAGTAAGCCTAATCCAACATGATCATCGATAGTGTTGCACTTACAGTGACACTGAGAGGGGGGGTGAATCAGTGTGACCTTTTAAAATTTTAAACTAGCAATACTTAATGCAGAAATGAAGCAAATTTAAATCAGATATAACAAGAGAGCATCACACACAACACAGATTTAACGAGGTTCACCAATGTGGCTACTCCTCAAAAATGACTGCTTGGACTACCATCCAAATCCAGCCTTTGCAAAGCAACTACTTTACAATTCATTTACCAGCACCAACTGGAAGGAGCACCAACCCCTCAATTTTTTTGCACCAATAGAAAGGAGCACCAACCCCTAATTCACCAGCACCTACTGGAAGGAGCACCAACCCCTTATGCCAAGCTGCAACTTGGACTTCAAAGAAAATAACAAAAAGATACCTTCAACCTTTTGCAAACTATCTGCTATTTTTGCACACTCTGCTGCTTCTGTGCAATTTCTTCGCACCAATAGTTTGCCTCTGCGCAACAGTCCCGCGCACCAACAACTGATCACCTCTGCTCCTTTGGATGTTTTTGCACTCAGTTCGCTCTCACTTCGCACTTAGATCAACACATCTCGCTCACTGCTCAACGCGGACTTTACTTGCACAAATTCGATACTCATTCGATTCACTCAAACTCGAAAACTGCCCTCCTTTTATAGCATAAATTCATGAGCAAAGATCTAATCTTAGTTGGCTGAGAAACCCTAATTTTAGTCGGCTACAAACCCTAAAAATCATCAGCTGCCAAACCCTAATCTCTATCGGCCTAGATTCAACTTTGTCGGCTTCAACCGCCTCTGTCGCCTCTATCATTTTTCCTATGGCTTCTCCCACAAAATCGCAACATGTCATGATATCGCTACACCTTTTGTGGCCGTACGCTTTCTTAACCCTGCTATAGCGAAAATGTGACACTTTTAGCCTTTGTCTACTTTGTCACCGTTCTTGTCGTGAAATCGTGACACTTCTATCTTTCGTTGACGTCATCCTCACTCTTGTCACGAAAACACGACCCTTTTTGCTTCTAGGCCTTCTTCTCCACTTTTGTCATGAAATCGTGACATTTCTAGTGTCGTAAAGTCTCTCTCCTCCTAGAGTCATGAAACCGTGACATGTCACGAAAATGCGACATCTTCATCCTGCTAGCTTCTTCACTACTGCCTGTCATGAAATCGTGACACTTTTTCCATCCGTACATTTTCCTTTCATCCTGTCGTGAAATCGCGACGCTTTCAGCTTTCGAAGGCTTTTCTTGCAACCTGTCATGAAATCATGACACTTTTGGCTTCCGTACACTTTTCTTCTCAGTTACCAGCGAAAACGAAACATGTCGCGAAATCGTGACACTTTCACTGCCTTGGCTTCTTTTCTGACTTTCACCCGCGAAAACATAACATGTCGCGAAATCGCGACATACTTGCCTTCGTACATTCTCTCTCCTCTTCGGGTCGCGAAAACCCGACATGTCACGAAATCGTGACACTTTTCCTCCTTGGAGCTTTTTCTCCGAACATGTCACGAAATCGCGACAGTTTTCTGTCTTAGCGCTTTTTCCCCAAACATGTCGCGAAATCATGACAGTTTTCTGCCTTAGCGCT
This sequence comes from Wollemia nobilis, assembly GCA_028583015.1. NCBI lineage: Eukaryota > Viridiplantae > Streptophyta > Pinopsida > Araucariales > Araucariaceae > Wollemia > Wollemia nobilis. The sequence goes on along the minus strand of JAQPPZ010017077.1, from coordinate 3,325,394 downwards.
TTTTCTCCAAACATGTCGTGAAATCATGACAGTTTTCTGCCTTAGCACTTTTTCTCCAAACATGTCGCGAAATCGTGACAGTTTTTTGCCTTAGCGCTTTTTCTCCAAACATGTCGTGAAATCGTGATAGTTTTCCTTGTGCCTTCTCTCTCCTCGGCCATGTCGCGAAATCATGACAATTTTGTTTGCACTTTCTCTCTCCTCGTCCATGTCGCGAAATCATGACAATTTTCTTTGCGCCTTCTCTCTCCTCCGACATGTCATGAAATGAAAACATGTCGCGATATCGCGACAGTTTTCTTACTTGTCTTTTTCTTTGATTTTTTGCAAAAAGGCAACTATGGTCTTCTGGGAAACTCACTGTCCATGTTCTGAATAACCTTTGAACTTCTATCCTCTGCATCTGAATGACTTTTGAACTACCTATCCACTGCATCATTGGATCTAACTGACTGTGTTGACAACAATGACAAAACTCTTGCAACACCTTGCTCAACAATCTCCCCCTTTGGAATTGTTGGCAACACTTGTGTAAATTCTTAGAACTCTTCTCCCCCTTTGTCAATAATACCAAAGGGCTGCTACAGACTCCCCCTGAGTCCATACATACAATTCTCAGGCATAATTTGTTGCACTTAGCACAAATTATGATCATGAGCAAAAGAATAGGCAAATACTCAAATGCTCCCCCTGAGAAGTTGATCCCTGTAGCTAGTCACTTCTTGGGAAGTGTGACTACTCCCAATTTGTTTCGAAGGTACTCAAACACTTCCTTGGGCAAAGGTTTTGTAAAAATATCTACTACTTGTTCTGTGGTTGGGACAAAATCCAATTTAACTTCTCCTTCTGCAACTTTCTCCTTCAAGAAATGATACCTGATGGCAATGTGTTTTGTCCGTGAGTGCATTCTTGGATTCTTGGAGATGTTAATTGCACTGGTGTTATCACACTTTACCGATATTGGTTCACTAAAATTAATACCAAGATCTTTCAAGGTTTGTTTCATCCACAAAACTTGAGTACAACAAGTTGTTGCTGCAATATATTCTACCTCAATTGTTGATAAAGAAACTGACTCTTGTTTCTTGTTGTGCCAAGCAACCAACTTGTCACCGAGATAAAAAGCACCTCCACTTGTACTTTTCCTATCATCAACACATCCTCGCCCAATCTGCATCCGAATAAGATATAAGGGTGAAGTCTTTACCTTTCGGATACCATAACCCATATTCCATAGTACCCTTGAGATATCTGAGAATCCTTTTCTTGCTTGTCACATGAGTCTCTTTGGGACTGGCTCTGAAATCTTGCTACCATGCAAACTGCCTACAGAATATCAGGTCTGGTAGCTATTAAATATAGTAAGCTTCCTATCATTGATCTATACATGGTTTGATCTACAGGTGGAGATTTGTCTTCTTTACTCAACTTGCAGCCTATTGTCATGGGAGTGCTAACTGGCTTACAGTCCTCCATTGTGAACCTTTTTAGCATCTCTTTCACATATTTGATTTGGGAAATGAAAATGCCTTTCTCATTTTGATTAACTTGTAACCCAAGAAAATAAGACAGTTCACCAATCATAGACATTTCAAATTCATTCTGCATCTTATTTGCTAAGTCTTTACAAGATTCATCTTTGCTACTGCCAAATATGATATCATCGACATAGACAACAAGAACTATGAGATGCCCACCTTCTATTTTCACATACAGATTACTGTCCACCAACCCTTTCTTGAATCCCTGTTGAGAGAGATAGTTGTCTAGCCTTGCATACCATGCCCATGGTGCTTGTTTTAATCCATATAAAGCTTTCTTTAATTTGCAGACAAGGTTGGGATCTTGACTAATTTGAAAACCATCTGGTTGTTCAATATAGACCTCTTCTTCAAGTTTCCCATTTAAAAAGGTAGATTTTACATCCATCTGATAAACTCCGAAGTTCTTGTGGACTGCTAAGGCCAGAAACATTCTGATTGCTTCGAGTCTGGCCACTGGTGCAAAAGTCTCCTCAAAATCAATGCCTTCAACCTGTGCATAGCCTTTACAAACCAGTCTTGCTTTATTCCTAATGACCTTCCCGTCTTCATTTAATTTGTTTTGAAATATCCATTTTGTGTCGATTACATTCTTATTTGCAGGTCTGGGTACTAATTCCCAAGTTTTGTTCTTTTCAATCTGATCTAATTCTTCATTCATTGCCTTCATCCAGCTATCATCTTTGCTTGCTTCATCTATGTTTTTGGGCTCAATGTTGGATAAAAGAGAGTAATTACTTATTACTTTCCTTCTTGTCTGAACACCAGCTATGGGATCTCCAATTATTTGATCTCTTGGATGATTTTTTTGCCAGTTGCCTGTTTTAAATTTCTTATTTTCTTGCGCTTCTGAGTCATCGATTAAATCATCTGAATCAAGAGTAGGTTTGTTTCCTGCTTCATTTACCTCATCTCCTTCAATGACATCTTCATAGATTGGGTAGTTTTCCTCAAAGTCAGCTGACCATTCCCCACCTTCATCAAATTTAACATCTGCACTATCCACAATTTTCTTGAGTCTCTTGTTGTAGCATTTGTAAGCTTTACTTTTTGAAGAATAGCCAACAAAGACACCTTCATCTGCTCTATTCTCAAATTTCCCAAGATTATCATCTATTTTTCTGATGTAACACTTATAGCCAAAAACTTTGAGGTGTTTTGCTATTGCTTTTCTACCGAACCACAACTCATAGGGTGTTTTGCTTTCATGAGTTCTCAACATGTATCTGTTTTGGATATATACTGCAGTGTGGACTGCTTCTTTCCAGAATCTATCTGCTATTTTATTTTTTGCCAGCATAGTGCGAGCCATTTCCTGTACTGTTCTGTTCTTTCTTTCTACCACACCATTCTGCTGGGGTGTTCTAGCTACTGAAAATTGTCTCCTGATGCCATGTTTTTCATAGTATTCTGTAAATTCATCTGAGATGAATTCTCCTCCTCTATCTGATCGTAAACATTTGATCCTTTTCCCTGTTTCATTCTCAACTAGATGTTTGAAAGACCTGAACATTTCAAAAGCTTCTATTTTATTCTTCAAGAAAAATATCCAAGTCATTCTGGAATAATCATCGATACACAACATAAAGTATTTGTCTCCATTTATGCTCTGTGTTCTCATGGGTCCACATAAGTCTGTATGTATGAGTTCCAAAGGTTTGCTAGTGTGATACTCTTTTGTTTTAAAAGAGACTCTGGTTTGCTTTCCCTTTTGACAAGAAGCACAAATGCTATTTGAAGGTTTTCTAATTGCAGGAATATCTCTCACAACCTATTTCGAGCTAATTTTTATCAGATTATCGAAGCTTATGTGCCCAAGCCTCTTGTGCCACATCCAGTTTTCTTCTTCCTGTCCAATGAAACAAGTACCTTCTGATGTTTTTGAGAGTGTGTACAAGTTTCTAGACGTCCTTGATCCAGTTGCTATCAGTTTCCCATTGTTAATTTTTTTGACTTCACAGCCTTGCTTCTTGAAAACTACTTCATGTCCTTTATCACAGATCTGACTGACACTCAACAAGTTGTGCTTTAGACCATCCACAAACAAAACTTCTTCTGACTTGATTTTCCCATCACTAATTCTAACTGACCCTTTTTCGATTATCTTGGCTCCATCATTATTTCTGAACTTTACAGAGCCACCCTCATATTTTTGTAGTTTTTCAAACTTCTGTTTATCACCTGTCATATGACTTGAGCAACCACTGTCAAGAATCCATGGTACACATTTATTCTGAGCCTTGAAAGCTGTCTAAACTATTAGAGATTCCTTTTCTTCCCTGAGCTGTTCTTTCTGTTTCCACTCTATTTTGACAACGGTATTGGGTTCTAGCTTGGATTTCCCCTTTCCAGTATCTTGTGTATCTATTTCAGAAATATTTCTATTTTGTTTTGACCTATAAGGTTGAACTCTTCTTTTTTGAGATTGATTTGAAACAGAGATACTACGACAATTTCTTGCAATATGCCCAAAGTTATGACAGTTAAAGCATTCTACTGCATAATTTATTAAAGGAGCAAAAGTATTTCTACTAGTGAAACTTCTTGGTCCTGCATTATACTTGCAGTCTACAATTTTATGTCCATAACCATTACATTTGAAATAGAAACCAGAAAAGTAATGATTGAACCTGAAAGAAGGTCTTTGCCAGGTTGTTGAATGAGCCATAGATCTTCTTTTCTTTTGATGTGTGACCTTGGTAAAGCCATCATTGTCAGTTCTTCTTTTAGGCCTGGCATCACAGCTTTCTTTTGCATGATTACTTTCAACAACTCTGTTTCTTATCTTCACTCCTTATAGATTCAACATTTCTGGCTTTTGGTCCGTTTGATGATTCTCCTTCAATAAAGCCCAGACCGAATTTGATGCCTACGGGTCTTTGATCGCTTAGGATTTTGTCCAGCTTCATCGAACTTTCTTCACGTTTGTAGTGGCAGCTAATTTTTTGATCCAGCTCTTGTATCTGTATTCGAAGACCAACATTTTCTTCTTCTAGTTTACAGCAGTAATCTATCTTCATGGTTACCTGAACTTCAAGATCTTCGAACATTTTCTTGTACTCTTCTGACTGTATTTTTAAACTGGTTATAATGTCGTTTGCATCCTCAAGCTTTCTTGACAGTTTTTTATTCTTTCTTTTCTCAGATTTCCATTCTACAAGAGCAGAAACCAGCTCACCTTCTAAATCAACTTCAGCCTCAGCTTTTTCAATAGACACTTTAGAGTTCATACCTTCTCTCTTTTCTGGGTTTTCTGCCTCTTCTGATTTTTCTACTTCAAATGCCATAAATAGAGCTTCACCTGTTCCTTCTTCAGAGTCTTCACTAGAGCTATCTTCTGAGGAATTTGCATTCCTGGATATAAAACTTTTCTTTTTGAAATTGCCTTTTCTGAAGTTAGATTTCTTCCTCCATTCACCTTTTTCTTGATGCGAAGTTTCCTCACCTTTGTCCTTCTCATTGAGAGGACATTTGGTTGCAAAGTGTCCAATACCTCCACAGTTGAAACATTTAAAAGGTAGCTTTCCTCTGTATTTTCCTTTGCCCTTTCTCAGTTTTTTGACAAAATTTGCTTCCATTTCATCTGAAGTTTCTTCTTCTTCAGATTCATGTTTTGTGTCTTTACCTTTTAGAGCTTTAAATGTTGCTTCTCTATCTGTGGGATTAGACCTTCCGATTCTCATTTCATAAGCAGTCAAGGAACCATGCATCTCATCCATACTAAAATGGTTTAGGTCTTTGGCTTCTTCTATGGTAGAGACTTTAGAATCGAACCTTTGGGGAAGCGATCTTAAAACCTTTTTCACGATAGTAGCATCATCCAACTCTTCGTCGAGACCTCTGATTGAATTAGTGATTCCATTCACTCTCTGCATGAAGGCTTCTATGTTCTCATCGTTGGTCATTTTTAAAGCTTCGAATTGAGCTCGATGAGTTTGCAGCTTGGCTTCCTTGATCTTGTCATCTCCCTCATGGATATTTTCTAGTTTGTCCCAAACATCTTTTGTTGATTCACAATTTATGATTTTGACCAACTCATTGTCCACTAATCCACACATGATGGCATTTTTTGCTTTAGAGTCATTTTCAAAAGCCTTTTTATCGGTGTTGTCGGTTGGAGCAGTGGCAGGAGCTGTGTAGCCATTAACTACTGCATTCCAGATGTCAAATCCCAAAGCTCGGAGATAAGTCTGCATCCTGATTTTCTAGAACACATAATTTGTTCCATCAAACAATGGTGCTTTGTTTGAGGAGAAACCTTCACCACCTGCCATAGCGTCACTACCAGGAACACCCTAGCTGATTGAGCCTATACAGGAACCTTGCTCTGATACCAATTGTTGCACTTACAGTGACACTGAGAGGGGGGGTGAATCAGTGTGACCTTTTAAAATTTTAAACTAGCAATACTTAATGCAGAAATGAAGCAAATTTAAATCAGATATAACAAGAGAGCATCACACACAACATAGATTTAACGAGGTTCACCAATGTGGCTACTCCTCAAAAATGACTGCTTGGACTACCATCCAAATCCAGCCTTTGCAAAGCAACTACTTTACAATTCATTTACCAGCACCAACTGGAAGGAGCACCAACCCCTCAATTTTTTTGCACCAACAGAAAGGAGCACCAACCCCTAATTCACCAGCACCTACTGGAAGGAGCACCAACCCCTTATGCCAAGCTGCAACTTGGACTTCAAAGAAAATAATAGAAAGATACCTTCAACCTTTTGCAAACTATCTGTTGAACACTCTGCCGCTTCTGTGCAATTTCTTCGCACCAATAGTTTGCCTCTACGCAACAGTCCCGTGCACCAACAACTGATCACATCTTCTCCTTTGGATGTTTTTGCACTCAGTTCACTCTCACTTCGCACTTAGATCAACACATCTCGCTCGCTGCTCAATGCGGACTTTACTTGCGCAAATTCGATACTCATTCGATTCACTCAAACTCGAAAACCACCCTCCTTTTATAGCATAAATTCATGAGAAAAGATCTAATCTTAGTCGGTTGAGAAACCCTAATTTTAGTCGGCTGCAAACCCTAAAAATTGTTGGCTGCAAAACCCTAATCTCTGTCGGCCCAGATTCAACTTTGTCGGCTTCAACCGCCTCTGCCGCCTCTGTCATTTTTCCTGTAGCTTCTCCCACGAAATCACAACATGTCACGATATCGCTACACCTTTTGCGGCCGTACGCTTTCTTTACCCTGCTATAGCGAAAATGCGACACTTTTAGCCTTTGTCTGCTTTGTCACCGTTCTTGTCGTGAAATCGTGACACTTCTATCTTTCATTGACGTCATCCTCACTCTTGTCGTGAAAACGTGACCCTTTTTGCTTCTAGGCCTTCTTCTCCGCTTTTGTCGTGAAATCATGACATTTCTGGCATCGTACAGTGCTAGAGTCGCGAAACCGCGACATGTCACGAAAATGCGACATCTTCATCCTGCTAGCTTCTTCACTGCTGCCTGTCACGAAATCGTGACACTTTTTCCATCCGTACATTTTCCTTTCATCCTGTCATGAAATCATGACGCTTTCAGCTTTCGAAGGCTTTTCTTGCAACCTGTCATGAAATCGTGACACTTTTGGCTTCCGTACACTTTTCTTCTCAGTTACCAGCGAAAACGGAACATGTCGCGAAATCGTGACACTTTCACTGCCTTGGCTTCTTTTCTGACTTTCGCCCGTGAAAACATAACATGTCGCGAAATCGTGACATACTTGCCTTCGTACATTCTCTCTCCTCTTCGGGTCGCGAAAACCCGACATGTCACGAAATCGTGACACTTTTCCTCCTTGGAGCTTTTTCTCCGAACATGTCACGAAATCGTGACAGTTTTCTGTCTTAGCGCTTTTTCCCAAAACATGTCACGAAATCGCGACAGTTTTCTGCCTTAGTGCTTTTTCTCCAAACATGTCGCGAAATCGCGACAGTTTTTTGCCTTAGCGCTTTTTCTCCAAACATGTCATGAAATCACGACAGTTTTCTGCCTTAGCGCTTTTTCTCCAAACATGTCGCGAAATCGTGACAGTTTTCCTTGCGCCTTCTCTCTCCTCGGCCATGTCGTGAAATCGTGACAATTTTGTTTGCACTTTCTCTCTCCTCGTCCATGTCGCGAAATCGTGACAATTTTCTTTGTGCCTTCTCTCTCCTCCGACATGTCGCGAAATCACGACAGAAAACATGTCGCGATATCGCGACAGTTTTCTTACTTGTCTTTTTCTTTGATTTTTTGCAAAAAGGCAACTATGGTCTTCTGGGAAACTCACTTGTCCATGTTCGAATAACCTTTGAACTTTTGTCCTCTGCATCTGAATGACTTCTGAACTGCCTGTCCACTACATCATTGGATCTAACTGACTGTGTTGACAACAATGACAAAAATCTTGCAACACCTTGCTCAACAGATAGGTCGGTGACATACTAGAGCCCTAGAGCCTTAATCTAGGCCCACTCCATGTCATCCATCTCATGCAAGATATCACAAAGTAGCTTTAGGTCCCAAGCCTAAGTAGATAAGATCTAATAGTGTAAAATAAAGCTTAAATCAAATGCATTGACAACTAAATATAAACAAGATGAAAAGCAGTACAAGCTAATCTAATATGTGTTTAAGACAACAAGCATGAGGAGTAAATGCACCTAAAAATCCAAAAAAATCAAAAACTGTCTTAAAAGTTCAAAAAAATCAATTACAAGACTTTAAAAAATAAAGACCACTAAAACCTAAATTGATAGCGACCATTAATCAGCTACTAAAGTTGATAGCGACTGACTTCCAATGGTCAAAAATATAACCATTGGAAATAAAACTAGCCACTGACAGCATCAATGGCCAGCCACAGATAGTACTGGCCACTTTGAGTGAAAGTGACCAGTGAACGACACACCAACGATGTGTCCCTAGGGCCCAAAATAACAAAAAAATGCAAAAACATGAATTTAAAAGCAAACCTACCTACCTAAACCCTAAATTGAGCCTAACTACGGGTTCGATTCATTGCCAATATGGTTAATGAGGTTGCTTGACCGAATTATTTAATTTGGTTTGTTTTACCACAAAAAGTGAAAAGGCTAGGGTTTAGAGAGGTACCCACGAAGCTTCAGCTCCTCCACTCATCGAATCCTCACCTTGCTCAGCCATTGTGTCCTCTCGATAGAAAATCGACAATGCTTTGTGTAACAGTCACACAAACACACCCCAGAGATCCAAAAGCATAAACTAACAACTGATAATAATGAAAACTCAAACCCTATTTTTTCCTTTTATTTTTCCAATTTATGGCTTGGTCACTACCAATGTCAACAACCCATACTTCTCGGCCACTAGACCTGAAAACGGCAATGAAGTAGCAATTGGGGGTCGCTAGACCTGACAGGGGCTGATAAATAAGGAGAAGTTACATAAAATTTTCACCATAGAGCATTGTAAAATGACCCATAAAGAGCACCTATTGGTCAGAGACATCCAAAATCTCAACCAATACCAAAAAATTGCATACATAAAAATCTAAAAACATCATAAAATATAAAATAAAAAATCAAATAACAACCAAATCCCAAATGAGCCTCGTAGTCAGTTATTTTCTCGACACACTTGGCAATTGCAGTGACTAGAATTCCATGCAATTTAGCAATATGAGTAGATTACCATAAATCCACTTAGGGAAAAACTATTAAAATAGAATTAATATGCTTCCCTTCAAACTCGAAGAAGGTTATTTGTGGCTGGATCGCCCCATGGGAGCGAGGATGCATCTCAATTCTCTTATAAGTAAAATAGTGAGTCAACACAAGCTAAATAGGAAGTGCTATCACCTTGATTCCCTAAGAAGGCCATTGTGGTCAGACTGCCCATGGGAGAAAGGTGTACAATGATTAAATAGGGTTGAATTCACACATGGATGGGAACTACCCTATAACAATAGAGCAACCCTCTAAAGAGGTCCAAATTTTTCATTTTGGTCAAGTGAATCATCCCTTCATTAATTATCCTTTTCTCATTCAACTCGTCGCTTGAGGGGGTAGTCAAAATTTTCAACAATCATAATCAAAGTCAAAAAAAGATCAATCGATCATGTCAAGTTGTGTTCATCTTACGAATCATTACCAAAAACTATCATAAGCTTACCATTTTCTAGGGAAAAAAGTAAATATGACAGTTAAGTTTGTAGCTCTCCTCATTTCAAACCTATAGTAGTACTGAAGCTACCTGATTGCTTGATGCACAAGTGCATACTTCCATAAATTTAAGCCTTCCATCAAGTTGGAAGCAATGATTCTAGGATTAACGTCCTCTTGCATGACTGCAGCATCCTATGTTGATCAGATCAATGATCATCATCCAAACTACAATATAGCCCTAGGCGGTCTACTTTTTTTATTTATGTTGTGTTTTTCTCATAATGCATCCCAAAAATGGGTATCTTTAGACACCTAAAATATGTCATATTTAGGAGACTACCCATATGGGCATATCTGTAAACCTTATGAACCCTCTTGGATCTCTCCAAGAGCAAGCAGTGGTACTAACCACTCAAGCAGGGTAGTTCTGGCCCATCCAGGCTTGGCCACTCTCAAGAAGAGTAGCTAGCACACCTAGCCACTAAAGACTACAATGACCACATTTGGCTGTTGAACCTGATAGCGACCAAGTTCACATAGTCTCGCCATGAATATGAGCACAGATCATGCAGTTTGACTACACCTTTGCATGGATAATAAGCAATTTTTTGTGAGGAACTCCTTGAGCTCCTCCTATGTGCTCCTTCCATGCTATTTTGTGACTGATTCTCCTCACCCAAGATGCTCAATCGAATGCAATTCATATTGAAGCTTCTCTAGGAAGCCAAATTTCTAGATCTGAGAGGGAAGTCTACATATAAACTCTCCCACGAAAAGCAAAGGATTCATGAAGTTTCAAAGTTAAGAAGCGAAGTCCTATCAAAATAGAGGACCAATATTTAGCACTTTAAGGAGCACTAGAGTGCCATTCAATTGAGCTATGCCCATGAATCAGTTTTTATATTCACCATTCCCAACTGCTAGTCAGTGTAGGAGAAACGCTCGGTGACCCTTGAATATCAATTTCAGCAAAGAGGATAGTGCACACTAAATCATAAAGAGGAGAGCTTCACATCATGACTGCTATCTCGGATAGTGGCCTGTAGACATATATTAGGGCACAAGGATTATATCCTCTTGCTTTTAGCTTAGCTTTATTATTGCTTTATTTATGGCTTGGTCATAGTTTAGATCTGGTTTCATTAATGCATCTATTCCTTATTTATTAGCTTTATATGCATCTATTACTCTATTCATGTTCACATTTCATTATTATTATCATGAGTATTCAAATACACTAACAAAGGCCTCATTCGGAGAAGCGATTCATACTACTGAGTGTGCTTTGTTGTTTTCATGAGCATAGGTTCATATCATCAAGACTAGATTGAAGCAGTATGAGCATAAATATCCCTCCAAGACCATATCTAAATAAGGGGGCATCTGTAATCCTCCATACAATTTTGTGTGTGGGACCAGGAGGTTTGCGTAGATGCACCGTTCCATTATGGTGAATATATTAGATTTATGCTCTATATTTGTGTATATATTTGTATCAAAATGATGGGTGTCCCTGAGAGGGATGAACTTGTAATCGAGGATCCAAGATATAAATAAATATATCATCTTTATTTATTTTTTATTTTTTTTATTGCATGTGTTGTCAGTACTTTTATTTTGTTCAAGTGGTAGCATATATGATAAACAAATATCATGAGTAGGGTAGCCAGGGTACACGCTTCTCGGGGTCACACACCATATTTTATCTCTATTTATCCACCATTTGGTATACCTTCCATATCTTTTTCAACTCCGTATTCTTCCATTCCTAAAGTTACTGCTACTCCTTATATTCCCATTTCTTCAACCTCCATTTATTTTAGTTGATATGCATTGGGGTCAAATCCCTTTTCATGCCCTTCCCCTTCCATTGCCATCACCACTACCATCGAGGCTGTAAGTATGCAAGCTCATTCTAGAGTAAGTGTAACTACAACCAAACTTGTTTCATCTATCCAAGTCGCCATTTCCATTCCTTACCTTCGCTTCCCTTGAGCCTAGCTGCTCAGATGTTTTGGTTCCATTCACCCCATATTTGGAGTTGCAAATATTACCCAAAGTTTAGGTGGACCAAAAGCAACCCGACGTGGAGGAAATTAATAAATCACACTTGAGTTCATCATAGTGGTTGAAAAGAATGAGGTGCAAGGAAGCTTTTGCACCAGCTCGACCTATCAAGAAAGTTACTTTCGACCTAGTTGCTATGGAATCTCACACGATGAAACTCACTCCCTTGGTTCAAAAGCCATAAGGAGAAATACTATCGAGTGATTACGTCAGTGAGACTATCATGAAAGATCTTACCAGGATAAATCCAATAGAGAATATGGGCAATATACAGGTTGACATGAGCTCAGTATACTTGCACGATGAGTATTATAAGGAGAAATATTTTGAAAATGAAAATAAAATTATTGAGCTCGAAACTACCCTAGAAAAAAGTAGAGTGCAAGAGGAAAATATTGCCACTAAAAATGAATACTTGAAATGACAGGTTGAAGTGCACCTAAAAGAATGATATGTCACCAAGATAGAGATGCATAAGCTTCAACAGTAGCTTAAGGATATGAAGAATAAATTAGTAGAGAAAGTTGCATAGGCTGCTAGTTTTTTAATCAAAAATTGTTAAGGAGGCCCATCTTCGCTCTACTTGGAACTATGAGAAGTTGGCCACATAGGTAATTCAGGTGTTGCACTATTTATGGGAAGCCCATATACATATCCAATTAGAGCAGTACCTAATTAACACTAAATATTAGATGCTAGAGCCATATATGGAGATGGCAATGAAAATTTAGGCCCTAGCTAATGCTAACCTATGTATACACCCTCTAAGCAAAATGGATCATGCCTGGTTAATTACTAAGGTCACACTGTGTAGTTATTTCCAAAGAATGGACCTGGCAAGAGAAGGTTAGATAATTCTCAACACCATCAACTGAGAGAATACCATTTCCATGATCCACTTTAATACTCTTGTCGAGTTGGGATTTTTGTACTTCACAGATGAGTGGGGTGAACCCTTGCCACTCAAGAAACTGGAGACACTCTGGAAACATTTTGCAGAAGATACCTCTAAAATTAATGCATGGGAGGAGCCTCTCATAGAAACGTAGATGTTGCCCCTGATGTAGAAATACACACGCCTATATTTTTAATTATATGAGTTGGCTCAACGAGCGAAGCACCTTAGTTTGACAGATGTTAAAAATCTTCGCTTTGTTTATGAGTCACTTAGTGTTCCATGCCTGTTCACTACTCATGCTTGGAATGAGGCAGTCACAACCTATGAATTAATTTCTAAAACTATCAAGGAGTAAGAGGAGTAGGCAGTAGTAGAGTGCATGGCGGTAGAGAAATCAAAAAAATAAGTGGAGCGAGCTAAAGTACTCAGAGTGGCAGTCAAAGTAGAACAATAGGAGAAGGTTGAGGAGGATGCATGCCGGAAGGCATCCATGGTGAAGGTTATAGCCAAAGTAACTGGAAAGAAGACTCCATGAAATACCAATGGATAAAGGCCTAGGATTTCTTGCATCCATGCGAGCTGGATACCTTGTGAGTCACCAAAAAATATTGGTAGTTTTGCATCTTGCCACATTGGGATTTTTGTTGGAGCATTTTGATTGTAATGCGATAGTATTTACTTTTTGTTTACATATTTTGTATTCAGTATTCAGTGTTGAATGTTTAAAATAATAAATGTAAAGCTTCATTTGGGATTCAAGTTTTTTGTATCCAAAGCATACTGTGAATTAATATCTTTGGACCTGTATTCTGTGCAAGAATGAGGAAAGAAAAAATCAGATGAAAAATGTAAAGCGCTGAAAATTTGAAAGTTCCAAGAAAGAAAGAAATAGAATGGGATTGCATTCGACCCAAGTATTGGGTGAAAGCTTCATTCACTCCATACTGAGGAAAATTTAATATCAAAATAAGCAATGATTGGTGAAAAGGGGGGCGCGTTAAAATTCTATCGTTTTCACCCTGATTGAGGGGTAAACATCTCGTTCGCCCCTCCCATGGGTGAATGCACCCTAAAAAAATTAGTATGTGATGGTATCATGTTCACCCTAGTTGAGGGGCGAACATCTTGTTCACCCCTCCCAGGGGTGAATGTACCCCAAAGGTGCCACAATCACATTCACCCTAGTTAAGGGGTGAACATCTCGTTCGCCTTTCCCAGGGGGTGAATGTGTTTTTCAGTAAAGTCACGCAAACATGTCGAGCAAATAAATATTGGGCAAAAGTAATTTTTTTGAAGGGCAAACTCAATTTCAAATGGAAAATAGAGCCATCCAATTGTGAAGTGTCACTAGGGTCTATCATGAATATAATTAAGGTTTCGAAGACGCCTAGAGCAAGTTTTACAGGCATTAAATCATGGTGGCAGTGAGTAACTCAAATTATGAATATCAAGGAAAGAATGAAGTCGTATGAGTTGAATGGAAGAATTTTCATAATTTCCAAAGCAAGAGTGCATTTTCAAAGCATCAAACGTCCCTTAATTTTTGATGCACTGACACCTACAAAGAATATTTCTTGGGAACATTCCCTTGAAATGTGGATCACTATTCCAGAAGGATGGATTTTTAATATTTCCAAGGAGGAATTCCCTCATTTTTGTTCCTGATCTGCGATCATTTTTTCCTTGTGTATTTAATGAAAGAGGTGAAATCCTCTCTAAATACTAATCAAATTTCGATTGTAAAAGGAGGTTGGACATTCTGCAAGAATTTTTTTTAAGTTCTATGCATCAATAGAAGAGACTTGGCTTCTAAAATTTGCAAGAATTCTTGTGTGTGTGATTTCATTCTTCTGTTACGCATTTCTATTTATGCTCATGTTCTTGGTGTTAAGTTTAAAATTCTATTTCTAGATTTAAAACATTGTTGGTGAGTGAGTGAGTTTTAAAATGCAATCTGGAGGTTATCTCTACAAAGGTGTGAGTGAAATTCTTCTACCTTCCCCCTATTACATGCTCTTATAAAACTTGGTGGAATTCTCGCTGCTAGTCTACCCCAAATCCTACACTTCAGACTGTGGCAATATTTCCCTTTCTTTCTGTTATTTTCAATTTCTTTCCTAAAATTCTAGTCTTAAACCAGTTTAGGAGTTAGTTTGGAAGCCAACCCTCTCTGGAGATTGGCACGGGGGACATTTATTTCCTCTGAACTTTCAATTTTTGTCATATCTAGGATGCAAAAATGAAGTTTTGTTGATTAGACATATATTTGACCAATAGGTTCTTCATGTGGTTCATCCTCATCCTAGTGTTCTTCTTTCTATTGTTCCTTGTATTCCTAATGTACTTCATTTACTATAGAATCATTAACATCTAGAAAATACAAATTATGTTGTACATATTTATGCCCTAGAGAATATTTATCATCATAATTATAACATAACCCTTGTGCTCCATGAGCATCCATTTCCTCCCTAGTCAATAGCTTAATTGTTGTATATTTGTTTCCTATATTTGATGTGATCTTGGATGGAAATGGGGGTTTTGCCTATGGAAATTTATATGAATGCCTCTAAGAAATAGGTTTTTCTTCAACTAACTTCACCAAACATATTTCTTACATTATGGATTATGGTTTAAATATTTTTACCTTGGCCTTGATATCATCCTTCAATCGACTAGTAAAACAACTTTGAAAAATACTTCACTCAAACCCCTTGTTTGATTAGCCAATTTATCCAACTAAGTCTATTAGTTATGAATAAAATAGTTCTATTTCATTTTTTTTAAACATCTTGTACAGTCCTCATACTCACTACGGCCAAAAAAAGTGTGTAGTTGTATTTCAAATTCATCCCAAGATAGGTCAAATATCATATATTGCATGCACTGATACCATTGAATGGAGTCAAAATAAAAATTAAAGGATTCCATAGTGATTCATAAGCATTGGAGTACATTATGGAGTTTAAAAAATTGGTCCACTCAACACAACCAACCATTAGGTTTCTTTACATTAAACTTGGTAGAGTCTAACTTGGGCACTTTATATGGGGTGTTATTACGAAAAGAGCATTGTGTACATCCTCTTCCATATGTTTCAAACTACCAACATTTCCTTCAATTCTAACATTGTTAATATATTAGTGTACATGAGTGGATCCTTTTATATTCTCTTTAACCTCATGGAATTTCCCCCCAATTCCTATTTTTACTTTGATCTATTCAAAATTCAAAAGATACATAGAATATTTTAGTTGTTTAATATTATGGTCAAATTGGTTTTTTAGGCTAGTAATTTGTTGAATCAATAGCCATTTCTAGTCACTCAATTGGTTTTACTCCATCTCCCTCATGTCTTTTCTAGCTCCCTTAACCATGGAATTGTGATTTGGACCATCCAAACTATCTTATTAAAAACAGAAGTGTTTTTTTAGTAACTATTTTTACTAATGGTCCAAAAACGTGTTTGGGTGCTATATATCAAAAATATCAACTTTAAAAGAATATCATGATGGAATATGTCTTGAATTGGCATTTTTTGGCATCCTAGAATTTGTTTTAGTCAAGCATTGTTCATTTTTCTCCTAAATGTTTTCTTCACCTAGAAAATGGTTTTCTTCTTATTCCTTGAAAACTTTCATATTTGTTACTATTTAGTTAGTTATCAATAACTATATTGTTATAATCTATATTGTCAATAACTAGCACTTCCCTATTTGAAACTCTTCTAATGGTTACAAATAACTACCTTAGAAGACATTCTTTTGACAATTACTAACTACCCTATCTAACACTATTCTCAATTGTTACTAACCCTAAAAATTATATTTATTAGTAAATAATGGTTACAATATGGTCAGTTGTATGATAGGTTTAGTCTCCTTAATATGCTCAAATTTGTGGTTAGGGCTTCTAAGGTTTAATAGTCTATATTAGGACTTGACATATGACTAAAATAGGGTAACTCTAGGCCAAGGTGTGTGCACTATTCATAGCCCTCTATTATACTATAGTGATGAATGATAATGTGCAAAGCAATATTTTAGACCACTACTCAAAGAGGGTTCCACAAATACCCTCGATCATGCTATCTAACTCTCTAATAGTACAATAGGGTATTATTCTTAAGTGTTGTTCTTAGTGCACTATGGATAGATACATGGTTGAAAATCTTCCTATGGATAAAGGTCTATCATAAATCTAGAGGGATTTCCCTATATACCCAAAAGTACATGGGGGATCAATTTTGTATACAAGTGTTGTTTAAGGCCTAGGTATTGGAGTTTGATCATCCCTCACTTTATTAGATGATTTATGGGTAATATAGCTTACCCAATCATGATAGCTCCTTAATGATATTTAAAAACCCTAGACATAGGGTTTCTAACCTATTAAAATTAAATTTAAAAAAATAGTCTTGATTTTTCTTTGTAGGGTAATAAGCGTGAAAATAAAAATAAAAAAATTATACCTAACAGGTGAAAATGGTAAGACATAAACTATTTGCTTTGTAGTAGGATGTGTCCCTAGAAAATACTATGATACCACTTGTCAAGAACATTGTAGTAAAATAAAAGCACATCCATATGATATTGCAATAATAACAAAAATATTGGAATTAACAATATTGGAATACAAAATAGAAATATAGCATATTATATTGCAGAAAACAAAAACATATTACAAAGTTGCAAGCCTCTTTGAGGGAGCAACCTCCTTAGAAGCCAAGCTTTGATACAATAAAATATGATATGTCTCTTCTCTTTCTCCTTTGGTTCTTTTATAGACTTTAGCTATCCTAACTATAACACTCAATGGATTTCATTCATGTGCAAGTGGGGGCTTGAACTAGTAACTCCTAAAGAATAATTGTTATATATTTAAATAATATATTTTTAACATACATAACGGTTACGTCATATGGGCCTATAAGCCTAGGCACCCAAAGTACCACATGACTAGACAATTATTAATAATTTTAAAATGGGGTCTTAATAGGAGATCCTATAAATAATTTTAATTTATCCTCCTACACAATAGAAAATCCAACTAGCTCAAAAAAAATAGTGGGTTAACTAGAATCCACCACCTCAACACCCTCTATATTTTTATCCTCCATACCCACCTCATGGCTATGTCATGTATCCACCTCCTCAATATCAATATGGTCAACCTCCTCCTTGAAAAAACAACATTCCCAGAGTTACCCAATGGCCATAAAACCAACTTCCAAATTGAACCTACCAAGAACCACTAAATTTGATGGTCTATTCACCCATTACCATAGAAGCTATGAAAGCATTACCTAGTCTGATTTGAATGAGAACAAGATGACACTAGATCATCTAAGTAGATTATGAAAAATCAAGTCAATCCTATATATTGAGAAGGGGGATATAATGATAAATTTGCTAATATGTTGTTTTTGTGCTAAAGCTACTTTATGGTATAGGGGATTACCAAATAATTTAGTTATAAGTTGGGCTTCAATAGTGGAATCACTTATGTCTATATTTTAACACATATGAAATGGTTACTCTATTTTATTTCAACTAAACACAATATAAATACACACAAAAATATATGCATGATTTCAATGCTAGATTCTTGAGGACCTTGAAATTAATCCTATAAAATATTAGGCCATATGAGGAATAGGCATTAGTGTACTATATTAAAGGTTTACAATATAATATAGCCTTAATGGTTTATAATGCTAACCATCGAATTCTAGCTACAAATTTCAAAGAGGTGGCTAGAGGAGAAGATATTATCAATCAAGTAAGGAAAATATCCATGCTCCACTAATGGCCTATGAAGCCCAAATTACCTAGAATACACTTATATCCAATTCTATACTCGCCATGTTGCCTATTGCTAATTTCCAAACAAATACCTCCACTTATCCTTCTATATTTACATACATCATTACTTACCTTGGTCAATATGCATCATTCATCATAGCATTTTAGTCATATCTTCCAGTCCTTCGTACTCCATCTAACTCAAATAGTGATTCAAATAATAATTTTGTAAAGACCAAAATATTGGAAGTGATTTTTGAATCAAAATAATTTTACAAAGCAACAATTGTAACATCCAACGAATTGGAAAGCCTAAAATACTCCATACCCCACAAAATATTAGGTGAATTTGTAGAATTATAATTTAGGAACAAATCAAACTTACAATCACATGGTTAACATCAGTATAGAATTAGAGCCAGTATGGTATATTCCTTGTAATGATAGGCATGATCCCCTAGAATTCAGTGGAGCCTTAAGATATTTTTAGACCATTCAATATAATCAATAATTTCAGGTTCAACAAGCTACCATCATGGGTTAACTAGTCACTATAGCCAATCAAATTATGTACCAACAACCCTAGGTGTCACAATATACATCTACCATTTCCAACACTAATAATGGTATCCTTGTAAATTTTAGTGCTATGGGAAAAGATAGAGTCAATATTTGAAGATGGTATTGTATGCATTAATCAACAAGTGGTTGAGACCAGGAATAAGATTAAATCTTCTAAAGAGCAACTAGCTATGAAATAGACTAAAAATTGGTAAAGGTATAATAGTCCTTAGAAGAGGGATACCACCCTTGCATTTGAAATATAAAGGTCCTATTGTAGCATAACAAGATAAATATATGGATAAAGAGAGCACAATAAGGGAATCCATTGTTATGCCTTAAAAGGGGATGGAAGAGATACAATTTATAAATATAGGCATATAAATAAGGGAAAAGAACCTATAGTGAATAAAGGAGATATTGGAGAGACTGGCATACCCACCAAGAAAGAGGGAAATAAATATAGATTAAAAAATAGTTGAATGATAACTAAAATATCCTTCTTTCACAATCAAAGAACATGTGACAATCACAAGGTAATATCAAAATTCACAACACAAAGTAAGGGTACCTATATAAAAATTCAAATTCAACATCATAGAGGAAATAAAAAACACACTAGCTAAATTCAACATGTTAAGTGTTACCCTTACTAAGATAACAAAATATATTACACAAGGCTTTGAAAGAGCAAGAATGGAATTATGCTAGGGTAAGCAACAAAAACTCACTCCTAACAATTTAACAAACCATTAGAATTTTATAGCAAAACATCCAATGCTAGGTCAATATGTTGGATATACTAAATACTCTAAAAAAATATATGATAAAGCCACCCTAGTTTTATATAACACTAAAAGTTAAAAATTACATACTTAGAATTTGTATAGTTTATTTAGATGTAGTAATCACAACTATGCCTAAATTTATATATAAATAAATGGGTCATCCCTATATCAAGATAGCTATAAACCTAATTTAAATGGATGGTACAAGGGTTAGTGTAATAGGGATACTTAAAGACCTAGTTACAACTATAGCTAGGCATCTAGTGTTTGTAGTAGTGTAGGAAGTGATAGTCTTGGACCTATATCTATACTTTTATATGTTGCTATCTATAGAGTGGACATGTAAGTTATCAAGATATGGTTACCTATAAATGTATTATACACATATGAAAGTACCCAAGGATACAAAGGTAATAACGATTAAAAATAATCCACTTTGTAACTACCTTCTACTAAAAATAAATAATGAAATTATGATGAACCTAAGATGTTAAAAAGGGACACCTCCTAGACTAACAAAGAAAGGAAATCCTTCTAGGATGTTAAATATTCCATCAAAAAATTTGCTATCTTGATCAACCCAAAAAATTTAGATATTTTAGGTTGTATGTGTTTGGTATGAATCAAAGCATCGCAATTATCCTAATCCTAAGGAATGATAAAAATGAGGAACATCCCACATTTTTCATGAGTCAATACATTTACAACTATGAAAAGAAATATACTATTATTGAAAATCAACTCTTCACCATCATGAAGGATATTAAGAAGTTTAAGTATTATCTATCACAAAGTAAGACTACCATCTTTATAATTCACCTTGATGTCCAATTTGTTATACTACATGGTAAGTTAGGAGAAATGAGGTTTGGATGGATCAATAAGATTCAATAATTTGACATTAAAATCAAACCTACCAAACTAATTAGGGAAAGAACCTTATTTGATAGGTTAGTAAGGGATGTCCCTAAAGATCATATAAATCTAGTAGAAGAGATAGATATAGATAGTAAAAATAGTTTTATGGGTGACATGTGTAGATATGTGGCTATAGGATAGGTTCCAAAAGGATTGAAAACAAAGGTAAGAGACTGATTCAAACAAAAATCAATACATTATCACTAGCTAGATGGTGTCTTGTTTATAAAAGGGTATGATGGTATATTATTGCACTACATAGAAGAAATTAAGGGGGCCTTGATCAAGAAATACCATAATAAAAGAGGGTGCATATTTACACCCATAATAGCTCACAAGATCTTAAGGCATAGGTACTATTGGCCTACCGTTTTTATTAATTTCTACTAGTGGGTCAAGAAAATCTTGCTACATATTTCGGGGAAGAAAATGAATAGTTAAAATAATCCTAAAACCTATAATTTTTAATAAACCTTTTCAACAATGAGGTCTAGAATTCATAGGTAAAATTAACCCACTATCAAGTGTAAGACATGTATTGATCCTCACTGCTATAGGTTATTTCATAGAATGGGTTGAAGTGATCTTAATCAAAGTATCTAATAAAGAAGCAATGGTTCATTTTCTATAAGATATGACCACTATGTTTGGATCTCTTTATGTCATAATCATAGTTAATTCCTCCTACTTCAAGGGTGCTATGGTGATAAAGTTCACCATATATATAGATTCATCCAATTATTATTCCCAAGGCAAAGGTTTTACCATTTCAACCAATAAAAATGTAATGAGAATATTTAAAAGAACCATTTTAGAGTCATAAAGGGATTTAAATACTAAATTATACAAGGCATTGTTAGCAAATGGAGTGACATCAAAAGGATCCATTGAATCCTTTGTATACAAACTAGTCTATGATAATGAGGTTGTGCTACCAATCAATTTATAAATCCATTCCCTCCAAATTTCACAACAAAATAAAATTAGAAGACACCGATATAAAGTCCATGTAAGTAAGACTAAATGCATTATTGACCCTAGAGGAGGAAAGAGAAAATGAATTCAAAAGGATAAAGCAACATTAAAAATTAGTTAAAATGTGGTTTGACAAAATAACAATGAAGGTGGAGTATAAATAAGGAGACCTAAAATTCAAATGGGATAAGTATTAGGGAAAACCAAAATTATGCTAAAAATTTGGTTCTTTATAGAGCGATCCCTACTAGATTATTAAGGTTACAAGTCCAAATTCTTACTAGCTTGCTTCCATGGAAGGCATAATTCTTTTGATTTTTATGAATAGGAAATATATTTTCCCTATTTAGTGATAAGAACTTTGACTAAAAGTGCATGTAAGTATATACATATCATAGAAACTAATATTTTGGCAAATATTATTTCTTTGTAATCCTATAAAATTTGCTTCTATGATTCCATTTTCTCTAAAATGTTTTCATCATTTTCCAAATAAGAGTGGCACGTCCATCATACCTAAATCCACATGAGCCAACTACTTAGATGGGAAAATTGGTCGTTAGTGGACCAATAACCTATCCAAGAAGCCCCCACATAAGGAATAGAAAAGGAAGTGCCTAGGTGGTGTAGGGGCTATAAATATTCATACCTCACCATTTATGTCTCACTTTTTGTACATGGCATGTGAACCAACTCCTACTATTACACTAGCATCAATCACCCATTTTGCTGCTAAGTTAGACCATTCAAGTGGGTTGTTGGATATGACTAGCTTGCTAGTGTTTTATAAACCTTTCTCAAAGAGGTTAACATAGATATTCATTGAATATACCTCACAAAATCCTACTAAAATATTCTTTTCTAAATTCCTAAAGATATTAAAAAAATTATATTTCAATTGAATAAAGAGCAAGCCATGCCATTGAGACCATCAAACCCCCATTGAAATAATCTTTGTTAGGCCAGCCTAAAACATCAAAATTTTCCAAGTTCTTTGTAATGATAAAATCATTGGAAAATAATGAGCAAACCCAAGCCATTATAATAAATTAATTGCTCAATTTTAGCAAGTGAATCACTTTATTTTTTAATCACATCACCACTCATCACCAACTCCTTTATGTGGTTAAAAATGAGTGTTTCAACCCATTTGTTTGAGTGAATCACTTAAAATTTGTGAGAGAACCACTCCCTCCCCCAAAATAGACAAATTTGTCATTTATTCTAATTTTCCACCATTTAACCTAAATTTTGATCTATTTATCATCATGGATACCACTTCCACATACATCAACCCCTTAATGCTTGAGACACACCTAGTTTTGCATGTTAGCTTTTGAAGCTAAATACTAAAGATAAAATAACCACAAGATCTAAAATAAAGTTGCAATATGAAATATAAGATAATGGAAATATTCTAAATGTATAAAACTCATAAATAACTTCAACAATAACTCATAGAATTGCCATTAACAAATGCTCACAAAAATTGTATCTCCATTGAATCAAGATCTCAAGTACCCATACTTACATACACTCTCATACTACAATACATGTATCTTGCACACACACATAGATACATATATAATGGAATGTGACTCTTCATATGGAGCACCCTTGGCCTTCACTCTTCTAGAGACTCTTCATCTTCCTATTCTATGGACTCATGTGCACATGGACTATTATGCACATTTACATTACCAAAATACTTTGCACACTTGTGCATTTATTACATTGCATAAAGTAAATACTCACACTCTAATCTAGGACACTCTCCTAATCTAAATATGTACCCAAGGTGGTACATTAGCATGTACCAAATAATGTAATATATTCCAACACCCCCTGTATTACATTATTTGGTTATTGAAGACTTTAGTCTTCAATATGGATCTTCATCTCTTAACTCACTTTGCACTATATGCCTTCTTGATCAGATTCTTTCTCTTCTTGCTTGTCTTCATCATTGATGTCAGTTTTTAAGCTTTCAAATGATATCACATTGTCATTTTATTCTTGCAAAAATATTTTCTCTTTGCCTTTGTCCTTCATATCATAAGTCTTCATCTTGACCTGGTTTCTTTTCTTTGTCTTTGAATTTTGTTTTCGTCTAGAGTAGTCAATCATTAGATAGCCTTGTTGAACAAGTGATCTAATAACATCTCTAGTCCACTTTTGTTTTTCTTGCTCTTTAAATAACCTTCTTGCCTGTTCTTCATGTCTATATCCATTGTTAGTAAAGACTCTAGAAATAATATTTTGAAATATACATTGTAATATGTATGTTAAAACCTTCTCAAATTTCTAGTAATATTTTTCCTTGTAATAATAGAAAGTAGATGAATGAGATCCTTTTCCACAATAGTTACAAGGATGTAAATCCCAACAATCAGCTTTTTCATGACCTCCTCTATTACAATAAGTGCATTTCAAGTTTTCATTTGTTGTTTTGGAAAATTTAATTTCATCTGTTTTCTTGATCAACTGATATAACCATGTGTGTATAGTTGAAGCAATCCTTCCTTTGCTTCTTTCATACATCTGTAAGAAGTTCTCTTGTTCTACATGTTTTGCTATATTTTGAGAATGATTCTTGAGTTTATTCTCAACATTATAATTATCATCAAATTCTTCTACCATATTGTTAGAAGATATCTTTAAAGTATTTGTTCTTGTCAAATTATCAATTTGTGATTTCTCAAAAGTCTTTTTAAGCCATATTGGTTCTTCTCTTCTACTCACACTTTTTATATTGTGATTATCCTTTGAATCAAGTATGTCTCTATGCCATGTTGATTTCTTGAATCCTCTATACTTAATAAGTTCTTCCATTGTTAAAGAAATCTTCTTGATAACTTGCTAGTCTTAAAGGTGAAAGATAATTTTGATAAAATTTTCAAATCTCTAAACCTTTGAGGTTGACTACCTTATGACTCCCTAGTTTTGAATAGTAAGCTAAAGATAATTTTGAATGCAATTTCAAAATCTCTACTTTTATTTCACCTTAGTTTTGGGTGATAGACTAAGAACAATTTTTCAATTGTTAATCTTAAAGTTGACAACCTTTTATCTCCCTAATCTCAAAAATATAATTTCTTTTAATTCTAAATTTCTCAATCTTATGTTGGTGTTGAATTCCTTATAACTCCAAATTTAGAAATTTCATAAAAAGATATTTGCAAGTTTTATATTCCTAATTTGATGTAGAAAACCTTATTTCTCCAATCTTATCAAATTGCAAATATTTCAAATTGTTTTGTAAACTTAAATAATCAAATTACAAAACTTCAAATAAATTCCTTTAATTCTTCAAACCAAATTTCAAATCTTCATAAACTTTCAAATAGCAATAATCAGGTTTCTAAGGTTTCAAATATTAATTCAATATCTTATCTCTCCAAAATAAATAGTTTCTCTTTAACCTTAGAAAATAATAATTTTATGTAACCTTATACCTCCTATCTTGAGCATATAAATAATTTTAAATAGAATGAATTACCTCCAAACTTGAATGCATAAATTCTCTTGGTCAATAGTGTTTGACCATCTCCTAATTGGTGCTCCTCCTTCTATGTTGTATGTATGGAGTTCTTGTTGTACTTTGGCTTGCCTTGGAAAGATTACTCTCTCTCTCCTCTTTGATTGGTCAACTGACTTCCAACCTTATAAAGGTGCTCTAATTAATATGTTATCCTTGTTGTTTGTAATTGAAATGAAAGTAATGCAGACCTATTTTAGTCAACTCCTTTGTTGTATGTATCTTGAATGGCTCTCTTGCATGAGCCAAATGGAGTATCTCCTCCTTACTTGCACTCAGACTTCAATCAATGAGCTTCCTTGCACTCACTCCTATTTTCAGTGTTCTCTAAAATCAAACTTCCACTATGCTATCTTTGGTACCTCAAAATATGCATTAATATTTCTATTGAATATTTGAATTACTTCAATATTATTGACCTTCCACTTCTCATGTGCCACATGGCACTCAATCTCTTCTATTACTCCAAATTTGCTCACCTTGTTCTCCTCAGGCGCTTATAATGTAACTCTACCTAGTTTGGTGAAATTATGACACTTTGGATGTTACACTTTACAAGTGTCTTGCCTCCAACAGAGATTCAAATATCTCCTTTAACCTTGGCACTATCTTGGCACTTGGAATTTTCCCTAGCTCATCCTTTCCAATGCTTTGTCTTCTCCACACATATCCCTTCACTATATTTTGCATGAAATATTTCCTCCAATATTTGATGCTTGGAGTTTGCCCTAGTTCTTCAATGCTCTATCTCCTTTACGTATGTTCCTTCACTATATTTTGTAGAAACATCTCGGTTACATTTGTTTGAGCTCCTTGAGGTGAAGCTATGGTATTGGACCTTCAACTTGGTGGCTTTCTTTCACTTTTTTGGTGGTGGCTCTTCCTTGAGCGGTGGTGGCTCTTCCTTGAGCAATGGTGGCTCTTCCTTGAGCTATGGTGGCTCTTCCAACTCGATGGTGCTTTCACTACTTCAAATCGGTGCCTCCTCCTTTTCTTGCATGGTGGTTCCCTTAGTGTCTTTAGACACTCTAATATTTTCTCTATTTGGTCTTCTATTTGCTTAGAAAAATACCCTTATTCGGTTTATTTTTACACTAATAAATCTGCACTTTCATGAGCTTATAAAAACAACATTTAATACTAATATTATTTCCTCCTTATTTCTCCTTTTCAAGTAAGATTTAACTTAGATCTTTGTTGTTTTATTTTTGCAGATTTTAGGACACAAATGCTACCACCTTAGAATCTCTATTTCAACTTCCTTTTTCATAATTTAATAAAGCTAATATGGTGCTCTCAAATACTTAATGTAGACTAGTTTTAATGCTCAAATAATAAACTTATGTAGCACCAATATCACATACCTTTTTGGTCTCCTTTTGTAGCTAATTTCCTTGGTGATTTGATTCACCCTTTTGCTATCTCGATCTTGTAAATTTTGCAACTTCACTTCCTTTCACTTTTCTACTCTAAACTTATCAATTTTGCAGCTCTAATTTCTACCCAAATACCAACTTGCTTTCTGCCCAAAAACTCTCTCAAATCTACCCTGAAGTTCTCCAAAAATGCAGCTCTTTCTTCTCCTTCTAATGCTGCCCACAAATATTTTTTGGCTTCAAATCTCCTCCAAATTTATTCTCTCAAACTCTAAAACTTGCAGCTATTAGTGCTGCCCAAATTCTGTCTAAAATTCTGCAATTTTGCAATCAATTCCTCCTTTGTTTTTCTGTCCAAAACTACCTCGAAATTCTCCAAATTGCTACCTTCTTTTTCTATCAAATCTTCCTTCAATTTTTTGTTCAAGGGCACTTCAAAATCTGCCCAAATATTCTCCAAATTGTAGCTCTATACCTTCTTCAATTTTTTGTCCTATGACCCTTCAACTTCTACCTCGAAAATCAGCAACCTTCTTCTTTTCAAATCAGCCTTCAAAAACTTTGTGGCTGTCCTAAAATTCTCAAAACTATGGCCTCTTCAATATTTCTTTCTCCTTCAATATTCTTGTCAAATTTTGACTTCAAATATGATATCTTCCACTATCTTCTTCCTCAATAATTTGAATGTCTTGAGATCTTCAAAAATATTCTCCAAAATTTGGCAACCTTCTTGCCAAAACCTTCTTCCTTTTGGGCTTGTTGTCGGATGGTGATAATTATCCCAAATCCTTCTTATCAGAACCTTCTCCTTGCTTGCAATATTCTTCCTCTAGCTTTCTTCAAATATCCTCCAATGGCCACTTCTTCAACTTTATAATGAGGCTTTCTCTAGCCTTCTTCTTCTACTAATTCTCTTGAGACCTCTTTCCCTTGGGTCTTCTAATTCTGTAACTCCTCAATTCTTCTTCTCAAAAATTCAATGAGACCTTTCCTTGGTCTCTCTAATCTTCCAACTATGGAAATTCTGCAATGAGATCTCTTTCTTGGATCTCCAAAATCTATTGCTTCTCAAATCTACAATAGGACCTTTTCTTAGTCCTTCTCTATCTTCAATCTTCAATCTTCTATGGGGACCTCCTACATGGGTCTCCTCAATATTCAATGTCAACAATATTCAATCTTCAATGAGACCTCTTTCTTGGACCTCCTTAATCTGCAATGTCTACTCTTTTGCTGCAACTCAAAACTAATCCCTACACGAGGAAAGCACATAGAATTTCAGGCAATCGAAGGTGAAATTCTTCTCTATCTATTGTAGGAAGCTTCTCAACTTTTGAGAACTAATTTTTTACAACAAAAAAACTTAGATAGTAGCAACCAAATACATTCAAATTTCTATAATTCTAAAACCAATAAACTTCACTAGTTATTCTCAAAACTAGTGGAAAGAAATCTATGTTGAGTCCTAGTCT
This sequence comes from Wollemia nobilis, assembly GCA_028583015.1. Classification (NCBI taxonomy): domain Eukaryota; kingdom Viridiplantae; phylum Streptophyta; class Pinopsida; order Araucariales; family Araucariaceae; genus Wollemia; species Wollemia nobilis. Next base: position 3,297,319 of record JAQPPZ010017077.1, on the reverse strand, counting down.
TCATGAGTTTTCCTTCAACCCTATGGAAAGACTCTAGCCAAATAGCAATCTAGAATCTTCTTCAATCTATCAAACTTTTCAATAGGACCTCCTTCTTGGGTCTCTTAATCTCATCAATGTCAAGGTCTATCTTCAAGACCTGTAATTTCCTTCTATTTTGAATTTGCTCTTGGAATAGGTAAATCTTCAAACTTCCTTGGTTTTCTTTTCCAGAGGTAATTTCTTTAACTTCACTGGTTTCTCCTTAACCAGTGGAAATATCCTTTGCAACTTTAAAACCTGTGCAAGTCAAAACCTTGTTGTAGCTCTGATACCACTATTAGCTTTTGAAGCTAAATACTAAAGATAAAATAACCACAAGATCTAAAATAAAGTTGCAATATGAAATATAAGATAATGGCAATATTCTAAATGTATAAAACTCATAAATAACTTCAACAATAACTCATAGAATTGCCATTAACAAATGCTCACAAAAATTGTATCTCCATTGAATCAAGATCTCAAGTACCCATACTTACAAACACTCTCATACAACAATACATGTATCTTGCACACACACACATAGATACATATATAATGGAATGTGACTCTTCATATGGAGCACCCTTGGCCTTCACTCTTCTAGAGACTCTTCATCTTCCTATTCTATGGACTCATGTGCACATGGACTATTATGCACATTTACATTACCAAAATACTTTGCACACTTGTGCATTTATTACATTGCATAAAGTAAATACTCACACTCTAATCTAGGACACTCTCCTAATCTAAATATGTACCCAAGGTGGTACATTAGCATGTACCAAATAATGTAATATATTCCAACATTGCCACCTTCCACTATTGTTGTACTACCCTCTTCCACTCCATATTATCCCATTCCTATAGTCTCAAGAGTGGTAAGGATATTATAAGGATAATTACATAAATATAAGAGGGAGGAAAATAATATATAGGGTTTTCCTCCAAAGAAACCCAAGGAATTATAAAATAATCCATACCAAAGGGTAGAGTATGGGTCTCATACAACCTCCACTATGTAAGTAGGAATGGAAGCCCTTAAAATATTCAACTTGGACCCACAAACTAACTCATGGAACATTAGATGGATATGGAATTTGGGGTTAGCTATGAACCTAGTACCCCAAGTATGGAGCTACACAAAGTTGATAGAGATAATGGTAGAAAGATATGACTCCATAAACCAAAGATTTAAACTCCCTCAATGAACAAAAGATGCATTCTACATGGGGAAGTAGTTATAAGAATGATGTTGAAGGCACTTGATGAACTTACTATATGGGATTCTTGCAACCCATATATTCAAAAATAATTTTACCAAGGATATACCAAAACTGGTAGGATTCCTTAATCCAATACTTGAAGAAACCCAACTTGCCAATTAGTTTAATATCCTATTGGAATTGGATATATTCAAGGAGGATGTTAATATGGTGATGTTTGGTATATTTATGGTATTTTAAGAGAGGAATTGATCTAAATATCTATGAGAATCACATAGTCCTACTTCACACTTTTTAAAACTACCTATTCTATTCACAAATTATTGACTAAACCAAATACATTTAAGATCATATCGTTAGTCAACTAAGAGCTTTCAAGGAGGAGAGAAATTTAAATTATATCTCCTACCTAGTATAGCTAATCCTATATTATAAAATAGATGGTTCCACACATTACAACTAGACCAAGTAGGAGTGAATGGACAACCTCTCTTAATAGCAGAGTGTACTAATATACCCTACTAGGATATAGGCAAGACCTCCTACCACTTCTATGATGAGTTGTAAGAGGTTATTATGGGTAGGTTCAAAGGAAAAGAACCAAATATCTTAGATGAGACATGAATACTTCTAAGTTATAAGGAATAATAGAGCAAAGACTCATATTTAGGGTGAATCCAATTATTTATATATGTTTATGACCTTTTAGCCATGCACTTTGAGTTCCTACATATATGCCCAATCACATGTGGAATCTATAATATGTGTGACAACTTTATTATGTGGACCTAAAGTATTTTAGGGGATAGACGAAGGCAACATTCTATGCACTCAAGTAATAAATCATGAGTATTACCCTAAAGTTTCATGGATTTCACCAAGTGTTAGAGGTGTGCTTGAGAGAAATGAGCTTAGAGCAATTAAAATATCTTTGGTCCTATTATCAATGAGGATTATTTGAAGAGAATCTAGGGGATAATAATTTGGTGATATTTCTTACTCATGAGAAGCGATATAATGTGTAGTAGGAGGACAACCTAAAGGAATAAATAACCCTTGTCCCTTTGGGAAGTGATCATGGGTATAATAATAATATCTTCAGCTGGTATGCTAACCCATGATAGTGGAACACCTTCTAGATAAAAGTGAAGTATTAATTTAAACTCAATTTCATGATGAATCATAAAATATTAAGAGCACTCTAAAAAATTAGGATATACATATTAGAAAATATTTGTGTGATACAGGATGAGGTATGATATGGGTACCATAATAAAGTCTATTAGAGATGAACAAAATAATATTTATTTCTCCATAATATGGGATAGAAATGGTACAAATAATACAAAATGTATAACACTATTCATAAATTCATAGCATCTACCTCAACCACCAAAAAACAAGAAGAAGACAATACAAGAAATTACCATTTCTACTACACCAATGCCTCTAGCAATAGGTAGTTCAATAGTGAGCCAAATAATTATCAATGGGTAGAAATATTTTTTAAATATATGGCTCCATGTTTGACAAGGTTATCACAGTGAAGGAACAATAGCAATAGTGTTAGACAACTCAAATTGAGAGGGGGAATCCATTAAAGAGACTCCCTTTCTAAGTGGGGATTTGTTATCCTCATTGTCATCAACACATCCACTTCCACTTCCATTGCACACCCTTATTTCTCTATTATATATTATTCTATTCCAACTTCTATCCCTTCCCATTCTTCTACTACATGTGCATCACCCTCAAATAGTGTTGGATATATTTCTTCAAGAGAACAATATCTCCAATAGTATCTATCATGGTTGGGACTATACCCATCACATTATTTTCATATCCTACCATCCATATCACCACATTATAACTATTTTTCCTATATAACATATCACCTCCATCATCCCTACCATCACCAAACATGCCACCTCTTACTAACACTCTATTATAGTTGGTGTTGCATCCCAATCCCATTATTTCCATTGTATTTCTTATCATCACCATATAATTCTCTTTTTTTACTCTGCTATTCACTTCTATATGATCAATATACCTATTTTACTAGGTAATATAACTTCTCTTATAGGTAATTATGCCCATTCCACAACCTAAGGAGTTGATTCTATAGGAGCACCCCATAAATTGGCATGATTGTTAGGACACAAGGTTAGACTTTGCATGGAAAACTAGAAAGATAGACATCACCAAGGAATTTGATGTCCTTACCATTAAATATAATAATTCAAAAATATAATACAAAAGAATCAATAAAAGAACCTCTAGTGCTTCTATGCTTATGCAATCATAGTTGTTAAAGAAGGGGGATAGAGTGTACATTGGTAAGGATATTGAGATTGGCCCATTCAAAGTAGCAACAATTGTTGTCAACTTGGTTTCTAAAGTCTTTTATTTGGACTAAAATAAAATGTACCCATACAAAATTAATCAACTAGAAAAATAGCTCACATATGACATGGCCATGAAATTTGACCATCTCATAGTTGAAATAAATAAAAAATAAAAGGCTTAAGGGACAAATAACTTAGTTGAAGGCATAGGGGAATCAAATCCAATAGGAGAATGAAATACTTAAGAATGTGTTGGTCACGAATCTGCCATAGGAAAGGATTTTATACTAAATGCACCCTAGACCCGGCCAACATTGAAAGGCTGGGAGAAAGAAATGTCTCCCAGACCAATCTCCAGAGAGGGCTGGTTCCCTTACTAAATCTAAGCTTGATGAAGACTAAAGTTGCAGGAAAGGAATTATAAATGTGCAGAAAGAAATGGGAAATATAGCCGTAGGCCGAATTTATCAGATCGGGAAAGAATAACAATAGATAACTTCAAGTATAGTAACAACATATAACAGAAGATATCAACGTAATCAACTTACAACCTTGCACAGGAAACCTCCAAGATCACATTCCAGAACTCACTTCCTCACTAGCAATATTTAAACTCAAATGCAGAATTCAAATTAAGCAGCAGATAAAGAATACGAGCGTAAATTAGGAATGTATAAGACAGAAGAATAAACTACACAGAGAATTGCTTGCAAAACCAGAGGCCAAATATCTTTCATTCATGCAAAGAACTTCAAAGCTTTCAGCAAAAGTCTCTCTCTCGATCCCTCTTTCTGAGATCTACATTGATTTATATAGAAGTCTTGCTTCTTTACAACATTAAAAACTTGCGACGGACTTCCTCGAGATCTACAAAATGTGCAACAAAAACAAGGAAATGATCCCCTTAACCCAACCTCGGAGAAACCAGAAATTGAATGAGACAAGGAGTCGGTCGTCTTCATTAAATGGTCATTCTTGAAACATGCTTGGACCGTTAGAAAAATCATGAACAACAGCTTTGAATAATGGAGCGTCTTTAATTTTGGTGGCTTGGACACGTTCTTCTACCTTGTTCGCATTGGAAAGCAGCAAAACATTTAATTCTGGAGTGCTTTTAATCATTGGAAATCACAAAACTTCATCGGGCCGTTTGAACTGCTTTTTGGCGCGAAACTGTAATAGGTCATGAAAATGTGACATGTCGCGAAATCGTGACGCATCTCTACTCCATACACTTTTTTTACTTTCGGACCACGAAAATCAACCATGTCATGAAATCGCTACAGGTTCGGCTCCTTTGTCTCCTTCGCTACCTTAGCTCGCAAAAACGTGACGCATCATGAAATCGTGACGTTCCGTACTATTATGCTCTTTCTCCGCTCTGTTTTCGTGCAAAAATGTGACAAGGCGCGATTTCGCTACGTTCTTCATCCATGTTGTTCTCTTCGCTGCTTCAAACCGCGAAAACATGACACTGCATGATTTCGCTACACCTTCCTCTCTTTTGGCTGTGTCTCACTTACACGTCATGAAAACAAGACAAGTCACGCTTTCGCTACGTTCTTCCATCGACATCTTTGTTTCATCTCTGGGTCGTGAAAACCATACAAGTCACGAAATCGCTACACTATCTTCTCCTTGCTCAATCTTCTCTTCTATGTCACGAAAATCTGACATGTCGCGATATCACGACAATTTTCATCCACCCTGTATGGTCCTGCTTCTAACCCGTGAAAACATGACAAGCTTGCCTCAAGTGCTTCGTTAATCTCCATCATGTCGCAAAATCGCGATAGGTTCTATCTCCTTGGACTTTACTGCTCTTGACCGCAAAAATTCATCATGTCACGAAATCATGACATTTCGTACAATTTGGCTGTCTTCTTGCTTCCTCCTCACGAAAACGTGACAAGGCGCAAAATCGCTACAATTTTTTGCACTTGGTCCTTTCGCCCCAATATGTCGCGAAATCATGATGATTCTATGTTGCTAGACTGCACCTCCACAAATGTCGCGAAATCATGATGCCAACTTCTTTCTTGCCCTCATCTTCAAAAATGTCACGAAATCATGACGTTTTCATGCCTTATGACTTTTCTTTCAACTTTGCCGCGACCACGCAACACGTCGCGATTTCGCGACGTCTTTCGCCTTTTGTGCCTTGTTCAATATTCTGTCGTGATATCGCTACAAAGTTTATCGTCATCGCCCTTTGCTTAGTTATGTCATGATTTCGTGACCTTTTCTCTGCGCTGCCCCCGTTGACCATTTTGACCGCGAAACTCCAACACGTCACGATATCGCGACAACCTTGCTGCTTTTGCTATCGTTGACTGCGTTGACCGTGATTTTGGAACATGTCGTGAAATCGTGACATTTTTTGACTTTTGCTTCTCTCTCCTCGAAAGACCCGCGATAATGCGACATGTCGCGATATCGCGATAGTTTTGAAACTGTGCTCTCCATGCTGCTTTTTGTCGCGATATCGCGACAGTCTTCGGACTTAGCCTTTTTTTGCATCAAAACCTGTATAGGAGTGAGAATTTCAACATCTTATGCATGAATAATCAACAATCAACACAATGTGGCAAAAATGCCAACATTCTTGGTGGCTCGTGGGGTATATAGTTCTTCTGTATGCATGAATCCCAGGCCTGAATCCATTGGGCAATAGAGTCAAGAAAAATTGAGAACAGAAAAGTCGGTTGATGGGGTACATCTCGATGAACTGCTACAACAACTCTTGCTGAATGAATGAAAACTCAAGGAATCTATATTTGGCTTAGCTGACCAGGTGTTGTAAAAGAATCTCCATGAAAGCACCAGGGGTTGCAAAATGGAAATGAATGAAATAAGTGGAGTGAGGACTATGGAATGGAAATGGTAAATGATGGAATGGTGGAGTGGAGGGAGTGATGCGGTAGATACAGTAACAGAGTGCTTCTGTGCTACCAGCTGCTATGAAAGGGAAACAAAAGTGAATGGAATAATGGAATGGAAGTGGAAGAGATGACAAATGCGGGATAAACTATGGATAAATGCTAAAACAACAAAGAAATTAGAAGAAAAGGAAAAGAAGAAACGGGAATAGCAGGAAGGGAAAAAGAAACAACAACAGTGGCTTGATTACTTGCAGAAGAAAAAGGAGTAGGAGAAGAAGGGAATAAAGAAGGGTAGGAAGAAATAGAAAGGAAGGGGAAGGAAGAAATTGAGAGGAAGCCACTAACTGCTAGGAAGGAAGAAGAAAAAAGAAAGAAATACACGTACCTGCGGGCTCGCATGCAAAAAGAGCCAAAGTTGATAAAGGAAAACAATACTTTTTTTTTTCTTTTTCTGTTTTCTTCTTTTTTTGCTTTTTTTTTTTTTGCTATATACACAAGTTTACTACCGGATTAGCTGTCGCCCCAGAAACCCTTTCGAGGAAAGAAATCGAAGTCCCAAACATCGGTTGTATCTCACTGGATCCTCGACCCTTGAGAACACTAGGCTAGACATCATTCGTTGATGATCGGCTCGCAGTCACCACACATTTGAGACATGGTTTTGCACTCCAAGTGTCCTAGCCATCTTGAGACCTAGGCATAATTCAGGTTCAACCCCAAGTTTTTTGCTACATTATTTGCTCCATCAAAGTACAACTTCCAGAATTGATTCTTGACAGAGCACTGGTCATCTTGGTTAGGGAACACCTGCATTGCGCCATCCTCGGGCTTTGTGATAGAATAACAACCGATTTCGGTTTCCAGCATAGCATTGAAATCAAGCATGGAAAACCCATCTTCCAACTGAAGCTCGTCTAAAACCTCATTCATCAAATCAGAACCCTCTAACTCTTCGGTTAGCATGTTGACAGACTGCATGGTTTTTCCTGCTTCATCCAACTTTTCAATATGAAAGGAGGAAGGTTTTTCATTATGAATCCGAAGTCTCTTTCCTTTGAAAGGGATCTCCAAGTGGGAATAATCCAGTGCAAGGTAACCTCCCAAATTTGCAGTAAACTCTCTGGATAAGCACATACTGAAATACGGTTCTAGATCGACCACAACTATCTCTTGAATGACTATAATCTGAGGCATAGTGTGTAAAACAATCGGGACATCCTTGATTACACCCACCATTTTCATAGGAGTGCCATCTAACTGCAAGACTCCAGGGCTACTTCGTGTGTATTCCATACCCATAACTTCGCAAACTACCTTTGGCATGACAGTTGTAGCAGCTCCAGAGTCGATCATGCAGTTATGCACGATCCAACCCTCTATTTGCAGTGATAGATAAAACGGGGGTGGTCTATTTTTACCAGTTACAGAAGTGGTTAAGGCTTGAGCATAAATTGTCTGGGTAGGACCTTTCTCACTATCCTTCATAGATTTTAAATATTCTTGCAATAAATCTACCTACCCAGGCAACTGCAATGCATCGTAAAGACTAACCTTAGCTGGGGTCTTCTTCAGTTCTTCGACAATGTTGTATGCAATCGTAGCCGATTCCTTCTTTTCAATGGGATGTTCATATCTACTCCGATACTACTGAGTGGCTTCCACTCTTAGCCTCTTCGTCAATGAAGGATACTTCAACTTTTCTCTAGCTTGCTCCTCTGCTTCTGATCTTGCCTGTGCAGTTGTGGCCTTTTCTTGTACTTTGTGTGGAACAGGATCTTTCGATAAAATAGGTGCATCTAGCTTTGAAACTGGCATAGGAGTCTTCACTTGTTTCTTCAAATTAGCTGGCACTTTTAATGGCTCTAACTCATCAGGATCTACTGTAATAGGCTTCTTTCTAGTCCTTGTGAGAACCGAAACTTGCTCTTCAGATGGAACCATTAAGCTATGGCCTGCCTCAGAGATCATATTGACCTGTCCTCCTGAAGAACTAGCAGCCAATGTCTGCACATAATTCAAATGAACCATGCAAGTGTCTTCTCCATGGGGATCATTGCATGTCGAACACCAATATGTTCTTTCAACAAGGACTGCATCTTCATTCGCCAAAATAGTCAGGTTCTTCTCGGGTGCTTTGCTTGTTGAAGCAGCTTGTTCTCTAGTAATTGGCGGGGGTTGAAATCTCCTAGGCTAGAAATCTCGCTCAGCTTGCTTCCTTTCAATAAGCGTGATCTTATTACCCATTGCTCTTATTGCAGAATTGGCAGATTTTACCTCTTGCAAAAGTGTTGTATAAGGATCAGGGTTTATAGGTGCAGGAGGTGCTGGTAAGGGCAAAGGTGTTGGTGGTGCCGGTAATGCTGGAAATGAAGTGGAAGTAGGGAATGGCAGAATGCTAGGTGCAGGCAGCTAGGGATTTACTGAAGAAGAGAGCTAAGGAACTGGGATAGGTGCAATTTGAGGTGCACTGGAATTCCATGATGGGACAGGGTACATAGAAGACATAGATTGCGAAAAAGAACTAGGATATAAATGCTATGGAATATCAGGTAGAATGGGCATTGCTACCTTTGGGGGAAGCCTGTCGATTGCAATCAAGTCCGCCTCCACCTTTTGTGCTTGCTCGAACAGTTTTGGAAGGTCATCACATTGGACTACCTGATCGCCAAACCAATGTCTGTATTGAATGCTCGGAGGTAGTAGAACGTAGCTTGCTTAGGGGTAGGGCGAAGTCCTTCAGGCACTCATTGCCAGCTTCTGGTGAAACGAACATTAAAATCTGCTATTGCCTCTTGTGGGTGCCTCTGGATTGCGTTAAACTGATGCAACAATGAAAATGGGTCAGCTTGTTCATGGAAATTCTTAACTAACAATTCTCCTAGCTGATCCCAGGACGCAATAGTGCCTGGTTGCAGAGATCGATACCAGTACAACAATTTTCCTCTCAAGGATAACACTAATAACTTCACCATTACATCTTCATCTGTTATATCATGAATGGCTGCCAGAGAAGCTACATCATGAATATGTTCGTATGCAGTCTTTCCTGTACCATCATAGGTTGGCAAGGCTTTCAAAGCAGCCTGGGGAACTAGATTTTGAGCCTACAAATTCAAGGCCCCTGAGCTGTTCCAAGCTGAAAACTGCCTAGGTGGAGGATACTGGGCCATTGGGACTAGTGTATGTAACTGAGAAGATGGAAAACTAGTAACAATACCAGGGATTTGTGTGGATATGGCAGATGATGCAAGTGATGGGGAAACCAACCTAGAATGCTCACCTCTTTTTGTGCTATCAAGTTCAAAAAACTCAACAAGATCTTCAAATTTTTTGGACTTTGATCTCGTGATCATGAAGTACAACTTTCACTGCATCCACATTCAGAGATTTCTGGGTACTACAGAGTCACCAAATGTTCTAACTATACGGCATGAAGGCGAACATTAAACCCTCAACACTATGGGATCTTTCTGAGATAGAAATAGTCTGTCCCACCGAGCGTGCCAAAAACTGTTGGTCATGAATCTACCACAGGAAAGGATTTTATACTAAATGCACCCTAGACCCGGCCAACATTGAAAGGCTGGGAGAAAGAAATGTCTCCCAGACCAATCTCCAGAGAGGGCTGGTTCCCTTACTAATCTAAGCTTGATGAAGACTAAAGTTGCAGGAAAGGAATTATAAATGTGCAGAAAGAAATGGGAAATATAGCCGTAGGCCGAATTTATCAGATCGAGAAAGAATAACAGTAGATAACTTCAAGTACGGTAACAACATATAACAGAAGATATCAACGTAATCAACTTACAACCTTGCATAGAAAACCTCCAAGATCACATTCCAAAACTCACTTCCTCACTAGCAATATTTAAACTCAAATGCAGAATTCAAATTAAGCAGCAGATAAAGAATACGAGCGTAAATTAGGAATGTATAAGATAGAAGAATAAACTACACAGATAGTTGCTTGCAAAACTAGAGGCCAAATATCTTTCATTCATGCAAAGAACTTCAAAGCTTTCAGCAAAAGTCTCTCTCTCGATCCCTCTTTCTGAGATCTACATTGGTTTATATAGAAGTCTTGCTTCTTTACAACATTAAAAACTTGCGACGAACTTCCTCGAGATCTACAAAATGTGCAACAGAAACAAGGAAATGATCCCCTTAAACCAACCTCGGAGAAACCAGAAATTGAATGAGACAAGGAGTCGGTCGTCTTCATTAAATGGTCATTCTTGAAACATGCTTGGACCGTTAGAAAAATCATGAACAACAACTTTGAATAATGGAGCGTCTTTAATTCTGGTGGCTTGGACACGTTCTTCTACCTTGTTCGCATTGGAAAGCAGCAAAACATTTAATTCTAGAGTGCTTTTAATCATTGGAAATCGCAAAACTTCATCGGGCCGTTTGAACTGCTTTCTGGCATGAAACTGTAATAGGTCGCGAAAACGTGACATGTCACGAAATCACGACGCATCTCTGCTCCGTACACTTTTCTTACTTTTAGACCACGAAAATCAACCATGTCACGAAATCGCTACAGGTTCGGCTCCTTTGTCTCCTTCGCTACCTTAGCTCATGAAAACGTGACGCGTCACGAAATCATGATGTTCCATACTATTATGCTCTTTCTCCGCTCTGTTTTCATGAAAATGTGACAAGGCACGATTTCGCTACGTTCTTCATCCATGTTGTTCTCTTCGCTGCTTCAAACCATGAAAACATGACACTGCGTGATTTCGCTACACCTTTCTCTCTTTTGGCTGTGTCTCACTTACACGTCGCGAAAACAAGACAAGTCACGCTTTCGCTACGTTCTTCCATCGGCATCTTCGTTTTTATCTCTGGATCACGAAAACCATACAAGTCACGAAATCGCTACACTATCTTCTCGCTGCTCAATCTTCTCTTCTATGTCACGAAAATCCGACATGTCACAAAATCGCGACAATTTTCATCCACCCTGTACGGTCCTGCTTCTAACCCACGAAAACATGACACGCTTGCCTCAAGTGCTTCGTTAATCTCCATCATGTCACGAAATCGCGATAGGTTCTATCTCCTTGGACTTTACTGCTCTTGACCACAAAAATTCATCATGTCGTGAAATCGTGACATTCCGTACAATTTGGTTGTCTTCTTCCTTCCTCCTCGCGAAAACGCGACAAGGCACGAAATCGCTACAATTTTTTGCACTTGGTCCTTCCGCCCCAATATGTCGTGAAATCGCGACGTTTTCTTGCCTTCTTTAGTGTTGTCGCTTCCTGTCACGAAATCGTGATGTCTTCTTCTTTCTTGCCCTCATCTCCACAAATGTCATGAAATCATGACGTTTTTCATGCCTTATGACTTCTCGTTCCACTTTGCCACGACCACGCAACACGTCGCGATTTCGCGACGTCTTTCGCCTTTTTGTGCGTCATTCACCTTTCTGTCGCGATATCGCGACAAGTTTATCGTCATCGCCCTTTGCTTAGTTATGTCACGATTTCGTGACCTTTTCTCTACGCTGCCCCCGTTGACCATTTTGACCACGAAACTCCAACATGTCGCGATATCGCGACAACCTTTGACTTTGCTCTTTTCTGCCTTTTGCATCGTGAATTTGGAACACGTCACGAAATCGCGACACCTTTGGCTTTTGACTTCTCTCTCCTCAAAGACCCGCGATAACGCGACATGTCGCGATATCGTGACGGTTTTGAAACTGTGCCCTCCATGCTGCTTTTTGTCGCGATATCGCGACAGTCTTCGGACTTAGCCTTTTTTGCATCAAAACCTGTATAGGAGTGAGAATTTCAACATCTTATGCATGAATAATCAACAATCAACACAATGTGGCAAAAAATGCTAAGTCTGAAGACTGTCGTCAAAACCTATATAGAAGTGAGAATGTCAACATCTTATGCATGAATAATCAACAATCAACACAATGTGGCAAAAATGCCAACAGAATGAATATTTAGAAAAGGATTATTTAAATAAGCAATTCAAATACCTTAAATCATTTCTTGCTAAATATAATAAAAACTAACATGAAGACCTCATACAATAGCTAGCATAGGAGTAGAGTCAACTAAAATAGATCTTGAAAACAAAACACCAAGAGATTGTAGAGTTTATAACCTGAAAGCTAACAAAAGTATATGTAGACCCTAAGGAAGCTCAATATATCCAAAATTTCAAGTGCATTTAGGATAAAATAAAAAAAGAGATGAAAAATTCATATGAGTACTTTCGATTGATTTTATTGTAGAAGAAAGCCTAGAACAAGTAGCCAAAATGATCAAACATATGAAAGGAAAACTATCTACAAGGAGTAATTATCAGGATATCCTAAATATTAGTACCCTAGTGATAGAAATGCATGCACAACAAGGCATAGATCACAAGGCCTAGTCAAAAAATTAAAAAAAATCTTAAATATCCAAAAGGAACCTTAAACTTGCAAAGACAACCAAGCATAATTGAGAATCCAAGTTCAAGAAATGGACAAGGAAATTTAAATATTAGTTTCTATACGAATTATTAACATATTTTATGAAAAATAGCATATATTTCATGATAATATCATAGACATAATATTTAAGGAAGAAAAAATCCAATCTAACCAAGCACATGTAAATAAAATCTATGAGAGGTTATAGGTAGTATATGTCAAGATACAAGAGCTAGTCATGAGGTAAAAGGAGATATCAAAGAATAATTTTGAATACCTCATAGGGGAATTATAACATATCATATTATTAGAGTTTTCAATTTATAATAAGTGGAAGAAATTGTTGGGATTGTTATCACAAAAGACTAGATAAAGAGAGTTGATGATTTTGATAAATTTATCATGGAGGTTTTAATTTTATAGATTTTATATTGAAGGTAAAGGCAAGATATAATATTTCATGCCAATAAATCTTGCTACTCAATGAATTCATTATAAATGTAGTACATTGGACCTAAATTTTAGTTTTAGAAATTTTGAAGGAGCATGTGATAGCAAAATCATATAATAGACACTTTGTAAAAATTATCAGAATTTTCCTAAGTATGGAATATGGACTAATCCACCTGTAAAATATGATTGATTCGCTTCAAGTACTAGTTTTCCTACTAAAGAGGACTTATTGGATCAAGGTAGTGATTAAATTAGCAAAAGGTATTGATATACTTGCTAATACAAGTGATTTTCTCATGAAATATGAGTGATTTATTTTCTAAATTGGAGTGAACTACTTGGATGGTCACAAAGGTAAATTAAAGGAATAGATACCAAGAAGAATATTTTAGAAAATGATATTTTGATATGTAGTGGTACATTATATCATTTTAGAAGGCTTTTAATCCTATTAGAGGTATTATTAGATGCATGTAATACATGGTGGTGCATAATGTTTCTAAAGATGCCCCAAAAGCTTTACTTTTACTATGAGTAATTATTTCTCACCCCAGGTAACTTAAGGTTAAAATTTTACAATAAATAGGGGCTAACAGCCATCATTGTATTCATATTTTATCCATGAGAACTTATATGTGCACTATGTGAAACCCACATTGTGCTTTAAACTCATGAAAATATAATAAATTAGCAAGTCTTGGAAATTTCATTAGCAGAATCACCCTTCTAGTTTGCTAAGTACATGGTGGTTCTTGCATATCCCTTCTAGCCCATATTTTCATCTACATATAAAATTCAAAAACTTGATGAATGGATTGAAATTAATGTTATTTGACTTATCATTTGTTGATTTATTACACACTTTTCTCACTATATTTTAAACTTGTATTTTCCTAAATCACCTACACCCTTAAACTTTCATGTATTTTTATTTTTGCACATTACTTTTGTGTTTAATATTTTGCATTTTGATTTCAATGAAAATTAGTATACATCAACATAGGATTATTCTATGAGGAATAGTGGGTATCCAACCTAAATACATAGGTACCCAGGTGTTGTAGGTGAGTTGGAGAGGAGAGGGCAATCCTCCAAGGGAGGTCCCAGGTTCAAATATCCACCCTACCAAAAATCTGAATTGGGTATCTAAAATCCAATTGATAATGTTGGTGTGAGCAGGGTCGGGTGTGACCCCCGAGTGAATTTGATGATGTAGAACCCCCTGTTCATGGTCTCTCAGACCAAGGCAGCTCCACAAGGGTTTTTTTGCTTTAAAGAAAAAAAAAAACCTAAATACATAGGTTGGGATAAGTCATCAATAATACCTTCCCACTTTGTTGAAAATTGAGCTATGCACACATCTTAATTAGAAGCTAGGATAATTTTCTAGTTCAATAGTACCATATTAGATTTCTCTATTAATCCCAAGGATTTTCAATTTATAACTAGAATTTTGTTCAATAAACATATAAATTTGGATAAAAAATAGAGCTTAATATTTTAAATTCAAAAAATAAACCCATATTCTTCTAGAATAATCATCAACAAAAATATGAGCATGTTGATTACCATTAATAGATAGACTTACTATAGTACATAATAATTCATTGTACTTCCTTGATACTACCTTGATATTTGAAATTGTAAATGGGCATGAAATAGAAAAATAAGATAGTATATGCATCAAAAAACCCTCCAATATTTACCTTAGTCTAGAATAGGTGTTGATTGCCTTTAGGATTGATTCATTTGTAAAATATTTTTATTTTCTAAGTGATTCACTAACAAAGTGGACCAATTGGCTCTAGGGAGTAAACCAATAAAGAATAATGAGTGATTCATCACCAACTTGATAGAATCACTCAACATATCATAGGGAGGTAAAATTGAAGGTGTAAATCTTGAGGTAAATCTACTAAGAGTAACATTTTGGCATGTAGTGGTGCTCTAAGTCATTTTGGAAGCCTTATAAGCCTTTTAAAGGTATAATTAGATGTAACATTTGGTGGTGCATCATTTCAATAAAGATGCCTCCAATAAATTAACTTTGACTAGAAGTAATTATTTCTTACCCTAGGTAACTCAAGGGTAAACTATCCTAGGGCTCCATTGTATACATATTTTGGACATGAAATTTTAGAGCTATACTTAATAAAACCCACATTGTGATTTTGACCTTGAGAGATGATAATAAATTGGAAACTCTTTATGTGTTTCATCGGTGGCACTACCCTCTTGGTTTTCTAAGTTTGCAATGATTGTGGCATTGCTCTTTTATCCTATACTAATATTTGCTTATCAATTTCATACTTAATGAATATTTGGATATTGATGCTTTTCAAATTTTAATATTTTGATTGATCATATACACTTTCCTTGCTATACTTTAAACAAGTATTTATTTGAATCACTTGCATATTTAATCTTTCATGCATGTTTTTCTCTCCATTTTACTTTTCCTATAACTAGTGTAGGGTAGCCTAGGAGTATTCCACAAGGACATTGGGGTGGGGACATAAATTTGGAGGTTGGGAGGAGCCATTAGCACCCCATTACAACTTTGTTGAAGCTAGAATTGAGGTGTAAATGCTAAATTAGAAGAAAAGAAAAATCTCCAATTCAATATAGTTTCTAACATGCTTAGGTGGGATAAACCCCCTTTTTTATCATATTTTTCCTAATGTGGCTAAAATCCTTATTTTGTTCCAAATTCGCATTCATTATAAATGGATTGATTGGCTCGAAATTAATGAATTTTTGCTAAGTCCAGTTTTAGGAAGTGATTCATTTCAAATTTAGAGAAATTTGCTCCATTATAAATATTTTGTCTAATATTACAAGTAATTTGATCCAAATTATGAGTGATTCACTCAAAATTTCTTGCACTTCTACAAGTTGAATTTGGAGCATTAATTGAGACTAGGGACTTGATTTATCAATCCTAATCTCAAGTTGACTTTAAAATTTTATCATTTTTATTATTTGTGTTCAATTTTTGTAGGTACTTTAAAAATGGCAACTTCAATAAAAAATAAAAGTTCTAAAAAATTTTGTAAGAATCTCATAAATATCATTAAAACACCATTAAATTTTAAATATAAAATTATTTATGATATTTCATAGACAGAAAGCATTTAATTTTTAGTTTTTGTTTGTGAAAGATAAATCTACAAGCCATTCACTAAATTTAGTGAGTGGTTTTCCCTTAATCTAAAAAGTGATTCACTACAAAAGACATGATTCTTACTCTCTCCCTTTTAGAAAGGTGATTCACTCTAGTTTCAAAGCAATTTTCTTTGAGCATTTCAGTTGGATCCTTTCCATTTAAATTTTTTCAAGTTCAAAATTTGTGAGTGACCAAAAAGTATAAGTGAATCACTTGACTTTGCAAGCAAATCAATCCATTTCATAAATAAAGTGATTTGAAATGAAATCTTTATTAAGTCAATTTCTACTAGTAAGTCACCTAAAATTACAAGCAAAGGCAAATTGCTCTATAGGTTTTTTTTGAATTTTTACAAATTTTAATATAAAAATTATATGCTTGCATGTTTGTACATTCTAACTTATATATACATGCTAAAAATATAAAAAGGGGAAATAAAATAAATTATTAGAATATTTTTTATCATCAAATAAATGCAAAGGGATAAATAAGGAAATAGATTGCTATGGGGATGGATCTAGATGATGAGTTTGAGGAGATTTTAGTATCCAACCCTATTTTCTCAAAAGAAACAATCTCTATGGACAACCCTATTAGTCAAAGCTTTACATCCTCTAAAATTGATTTATTAGGTCAACAAATGAGTGACTCATCTACTTAGTAAACCAAAATTGATCCAATATAGGTCTAATCTTAACGTGTACAAACCCCAATTATGGTGTTCCCATTAATAAAAATAATCAAATAAATAATTCACTTTTTGGAAGCCAATACTATGATGGTAGCATGAATCCACCATCTAACTCTAATGCCCAAAACTTCCCTACAAAAAATACTTCTTTAATGTAGAGTCCACCTAGATCTATTTGTCAAATACATCTAACATTCCACTAGGTTATTCAATGGCTCCCAATATAATATCTTTAAGATAGAATCAAAACTAAGGTCTTGCTCAAAGTTCTAAAGTGTTGGATGACAAATAGGGTTGCATGTGTCCTAGGAATACCCCTAGGGGTCAACATCACCTCTATCCAATTAGATATAGCAAAATATGTAAGACCCACCTCCTCTAAATAAGCAAGTCCCACAACAAGGATTGCATTATCTCCTCCACATCCAAATGTGTAGCCTCGTCCAAATAAATAGTGGGGTTATGAAAATATTCCATCTTAGTTTCCTCCACTTAATTATCCCCTAGCTTATTATGCTCTATACTATATTCTAAAAATCCTTTGTACCCATCTCATGGTTATGCAATGTATCCTTATTCACCTCGATGTCAGTGATATGGTTAGTCTCCTCCTTAATAGAATAATCAAAGGGTACCTCCTAGGCCATAATTCCAACTTCTTAATTGGACCTACCAAGGACAATTCAATGTAGTGGATTATTCTTCCATTTCCTGAGTAGCTATGAAAGCATTGCATTCCTTTGACAAGAATGGGAACAAGATGATATTTGATCACCTCAATGAATTGTCAACACTCAAGTTGATCCACCACATCCAAAATAAGGATATACTAGTATATTTTCTAATTAATTATCCTCATAATGAGGTTTCTTTATGGTATAAATAATTACTAGATAATTTAATTACAAATTGGGCAACAATTGTAGAAAATTTTATGCATAGATTTGGTAGCATGGGCAATGATTGCTTTATTTTATTTCAACTGAACATAATTCAAAAACACCCTAAATAATATATACACTAATTAATACTAGATTCTTGATCATATTGAATTTAATCCTACAAAATATTAGGCCAAATAATAGGGGGTCACTCTTAGCAAATGGTAAATACCATGTGAGTGTATATAAGGGGTATTTTTAATATCAAGTTGAACCATCAATATATTGGTAAGTATCTTATAGGGAGGGGTATTTAAAATTCATGCATGCCTAGATATAAATTCTACTGATAAAAATAGGGGTTGAATAAAATGGGGTGGGGGTTATATTTGAGTTTCATACCAAATATTTATATCATTTATAACATGAAATTGTTCTAAAATAGTAAAAAGATTAACATAACAAACCATGTAAAATTTGAAACTAAAATTACACAAAGACAAAAAATTTACTTAAATTTTTATAATCAAATATTGATCCTTGAATTTAAATAATAATACTAGAATACGATCCTTTAATTGATTATAATAAACTATTAATTACAAATGTATACCTTTCCATAAGAATGTGCTCTTTCACTAAAATATATTAAATAGAGAGAAAATTATTTATCAACATTCATCATCATATATCATGTACTTATATTTACCTCTTATTGATAAATATTTGATAGTTAACACTCCTAAGTAACTTCATAAAAGGTGAATCAATATGAATGAATGATGTCTTTTAATGTCCCTTACACTCAATGGTCTGTAGGACCTATCAAAGTTTATCCAAATATAAATATGAATGGTTCAATATATTGGTCAAATATAATAAAGCTACTTCAATATATATGATTTAATTGATTCAATATATTGATTCACATTTTATTTAAAATAGTAAAAATGATTATATTGATTCACTTTTGAAGAATACAACTTATATGTATATGATATAAAAATGATTAAATATATTACTTTAACATGATTTTCAATATACTTTAAGTTTCTTATCCCATGCACATGAAATCATATTTAGTATATACTTTAATTTTCAAAATTTGCTTGTGTAGTGCACTTGGTGAAAGTCTTGGGTGCTAGTAGAAGCTAAGCCAAATTCCATTCCCCCTATGTCCATCCTACATATACAAGGTGCAACTAGAAATATCCTATGTACTGGTAGAGGCTGACAAGGCTACATTCCCCCTGTACCCACCCTATTGATACCTAAATGGTTGTGTGTTATTCCCCTATTGATAAGTATAGCTCTTGAACTTATGAGGGGTCATGGTTTGGAGGGGACTGCTCATTCCTATGCATCCGTCATAGGGGTTTATGAAACTAACCAAAAAAAATATCTTTTTATCCACACTAGGTACCTCACTGGAAATTTCCCCCAATCCTCTAAAAAAGTTCCAGGGTTCAATCCCCATGGAACAGAAAGTGTTGGCCCCTAGGGGATACATGGAACATTTTTCCTTAACAAAGGTGTACCCACCCTATTGATACCCAAATGGTTGTGTTATTCCCCTATAGATAAGTGTAGCTCTCGATATTATGAGGGGTCATGGTTGGGACATGGTTGGGAGGAGACTGCTCATCCCTATGCATCGATCGTAGAGATTTATCACACTAACCACAAAATTTGTCTTTATCTGCTTGTGTAGCGCAATTGGTGAAAGTCTTGGGTGTTGGTAGAGGCAAACCCAAGTTCCATTTTCCCCGTGTCCACCTTATATACAAGGTGCATGGAATATCTTATGTACTGGTAGAGGTCGACAAGGCTCCATTCCCCCAGTGCCCACCCTGTTGATACCAAAATGGCTATGTGTTATTCCCCTGTTGACAAGTGTAGCTCTTGACCTTACGAGGGGTCATGGTTGGGATGGTATTGCTCAGCCCTATGCATTGGTCATAGTGGTTTATCATACTAACTATAAAATTTTATGGTGGAGATAGCGTAACAGTTTGAGGTTTAGCTCTTTTTTGAGAGGTTTAAGGTTCAAACCATACCATTTGGTTGTATGTTAATTCCTTATTGATAAGTATAGCTTTTGGATTTATGAGGGGTCATAGATGGGAGGAGACTAATCAGACCTATGTGTTAGTTGTAGAGATTTATCACACTATCCATTTAATTTTCCCCAAGAGCTAGTTGGATTGGTAAGTGCTTGTCTAGCCAAGCACTTACCAAGAAGACACCTAGGTTCAAATCTTGGGGGTAGACTATTTGTAAAGGTAGTAGTTTGATTTGAATCCTCTAAGTGCATGTCAGATAGACAATGACAGTATGAATCTTGAGCAACTAATGGTCCTCTTCATACTAAGCAAAAAATAATGAGGTGAAATAGGTTTTGTGGAAGCAACCCATGTGGTTTGAACCCTATGCTTAATAATGAGGTGAAATAGGTTTTGTGTGGTTTGAACCCTATGCTTGTCAATTACTAAAAATAGTGTGGTTGTGACCAACTCTCCTATGTAACAAAAAAAAATAAACGATCAAATTAAAATATAAAGTTATTTATCCTTAATTCATTGAAAAAACTTGAATATCATTGCAATAAATTAAGTGAACATACTCACACACACAAAATAGACCATAAAAATCATGTAAAAAGAAAATAGATATATAAGTTAAATATAAAAAACACATCAATTCATTAGGGAACTAGAAGAACAAGTGGGTATGAAAAATTTCAAAAGATGAAAAGAGAGATTCAATTTCAAATCTCCACTCCTCACAAGTAGGTGATATGTAAAGTTCAATTGAAGGTTGATTAAGCATGCTAGCATGAATAGAGCTATCTCTCAGTTGAATTCTATTACAAAATTGAGTCACTTTATTTGTCTATGTGCACATATACACATGTATGTTTATATTAAGATTTAATACTTAAACTATCAAAATAATACTTAAAGATTTAGAGTACTGTACTCATAAGTCATTTTGCCTTGCATTGATAGGTTAGGTCAATCATTTAATGTTTAGTCTAAATCATAAGGACCATGCCAGCTTTGTATAATGTCCACGTTTGGTACATATGCTAATGCACATATACTAGACCAAAGCCATGCTAACTAACTTTTGTATGATATCCAACAATTGTGAATGATAAAGTTGAATTCTCTGAATATCATCATAAGCAGTTTAACAAAATGTCTTTTTATTTTTAATATTTATTCTAATCTTTATGGTTGATAGCTGATACCTGATTCATGTGTACGCATATTGATAGTTATAATAATTATTCATTGCACAAGATCGAACAAAACCATTCGTCAGTCATTTTTCTAATGTTAATATTTAAAAACAATGAAGAATACAATGAATATATAAAGTCGGTAAGAAATTATTTCATTCCACCTTGCCTTTAAATATTCTTGGTTCTTCCACACATGAACGATCTTTGTATTAACAACTGCTTTTCATGTTTTAGTGTCCTGAATCATCCTTTAACAGGAACTTCAATGTATACAATGATTGTAATACTTTTAAAAAACCATAAAAGATGAATTTTGGATCAGACACGCTGGTCTTTAGCAAAGACAAAATTTGAAAGAACAGTGCTAAAAAATATTCAATGAAGTTGATGTGGAACTCGGTAAAAAAATATTGAAATTCTAACATATTTATGCAATTAGGGCGGAATAAATTAATTCAATCATTAGAAAACTTCGACAAATGACAAAGGTCTCATTGTTGTAAGTATTTTTTTAGTTACTACTGAGGTTTGGTGGTGCGCTAAGGGATTCATATGAAACTACTAATGAAAACACTATAACAAATATTGTGATTTTCAAATATTTTTAATATATTTTAAGATTTTTATAATTTTACCTATATTCAAAGATTTACATTTATTTATAATTATTAAATGTTATTCACGAGTGGATTGCTTGTGAAATGGTGATTTATTCTCTACTTTAACCACCCTTCAAATTTATATAAAAATATTTAATCGTTATTTTAAGTAAAATTGTTTATATATTGTTTTATAAATTGTATAACATTAACATATAAATACTGAATGTTTGTTGTTTATTTATATTGTATCAAATATATATATTATACATAAATTTTTATTTATTAATTTTTTATCATTATATTTTTTATTTTTTGTTTAATTTTATACTATATATATTGTTATTAAATCATCTTTTTCTAAAGTTTTATAGAGAAGTGTTTTATAGTTGTCTTTCTGATTGTCCCATCCAGTCCTAGGTGCCATGGTGGATAGATTTTTCTTGGGGCTTTCCTGTCTGCTGGCTATGCAACACATCTTCTTTGCAGTGAGATCTTTTTGTGTGTGGTGATCTCTTTGTGTTGTTGATCCATCTCAGAGGTTGGCTTTCCTCAGTTGAAACACTCTTTTATTTTTCTCTACGTGGACATGTTTCCAGGTGGGAAACTGCATCCTTATTCTTTTTTGGGTTTTTGGGCTGTTTTGCATCCCTGTCCCTCATTTTGGGTGGGATTCTGTGCTGTTTTGCATCCCTGTTCC
This sequence comes from Wollemia nobilis, assembly GCA_028583015.1. Lineage (NCBI taxonomy): Eukaryota > Viridiplantae > Streptophyta > Pinopsida > Araucariales > Araucariaceae > Wollemia > Wollemia nobilis. The sequence continues at coordinate 3,274,660 of JAQPPZ010017077.1, read as the reverse complement.
TCATTTTGGGTGGGATTCTAGGCTGTTTTGTATCCCTGTTCCTCATTCTGGGGTGGGATTCTGGGTTGTTCAGCATTCATGTTTTTTGGAGGTGGGAAATTTTTTGTTTTTGTTGGTGCTTGTTTTCCTACCAGCTTTTTTGTTGGAGGTCTCTTGGTTAGGATTCTCTATTTTGAATACTTACCTCCTGTTTTTGACTTCTTAAGCCCCTTTGGGCAGGATTTACCTTTTTAATTGATGTTTCATGGTTAGGATTCTCTATTTTGAATACTTACCACCTATTTTTGACTTCTTAAGCCCCTTTGGGCAGGATTTACCTTTTTAATTGATGTTTCATTTTTCCTGTTCCACTCACGATGATCCTGCATCCCAGTTGGGTCTGAAAGGAGTTTCACTGGGACTGTCCTCTTGTGCACTTTTTTTTTTTCTCAGAGGTTTCCTCTTGTTGTAAAAAGGTTTGGGGTTCCTTTCAAAACCCCACTGTAAAAAATGTTTTGGGCCTTTTCAAAACCCTTCCACCAATCAAAAAAATATATATTTTAGAGATATCTATGTAGATATTGAGATGCTTGAATTTTTATTTTGCATCTAGATATTTGTTCTAAGAATGTATCTCATGTATATCTTCCTGGTTTATCATTATTGGAATAGTTAGAATTTTTTAGAATGTAAACCTTATTAAAATTAGAAAAAAGAAAAAATGATAGATAAAAAAGAAAACAAAGATAAAGGTTTATCTCATGGAAATGTATTTTATTATTTTATTAGAATTCATTTATGCTTTAATGGGTTGACCATCTCTTATAGGTGTAATTATTTTCACAATGACATAGAGTACAAAACTATTTTATTGGGAATGCAATTTAGTAATGGGTAGGGCAAGACATTTTGTCTATTTTATATTGTAACATTCATATTTATAAAGACAAAATAAGAAAACAAATACAAATATGTCCTTTGTGGAAATGCAATTTCTTGTTTTATTAGAATTTTTTTTTTTATTTGGTTAGTGTGAGAAACCCTCCCACCAACCCATAGGGCTGAGCAGTCTCCTCCCAACCACAACCCCTCGTAAAGCCAAGAGCTATGCTTATCAATAGGGAATTTAACACACATCCACCCCCTCACACACTCGCCCACACCGTTGAGCTGTCCTCCATGGGACTTGTTTTATTAGAATTTATTCATACATTAATGATTAAGGCTAAGCAAACAAAGTATGAGTTGGGTGGTGTCCATTGTTGATGTTTGTGCTCAATGCTCATCTCATTTTTACTCTCTAAGGCTAAAATGTTTTTGAAAATTTTGTTTACCACATCTTTTCTAGTGGGTGTGGAAGGAGAGGAATAATAGACTTTTTAAAAACTTTCAAAAAGATCCACCTCTGCACATTGGATAATGTGTCATCTTTAGCTTTGGAGGAGGGCAAATTTGAGGAGGCTTTGATTGAAAGGAAAATTGGATTTCAACAGAGCAATAGGGTTGTTGGTCTTTCTTGGTCCTAATCCTTGGGCCTTTATGAGGTGGGAACCTCATTGTGTTAAACTAAACTTTGATGGAGTTTAAAAGGGTAATGTTGATAATGCTAGTGTTGGTGGGGTGTTTAGGGATGATAGAGGTAGGATTCTGCTGGCATATACTGAATTCTTAGATATCCATACTTGCCATTTTACGAAGGCTAGAGCCCTTTACCAAGGTCTCCTACTTGTGGAGAATATGGGGTACCAAAAAGTTTGTATTGAAGGAGACTCACTTAATATTATAAACTTGGTCAAAAGTGATTTAGTCCCCGGTTGGAACATTGAGGTTATGATTATGGAATCTAGGTGGATTCTTCAGGCTAGAGAGGATAGGGAGATAAAGCATATCTTCAGAGAAGGAAACTACCACGCTAACTTTATGGTAAACTTGGGTATAAGTCTCAATGGTCTATTTTTTGGAGAGACAATTTTACTGAAGAAGCTTCTTTAATTGAATTTAGCGATGCATGCTTCTTGATGCTCTATAAGATTTTACTCTTTATGAAGAAAGGTTTACTTTATGGTAATCCTAGGTATAAGTCTCAATGGTCTATTTTTTTGGAGAGACAATTTTATTGAAGGTCTTCTTCAATATTTAGCGATGCATGCTTCTTGATGCTTTGTAAGCTTTTACTATTTATGAAGAAAGGTTTTGTGCATAGCCAAGTGGGAGTGTGCTCACCATCACTGTCCTAATTTTGTTTTTGTATCAAGTTGTAGTTGGTTCAGTTGGTGATAGGTGGCCAGTTGTAATGCTTTATAGTTGTTTTTGTCCCAATATTATTGGTCTTAGACCAAGTTTTACAAGGCTTCTCCTATTGCTTCTCCTATTGTAAAAGGTTGGAGACCCTTTCAAAACCCCTTCTATATCTAATAAAAAAGTATAAATTATAATATTTTGTCAATTCAAATTGTAATATTGTTTTTAAATTATAAGTTTAGGATTGAAAGAGATTTTAAAGATAAGCCATAATAGTGTTTTTATATTTACTTATTTTGTAAATTTGGATAAGGAAGGATACATTACACTTTATGACTGAGAAACTAGTATAGTAGAAGTAACATCATATCAAAGTTGAGTTTAAAATGTTACTTATAGTAACTATAAGAGGATATATTTATTGTTATATTTTTATTTAGGTTTGGAGGTTATTTGGGGTGTGTGTTTTACTTTTGGAGGTTCTTTGGAGTATGTGGTTTACTTTATCATTTTGTTTATTTTTTTAATAGATATATTATATTTTTTTCAATTAATATTAGTTATAAGAAAATCTATGGGTCAAATGAATTTGTTGTTGCTTTCAATTTGCTATCACTAAGAGGAGTTTATGTCTTTGTTAATGATTGATTTCTTTAAGTTTACACATATCACTATATTTTCTGAATGATATCTATTCTCAGGAATAGCTATTTTCAAGAAATATTCTATTTTAGATACTAAGAGATAAATTAAGCCTATTTTGAAGAGATTTATTTATTTATAAATATATCAAACCTGATTTGGGTTGATATTGACTTTTGTTTTTATATTACTTAAAACTATTAAAAATAATTATATTATTATTTATGTGTTTATTTTATTTACTTAACTAATATTAATTATTGATTTGAAAAGGTTTTTTATTTTTTGGTATACACATTTATACACCTGACCATGGTTTGAAGTTTGAACTTGCCTCTCCTGGATGAGAGGCTAAAGCCAAACCACTACAGTATGAATATTTTTGTTTGTAGCATACTTTGTTATATTTAAATGTTTTATGATAGACAAATAATTTGACTTAACAGTGCATTTATTTTTATTTAGATGTTATTTAGAAGTTTTTTTTCTAAATGCCTCTGTTTTCTCTAGTTATTTTATGAGATAAATAAGAACTAAAAAATTAGTTTAAAATAGTTTTACTATACAATTTGGTTGTTGTAGATTGTTAATATTCAATAAGCATAATATCTTTTATCTATGTTTAATTTTATTTTTTTTGTTTTATCATGTCTATCAATACATATGAAGGCATAATACAAATAACACAAACTAAAAGCTCCTATCAAATTTCTTAATTTCATTTTGTTAACTTTATATAAAATCAAAGATATCCTTTATGGAAATTTAATTTGTTGTTTTATTAGAATTTATTCAAGCTTTAATGATTAAGGCTAAGCAAATATATTATGAATTATAAATATTTAGTAACATTGTTATTTACTTATAAGTTTAAGATTATAAGAGATTTTAAAGATAAGCCATAATAGTGTTTGAATATTTAAGTATTTTATAAATTTGGGTACAGACGGATGCATTACACTTTTATAAACTAAATAGTTGAGAACATTATGAATGTCTGGGGTAGAAATAACATCAAAATAGTTACTTATAGGAGGATATGAGAACATTATGAACTTGTGGGGTAGAAGTAACATCAAAATGGAGTTTTAAAATGTTAATTATAGTTATAGGAGAATATTTATTTTTTGTTTCATTTTCATTTAATTTTGTAGGTTGTTTGGGGTGTGTGTTTTGCTTTTGGATGTTATTTGGGTATGTGGTTTGTTTTATCATTTATTTATTTATTTTAATAAATATGTTATTATTTTGTTCAATTGATATTAGTTATAAGAAAATTTATGGGTTAGATGAATTTGTGGTTGCTTTCAATTTGTTATCACTAAGAGGAGTTTATGTTTTTGAAAATGATTGATTTTTTTAGGTTTACACATGCCACTATATTGTCTTAATGATATCTATTCTTAGGAAATATTCCATATCTAAATGATAGCTATTTTCAAGAAATATTCTATCTTATATACTAAGAGATAAGCTAAGCCTATTTTGAAGAGATTTATTTGCTAAATATATCAAACTTTTTTTGAGTTGATATTGATTTTTTTTAATTGCTTAAACTTTTAAAAATAATTATATTATTATTATGTGCTTATTTTATTTATTTAACTAATTTTAATTATTTTTTTGAATAAGTTTTTTTATTTTTTTTATACACACCTAGTCATGGTTTGAAGTTTGAACTTGGGTCTATTGGATGAGAGGCCAAAGTCAAACCACTATAGTATGAATGTTTGTTGTTCAAAGCCTCCTTATTTATCTTTAAATATTTTATGATAGAGAAATAATTTGACTTAAAAATAAATTTATTTTTATTTAGATGTTATTTAGAAGTCTATAATTTTTTCCTAAATGCTTCTATTTTCTCTAGTCATTTATGAGATAAACAAGAACTAAAAAATTAGTTGTAAATAATTTTACTATACAAAATTTGGTTGTTGTAGATTGTTAATATTTTACTAAGCATAATATAATTTATCTATGTTTAATGTTTAATTTTATTTTTTGTTATGTGATATCTATATAATTTATTCAATACATTTGAAGGCATAATACAAATAAAACAAACTAAAAGCTCCTATTTAATGCAAATCTAGAGTTGTGTAGTCAACTTTCTTAATTTTATTTTATCAACTTTCTACTTAAATGGATGGATTAGACTCTTATAACCAATATATGGTAAACTTTTGAAATACAATTACAATAGTATATCTTCTATATTTAACTTTGGATGCTATAAAGGAACTATAATTTTAGATATTTTTAGGAATTGAAATGGGACACTATACACCTTTCACTGTCTTTTCCATATGCCTCTTCAATTTAGGATTCATGAAAAGCAATCTCAATTTGAATCATGCTAATTTTATATGAGTTTTTAATTTTTGTAAATAGATTGTATTTGGTATCATATGATTTGTTGACATGTCATTTAATTATTTTTATTTTTTATTAAGATCATTATCTTTGAACCTTATTTTAGAAAATCAGGTATATGCCAAGCATTTCTTGTATGAGATGTCTTTCATTTGATTTGAAAAGTTTTCATTATATCATTAACGTTGTCAAGCCTAATATGTCAATCTCCTTGAGACAAATCCAGATAAAAGAGATTGAAATAAGGAAAATAATGATAAATTTAATTAGGTTTAATGTAGTTACAAGCATTTAATAAAGATATTTGTAACTAATTTTATTTTGTTTTACATTGATCTTGAAAATATATAATAAAATATAATTGTTTCCTCTTATAATGAAGGTAAATGGATCTAATTAAAATTGAGAAAGATTTTTATTATTATTATTTAGTAGAAGGGGTTTTGAAATTTACCTCGAACCTTTTACAAAAAGTATAATATAGAAATAGAACTAGAGGCCTGAAAGGAAACAACCCAATTAACTAAGAATAGGGGAATTAACCCGTTTGAATAATAACCCCAAAAGGACTGAAAGACTTCTTATTCTTAATAGAGCATGTTTGTATAATTTTTTTGGACCATTATGAAGAGTATTATAATAGTACATGTTAAATAATTATGGATGTGTTTAGAAATCCCATAGGGGCCTGACTGAGCTTTCTAAACAATGGGTGGATGCTTACTTGATATTTTTTTCTTGCAAGAAACCAAGTTGGATGGTAAGGATATAGAAGCTATTAGAAGAAGGATTTGGAAAGAAGCCCATTTTGCTGCAAGCCCAACCAATGGTTGCTCTGGTGGAATCCTTTGTCTTTGGGATACCAACAAGTTTGAGGGCTCTATAATTTCTTCTTTGAATAGGATTATTAATATTCTCTTCTATAATAGAGAAAGTAATAAAAGGTGGGTTATGACTATCGTGTATGCACTAAAATTTAGGCCTAGTAGAAACCTATTGTGGTAAACGTTGAGTTCCATGAGAAGGATTTTTTTTAAGAAGCATGGTTCCTAGTAGGGGATTTTAATTCTCTTGTATGAGGGAACTCCCCAATATCGAAAAACATGAAAGATTTTATAGATTTTGTGAATGTCAATGAGCTATTGGATTTTGAGTTGAAGGTTTCAAGGTATACTTGGAGCAACAGGAAAGTGGATAACTAACTCATGTAAATCAGGTTGGATAGGGTTGTTTTCTCCAAGGAGTGCCTTCTACTTTTTGGAAATTTATCTCTTTGTTCTCTGCCTAGAATTAGCTTTGACCATAACCCCTTATGTTTTGAATTAGCCAAAGAAGAAACCAGATTCTCCAAGCCATTCAGGTTTGAGATAATAGGGTGCCTTCATCCTTAGTTGGAAGCTAAAATAAAAAACTAGTGGTCGATAAGGGTCCAAGGCTTCGACCATTCCAAAATTATGGTAAAAGCTTATATTTGTTAAAAACAACCTTAAATAATGGAATAAAAGGGATTTTGGGAATATTTAACAAAATAAGAAAGACCTAAAAAGTCAACTAAAAGCTATTGAATCTGAGATAGAACTTGGAAATCAATCTCAAGAGATCAGATACAGAGAAAAGGATGTGTTGGCCAAATTTCACAACACTATTGACAAGGAGGAAATTTTATGAAAATAGAAGTCCAAGATGCTTTGGATAAAATAGGGAGATAAAGAATCCAAGTTTTTTCACATCATAGCCTTGAAACACAAATGTTCCAATAGGATTAGAGAAATTCAAAAAGCTGATGGATCCAGTGCTACTCACATTAAGGATGGTGGCTTAGGTCTTCGTAACATCAGGTAGATGAATAAGACTCTAGTTGCAAAACAAGGATGGAAGTTGGTAAATCAAACTAAAACTTGCTGGGTCAACATCGTGTTAGCCAAATACTTGAGACAGAAGAATGTTTTGCTTGTTGATCCTTTGCTAACTTCTATTTTAGCCTTTTGGTTGAGTTTGTAAAATTTGAGGGCACTAGTCTCCAAAGGTTACAGGTGGAGGTTAGGTGATGGGCTCAAGACTAATTTATGGAAAGATATTTTGTTGATGGAATGGTAGAACCCTAAAGTTTCTAACATAATTTTAATAAATAAATAATTAAAATAGCATCTAAATTAAAAGAATCGCTTTTAGATATGAATCACCTTTTGCATTGGTTTGGGAAATCCCTCCAATGGGTCTAAATAATATATATTCTTCTTGTTGGATGATTTGATATGGATGGCCAACCTAATATATATATATCTACCCTAAAGCTACGTTGGTGAAGAGACATGATGGTTCATGTATGAAGAGACATGATGGTTCACGTTATGAAGGGTCATGATGGTTCACTTTGTTGGCAATTTTGGGTACTTTGGGTACATTGCCTTTGCTCAAATGTATAAGTTGTCATTGATGTCAAGAAGCTCTTGAAGGAATTTGATTTAATGTCAAATAATTTGTTTTGATGAAGGTTACGGCATGACAGTTTCAAAGGTCTTTTGCAAACCCCAAGCTGACAGGTTCGAGAGAAAGAGCTCGCAAAGAAAAGTGTCACGATTTCGTGACAATTTGCAAGAGGGATTGTACGGATGAAAAAGTGTCACGATTTCACGACAGGTTCGAGAGAAAGAGCTCGTAGAGAAAAAGTGTCGCGATATCGCGACATGTCGGGTTTTCACGACCCAAAGAAAAGAAAAGCGCTAAGGAGAAAAAGTGTCACGATATCGCGACATGTCGGGTTTTCATGACCCAAAGAATAGAAAAGAGCTAAGGAGGAAAAGTGTCGCGATATCGCGACATGTCGCATTTTCGCGACTTAAGCAGGAGAGAGAAAGCAAGTTAGAAAAGTGTCACGATATCGCGACATGTCGCAGTTTCACGACTCAAAGAGGAGAGAGAATGTATGGAGTCAAAAATGTCACGATATCACGACAAAAACAAAAAGGAAGTCTAAAGAAGCAAAAGTGTCGCGATATCATGACAAAAGCTAAGACGAAGTGTACGGAAGCAGAAGTGTCGCGATATCGCGACAAAAGCTAAAAAGAAGACGAAGGAGTTAGAAGTGTCACGATATCGTGACATAAGAAAAGAAGAAGAGTACGCAAGCAGAAAGTGTCACGATATCACGACAAAAGAAAGAAGGAACAGTTCGGAGGTGAAAGTGTCATGATATCGTGACATGTTATGTTTTCACGGTCAACATCCAAGAAAAAGTCAAAGAGGCAAAAGTGTCATGATATCGCGACATGTGGCATTGTCGTGGCAACAGAAATAAAAGAAGCTACAGAGAGAAATGTCATGATTTCGTGACAGGCCGTAAGAGCGCAAGACAAGAAGAAGAACCCGACTGGAATGAGAAGTATGACAGAGGACCGACATCTCCACGGCATTTACAAGGGCAGATACAGGGTGAATTCTTGCAGCTAAAATGTGAAGAGTGAACAAATGACAGTGCAACGGCTACAGGGTCAGTTACCGAATGAAGTCTTCGAGCAGTTGAGTTACCGAATATCTTCATGAGTTGAAGCCGACGAAGATCGATGACAGCCGACTAAAATTAGGGTTTGCAGCCGACTAAGTTTAGGGTTTGCATTTGTTATAACAACCGACTAAGATTAAAGTTTTCATCATGAAAATTTTGTTATAAAAGGAGGGCTATTTGGAGAGTTGATGTGTTGTTGGATGCGTCGTTGAATGTGCATCAAAGTGTGCGAGATGCAGTCAAAAGAGCGTAGATAGCGTAGAAGTGGCGAGATGATGCACAGAGTGTGCGAAGACAGTGCAGAGTGTGTGCAAAGAGACGACTGAGAGAAGACGAAGTGCGGCTGTAAGAGCACAGAAGTTGTGTATGTTTTGTGAACATTTTTGACAGGTTTCGGTGGGGACTTGTGAGCAGATTTGGACAGGTCCTAGCAGAGGACTTGTGAGCTGAGTTTTGATAGTTCTATCAGAGAACTTGAGGACAGAGGAGCACTGGTTCTTTGAGAAGAACCTGAGGACAGATTTGGCAAGTCTTTGAGAAGGCTTGTGTGCAGAGGATTGATTTGTTCAAGTGTTGGACAGATCTGATAGACAGAGGAAGACTTGTACTAGACCGACTGACTATGTTTGGTACAGGTTGTTGAGCTGCTATGGACGTGATCATAGAAGGCAGAGGTCTCTTAGGCTAAGCATTGAGGATAGGAGGTCTTCGGTGGAAAGGAGTTCCACGTGCTGGCAAGAGGTAGAGGCAGTTGATCTTCCGAGGGATCATTTCCAGAGCAGAGGGGAAGGTATCTCCTTTGAGCAGAGGCTCATAAATTTTGATTGGGGGAAGGTATCTCCTTTGAGCAGAGGCTCATAAATTCTGATTGGGGGAAGGTATCTCCTTTGGGCCGAGGCTCATAAACATTGTAATTGGGAAGGATTCCCAAAGAACTTTGAGATAACTTTTAGAGAAAAGTTTTGTGGACGTAGCCCAGCCATTCCGGGTGAACCACGTTAAAATTGGTGTCACTTTGTGGATGATATTGTGCATTGCTTTGATATTGCTTTGGGTATATTGCTTTACTATTTTGAAGTATAAAGGAAAAAGTAAAAAGAGGTCTTATACTGTTCACCCCCCTCTCAGTATAAGCTTGTGTTCTTCAATTGGTATCAGAGCGGGTGCCTTCAAAAAGTTTAACAGCTTGAAGGAAAAGCTAGTAAAGAACACAATGGATTATTCAAGTGGCAATGCAACACCTATTCTTGATGGGTCAGATTTTGGTCTTTGGAGTGCAAGGATGAAGGTTCATCTAATGGCACTTGGGAATGAGGTTTGGGAAGTGATTGAAGATGAGTACACTATTCCTGAACATGGTCCTAATACTAAAGAAGAAAGGCTCCTACATCACAACAATTCAAAAGCAATGAATGCAATCCTGAAAGGCTTACATAAAGCAGATCTCACCAAAGTGATTCATCGCAAGACAACTAGTGAAATGTGGAAACAGATTGAAGGTGGTTCATACAGGTGATACAAATGTCAGAAAGGCCAAGTTGAGACACTTCAAAGGTATGTTTGAACAACTCAAGATGAATGATGATGAAAATATTAGTGACTACATGCTTCGTATGGATGAGGTTGTTAACTCCATGAAAGACTTAGGTCTTGAGCTTGCTGAAAATGATGTTTGTGATAAGATTTTAAGATCTCTTCCTAATAGATTTAGTGAAAATATTTCTGCTATTGAGGAAGCTAAATATTTGGATAAGTTGAAAAAGGATGAGCTCCATAGTATACTTGCAGCATTTGAGTTGAGAACTCAAGTGAAGGTTGATGTCAAGAAAGAGGCAGCTTTCAAGGCTACCAAGAATTCCAAGGGTAAACAACTTCAAGATAGTGATGAGTCTTCTAGTGATGAAGAGGCATATTACAAGCAAGAAAGGCAAGTTCTCTAGAAAGCACAAAAGTATGAAAAATATAAGATGTTTCAATTGTGGAAAGTTTGGTCATTATGCTACTGATTGTACTGTTCCCAAGAATGAAAGTGATGAAGATAAACAAGATTCTAAGAGCAAGGATTCTGAAAAGCACAAGCATCACAGGAAAAACAAAGATGAGCACAACAATCAAGGAAAGAGGTATTCTCACAAGCACAAGAAGAGTTTCTACCTAGACAAAGCAAGTAAGTGTTCTAGTAGTGATAGTGAAAGTTCTTCAAGTGATAATGAAAATGAGATGTTGTTCATATCAGAAAAAGAGGAAGAACCGAAACATAGATTCATTATCATGAAATGTCTTAGATGTGGAAATTTTGGTCACCTTGAGGATGATTGCACAAATAATGATTTGGTTTCTAGTATGTATGAGGATGCTTCAGAAAACTATAAGGAAGATGCATGTATGGTTTTTGAAAAGGGTAGCACCTCTAGTGATAAGAAATCTGAAAAAGGCTTTGATGATTCAAAAAGCAATCAAATAAAGGATCTTGAAAGTGAACTTATTAGTGCTCTTAGTGCTTTGAAAAAGGAAAGAAAGAAGAATGCTAGACTCAAGGATAAGTTAGATGAATGTTGTATGGAGAGAGATGATCTTATAGAAAGTCTTGACTTCTCTATGGCTAAGACACAAGAACTCAAGGATGAGTTAGAGTCTAAGGTTCTTGAGTATAGTGAGTTAGAACAGAAAATGGCTTCTTTGAAAGAGGAAACTAAAGAGTACAAGGATAAGCTTTACAGGTTTCAAGATAGCTCCAAAAAGGTTAAGTCACTCATCAAAGGTCAAAGAAAGACAACAGATAAAACAGGCCTTGGTTTTGTTAAGCCACACAAGGAACAAGTTGGAGAGTCTAGTAAGAGACTCCAAAAGGAAGAGAGTTCTGATGAGGAAAGTATTTCAGAAAAGGAGTCCTTGAATGATAGATGCACAGAAATAGAAAACAGAATTCAGAATGAGAAGAAGAAGTTTTCAGAACCTAAGAGGTCAATTAAAGGAAAGTTTCAAGGTAGATGTTTTGCTTGTCACAGGTTTGGTCACATGGCTTCACATTGCATGGCTCAAGTAAAGGAGGTAAATGATAGTTTTAGAAGTGCTAGTTACTTTCAAGGGTATTGCTACTCTTGTCAACAGTTTGGGCACAAGGCAGTTTATTGCAAGGCAAATAACGAGAACAGGTTTGGTCAAAATAGGTTTGGGGGGGGGGGGAGTGGTGAAGGTGGATTCAAAGATCAGGTTTACCTCAAAGAAACAACATCGTCACTTGTTTCAAGTGCAACAATGAAGGTCACACAATCAGACAGTGTAGAGCTGAAATTCCAGAATACAGGAACAAGAACAGTGGCATGATCAAGTCCAAGGATCAAGGCATGGATAAGAACAGGGATGAGAACAAGAACAAGAACAGTGACAGGAACAGGAATATGGACAAAGAGTTCAAGAGAAGGCCCGACAAGGAAGTTATAGACGCTGATGATGATCAATGCCTAATGGGAGTTTTACTCCCACCCAAGAATTAATCACCTCATCAGGAGGTGGGGGAGGGACTAAGCTAAGAGGCTCATTCTTAGTCCCGAGCCCCAAAGGTGACCCTTTGCCATTGATGACAAAGGGGGAGAGATATGAGTAAGGGGGAGAGCTTCAAAGTGAAGAGGAGAGCTTCAAGTTAGGGGGAGCAAAACTTCAAAGGAATATTCTCAGTTGTTAGCACAGTTGGTTTCAGTTTTGGCTCTTGAGAAGTGTTTTCGATAAAGGTTTGCCATCAATGACAAAGGGGGAGATTGTTGGCAATTTTGGGTACTTTGGGTACATTGCCTTTGCTCAAATGTATAAGTTGTCATTGATGTCAAGAAGCTCTTGAAGGAATTTGATTTAATGTCAAATAATTTGTTTTGATGAAGGTTACGGCATGACAGTTTCAAAGGTCTTTTGCAAACCCCAAGCTGACAGGTTCGAGAGAAAGAGCTCGCAAAGAAAAGTGTCGCGATTTCGCGACAATTTGCAAGAGGGATTGTACGGACGAAAAAGTGTCACGATTTCACGACAGGTTCGAGAGAAAGAGCTCGCAGAGAAAAAGTGTCACGATATCGCGACATGTCGGGTTTTCGCGACCCGAAGAAAAGAAAAGCGCTAAGGAGAAAAAGTGTCACGATATCATGACATGTCGGGTTTTCACGACCCGAAGAAAAGAAAAGCGCTAAGGAGAAAAAGTGTCACGATATCGCGACATGTCGAGTTTTCGCGACCCGAAGAACAGAAAAGAGCTAAGGAGGAAAAGTGTCGCGATATCGCGACATGTCGCATTTTCGCGACTTAAGCAGGAGAGAGAAAGCAAGTTAGAAAAGTGTCATGATATCACGACATGTCGCAGTTTCACGACTCAAAGAGGAGAGAGAATGTACGGAGTCAAAAATGTCACGATATCGCGACAAAAACAAAAAGGAAGTCTAAAGAAGCAAAAGTGTCACGATATCATGACAAAAGCTAAGACGAAGTGTACGGAAGCAGAAGTGTCACGATATCGCGACAAAAGCTAAAAAGAAGACGAAGGAGTTAGAAGTGTCGCGATATCGCGACATAAGAAAAGAAGAAGAGTACGAAAGCAAAAAGTGTCGCGATATCGCGACAAAAGAAAGAAGGAACAGTTTGGAGGTGAAAGTGTCACGATATCGTGACATGTTATGTTTTCACGGTCAACAGCCAAGAAAAAGTCAAAGAGGCAAAAGTGTCACGATATCGCGACATGTGGCATTGTCGTGGCAACAAAAATAAAAGAAGCTACAGAGACAAAAATGTCATGATTTCGTGACAGGCCGTAAGAGCGCAAGACAAGAAGAAGAACCCGACTGGAATGAGAAGTATGACAGAGGATCGACATCTCCACGGCATTTATAGGGGTAGATACAGGGTGAATTCTTGCAGCTAAAATGTGAAGAGTGAACAAATGACAGTGCAGCGGCTACAGGGTCAGTTATCGAATGAAGTCTTCGAGCAGTTGAGTTACCGAATATCTTCATGAGTTGAAGTCGACGAAGATCGATGACAATCGACTAAAATTAGGGTTTGCAACCGACTAAGTTTAGGGTTTGCATTTGTTATAACAGCCGACTAAGATTAAAGTTTTCATCATGAAAATTTTGTTATAAAAGGAGGGTTGTTTGGAGAGTTGATGTGTTGTTGGATGCGTCGTTGAATGTGCATCAAAGTGTGCGAGATGCAGCCGAAAGAGTGCAGATAGCGTAGAAGTGGTGAGATGATGCGCAGAGTGTGTGAAGATAGTGCAGAGTGTGTGCAAAGAGACGACTGAGAGAAGACGAAGTGCGGATGTAAGAGCACAAAAGTTGTGTATGTTTTGTGAACATTTTTGACAGGTTTCGGTGGGGACTTGTGAGCAGATTTGGACAGGTCCTAGCAGAGGACTTGTGAGCTGAGTTTTGATAGTTCTATAAGAGAACTTGAGGACAGAGGAGCACTGGTTCTTTGAGAAGAACCCGAGGACATATTTGGCAAGTCTTTGAGAAGGCTTGTGTGCAGAGGATTGATTTGTTCAAGTGTTGGACAGATCCCGACAGACAGAGGAAGACTTGTACTAGACCGACTGACTGTGTTTGGTACAGGTTGTTGAGCTACTGTGGACGTGATCATAGAAGGCAGAGGTCTCTTAGGCTAAGCATTGAGGACAGGAGGTCTTCGGTGGAAAGGAGTTCCACGTGCCGGCAAGAGGTAGAGGCAGTTGATCTTCCGAGGGATCATTTCTAGAGCAGAGGGGAAGGTATCTCCTTTGAGCAGAGGCTCATAAATTTTGATTGGGGGAAGGTATCTCCTTTGAGCGAGAGGCTCATAAATTCTGATTGGGGGAAGGTATCTCCTTTGGGCCGAGGCTCATAAACATTGTAATTGGGAAGGATTCCCAAAGAACTTTGAGATAACTTTTAGAGAAAAGTTTTGTGGACGTAGCCCAGCCATTCTGGGTGAACCACGTTAAAATTGGTGTCACTTTGTGGATGATATTGTGCATTGCTTTGATATTGCTTTGGGTATATTGCTTTACTGTTTTGAAGTATAAAGGAAAAAGTAAAAAGAGGTCTTATACTGTTCACCCCCCCTCTCAGTATAAGCTTGTGTTCTTCACACTTTATAAGTTAATAATATAATAATTAAATGATCAATAATGCTAACTAATACTAACTAATAATGTTAGGATTAAGGATCCTAACATGCCACCCTCCTTAAAAAGAGCTTTGTCCTCAAAGCTCAAAGTGAGAAACTTTGTCCTTTGTTTTCTAAGAAGGATTTGTGTAAGTTCTTGAACTCTTTTAATGGCATCCTTTCATATGCATGGATATAGAGAAGGATGAAGCATTAGCGGAGGTTGCCAAGAACAATAGTAGAATCTACCTTAGAAAAAACATGATGACGATGGGATGGCAACCCTTGGGATTCCTCAAATACTTCAGAATGATGCATCAAAAGTGATGGTAATGATTTCATATCCTTTTTTGTTTCCTTGGTAGAACCAATGGATAAGGAGTGTGTAGTCACTCTGGAGAAGGAGTGTGTAGTCACTCTGCGTTGGTTCCAAATAGGTTTGGTCATATGGAAAGAACACACTATTGGTGAGGAAGGTATCTATAGGTCTTGTAGAGTGCATTTTTAGCTAGGATTGATCACTTTGGGTATGTTTATCTCATCCTTGCTTGGTACATCAATCAATTCTTGCATGTCAACCTCATTATCTTCATTACGGTGAGTAGGTGCACTAGTTGATTCGAACACAGAACACAACTACCTCATATGCTTGCTCTATGGAGATATAGGGATCAACTTCCTTCAATAAATACAATGTTAGTGTAGCACATTTATGGTGGGGTTCAAATTGTTCATCACAATTATCACAGAGTCCTTTTGCTCATCGTTCTTTCATCTCCTCAAAACAAATATGTTTAATTCGTAAAGTTCGATTAGATTTGGGGGTTGTGTAAGTGCTTTGTGCCCTTCCATTATGCATAGTTTTGGGAGTGATGTAAGTGGTCGATGATTTTTCCATAAGTGGTTTCCTTAATCATTGTTGTGCATTGATTTTATCTTCAGCTAATTTTGCCAATCCATAGGTCTACATCATGGTATAGGGATTGAACCTTGTCACCTCCATTATAATTTCCTCTTTTAATCCCCTGATGAAGCCATTGATGAGAATTAATTCATCCAATATTGTGTTGTGTTTGGTGATATCCTCAAACCGAGTTTGATACTCACGCACAGAAGTGATTTGATGAAGATCTTTGAACAATTCCTACATGACTGGGTCCCACATGGCTCTAATACCAAATGGTATAACCCTAAAGGTTCTAGCACAATTTTAATAAAGAAATAATTAAAATAGCATCTAAATTAAAATAATCGCTTTTAGATATGAATCACCTTTTGCATTGGTTTGGGAAATCCCTCCAATGGGTCTAAATAATATATATTCTTCTTGTTGGATGATTTGATATGGATGGCCAACCTAATATATATATCTACCCTAAAGCTACGTTGGTGAAGAGACATGATGGTTCACGTATGAAGAGACATGATGGTTCAAGTTATGAAGGGTCATGATGGTTCACTTTATAAGTTAATAATATAATAATTAAATGATCAATAATACTAACTAATACTAACTAATAATGTTAGGATTGAGGATCCTAAAATGGACCAACCTCTTGTGTAGATTTAAAATCTAGCATTTTTGGAGCCTAGGACCAAATTGGTATTTGGGTCTAAGGTGGTTGACTTTATCAAGGTCGTCAATGGGTTGAAGGTTTGGAAATCGTTAGACTAGTCTATTCTCAAAAATGTTGAGCTTGAAGCTTGTATTATGATTGCTAACAAGTTTAATTTTTAGGTCATTAAATAGAGAAATCAAGAGTATGAGATCTTCTAGGTAGGGAAAATAACATATCCTTTTCATTCAAGTCCACCTACAATTTTTTGGTTGTCAGAACTCCTTCAGGGTCCCACCTTTCAAAGTTTGGCTTAAGGATCTAATACCAAATTTGAATATCATTTTTTGGTTGGCAACTCAAAATAATATTTTGACCATTGAAAATATTTTAAAAAGAGGTTGGTTGATATTGAATATTTTTTGCCTTTATGGTGCTAATGAGGAATAGACAAGCCATATATTCTTTCAATGCTCATTCTATGTGGAAGTTCTTAACTCTATTTTTTATTTTTTGGGACTGAGTTGGGTGGTTTTGAGTTCACTTGTTGATGTTTGCACTCAATGGTCATCTCCTTTTTACTCTCCAAGGCTAAAATATTTTTGGAAATTTTGTTTGTCGCATGTTTTCTAGAGGGTGTGGAAGGAGAGGGATAGTAGAATCCTACCTCTTTTTGTACCAGAGCCTTGGCTTCCAACATGGATAATGTGTCCTCTCTAGCTTTGGAGAAGGGTACATTTGAGGAGGTTGAGCTTGAAAGGAAAATTTGCTTTCAACAGAGCAATAGGGTTTCTAGCATTCCCGGTCCTAATCCTTGGGCCCTTGTGAGGTGGAAACCTCCTTATCCAAGTTGAGTTAAACTAAAATTTTATGGATATTCAAACGGTAATCCCAATAGTGTTGGTGTTGGTGGGGTGCTTAGGGATGATAGAGGTGGGCTTTTGCTAGCATATGTCAAATTATTAGATATCCAAACTTGCCATGTTGCGGAGGCTAGATCCCTTTACCAAGGTCTCCTACTTGTGGAGAATATGGGGTACCAAAAAGTTTGCATTGAAGGAGACTCACTTAATATTATAAACTTGGTCAATAGTGATTTAGTTTCGATTGGAACATTGAGGTTGTGATTATGGAATCTAGGCGGATTCTTTAGGCTAAAGAGGATAGGGATATAAAGCATATCTCCAGTGAAGGAAACTACCATGCTAAATTTATGGTAAACCTGGGTATAAGTATCAATGGTTTATCTATTTAGAGAGACAATTTTCTCAAAGGTCTTCTTCAATTGGATTTAGCGATGCAAGGCTTCTTGATGCTCTACAATATTTTACTATTTATGAAAAAAAAATTATGCACATCTAGGTGGGAGTGTTGGTTGGTTGGGGGCTCACCAAAACTGTTCTAATTTTGTATTTTTGTATCAAGTTGTAGCTGGTTCACTTGGTGATGGGTGGCTAGTTGTAGTGCTTTATAATTGTTCTTGTTCCAGTATTGTTGGTCCTAGGCTAATTTTTACAAGTATTATCCTATTTTAAAAGGTTTGGGGACCCTTTCAAAACCCCTTCTATATCTAATTAAAAAAATAGATTTGTTTATTTAAGATTCTAAAGCTTTAGAAAAATAAAATTTAATTTAATTACCTTTCCTATTAGTATATTTACGAAATCATAAAATATTTTTTGGAATCACTAATTTTGACAATTGACCCCTACCTTCATGGCCTCTCCATACATTTTTAAATGTAGTATGTTCTTTTTTTGGCATACAAAATTTTAATGTTTTTCCTATGTTAAAAAATAATATTTTTCATAGGTTTGTTATGTGGTGCTTAGAATATTTAAAAGAAAAAAATTTCTATTGGTGGTAGAGCTTGTTGGTGAGAAAATGGTTTACATATTTCATGTAATTAAAATTTGAGACCTTATTAGTGGACTTGTTGACAATTGAAAGTTGACCCATGCCTTCATGGCATTTTCATATGGATTTAAATGCAATATGTTCTTGGTTTGTCATATAAAATTTTAATAATTTTTCATAGGTTAAAAACAATAATATTTTTCATAATTTTATTTTGTGGTGCATAAAATATTTAAAAGAAGAAAATTTTTGTTTGTAGTAGAGCTTGTTGGGGAGCAAATGGTATACATATTATATGTAATTAAAATTTGAGACCTTATTAGTGGACTTGTTGCTCTAATTATTCTAATATACCTCTAATAAGTAGTGTAGTGATTTGAGTGGGAGGCTTATTTGTATTTTTATACAATATTTTAGCATTGAGATATTTAACAAATCTTATGATATTGTATAATTTTTAAAATTATTTGTATGAACTCATTTAAGATGGCTTCTTAGAAAGATAATTGGTTCCATAAATGAATTAAGATGTTCAACTTTGGTCTCCTAGAAAGTGATTGTTCATGTTAAAAAACTTATAAAACCTTTAAGTACTTTAAAAGCTTGTAATAATATTTATTTTTTGTTTGTATAGCTTAAATTGTTTTAAATTTGGTTGCAAGACTGCATTATGCATATGTTATTGGTTGAACATATATATGCATGGATAAATATATATTATTTCAAGTGGGAGGATTGGTGAGGTTCCTTCTAGAATTGATTATTTCACCTTCATATACTTTGGGTGTAACACAAGTGATATTACTTGATGTTAACTTCCAAGGTTTTAGATCCCAGCCAAGGTTCATTATCAAGGCAATATTATGTAACCTCTATTGGTCAAAATGTAAAGTTGTAGTTATTTGCAATGAAATATTACTTTCCACATAACAATGTGTGTCTTGAACAGGTATCCCCATTTTCATCAATGAATATGTTATAAAAATATTGTAGACACCAAAATCTAGCCACTTGTCATCCATCTGTGTCCTCCAATCATAGCCACCCATTATATATATATATATATATATATATATATATATATATATATATATATATATATATATATATATATATATATATATATATATATATATATATATATATATATATATATATATGTATGTATATGTATGTATATATGTATTTAATTAATATATGTATAGATATTAATATTTTATATATTATATTTATATATATTTAATAAATATATATATGAATTAATCCTAGTCATCCACCATGTTTTAATCTCATCCATCCATCCAACTCAATCCATGCCACTTACCCAGATTTAATCTCCACCCTTCCTCATGTTTTAATCTTGGTCACTCATTATGTGTCATCAAAAACCTAACATGTTCAAGGGAATATTATAAAATAGGAGTCATTTTGATGAATCAAACCCCTAAGCTCTTCCTTAATCCTGAGTCCCTGATTTTTCTAAGTTTGAATTCTATCGATGAACATTTGCAAAGAATTCTTAGAATGTATAAACCCCTAAAAATCTACCCTAGTAATCTTGTTGTTACTCTTACCCTCCATCATCACCCTCGCATCCTTTGCATCCACCATCACATAACCTGTGCAGAAGCAGATTTGGTTTTACGATACCTTCCTCAGTCCTTGAATGTCTTGGTGCATTTTTTGTCATCACAGAATACCCTGGTGCATTTGATACCATTATAGAACACCTCTAGGTGTCTCCCATAACATATCTATAGTCCCCTAACCCTCATATGTTGTTCGGGCATCCCCGTGACTATCACTAATTGAAGCAAAAACAAATCTCAAGTGACAAGGTAAATAGTTTTATGTGTATTTATTTTATATTCTTATGTTCTATTTATAGTTTCATTCTGAAGCATCTAGGGTTTAGTAATTTTTATTCTTCCAAGGGTCTCACATGGTGGAGCCCTTGCAGGTATTATTGACTCTTTTTTTATTTACTATTTGTAGGTATAAGGATCATATTTTTAGAAGTTGTTGAAGCTAGGGTGGCCCTTTTAGGATTGAAGATAAGCATGAAGACACCAGCCATTATTTTTAACTAGGGTTTCAAAGAATTTTAGTATCTGTAATTGTGTATCACATAAGCATTGTAAAACCCCACATTGGGGCATATTGATTATATCATTTGAGATTTTATTGCATTAATAAAAAATCTATCTATCGTGTGCAATATTTGTGTATTACTATGTTTATTATAATTTTATCTTATGTATTGGTGTTGCTTGATTTCTTATTCACAAATGTCGATCATTGTGGAACCACATAATCCACCATACAATCCACATCTTCATCAAAAGCTCCTATTCTCGAGGAGCTCCCCATCACCACTTCACATCAATACTCCACTTCCATGCCACCATATTCATCACCTTTGATTCAATGTACATGTGGTCAAACCCAATCCACATCAGCCACATAATCAACATCAACATCCTCCACCATCAATCCTTCCACATCATCACCCATTCAACAACCACATCAGCCAAATTGACCTTCATCCATTTCAGTATATGTCTCACAAGTCACATTAAGATATTATGAGATATCATCCCATTCTATACCACTATAATTTTTAGAGTCATCATCCAACCATGATATTTCGACATCCACATCCACTTCATCCACCTCCACATCATCCCAAGTTGTAGTCCACCTCACTAATCCTGGCATTGGTGAATATGTGGTTCAAGATATCATAGTCACACTACTTAGCATCCAAACTATTAAGGATTATGGTCACCCATGTGACCCACCCTTATCTATAGGAGCGGTGTACAACATGGGTTCAATGCCCAATAGAATTAATTTTGTGTATGGAGGGATTGATTCATCATCTACTACATCTTCCCTATATGAACATAAATAACAAACTCTTGCAAATATACAACACATGTCAGCTTTTCCATCCTGATATTTTCATATAGTTAATTGGAAAGAACATGGTTAAGGATGACATGAACAGGAAATGCATGAGAACATCAATGTTTGATATCAATAAGTGCATGACCATTCAGGGCTAGGCTATCATCCACTTTATTCCACTTCTTCTTTAGAATAAGCTTTTCAAAATTTACATTTGAATTTAGAAGAAGATATCCATCAAATTGATGAATCAAAAGATGAAATTTATGAAGAATTTGATTTTATATCAATAGTTTCTAATGAATTTTATGAGGAATCAAAATCCATCATCTCATTCATCGAATAAGATGAGTATTACCTCATAATGTTCCCCATCCATCAACCCATCCTTTGCTTACTTCTTCCACAAGAGTGAGCCGAACAAACTAGTGAACCACCACCTCCACTTCATTGATCCATCTCACCGACCAAACTTGTAACATATGTACATAATTCAAAAAATTCAAAAATTCAAAAAATAAAATTAATACACAAAAAAATAATTGCATTGCATAAACATGGATTTTTTCCAATTGCATTTATTTGTGTTGCTTGCTATTTTTCAGGTTTCCATAGCTCTAGCATATAGGATCCATCCATCCTCCACTTTGCCAACCACCATTTTCCCCTTTAAGTCAACATGAATCCTGTTGACTTATTCACCCCACTCCATAATCCATATGATTTTGTAAAGCCAATTCCAATTGACATGAGCCTTATTGACATGGACCAGATTTCCTCACCTCCATACTTTTTCGAATTTTTCCTTTTTAAGGAATTGTTAAGGGCTTCAGCCAACTACATTCCTCTGTCACCTCCACCTTCACCTTCATCTTCACCTTTAGATCCTGAGGTTTTCTAGGTAGACATAGAAGAGGTTGAGTCAAAATAGTTTGATAATGTCATAGATGACATTCATTTGATCCCAACACCCCATTAGCTTGAGGAAGGTTCTCACATGTCCATTGAAGATACCATTGATGTGAACCTTAGTTTAGATGTAGATAATCCTCAAATTTTCAAACTTGGTAAAATTTTATCCATAGATGAACAAGAGTAATTAATTGCTCTCCTCAAGAAGAAGAAGGGCATTTTTGCATGGTCCTACAAAGACATGCCTGGTCTTGACCCTAACTTGGTTGTCCACAATCTCACCTTGCATCCTGATGCTAAGTCGATCAAACAAAAACTAAGAAGGATGCATCCTACCATTTCCCTCATGGTCAAATAAGAGCTTCAAAAGCTATTAGATGTGGGTTTCATTGTCCCCATTGACTATCCTAAGTGGATTTCAAACATGGTACCTGTTTGCAAGCCTAACGAGGCGATACATGTTTGCACTGATTTTTGATACCTTAACAAAGCGTGTCCTAAGGATGACTTTCCTCTACCAAATATTGATACTCTTGTCGACACCTACTCTATGGCCATGAAATGCTTTCTCTAATGGATGGTTTTTAAGATACAATCAGATTCAAATCAATCTTGATGACCAACACAAAACAACATTCACTACACCTTGGGGGACTTTTTGTTACAAGGTGATGCCCTTTGGCCTCAAAAATGTAGGTGCCACTTATCAATGTACCATGACATACATATTCCATGATTACATGCATAATATCATCAAATATTATGTGGATGATCTCTTGGAAAAATCTAAAACTCGACAAGAGCACATTGGTGTCTTGGAAAAAGTCTTTGATCGACTTCTAGAGCATAATGTAAGGTTGAACCCCAAGAAGTGTGTCTTTGGTGTTACCTCTAGAAAACTACTAGGATTCATTATCTCCAAAAGAGGCATTGAGGTGGACCCAAACAAAGTCAAGGCCATCATGGATATGCCTCCCCCAACAAAATTGAAGGAATTGCATAGTTTACAAGGAAATATTCAATCAATCTGTCATTTCATTATGCAACTTTTTGATAAATGCAGACCATTCAATCACCTGCTACAAAAGGGGGTGAAATTTTCATGGACAGATGAATGCCAAAAATTATTTGATGAAATCAAGCAATACCTGGCTTCTCCACCAATCTTAACTCCTCATATAGGGTTCCCCTTCCATATTTATGTTTCAACAATAGACTTTGCATTAGGGACAATTCTTGCACAAAAGAATGAGAACAATCGATATAAATCTATCTATTACATTAGTCGAACATTGGTAAGCTATGAAACTAGATATGCTTACATGGAAAAATTGTGCTTAGCAGTGGTTTTTACCACTAAGAAACTCAGATATTACATGCTTAGTCACACCACATATGTCATAGCTCACAAAAATCCTCTATGTTATATGATATCTCACACTTACAATAACACCCACACCGCTAAATGGATAATGCTTCTCACTAAATTTGATCTTGAGTTCATCAGCCAAAAATCCATTAAAGGTCAAGTCATAGCTGATCAGCTTGTGGAAGCTCCACTTCCTAGTGATCAACCCTTGATTATTGAGCTCCTAGATGATTCGGTATTCACTATCATTGAATAAGAAGAAGATGTCATTCTAGAGGAAGATGTTGATATCACACTATTCTTTGATGGTTCTAAGTGCAAAAAAGGTCAAGGTGTTGGAGTCGTGTTTCATACACCCCAAGGGATACCTATCCCTTTATCATTCAAACTTGACTTCCAATGCACAAACAACAATGCAGAGTATGAAGCCTTAATATTAGGTCTTCAAGAAGCCATAGCTATGGGCATAAAGCATATCAGGATATTTTGTGATTCTCAACTTGTTAGACAAATCAATGAAGAATACCAATGCAAAGAACCTACCATAAAGCTTTACCATGAAGTAGCAATGAAATTGCTTACCAAATTTAATTGGTATGAAATCAATAGTTTACCATATTTGACTAATAGATTTGTAGATGTGATGGCCTCTCTAGGATCATTGATTCCAAAGAACTTCATAGGAGAGGTACAACCACTCATTGTCACAACGATCTCTAAATCTACAATTGTCCATGTTGAATCTAAGGATGAAAATGATGTTTGCTTTATCCATTTGGAGCCATATGAGCCTTGGTCAAACCAAATAATAGCCTTCCTCAAGTTTGGAACACTCCCATCAGATATATCACGGACTGCTAAATGCACTTTCAAGCAAAAGGTAGCTTATTTTACTCTCTTGGGGGACGTGTTGTATAGATGTGGTTATGATGGAGTCCTCCTTCATTGTCTCGAGCCTACAGAGGCACAAAGAGCCATAGCTAAAGCTCATGATGGTACTTGTGGTGGTCATTTTAGTGGAATGGCCATTGCAAAGTATATTCTATGCATGGGTTACTATTGGACCACCATGGAACGTGATTGTTGCACTTATGTCAAGCATTGTAAGCAATGTCAAGAGCATGCTAATTTAACTCATGTACCATCACAAACATTACAACCTATTCAAATCCTTTGGCTATTTTCACAATGGGGTCTTGATTTGATTGGAAAAATCTTACCTCCTTCCTTGGGATAACATACATTCATCATCACAACCATTCAATACTTCACAAAGTGGGTTGAGGCAATTCCTCTAACCAGTATGATAGGACCTCGAATTTTGGAGTTTATACTTCACCATATCATTTGTCATTTTGGTATTCCCTCAAAAATCATCTTTGACAATGATAAGTCTTTCAAGAACAAGGATGTTCGAGCACTTTGCAAGAAATATAATATCCAACATAGTTTCTTGACTCCTTATTACCCACAAGCAAATGGACAAGCTAAGGCTACCAATAAGACCTTAATTGCTATTCTCAAGAAACTAGTCAAAAAAAATCATAGATATTGGCATACTCAAATCCCCTTGGCATTATGGGCTTATCGAACAAGCATCCACATGCCTACTTGGGCAACACCATTTTCATTGGTCTATGGATCTAAAGTAATCATACCTCTTGAGCTTGATATCCCCTCATTGCGAATTTCATTACAGGAATTCATAGATGACGATACTTTATATACAAGCACGTTTTGACCAACTCATGCTTCTTTATGAAAGGTGTGTTAATGCTTTAGAGCATTTATGAGTTTATCAAGATTGCCTAAAGCATGCTTACAATACCAAAGTTCATCTATGTGAATTCCAAGTAGGAGATCTTGTTCTTAAAGAGAATCAACAAAACACCAATGCATTACTACATCTTCATGATAAATTCATGACTAATTGGTTAGGTCCATACATTATCACTCAAAAAGTGGGTAAAGGAACTTATAGGCTTGCCAGTCTAGAGGGAGTTGAAGAGCCCAAACCACTTAACATCATCCACTTGAGAGCATTCTATGCTTAATGTGATATATATATATATATATATATATACATGGCTAATACACAAAAACAACATTGCATTTCAAACATTACATTTTACATATTGCATTACACATATTACATTTCACACATTGCATTTCACAAATTGCATTTCATACATTGCATTCACAAACTCATTATGCACTTTTATATTTATACATTCCATTTCATTTTAGGGGTCATTTATTGAGTTTAGATAATAATTGGTCCAATATAGTTTTTTTTCCTTAATCAGGGGCACCTTCAAATCATCATCCATTTCATTGCACCATTCCATAAATTCAAATTGTCATTTGCAACCCACATTTCCATAATCCCTAGGTGTTTTTGGTCACTCAGCCACTCCTAGTGTTTCTAGCAACCTCCAATACATGTCAAGTTTTCTTTAGGACCAAGACACATTTTCACTAAGAAAATCTTGAGTTCTGGGAATTGACTCTAACATTCTTGAACCAAACACAATCACACATCTTAAAAACATCTTGTGTCAAAGAGAGATAATACCATATTTGGGTTGAACCTTAAAGTGAAAAGGGTATTCCTTGCTTGTCCCATTATGCACATAGTCCAAAAATAAAAAATAGTGGTTTTCACCACTATCACAAATTAAAAATAAAATAAAGAGTAGGGAAAAATCCCTAAAACTCTAAATATTTTACACATCACACACCACAGATCCTCAAGTTGTAAGGATAGAACTACATTTCCAGTCAGACGGTTAGGTAGTTCGAATCCCCAAAGTTTAGAGATCAAATTCTTGGACTATGGATTTAATCTCCACCGAGGCTATAGATGCTTGAATGGCAGTGGAGTACACTCATGCATGGTGACACATATCTCTTGAAGAGACCTCTAACCACACATAAGGATAAACTAGCTTCTTGGTCTTCTCCATAATAGGTTTCATCTCAATTTACTCAAGATGGGTTAATGAACTCACTTGCACACACATTGGTTCTTGATTGCCTCGAGTCATTACCATACTCATGATTCGGTAAATGAATTCACTGCACACACATTTGGTCCTAGAGAAAATTAGATAGTATTTAGTGAGTTTGTTTGATACCACTAGCATGTCTGAGTCTCTGCAAAACAGTTAGTTTTCCATATCAACATCCATATCTTCTTCCATATCAACATCCATATCTTCTTCCATATCAACATCCATATCATTACATGAGTCTTCCATTTCACATGCCACCAGTTTGGTGCCCCTGATTAAACAACAATGCTATAACATGGTCAAGAAAAATCTAAACTATGAATGATCATTAGAGCATTAATTCATTTGCATTCATAACACATTATCATTTGCATTATCATCCATCACACATATACACATGCATTCACACAAAAGCATTCACACAAAAAACATCCATACAAAAGCATAACACAAAAGTAAAAGCCATGTATATATATAAATATCACATGTACAATGAATACCCAAAAGGCTATATACAATGGAGCACCAAGGCTCATATACAAAAAGTGCATCTTAGCACTAGCTAATACCTATAAGAGGACCCATGTGACCCTGAAGGAGCCCTAGACCTAGAGCTATGCCTAGACTCACTATGCCTAATAGACCCGGATATGGATGAGGAGGGTGGATCTAGAAGCCCAATGTGGTGCTCCATCAATCGATCCTCTAAAACTTGGATATATCCATCTTGGACCTAAAGGTATCATACATCATGTCTCTGATGATGGTCCCTCTCAAGTAGCTCTACCTGGAGCCTCGCAATCCTATCCTCACCTCCACCTATAGTCAATCGTACCTCTAGCTCCATTCGTAGATAAGCTATCTCTGCATATGGATCCACTACCTCCACAATCCGAGCCACTATCATTGCATCCCTCTCTACCACTAGTTGCTCAAGCCTCACCCAATCCTCCTCACTCTAACCTGGAGGTCTCTCTAGAACCTCCTCCATATCATCATCATCACCTCCATCACCTCCAATATCTGGATCCTACTCTATTGTGTCCATCACTCGTCTCCTTTGACTACTTCATTAAAGGTGCATCCAATATCTAGGAGCCTCATATGCCTCCTCCACCTTGACCTCTACCTCATCCTCATCACCATTCTCCCCATCCACTACCGGACTTGGTACCCATGGTGGTTGTGTAGTGAACCATGCATCGTACTCCGTAGTAGTCCCTACATCATCCACATCAGGGAGATCCATCTCCTCATCATCCTCATAGGTCACCCTCCATGCCTTAGCACAAGGTAGACCCATCTCATCCCAATGATGCATGTAGAGCACTGGTGCCTCAGGAACCCCCTACCTCAGCCTAAATTACCTTAGCACCCATGAGAACTAGATGAACTCCACCTCACTCTTGTGCCTCCCAACCACCCATCTAGCCTATCATACCCTCCATAATTGCTCCCCATCACTAGTCCAAGTGGCACCTCACCATGGCCTCCAAAGCACCTGAGTTGATGTCAGTCCAGCCCATAGATCCTTGTACTCATTTCTATTATGGATAGGATGACTCGACTGCACCTCCTCTATCACCAACCATCTCATAGCATAGGGCTTCTCCCTATCCCATGCTTCAGTAGGCAAGCCCACAGGTTGAGCCACACTGAAGTGCTCCAATCCCCAACACTACAGCAACAAAATACATCCCATATCCTTCTACCCCTATCTCATCACCTCATATAGCTCTTGGTATAGCTGAGCTAGTAGAGCAGGTGCCCATGCATACACCCAAGGCACATCAAGCATGTCATACACTAGATTGATCATGTTCCATGGGAACCGATAGCTAGTGTTGTTTGGGACCACTATGTTGGCCAACATGAACATGACTAATGTGGGTAGTGCATCCAACTTCTTATCTAGGTACATCACCAAGTACCTTATCCCTCTACCCTTCACACTCTCCTTCTACCATCCATCTCCAAATATGTAGCCCATCTCATACCCCTTATCGTGTCCAACCTCGACATGTAATCCCTCCACTAGTAACTTGAGGATGCGATATACATCCTCAAGTGTCACTGTCACCTCTCTAGTAGGGAGCTGAAAGGTCCCCCTATCTGGATCCCATATCTCTACCAAGGTAGAGAGATACCCCTCATCCACCCTCACCACATCAATTTGGGCTGCCCCAACTAGCCCCACATCCTCTAGCCACTTCCACTGCTCATACTATAATGCCTTTCTCACCCCTAGAATGTAGGGTGAGAACCAATGTCTAGGCTCCAAAATCTTCAACTACAACACAACACATAAACAAGGCAAGAACATTAATGTCACATTCATTTGCATGCTTTCAAAAATAATTGCACAAGTCCAAATGAGAGTGCCAATGGCACTTACCTCAGCAACATGCACATCTACTCCTGCTATTGCATCCACACCCTCCATAGCCATAGCTTCCGCACCACCACACTCCTTCACTTCACTTCCTCACTTCCTTAGATACATCTTCTAAAATTTGTGAACACAAATAATGAATCTGACTTCACTTCTACAAATTATTTATAGCCATTTCTGGTGCACTAGAATACCCATGGGTGTTCACAAGTGCATTGGAATGCACACCAGCATTTGTAGATCACCGAATTCCCATGAGCATCTGAGGTCGCTGCAGATGTGATCGGGTGTTTGGCATAGAAATTGGTAGAAAGACCAAAATGATCCAAAAAGGTAGATTACCTCCACCAAATCATTCCAAATTTCATCCATACATTCATTTCATCATCATATCATGTTTTGTGAAAACAAAAATTTATTTGGATGCATAATTTTTGTTTGCACCCAAAAGGCGCAAAATCACTTAACAAGCTTCAAAACACACCAAAACGATCCAAATTTTCACAAAACAACCATATTCACCATTTTCATCATCCATCACATCATCTCATCACTTTTTGTGAGAACATGAATTGATTTGGGTGGTTAAATTTTGTTTGCGACCAAAAAGTCATAAAATTGTCCAAAATTGCTCCAACAACGCTCCAAACCAATGCAAAATTTCACAAAATCATACAATCCAATCATCAATGCATTGCTCATTATCAAATATTCATTTCAACATCATTTTCATTTATAAATCATTACATTTGCATATTTTCCAAGTTCAAATACAAATTTCAAGTGAACCTTGTATCTAGTGGTCTATTCTATCTCCTTGGTGATTGCAGTGATTGGTTGTCCATGCAATTTGGTAAGATGAGTAAATCACCATAAGGACACTTGGACATATTCATCATCCAATATCCTCTTGTTCAAAAAAAAAATTACTTTTGGTCCCTCATATTTTGAGTGAGACTATGCCAAGACCAATTTGCTCAACAACTATCATTGATGCCCTTTTCCATGGGGTTCCCAACATGGATAACTTTCATCATTTCATTTGCAATTACACCAATATCCGAGGATATAGGCTGAGTAAAGTGATTGAGCAACCATTTAGGAATTCCATGTGGGAATTAGCTGCAATCATGAGTGGCCCCGAGGTCAGACTATTTTCTTCTTTTTATGCATGTGCATTTTTGCATTTCAATGACACCAAAAGGCACTTTCTTCAACAACATGGAATCACCCAAAACTTGGGGCAACCAAATTTTATTTTGATTTCCCATAATGGGATACATCTTACATGATCATGGCATTTACACTTGGCAAAAACCCTTTCTCTATTGGGGAAAAAATAGAATCACTCAATTGCATTTCACAACAACCCCTTTCCTCTGTTGGGGTAAAAACATAATCATTTTACATCATTCATATCATCTGCACTTACATCATACACTTACACTTACATCATACACTTGCACTTACACCATTCAATTGCATTTTTCATCGCACAATTTTGTCAATTGGCTTGTGAGACTCATTCTTCACTCATTCTCCAATTGAGGGGGTAAGCTACACATACAAATTCTTTTATCTTCAAGTTCATCTTTACATTCCAAGGAAATAAAGTTGCTTCTTCATTAGGCCAAACCAGGTGTCCTACATTTTTGCACCGCATTGTGTTTCATGCAATGTGATACAAAAAGAGGTATCTGTAGACACCAAAATCTAGCCACTTGTCATCCATCTATGTCCTCCAATCATAGCCACCCATTATATATATATATATATATATATGTATTTAATTAATATATGTATAGATATTAATATTTTATATATTATATATATATTTATAATATATATGTATTTATATGAATTAATCCTAGCCATCCATCCACCTCAATCCATGCCACTTGCCCAAATTTAATCTCCACCCTTCCTCATGTTTTAATCTTGGCCACTCATTATGTGTCATTTAAACCCTAATGTATTCAAGGGAAGATCATAAAAGAGGAGTCATTTTGATGAATCAGACCCTAAGCTCTCCCTTAATCCTGAGTCCCTAATTTTTTTGAGTTTTAATTATGTCGATGAACAGTCACAAATAATTATCAGAATATCTAAACCCATTATAATATACCCTAGTCATACCACCGTTAGTCTTGCCCTCCATCATCACCATTGCATCCTTCGCACGCACCACCACATAACCCGCATAGAACTAGATTTTTTTTTGTGACACCTTCCTCAACCCTCAAACACCTTGGTGCATTTTTTATTATCACAAAATGCCCTAGTGAATTTTCTACCATCATAGAATACCTTTGGGTGTCTCCCACAATAGATCTGTAGTCCCCTAACGCTCGGGTGCCATTTGGGCATCCCCACAACTATCATTGATTGAAGTATAAATAAAAATCTCAAGTGACAAGGTAAATATTTTTATGTGCATTTATTTTAAATTCTTATGTTTTGTTTACAGTTTCATTCTATAGCATCTAGGGTTTAGTAATTTGTATTCTTCTGAGGGTCTCATGCAGTGGAGCCCTCACAGGTATTACTAACTCTTTGTGTTGTTTGCTATTTTATAGGTTTAAAGATCATATTTCTAGAATTTGTTGAAGCTAGGGTAGCCATTTTAGGATACACAAACCCACCTGCAACCTCATTGGGATCAAAGACAAATGTGAAGACACAAGCCATTATTTTCAACTAGGGTTTTGGAGAACCCTAGTATTTAAAATTTTGTAGCACATAAGCATTGTAAAATTCCACATTGGGTTATATTGATTGTATAATTTGAGATCCACCCGCATTCATAAAATGTTTATCTATCTTGTGCAATATTTGTGTATTATTGTGCTTATTGTCATTTTATCTTGTGTATTGGTGTTGCTTGATTTTTAATTCACAAATACAATGTGTCCATCTAGATAGATAAAAATATGAAATCATTGGGAATGGTGAGGGAAGTGTTGTGTGTTAACCCTTTTGGTGAAGGTTAAAATATTAAATGCCTCAAGTCTATAGGATATTGCACCGTATGTAAATAAAATATTATTAATTCAGTGCAAGGCTTAGTTGAAAATGACTACTTTTTTTGGTATAAGGTAGAGGTGGTTATAAGGTCCACAAACCTTTTACAAAATCAAAATGGGCTGGTTCTAGCATCAAGTCCGTATAATCAAAATACAAAATGGATCTTTCTAAGACCCACATTAAGCCATACTTAGAGTCCATAGTCCTATACTTGTCGCTTGACTATTCAGGATAAAACAAAAACCAAACAACACCTAGCACTTACTAATACCACTAGGTTGTTGTACTATACACTTGTCACCTCCCAGGCCCCAGCAAATGGGATGCCTTTTCTACCTAATTCCATCTGTCGGATTACTCATCATCAACCCCTCTGATCTCCTGATGCTCTAACAGGTTTGATCTTAGCTCTTCTCTAGAAGCCAACACCAATAGTTCTTGAGGGAAGTTATCCTTCCAAATTTGCATCTCCCTGAAAGAAACTACAATATTTGCCATTAGATCCACCGCCTGGTTCCCTTCTCTGAAGGTGTGTTGGATTCGGGCATTAACCAAATGATATTTATGAATCTTTGCTTCTAGGATAAGCTCCAAGATGGTCCAGCTAGGGTCTTTATCCTCCCTAATTGCATTGATTATATTAAGCGAATCCCATTCAAAGATAAATTCCTTATAACCCTCAAGTCTGGAAATTCTCATTGCCTGCATGCAGGCTCGAGATTCTACAAAATGATTTGTTTGAGTTCCCAAAGGCTCTGCAAATGCAAGGACCACTTTTCCTTCCTCATTTCTTAGAACTCCTCCTACTCCTGTAGCCCCCAGATTTCCTTTAGCTGCCCCATAAAAATTAAACTTAACCCACTTTTGTGTGGGGGGTATCCACTTGACACCATCCCGTGGGTTGGTTGTAATGTCTAGGTCTGGAAGTTCCTCCCCCCAGTTCTGCAAAATCCTCCTTTTCATTAGAGATATGGTCTCATTTTTGAAGAAGAAAGTTTTCCAATTTTCTTTCAAAGCTCTGATTATTTTATTACCACATAACCTAGGATCTTTCTTACGTCCTTTAAATACTCTCTTATTTCTCTCATTCCATATCCCCCATAAAAAATGGGGTAAGCTGAGCTTCTAGAGCCAAGTCAAAAGTTTCACCCGAAAGGGGGAAGCCCACTGTATGCAGAACTCATACATGCTATTTGGACAGACCCAATCTATATGAAATTTAGACAGGATCATTTGGAAGACTATACAAGAAAATTCACAAGTTAGAAATATATGACTTACAGATTCTATCACTTTCTCACACAAGATACATAGATTGATGAATTGGAAACCTCTCCTTTGTAGATTATCTATTGTCAGAATCTTATTTTGAACTGCCAACCAAAAGAAGAAAGCTATTTTTGGGGTTAAATTATTTAACCAAATAATAGAAGTCGGAGTCTAGCCATTGAATCCTGAGTGGATTAACTTATAGGCAATTTTTATTGAATAGATCCCACTTGTAGTTTTGCCCCAAATCGCCTTGTCTCTTCCTTCCCTAGGAATGATCGAGAACACCCTTAAAGCATCATTGAGTTTGGTTAGGGCCACCTTCTCTTGCTCTGACAGATTATGAACTGTGATTTTCTTCCAAGAGGAAGTTTCCTGTGCTACAACAATAAAATCCCCTAATTTTCCTCCCATTTCCTCTGAAAGTTTATGTTGGAGGACCTGAAGGTCTAAGTTATCTTTCAGAGGGGCCTCTTCCAACCATGGGTCTTGCCAAAAGTCCACTTGTCTTCCATTACCAATTATCCATATGATGCCTTTCCTGACTACCTCTCGACATTCGAGCAAACAATTCCAGAAATAGGATCCTCTAGGGAGATTATCAACTTTCAGGAAGTCCTGATTATTTTTTATATATTTTGCCTTAAGAAGTTTTACCCATCCCAATTGATCATTATTGATAAATATCCATACCTATTTTCCAATCAGAGCTTGATTCATTTCTTTCATTCTCTTTAGCCCTAGGCCCCCCTGATCCTTGCTTGCACACACCTGATTCCATGCTACCAACAAAATTCTCTTTCTCTCCTCTGAACCTGACCACAAGAAGTTGCATTGAATTTGCTCCAATGTAGCTCGGACCTTTGCAAGAATTCTAAATAGAGACATGATGTAAATTGGAATGCTCTATAAAGTAGTTTGAACTAATAAGGCTTTTCCTGCAGAGCTGAGAAGGCTGCACTTCCATCTTGCTAACTTTTTGGAGATCCTGTCAATGACTGAGTTCCACAATGTAGCCTTCATTCTTCCTTCGAACATAGGCATGCATAGATAAGTTTTTGGTAGAAGCTCCTTTCCACAACCAAAGAAGTTAGCTATTCTTTCCTCCCTCCCACCAAGTGTGTTAAAGAAATAGATGCTACTCTTCTTATAGTTTATGTACTGTCCTACTTCTGTCTCATACTTGGTTAGAATTCTCTTTAGCTTCCTAGCCTGAGGCATCGAGGCTTTGGACACAATGATTGTATGATCCACAAACTATTGGTGAGACACTAGATCTGCTGTTGAGGCTGGTTTGAAACCTTCCAAATGACCATATGCCACCACTGCTGAAATTTTCCTACCCAATGCTTCTGCTAAAATAATAAACAAGTATGGAGACAAAGGATCTCCTTGTCGCAACCCCCTTTCACTATTAAAGTAACCAGAGGGTGACCCATTCACCATGACAAAAAATCTTATAGTAGAGATACAACTAAAAATCAACTTAATCCACTGGGACAAAAACCAAACTTACCCAAAATCTTGGTGAGGAACCGCCATGAGACCCGATCATAGGCTTTATTCATATCAAGCTTTAGTAACATACCTGCTTCCTTACTAGCCACCATTGAATGAATAACCTCATGAATTGTGATGATACCATCCAGTATTTGTCACCCTTTCACAAAGCCTCCTTGGTTCATATCAATGATGAAAGGAAGGATAACCTTCAGCCTATTAGCGATTGTTTTTGTGAGAATCTTCATCAGAGTGTTACATAAACTGATAGGGTGAAAACTGGAAAATTCCATTGCTCCCACTAGTTTAGGGATGAGGACTAAAAATGTAGCATTAAATCCTTTTGCGATTTCCATGTCCTTTTGAGCCTCAATTATAGCTTCCACTACATCA
Source organism: Wollemia nobilis (assembly GCA_028583015.1). Taxonomy (NCBI): domain Eukaryota; kingdom Viridiplantae; phylum Streptophyta; class Pinopsida; order Araucariales; family Araucariaceae; genus Wollemia; species Wollemia nobilis. The sequence continues at coordinate 3,239,598 of JAQPPZ010017077.1, read as the reverse complement.
TTGCTTAGGATATCCCAAAACTTTTGGAAGAAAGCTACAGGGAAGCCATTCGATCCTAGGGAGCTGTTACCATCCATATCAAAAACCACCTTCTTGATTTCCTCCTTTGTAAAAGGACTAAGTAAGAATCCATTAAGATTCTTAGTTACAAGGGGTGGAATGGCTACCAACAGAGATTCCTCTTCTTCAATAGTCATATTTACATCTTCTAGCAACGATTTAAAGTACTCAACCGCTTCCCTCCTTATGTCTTCCATATCTTTGGTGTTAGACCCATCGACCATCTTGATCTCCTTAATTTTGTTAGTACTCCTATGGCAAAGAGTAGAGACATGGAAGAACTTTGTATTTCTTTCACCCTCCTTTAACCAATGCAGTCTGGATTTCTACCTCCAAAAGGTTTCTTCAAATCCTAGCATCGTGTGGTATTCGTCTAACATCTCCCTCTCCTGATTTCTCAGATCCTCTATAAGCTTCTCTGACTTCAGATTCTCCTGAAGTTCATTGATCTTGTCTTTTACTTTTGCATTTTTAACAAAAATATTGCCAAAGGAAGTTTTGTTCCACTCTCTAATGTTAGCCTTCACATTCCTTAGTTTACATGCCACTTGGGCTAGTTTTGAACCATTATACTTTTTGTCTCACCATTGGGCAACCAGATCCTTGAGATCCTGATGTTGGAACCACATAAGTTCAAATCAAAAGGGTCTGATGTATCTTTTCTTAGAGTCCTCCCCTATTTCCCATAGAATTGGGTTGTGATCAGACCCGATTCTTGGGAGTGTCGTTAATGAAGAGTCCCCAAACCTCTCCAAGCATTCTTGAGAAAGAAGAAACCTATCTAATCTAATCTAAATTTGGTTTTCCTTCAATCTTTTGTTAGACCATGTATAGGATAATCTATGCAAGTCCACATCCATCAGATCATGTTGCTCAACAAAATATCTAAACTCATAGATATCAACAGTTATTCTTTGAGAGCCCCCCAATTTATCTGTAGGATTAAGGTAGCAATTGAAATCCCTTGCCATAATCCAAGGGTAGTTGGGGACTGTCTCCCTCAATTCAGCTAGCTGACTCCAAAGAACCCTTCTTAGTCCCTGTCTAACTAGAGCATATACATTTGTTAAGATCCACTCTTCCTGCATGGTTTTATCCACACATAAGAGACAAATAAACCAACTAGACATCAGAATCACTCTACTATCAATCACATTCTTGTTCCACATAACCAGCAACCCTCCTGCTATTCCAGTGGCCTCTTGGCCTACTACTTCAGCTTCTTGCCAAGTCCTATTCTTAAAAGGAATAACTCTACTCTTCTCCATTTTAGTTTCTTGCAGTAAAATCATATCCGGTTTGTGTTCTTGTCTAAGAGCATACAAAGCTCTTATTTTTGTAGGATTACTCCCGCAAATATTCCATGAAAGAATCTTCATTTATGGGATTTGGATCCTTAAGCCTTCGCCCTAAAGAGCAATACTGCTTGAGTGCCATCAGCCACTCCTCGCTTTGCTTCTTTCTGCCTTAAGGTAGCATTGCTAGGTTTCCCTCTTCCTACCGAACCATATCCCCATACATCCGCTCTAGGCTGGGGTTCCTTGGGATTCACTTGGCTTCTAGTAACCATCTTGGATAGGTCAATCTTGGTCTTTGGGGTAACAATTTGGCTTTCTTGGTTAACTGGTCTTTCTGACAATGGAGGTGATTCTATGCTCTTAGCTTCTTGATTAGTAGCTTCTTTTTTCCCTGCTTTGGGATTACACTGATCTTGGTGGTTCACCTCTTCCTCCTGAGTATCCTTGCTTGTATTATTAGTTTCCTGCTCCTTCCTCCTCGATTTTTCTCCTCTAAATCCTTCTCTTGAGTCTCCTCTACCTCATATTCCACTTCTGGGCTATCCATCTGATCTCCCTTCAGATGATTTAATGCATCAAAACTGTTCTCCACTAGGATGTTGATCTCCTTGGAATTTCTTCCCATAAATTCCTCTATAGTACATGGGACCACTTCCACCGAGTCTTCATAGGCCTCCTGTATTACCCAATCAAACTTACTTGCCCCAGGGTGAAGATTTATGGGGTTCTTTCCTTTGTGATTTGGCTCTAAGGCTTACTGTATCATCTTAGGAGCAGGATGAGCTTGAGGGTTCCCATCAAAGGGACCAGCTCCCCTATGAGAGGGTTTTGGGGCATAGGTATTTTTGGGAGGAGGGTTATAACATTGCCTATTGCTTATAATAGGGTGAACAGGGTCTGATATTTGGATTTCGAGCTCCACGTCCTTGAGGCCCATGTTGGGTAGGAATGGAGATCTACGAGGGAGGGATATTATTCTAGGTTTGAGGAGCAATATTTTGGAGTGGGGGCAAGTTATTGGAAATGCAATGGATACCCTGGTGCCCTACCTTCCCACAAACACTACACTTAAAAGACATATTTTCATATTCAAAGACCTGAGTATGAAGGCCAAACATAGACGACAATATAATGGATTTAGGGAGCTCTTTACTCAGGTCCGCCAACACACACATGCAAGCAGAAAGGAGTCTTGATTTGCTCAAGGTTTTAGGATCAATAGCTATTAGTTCTCCAATATCTATAGCTATCCCAGTCAAGATTTGTTCATTCCAAAAAAGTAGAGGTAATCCTGACATCTTAACCCAAATAGGAGCCAAATCCAGCACCTGAGTTTGGGGGTTGAAATAGGGGGACCAACGTTTCAGATACAAGCCCCTTTTCCCAAAAAATCGAGGACCTCCTTGGAGAGTCCTTTCCATGTCTTGTTCACATTGAAATGTCACCAAAATAAATGAAGAACACAAGCTTATACTGAGAGGGGGGTGAACAGTATAAGACCACTTTTTAATTTGCTTTAAAAACAACTTTCAAAATAGTATAATGCAGTGTACAGATAGCAGTAATAACTGCAGTAATCAAAGCAATGCACAACACACCATCCACAAAGTGACACAACAATTTACGTGGTTCACCCAAAGTGGGCTACTCCATGGATAAAACTTTTCTCTAAAATTTATATCATAGTTCTTTTGGAAACCTTCCCAATTACAAAGTTTATGGGCACCAACCCAAAGGAGACACCTTCCCCTAGCTCTGCTCTTAGTGGTGATCCTCTAGAAGACCTCTCCTCCTCTGCCCTTAGCAAGTGGAACTCTATCCATAGAAGACACCTGTCTTCCCTACTCTAGCTGGAGATCTCTGTCCTCAACTCTATCACTACAAAGCCGTTCCTCAAATTTGCACTAAACACAGTCCTTCGGTCTGGCACAAATCTGTCCTCTTCCTCTTTTCTTTTTTGTTACAGTTGCACTTGGTCGAAACCAACTTTTCACAGTCTACGCAAACACAGTAGCACTCGATCTACTTATGCTCTTCTACAAAAACATAGCAGCACAGTCTTCGCACATCCAACGCAAACACAACAGCACAGTCTTTACACTCTTTGCTCAAACACGACAGCACTGTCTTCGCAACCTCTACGCAAACATAGTAGGACAGACCTTGCACACTCTATGCAAACATAGCAGTCGATCAGACTTCCACTTATGCACCTCTGCGATCAAACTTCTCCCTGCACTCTATCTATGCAAATCGCACTTCGAACGCACACTTGATCGATGCCAAACTCTTCAAGCAGCCCTCCTTTTATACTCACAATCTCAAGATTGAAATCTTGATCTTAGTCGGCTATTTACCCTTCAACCACGTCGACTGCAAAACCCTACGCTGCATCGGCCCAGATTTAACTCTGTCGGCTTCACTGCCTCCCTGTAGCTTCTGGCACGAAACTTCAACATGTCGTGATATCATGACATTTTTATAGCCGTACACCTTCTATAGCCTGTTGTCGCGAAATCGTGACACCTTGGCCTTTGTCGACTTCCTTTGTGCTTCTATCATGAAATCGTGACACCTTTGCCTCTTGCTGATGTCATCTCACTTCTGTCATGAAATCATGACACTTTAGTCTTCATGGCCTTCCTCTCAGCTTTTGTCATGAAATCGTGACACATCTGCTTCTGTTGACGTCATCTACAACTTCGTCATGAAATCATGACGCTTTCGCTACCTTAAGCTCTTTTTTGCCATATGCCCATGAAATTGGAACATGTCGCGAAATCGTGACGCTTTCGCCTTCGAGCTCTCCCTTCTTCAATTTGTTGCAAAATCGCGACGCTTCTTCTGATTAAGACTTGCTAACTATTTTTGTCATGAAATCGTGACACTTTCTCCAACTGCAAGCTGCCAACTCAACCTATCATGAAATCGTGACACTTTCTACATCCGTACAACTTCTTTGTAGCCTGTCACAAAATCGCGATGCTTTCAGCTTTTGAAAGCTTTCCCTGCAACCTATCATGAAATCGTGATGCTTCTAGCTTTCGAACGCTTTCTCCACTACCTATCATAAAATCATGACACTTCTGGCTTTCATACGCTTTCTCCACTGCCTATCGTGAAATCGTGACGCTTCTCCTTTCAGGCTCTTCTCTTTGCTGCATGTCACGAAATCATGACAGTCCTCAACTCGACCTCTGCAGCATGTCACAAAAATGTGATAGCCCTTACTTGGAACTTTGCATCATGTCACGAAATCATGACAGTTCTTGAATCACTTTCTCTCTCTTCAATCTTGTCGTGAAATCATGACAGATCACACTGCGGACTTTCTCTTCTACATGTCACGAAATCATGACACTTTCTTGTCCGTATAGCCTCCTTTGTAGAATGTCACGAAATCATGACACTTTTCTTTCTCTACCTTCCTGCACTGTCCGAGTCACGAAAATGCGACATGTCACGAAATCATGACAGTTTTGCCTGCTTCGTCTCTGCCTTCCCGCATGTCACGAAATCGTGACACATTTGCCCAAACTTTCTCTCTCCTCAAACATGTCACGAAATCATGACAATTTTTCCAATGCTTTCTCTCTCCTAAAACATGTCACGAAATCATGATAGTTTTTCTAGCGCTTTCTCTCTCCTGAAACATGTCACGAAATCACGACAGTTTTTCCAGCCGCCTGCATACTTTTTCTTACTTGTCTTTTTCTTGATCTTTTGCAACTAGGCTACCCTGATCTTCTTGGAAACTCACTGTCCATGTTGAAACCTTCATCAAGACACATTCTTTGACATCAAACCAAATTGCTTCAAGACCTTCTTGACATCAATGACAACATCTACACTTAGAGTAAAGGCAATGTACCCAATGTACCCAAAATTGCCAACAATCTCCCCCTTTGTCATTGATGGCAAACCTTAATTGAAAAACACTACTCAAGAGCCAAAACTGAAAACCAACTGTGCCAACAACTGAGAATCTGCAATTGAAGTTTTTGCTCCCCCTGACTTGAAGCTTTCTTCTTCACTATGAAGCTCTCCCCCTTACTCATATCTCTCCCCCTTTGTCATCAATGGCAAAGGGTCACCTTTGGGGCTTGGGACTAAGAATGAGCTTCTTAGCTTAGTCCCTCCCCCACCTCCCGATGAGGTGATTTAAAACAAGGGTGGGAGTGAAACTCCCATTAGGCACTCATCATCATCAGTGTCTACAATTTCTTTGCCTGGCCTTCTCTTGAACTCTTTGTCAGTGTTTCTGTTCTTGTCACTTTTCTTGTTCTTGTTCTCATCTCTTTTCTTGTCCATACCTTGATCCTTGGACCTGTTTATACCACTGTTCCTATTCCTGTACCTTGGAAGATCAGCTCTACACTGTCTGGCTGTGTGACCTGCATTGTTGCACTTATAGCAAGTAACAATATTATTTCTTTCGGGCATAGCTATTCTTTGAATCCGCCTGTTCTGACTAACCCAGTTCCTATTATTTGCCTTGCAAAAAATTGCCTTGTGCCCGAACTGATTACAAGAGTAGCAATACCCTTGAAATAAATTACGGCCCCTGAAATTGTCATTTATCTTCCTTACTTGAGTCATGCACTGTGAAGCCATGTGGCCAAACCCATGACACGCAAAACATCTATCGTGAAATATTCTTCTGTTTGACCTCTTGGGTCCCGAAAACTTCTTTTTTGTATTCAGAATTCTATTTTCTATTTCTGCGCATTTATCACTCATGGACTCTTTCTCTGAAATACTCTCTTCATCAGAACTCTCTTCTTTCTGAAATCTCTTACTTGATTCCCCAACCTGTTTTTTGTGTGGTTTAACAAAACCAAGACCTATTTTATCTAATGGATTTCTTTGACTTTGGATGAGAGACTTAACCCTTTTGGAGCTATCTTGAAACTTGTACAACTTATCCTTGTATTCTTTATTTTCCTCTTTCATGGCAGCCATTTTCTGTTCTAATTCACTATACTCAAGCATCTTAGATTCTAACTCATTCTTGAGTTCTTGTGTCTTAGCCATAGAGATGTCAAGACTTTCTATGAGTTCATATTTCTCCATACAACATTCATCTAATTTATCCTTAAGTCGAGCATTCTTCTTTCTTTCCTTTTTCAAAACACTAAGAGCATTAGTAAGTTCACATTCAAGATCCTCTATATTATTGCATTTTGAATCATCAAGGCCTTTTTCAGATTTCTTATCACTAGAGGTGCTATCCTTTTCAAAAACCATACAAGCATCTTCCTTATCATTTTCTGAAGCATCCTCATACATACTAGCAACCAATTCATTATTTGTGCAATCATCCTCAAGGTGCCCAAAATTTCCACATCTAAAACATTTCATGACAATGAATTTATGTTTCGGTTCTTCCTCTTTTTCTGAAATGAACAACATCTCATTTTCATCATCACTAGAAGAACTTTCACTATCACTGCTAGAACACTTACTTGCTTTGTCTAGGTAGAAGCTCTTCTTATTCTTGTGTGAATGCCTCTTTCCTTGATTGTTGTGCTCATCTTTGTTCTTTCTGTAATACCTGTGCTTTTCAGAATCCTTGCTCTTAACATCCTGTATATCTTCATCACTTTCATTCTTGGAAACAATACAGTCAGTAGCATAATGACCAAACTTTCCACAGTTGAAACATCTTATGTTTTTCTTGCTTTTGTGTTTTCTAGAGAACTTGCCTTTCTTTCTGTAATATGCCTCTTCATCACTAGAAGACTCATCACTCTCTTGAATCTGTTTGCCCTTTGATTTCTTGGTAGCTTTGAAAGCTGCCTCTTTCTTGACATCAACTTTCACTTGAGTTCTCAACTCAAATGCTGCAAGAATACTATGGAGCTCATCCTTTTTCAATTTATCTAAATCTTTAGCTTCCTCAATAGCAAAAATCTTTTCACTAAATCTATTAGGAAGAGATCTTAAAATCTTATCACACACATCATTTTTAGCAACCTCAAGACCTAGATCTTTCATGGAGTTAACAATTTCATCCATACGAAGCATGTAGTCACTAATATTTTCATCATCATTCATTTTGAGTTGTTCAAACATACCTTTAAAATGTCTTAATTTGGCCTTTCGGACATTTGCATCACCTGTATGAACCACCTGCAATTGTTTCCACATTTCACTAGTTGTCTTGCAGTGAATAACTTTGGTGAGATCTGCTTTTTGTAAGCCTCTCAGGATTGCATTCATGGCTTTTGAATTGCTTGTGAAGCATGAGCCTGTCTTCTTTGGTATAAGGACCATGTTCAGGAATAGTGTATTCATCTTCAATCACTTCCCATACCTCATTACCAAGAGCCATTAGATAAACTCTCATTCTTGCACTCCATAGACCGAAATCTGATCCATCAAGAATAGGTGCTGCATTGCCACCTAAAAAATCCATTGTGTTCTTAACCAGTTCTTCCTTCCGATTGTTAAACCTTTTCGAAGGAACCCGCTCTAATACAAATTGGAGAACACAAGCTTATACTCGAGAGGGGGGTGAACAAGTATAAGACCACTTTTTAATTTGCTTTAAAAATCAACTTTCAAAATAGTATAATGCAGTGTACAGATAGCAATAATAATAGCAGTAATCAAAGCAATGCACAACACACCATCCACAAAGTGACACAACAATTTACGTGGTTCACCCAAAGTGGGCTACTCCATGGATAAAACTTTTCTCTAAAATTTATATCACAGTTCTTTGGGAAACCTTCCCAATTACAAAGTTTATGGGCACCAACCCAAAGGAGACACCTTCCCCTAGCTCTGCTCTTAGTGGTGATCCTCTAGAAGACCTCTACCTCCTTCGCCCTTAGCAAGTGGAACTCTATCCATAGAAGACACCTGTCTTCCCTACTCGCGCTGGAGATCTCTGTCCTCAACTCTATCACCCGCAAAGCCGTTCCTCAAATCTGCACTAAAACACAGTCCTTCGATCTGGCACAAATCTGTCCTCTTCCTCTTTTCTTTTTTGTTATAGTTGCACTTGGTCAAAACCAACTTTTCATAGTCTACACAAACACAGTAGCACTCGATCTACTTATGCTCTTCTGTGAAAACACAGTAGCATAGTCTTCGCACATCCAGCACAAACACAACAACACAGTCTTTGCACTCTTTGCTCAAACACGATAGCACTGTCTTTGCAACCTCTATGCAAACACAGTAGCATAGTCGTCGCACACTCTATGCAAACATAGCAGTCGATCAGACTTCCACTTATGCACCTCTATGATCGAACTTCTCCCCGCACTCTATCTGTGCAAATCGCACTTCGAATGCACACTTGATCGATGCCAAACTCTTCAAGCAGCCCTCCTTTTATACTCACAATCTCAAGATTGAAATCTTGATCTTAGTCGGCTATTTACCCTTCAACCACGTCGGCTGCAAAACCCTACGCTGCATCGGCCTAGATTTAACTCTGTCGGCTTCACTGCCTCCCTATAGCTTCTGGCACGAAACTTCAACATGTCACGATATCATGACATTTTTACAACCGTACACCTTCTATAGCCTACTGTCGTGAAATCGCGACACCTTGGCCTTTGTCGACTTCCTTTGTGCTTCTGTCGTGAAATCGTGACACCTTTGCCTCTTGCTGATGTCATCTCACTTCTATCACGAAATCGTGACACTTTAGTCTTCATGGCCTTCCTCTCAGCTTTTGTCATGAAATCATGACACATCTACTTCTGTTGACGTCATCTGCAACTCTATCATGAAATCACGATGCTTTCGCTGCCTTAAGCTCTTTTCTGCCATATGCCCGCGAAACTGGAACATGTCACGAAATCATGACGCTTTCACCTTCGAGCTCTTCCTTCTTCAATTCATCGCAAAATCATGACGCTTCTTCTGATTAAGACTTGCTAACTGTTTCTATCATGAAATCGTGACACTTTCTCCAACTGCAAGCTGCCAACTCAACCTGTCACGAAATCACGACACTTTCTGCATCCGTACAACTTCTTTGTAGCCTGTCATGAAATCATGATGCTTTCAGCTTTCGAAAGCTTTCCCTACAACCTGTCATGAAATCATGATGCTTCTGGCTTTCAAATGCTTTCTCCACTGCCTATCATGAAATCATGACACTTCTGGCTTTCGTACGCTTTCTCCACTGCCTGTCGCAAAATCGTGACGCTTCTCCTTTCAGGCTCTTCTCTTTGTTGCATGTCACAAAATCACGACAATCCTCAACTCGACCTCTGCAGCATGTCACAAAAATGCGATAGCCCTTACTTGGAACTTTGCATCATGTCACGAAATCGCGACAGTTCCTGAATCACTTTCTCTCTCTTCAATCTTGTCGCGAAATCGCGACAGATCACACTACGGACTTTCTCTTCTGCAACATGTCACGAAATCGTGACATTTTCTTGTCCGTACAGCCTCCTTTGCAGAATGTCACGAAATCATGACACTTTTCTTTCTCTGCCTTCCTGCACTGTCTGAGTCACGAAAATGCGACATGTCACGAAATCACGACAGTTTTGCCTGCTTCGTCTCTGCCTTCCCGCATGTCGCGAAATCGTGACACATTTGCCCGAACTTTCTCTCTCCTCAAACATGTCACGAAATCGTGACAGTTTTGCCAACGCTTTCTCTCTCCTGAAACATGTCACAAAATCATGACATTTTTTCCAGCGCTTTCTCTCTCCTAAAACATGTCACGAAATCGTGACAGTTTTTCCAGCCGCCTGCATACTTTTTCTTACTTGTCTTTTTCTTGATCTTTTGCAACTGGGCTACCCTGATCTTCTTGGAAACTCATTGTCCATGCTGAAACCTTCATCAAGACACATTCTTTGACATCAAACCAAATTGCTTCAAGACCTTCTTGACATCAATGACAACATCTACATTTAGAGTAAAGGCAATGTACCCAATGTACCCAAAATTGCCAACAAGAAAACTCTTGGGTAAAGCCTTAATCATCATACCAGCCCTTGGCTACCATTTTTGGATGGCCCATATCCTTATGAATTCCAAGTCTGGCCTCACCCCCATAAATTTAGCCACCAAAGATGTTCTGCCCTCCATAGCCACATGCTGAGCTAAGGTATTCGGGACGTGCAACCTACCATTGACAGATTTTAGATTAAAACAAGAGTCAGATAATTTTTTCTTACCACGAAGAGAATTAATATATGAAGGTCTCCAATTACCAGGTTTCTCTTTGTCTCCTTCCTGGGTATTCCTTTGATCTTGACGCATAGAGTCCTGGTCCCCCTTAGAGATATCTTCAATCGCATCCGCCCAACGCCCTTGGACCGGTTCCAATAGAACTACCTTGTCCACATCCTCCGCCTAGGGGCCTACTATCACACCAGAGCCCCCACCTGCTATGTCTGTTGATCTACCCTTCGAAGCCCCACACCTAGGGTTTGTTGCCCCTAGACCTCCCACTCCTCCTTGCTGCTCCATCCGTCACAACTTGCTGCCTCCAAAATTTGCCATTTTTTTTTTTTTAAGGCCAAAATATTTGCGGCCGCTATAGTGCATGGGCTGCTACAGTGGTGGCTGCTACAGTTTGCAGAAAAGTGACTTTAGCTCACATATTTGTAGCTTTAACACTCCACTAATATGTTGCTTGAAAAAACTCAGAAAATGACTACTTTGATTAATATTCAAATAAATGTTTCTGATTTACCAGATCAAGAGGCTTTATTTACTTCTAACTATTAAGGAGTTTGCTATGAATGTCACTATGAACTTGGAAGATCAACATCATATTGCCTTCTTTACAAATTCCTTGTTTATGGATATGCCAAATGCACCTAAGGTGCAGTATATGTTGTCACTTAGGTAATTATGTTTTTTTGTCATCGTTTTTTACATGATAGTTATTGATTAAAGTTTCATTATAAAATTTATGTACTTTGTGATTAGGTATTCAACTCATCCTTTGATATTTTATAGCATAACACCTACATTATCTAAAAATAGGAATAATTTGTAAACTAAATTTTTGAAATGACAATAAGACAACAAAGGGGAAAGGTGCTTTTGAAGAGTAGTCAAAACATCTCAAGGAAACTCAGGAAAAGGGTAAAACAATATTTTTTGGTTGTTTCTTTTTAATTAGTTTTTAAAAATCTTGCTATTACTATTCTTGTTGAGCCTCTATTTCATAGGCTAGCCTGAACAGTAAAAACTATTGATAGGTTGTGGACATAAGTTGCCCTTTAAATATTGTTTTTTAGATCTGAAACAACTAAAAATATTTTTAACTTGTGTAAAATGAACATGCTTTGCATGCTTCCATTATTGAAACAATCAAGAAGTAATATCACTTTGCTTACTATTAATGAATTACTATTTAGCATTTGCTTCAAGTACGATGAACATGTGTTGTGTGGCTATATGGATATCTTGTAGATAAGACACTACTAAAGGGGTGGATGAAGATTTTGCAGGACATAACTCATTATTATTATAATTCTTTTGTATAAATGGAATAAAATATACCACATTACAATTTCATTACCACTTAGATAAACAAAATATACAATGGGAATACATACAAATATAAATGGATACATGACACACACATGTATCTTGCATAGCAACTATATGTAATATATTTGTAGCACCTTAAAAATGACTCGCATTAATCAAACCTAAGTTAATAAACATTTAAAAAATAAGAATTAACTACCCTCAACTTATTGCCTTTATTTTCGTGCTTGTTACAAGATTTTTTTAGCCCTATAGCAAAATTGGCATATTTTATGCAATATCGGAAGATTTTGCACAAAATCAGGTCACCCAATTTTGTCCAAAACCAAAAAATGCCTATCTTAGCAAGGCAAAAAATTCTTGTTGTAACCTCTTTGTCTCTACCTAGGTAACTGCATGGTGGCTGCAGGATCGGTTTGACCGATTTTGTCCAAAATAGAGGAGGTTGTAACCCCCCTTCAATTTTAGCCCAACCCCTCAACTGAACTCTCCCTATTTAATCTAGGCTCCTCACCTCGGATTCCCTCTAGAACATCCATATAATTTCATATTTTCCTTCTACCATTTTGCTATGTTTTTTTAGGTTCAAGTTGTGCATCGGTCCGATTTGTGCGATATCGGATCACCCGATTTCGATATTGGATCACCCGATTTTGATAAAACTATCTGATTTTGTTTACATCACACATCTATGCTTTTCAGTTTCTTAGGGGAATCCATAATTAAATTTTTGCATCATTTTCCCTTGTTTCTTCTATCTTAGATTATATTTATCCTCTGATTAAATCATTTTTAATCCTTTATCATTAATACATTAGCTTCTATATTCATATTTCATCACTTTTTCATGAATGTCCATATATTTAGCATAGATCTACATTCAGTCATTCAATAATTATCCTTTTAAGTTCATTATTGATCACAATTCACTTCAATAAATGCATGTTATTCTATAAACTTATTATTTTCTATATCAAATTTGTCAAACTATAGCATCCTGTTCTGATTGGTTGGATTTCTGCATAATCGGGTCACCCGATATTACCTGATTTCAATCAATTTTTCTTGATTTCGATTGATTTTGCCTACAACAAAGAATCATAAACTACATCAAACTTCTAGATATAGATCAGAGTTTAAATTATTTTTAAGCACTGCATTATACATTTAAACATTATTTTTTATTGTTTGTTGTCTACATGTGAATCAAAATTTGCATATAAGTTAGTGTAGTTGCATATTAGCCAAAACTATGTGTATACAAGATTTGATAAAAGGAACACATTAAAAAAAATCCCAAACCTAGGAGTGGAAATTGCCACAAAATATTTTTTGGTGAACCCACCCAATTCATCAAAAAATCACCATAATAAGGTATGATCAAGTACCTCTCTTTCGAGGTGTAGACCTATCATTCCCACATTCCCCTTTGAGGCATGGATCCATCAGCCTGAAGGAAATGAGTGTGTGAATTTTAGACCTACATTATTTGGTGAACCCGACATGAAAACATTAGGCATCTTTCTTATTTATAAAACATAAAAAAACATAAAAATTACAAAAAATTAAAAACAAAACAAAAACCAAAAAATTAAACAAAATCATTAGTTATATTTGCACATTTTAGTGAATTTCATAGATGGTATATTACAACATAAGGAGAGCCATCCAAATTAATGTTAGTACAATATTTTCAACCCAATAATTTTCTTCATTAGGTAGTGTGCCATACCCTGATATTTGGAGAAGATTAGAAATTATAAGGGCCAAAGAACCTGAACTCAAGAAAATCATAAAGTTTGGCTTGTCTAGAATCCTGGATCTCGATAGTGCACTTTTTTACTTTGACCTTCAAAGAGCATGTGATAGGTGGCTAGCGGATAAGAGAGCTATTATTTCCCCAAGTCTTTACTCTTTTGAATATTATCTTGAGAATGCAATAATGGTACATAAGTTTTTATCACATGTGGAAAATCAAGAAGTTGTCTTAGACGATAAGAGAAGATTTAATAGAGTTCCTAGGGCTATTCTTTATCATGAATACTGCCATGAGTTATACTTTTATATGTCAAATTGTGAAGTTGATTGCATCACTATAGCTAATTTCATAAAATTCTTAAAGGATAACTTCCAGCTTGAAGAAGAACACTATATGACCCCTGAGGAATTGGAACTTGTTAATGATATCTATAGGCTTTTCCAAGAAAATTAAAGTATAATATCTATAATATTATAATTTTTATTTTGTTTTTTTTATTGTTTGCAATCCAAAAAACTACAAAAACCCAAAAATATAATATAATATATTAGTTAGGTATATATAACATATATACCCCAATCATTAAGCACATATATATATAATTATATATATTTGCAAGATAAAATATTTTAAGTAAAATGCCTAAATTAAGAAGTGGAAAACAAGTAGAACATGAGCATATAGGAGAACAAGATCAAAGAAATCTTGAATATGAAGTTAAAATTGAAGATTATATATCATCAGAATCATATGAGGAAAACCATGATAAAGAAGAAGAGGTTTTCTATCATAAGACTCAAGGAGATGAAGAAGGTAATCTTAAACATACCTCCACACAATATTTCATTGAGTTTCTAAAGGAAAATATAGATGTCATTAACCATGTGATACACATAGAAGCTCAAATCCCTATGGGAGATTATTCAACAGAGGCTTCCATAGAGGTTGCTATCTGATTGAATGGAAATCCATTAACATACATGAACAAAAATAAAGTTGGTACATCTCAAAATATAAATCAAAATTTGAACTAGCATATAGCACAACCACCACCAGTAATAAATTCAAATTCCAAATAAAAACAACCATATTCTACTTCACAAAAGGTAGCACAAAGAATTAAGAATATGCACCATCTTAGTCAGAATCAGCAAAAGGTTCAACAAAACAAAATTTTATATCAGCTTCGTAATACTCCTCCTAGTAACACTCTACATAATAGTCTTTTAGTTGGAAATCATTATGCAAAAACACCAACTTATTATCAAAATAATACCCAAAAACAAGAAAACCAAAATGCAAATCAAAACCTAGATATTTTTCAACATCTTTTACCCAACCATGGTAAAGAAGCAGTAAACCAAGTAGATCATCAAAATGTTCCTCATCCAAATTGATATATGGGAACCATTAGTAGTTTTTTACCACAAAAAGATTTGTAAACATCTTTATCTCTGGTCACAATTATATTAATACAATATTTTCAATCATCTTCGAAATATACTAAAAGTAATACAAAAAGTGACACAAAAAGTGAAACTAGGAGCGAACTAGATATTGCTTTAAATAATTTCAAGTATGAATCAGATCAAGTCACTCCTATTACAGATTTATCAGTTCAAGAAGAACCATTTCCAAGAAGAATAACTACTAGACCATCATCTCAACAAAGTCTTTCAAATGATCAAGAGAAAAATGCTAGACCCCATTTTGGTAATCCTCGACATAGCAACATTATGGGTGCCATTGGGGTTGTCACAAGACAACAAGCACAAATTCAAAATTCTCAACCACAAAGTCAAAATGAGAAATCAAATCCTTTTGTACTAAGAGCTTCCACTGAGGGAAATAATGTACTAGGTTCACAACAAAGATCTCCATATGATATTAAATGAACAATTATATACCATCACAGCTAGAATTTCTCTTTTGGATCTCTTAAGAACTTCCTCTATACATAGGGAAGAATTGATGAGAAATTTAAGCAGGATGATGGTACCTGAAGATATTGAACTTAATGCTATGGTGAATTTTGTGACTTTGGATGAAAAAAAATTCATAGATTTTCGTAACAAATATATCCCTCCTCAAAGCATGTATAGAGATAATCCTTTATATATTACAACATTGATCAAAGATGTAGGAGTCAAAATATTTCTAATTTATAATGGATCATCTTTAAATATTTTCACATATGATTTTTCAAAGATTTGGGTTTAAAAAAGAAGATATGAAAAGTACTAAAATGATTATTAAAGCATTTAATGATGAAACTCAAGAAACATGTGGAGTAATGACAGTCCCATTGCAAGTTGGACCAAGAATTTTGGATATGATTGTGCTTTTTGTACCTTTTTTTGCATTTTACAACATTCTTCTAGGTCGACCTTTTATCAATACAATGAGAGCAATACCTTCCACATTACATCAATGTGTCAAATTTGAGTTCAAGAATTAATTAGTCACCATCCATGGTGATCCCAGACCATTTGATATGTGTGTTGTGGCAGAGCCTATAGGGGTTCTATTCTATCCTACTATGTCTTCTGCTCATCCCAGTCCACCCTCATCATCAAGACCGTCTAAATCTAAATCATCATCAACTTCTAAACCCATATCATCAAAAGCACATTCTAAATCACCAACATCAACGAATTCTAAGTCATTATCATCATCATCTTCTGAGCCCATATCCAATCCATTTTCTAAATCCACAGTATCATATCCACCTCCTAAGTCTACAATGTTTAAATTCATAGCATCTAAAGAACCAATTACAAAAGATATTTCATCTACTTCATATGCTCTTTCGAATGAAGTATTACCAGACTTATCTTTAGTCCTTGCAAATACATAAGTTAATTTTGCTACCCGAGATTCCTTAGTGTTATCTAAGTTACCTCCATATCCCCGAACCTTGAACTTTCCAAAGAAGGGAAGCATTTTCCATATTTGGAGTTGTGCCTTTGTGTATGCAGGGTATGATTGGGGTAAAATTTTAGTTGTAAAAGTTATAGTTGATCGAGATGGATTTGCTAAGTGTTATTTTTTTTATGGATATATAAAATCAAAACCAATGATGTGTAATATGGGTTATAGAGGTAAATATTTAGGACCTCATGAAAATTATATGAAATAACCTTTCAAAGTTGAATATTGGCCTGCTCGATGTGGTCTTGGCTATATTTCCACAAAAATAGAACCATTCCCATATAAATATGATGATCACCTCATAACATATCAAGAATATATGGAACAAAAAGATCTCTTTAAAAGGATACATACGTGCAATATATTAATCGTATCTTATCCAAAAATGATTGCTTCTTCAGATGAATGTTTAGAAGGCAATATATTTCATGAATATTTTGATGAAGTTTTAAGGAATAAATTCTTATTTGATGGATCTATTCCATGTATAGCTCATGTTTAAGCAACTATCCCTCAAGAAGAACTAGCCAAATGCACATTAGAAGAGTTACAAGAAATGGGTGTATCACCCGCACCACCCAAATTTGAATGGGACTTAAATATTGTTTTTGGAGATACTTTAAAAGTTAATATTGGAATTGAAGAGAACCCTCACCTAGTCAAAATTGGATCAGAATTAAGTGAAGAAAAACAACTATATATTAAATTTCTTATATAATATGCTGATGTTTTCACTTGGACATACGTAGATATGACAGGCCTAGATTCTTCTGTAGTTATGCACCATCTAGTAGTGCACCCTGATGCTAAACCTGTAAAGCAAAAACTTATAAAAATGCATCCTAAAGTAGCACTACTCATCAAAAGTGAATTAAAAAAGCTTTTGAATTTAAATTTTATACAATATATTGACTATGTTGAGTGGATATCAAACTTTGTTCCAATAACTAAGAAAGAAGCTACTAAGATTAGGGTTTGCACTGATTTTAGAGACATAAATGTTGCATGCCCAAAATATGATTTTCCCCTCCCTAATATGGATCAGATCATAGATTTCACAGCCAGGAGTGGGATGCCCTCCCTCATAGATGGTTTTCCAGGATACAACCAAATCAAAATAGCTCTTGAAGACCAACCTAAAACAACCTTTATTACTCCTTGGGGAATATTTTGTTGGAAAGTAATGCCATTTGGATAAAAATAATACAGGTGCAACATATCAATGAGCTATGACATACATATTTCATGATATGATGTATGATATTCTACATAATTATGTGGATAATATTATAGCTTGTTCAAAAAAATAAGATGATCACATTAATGATTTAATAAAAGTGTTCGATAGACTAAGAGAATATCTAATACGATTAAATCTTGACAAGTGTGTATTTGGAGTTAAATCAAGAAAATTATTGGGGGTTATTATTTATATGCAAGGTATAGAAGTATATCCTCTCAAAATTAAGGCTATACTTGATATGCCACCCCATAAAAACATATCAAATCTAAGAAGTTTACAATAAAAACTTCAATCTATTTGTCGCTTCATCGACAAGTTGGCGAATAAAAAAAGACCTTTTCTTTAATTACTTAAGAAGAATATTACCTTTAATTGGGATATATAATTTCAAGAATCTTTTGAGATTATTAATAGTATCTTCTTACTCCTCCAGTGCTTGTTCCTCCTAGACCATATCATCCATTTTTTTTATATATTTTTGCTTCGGAACATGCACTAAGAGCTATGTTGGCTCAAATTGATGATGAAAATAAAGAACGAGCCACATACTATACAAGCATAACTTTAATAAGTTATGAAACCCGATATACTCCATTGGAAAAACTTTGTTTAGTAGTTGTGTTTTCTACATAAAAGTTGTGTCATTACATGCTTAGTCAAAAAAAATATTTTATTGCTAAGTTTGATCCATTAAGGTACTTTATGAGTAGACCTTACTTATTAGGATGCATAACTAAGTGGGTTCTTGTTCTTAGTGAATTTCAAATCATGTTTATTGGCCAAAAATCTATTAAAGTCCAAGTTATAGCTGATCAGTTATTTGTTGCACCTTTAGAATCTACTCATCCTATGAACATTGAATTTCCTGATGAGTGACTTAATCTAGGAGAAGACCATTCTGAGACATGGTCTTTGTATTTTTATGGATCTATATGTATGAGTGGTGTAGGTGTCGGTATCATATTGAAATCTACCCAAAAGCACCTTATAACTTTATATTTTAAGTTACAATTTGGTTGTACTAATGAAACTACAGAGTATGAGGCTCTAATCCTTGGGTTACAGGCTGCTTCAGCTTTAAAAATTAAAGTTTTGTTAGTTTTAAGAGATTCTCAACTTGTAATAAATAAAATCAATGAATTTTATGAAAAATGAGATGAGAAACTTCATCCTTATAAAGAATATGTCCTTAAGCTTATGTCATTGTTTGAAAATGTAACTTTAGAAGTTATTCCTAGAACTAGAAACCATATTGTTGATGTTATGGCCACAACTGCTTCTTTGTTGCCTTTGGAGTTCCATGATGAGTATGCTACTATCATAATTCACCAAACCTAAGAACCTAATTCTTCTAAGTCATGTTTAGAACCATTAGATGTGTTTTTGATTAATGAAATTACCTCAAAGCCTTGGTATGCAGATATTTTAATTTTCTCTAGAAAGGAATTTTCCTTGAAGGACTAGATATAAACCAAAGTAGGCTACTATGTAAGTGAGTTGTTCGCTTTGTAATTATTGGTAATACCTTATATAGAAGATATTTTGAACGTATTATATTAATATATATCAACCTAGAAGACTCTAAGAAAGCCTTAATTGAATCACATGATGGATCCTATGGAGGACACTTTAGTGGAAGTGCCATTGCCAAAAAGCTCCTTAGAATGGGATATTTTTGGCCTTCCATGGAAAAATATGCTAATGAATATGTGTGTCATTGTGATAAGTTTCAAAAGAATTTTGATCTTATCCATGCTCTTACTTAGGAACTTCAAGCCATATCCTGTCATTGGCCCTTCTCTAAATGGGGTTTAGATATTATTGGTAAAATTAATTCTATTTTATCTGATGGTCATAAATTCATAATAATAGCAACAAAATATTTTACAAAGTGGATTGAAGCTATGCCTTTATCTTCTTGCACAAGAGTTCAAGTTTCTAAATTAATTTTCAATCAAATCATCTATAGATTTGGAATTTCATCTAATCTCATCTCTAATAATGGAATATGTTTTAAGAACAAATATGTTAAGAAATTATGTCAAAAATATAAAATCTAACATAGATGGTCCACTCCTTATTATCCACAAGGTAATGGCCAAGCTGAAGCATCAAATAAAACCTTATTCAAAATCCTAGAAAGATTAGTTAATAAATTTAGTCGTGACTAGCATATACAATTATATCCTGCCTTGTGGGCTTATCGAACTAGTGTTCATACTCCTATAGGTGCTTCACCTTTTGTCTTGGTTTATGGTGCCAAAGTCATTTTTCCATTTGAATTAGAAGTTCTTTCTTTAGATCTTATGCTTCAATATGCTAAAGTAGGATATGAATATCGTGATGTTAGATTTAGTCAGCTGGAACATCTAGACAAAAAACACTTCCATGATTTGGAGAATCTTCATGCCTACCAAGACAAACTTAAAATATCATATGCAAAGAAAGTTCATAATTGATCATTTGAAGTTGGATATTTAGTATTAAAAGAAAATGAAAAAATACTAATGTAATAAAAGATCTAAAAGGAAATTTTCAACCTAATTGGCTTGGACCATATGTCATCACTACTAAATTTGGATTAGGTGCATATAGATTGGCTTCCTTGAATGGGAAATATCTCAAGGAACCCATGAATATCATGCATTTGAAGTGATATTATGCATAAAATCAAAATTTCCATCTCTATACATAATTGTAAATAAATTTCTTTATCATTTGCAACCCTCATATTATCATAATAACAAAAAAAATATGAAAAATATGAAAATTTCCAAAAATATTTCAAAATTGTTAAGTTATTAATTTTGCATTAGTGTATGTTATCTTCCAAAAATCCAAGTTATGTTTTATTGTATTTCAAATAAATTCAAAAGTTATCTTGAACCATACACTTAATTTACATCTTTCATAATTTTTATTTTGTTGCTTTGATTATAAATCTCTCTTGTATCGAAAAGCACTATTACTTCACTAAATAATTTTTGAGTTTTTGGGAAATGATCTTGCTAATTTTTTAAACAAGAAAACACTCTCACATCTTAAAAATGATTTGTTGGAAATCTGAAAAGGATACTACATAGTAGTATTAGTTCATTAAGCGAAAAGTTTCCTCTGCTATCCTATTATGCACATGGTCTAGAATACTAAGAATTGGAAAAAGGACAAGCTCCCTCCCTACCTGAATAAAAATCCCTTGCCCCACATCTAATCTGGGCAAGTATCCTAAAAAATAAAGAAAAAGAAAGAGAAAAAGAAAAAATAAAGAAAAAGAAAGAGAAAAAGAAAAAATAAAGAAAAATAAAGAGAAAAAAAGAAAAAGAAAAAGAAATAAAGAGAAAGAAAACGAGAAACAATAAAATCCCCTTGTTCATAAATGAACAAGAAATCCCTATTCCAAAAATTTTAAGAAAAGAAGGGGGTAGTGAGCTTGAATCCCTAGAATTCCTCAGTTATTTGAAAGCCATAAGGTAAGCCCCATAACAGGTGGTTTGTTTTCAACCTGTTTGACCTTAGGTAATCCCTTTCATGTGGTGATATATTTGTCACATTAGTGACCTTATTTTGTATGGACCAATGTTCGCTTGTGGATTAGCTAGTTTTTTGTAACTTGACTTACATAGTAGTTGGTACAATGGCATGCACAAAATCATGGTTAATGAACATTTCACTTGCACACACATTGGTTCATAAAATTTTACTTGTATCACTACCTTACTCAAAATAAATAAATTAATTTCACACACACACACACACATTTGATCCCTGAGAGATTTTGTATCATTGTGTCAAATCAAGATGGATAATGAACTCACTTATCACACACTGGTTCTTGATACATTTGAATTTGTCTTAGAAATAAGTTAAAATATTTCTTTAAAATTTGTTAGACAACATTTTATCATCATTCATTTCTTCAAAATATCAAAAATAGCTCATTCCAAAAGAACTTGTAAACCAAAATTATTTATCATACATTGCATTTTGACTTTGTAATGATGGTATAATTCTTAGTAACCGTTTTCTCAAATTTCACACTAGGAATTCTATGCCTAGAGCAAGTCATTTTTCTCAATTTTTAGATTTTAATCATTTCATATGGCACAATGACTTGTCATACATTAATTTGCATTTCTACGAACAAACCATTTCATATTATCATGCATCGCATTTTTCTTTGACTTCATGATGATGGTATAATTCCTAGGAATTATTCTACTCAAATTTCATACTAGAAATTCTATGCCTAGTGCAAGTCATTTCTCTCAATTCTAAATTCTAAACCATCCCATATTTATTAATCTTCTTAAATATGTGATACAAATGATTTGTTTTATATCAACTTATGTCTTCAAAATAAATAGTTTCACATTATCATGCATTGCATTTTGACTTTGCGATGATGGTATAATTCCTAGGAATTATTCTACTCAAATTTCACACTAGGAAGTTCATGCCTAGTACAAATCATCCTTCCCAAATTTTCATGCTTAAATCACAACCAATAAACTTATCAAAATATTTCTTACAAGTCAAATTGTCTCAAAATCAAAAAATCAAACATCTTCTTTTATCACCATAAGCCTCAAGATTATACTTGAGGATCACAAAAACTTTTCTTATTAGAAATACAAAATTCTTCACAACAAGATTTTCTTCATGACTCAGCAAGCATTGATATCCACCAAAAGTCATATAACAACATAGCATCCTTTGAGGAACATTGCTAATCTATTTATTTCATTATTTTACAAAAACATCTTTTCACAACATATTTTTCAAAAACACATTTACAAAAACTCAAGTCAATTTTCATTTTAAGCATGATCAAAACACTTAAATTAAAAGCATGATTATGAGAAATTTAAACATCATAAAAATTCAATAAAATGCAATCAAACCATATAAAATTACATAATACAAGAAGATATATATATATATATATATAAGAAAATTTCAATTTTTCACCAAACCTGGCATTTGGTGCCAAAACTCGAAGGGGGTATCATACCTAAAATAGTTTAACAATAAAACTTGAAATCATCAAAAAAAATGTGCAATAAATTTTTGCTTTCTCATAAAGCATATTGTACTTTTCTTTAATGCACTTTCTTTCAAAAATGTGCTAAATATGGGGCAAAATGTAGCACCTTAAAAATGACTCACCTGATTTTGTCCAAAACCAAAAAATGCCTGCCTTAGCAAGGCAAAAAAATCTAGTTGTAACCTCTTTGTCTCTACCTGGGAACTACATAGTGGTTGTGGGATTGGTTCGACCGATTTCATCCAAAATATAGGAGGTTGTAACCCCCCTTCAATTTTAGTCCAACCCCTCAGCTGAAATCTCCCTATTTAATCTAGGCTCCTCACCTAGAATTCCCCCTGGAACATCCACATAATTTCATATTGTCCTTCTACCATTTCATTGTGTTTTTTTAGGTTCAATTTGTGCATCAGCTCGATGCATGCGATATCGGATCGCTCGATTTTGATATTGGATCACTCAATTTTGACAAAATTACCCGATTTTGTCTACATCACACATCCATGCTGTTTAGGTGCTTGGGGGTATCCAAACCTCATTGTATGCATCCTTTTCCATTTATTATTCTATCTTATATTATATTTATCATCTGATTAAATCATTTTTAATCCTTTATCATTAATACATTAGCTTCTATATTCATATTTCATCATTTTTTCATGAATGTCCATATATTTAGCATAGATCTACATTCAGTCATTCAATCATTATCCTTTTAAGTTCATTATTGATCATAATTCACTTCAATAAATGCATGTTATTCTATAAACTTATTGTTTTCTATATCAAAGTTGTCAAATTGTAGTGTCTTGTTCTGATCAGTTGGATTTCTACATAATCGGGTCACCTGATATTGCCTAATTTCGATCGATTTTTCTTGATTTTGACCAATTTTTCTTGCAACAAAGAATTAGAAGCTACATCAAACTTTTATATATATTTCAGAGTTTAAATTACTTTTAAGCACTGCATTATACATTTAAACATTATTTTTTATTGTTTTTTGTCTACATGTGAATCAAAATTTGCATATAAGTTAGCGTAGTTGCATATTGGCCAAAACTAGGTGTATGCGAGATTTGATAAAAGGAACACATCAAAACAAATCCCAAACCTAGGCATGGAAACTACCACAAAATATTTCCTGGTGAACCCACTAAATTCATCAAAAAATCTGAAGAACACAAGCTTATATTGAGAGGGGGGTGAACAGTATAAGACCACTTTTTACCTTCTTTCCAAATCAATATCAATTAATGTCCTTAATTGTAATAACCAAATATAGTAGTGTGCATTAATAACTTAGATATCAGTAGTAAGAGTACAAGTCACCACACACAATTAAGACACGAGATTTAACATGGTTCCCCCAATGTGGGGTACTCCACCAGATAATCTCCTTATAATATTTCACACAAAAATAAGGATCCTTATCCAATACAATGATTTCTTTTATTTTTTCAAAACTAGGCAATAACAAGTTCACACATAACTTGTCCAATTATGAATAATAAGCTAACATAGAACTTGTCCAAAACTAAATAACAAGCTCACACAAAACTTGTCCAAAACTGCTCTAGCAAGCTCACCAAGAACTTGCCCAAAATCTGCTCCAACAAGCTCACCAAGAACTTGTTCAAATCTACTCTAGCAAGCTCACCAAGAACTTGCCCAAATTTGCTCCAACAAGCTCATCAAGAACTTGTTCAAATCTGCTCTAGCAAGCTCACCAAGAACTTGCCCAAATCTGCTCTAGAAATCTAACCAAGAACTTGCTCAAATCTTTCCATAAATCTATCTCAAAACTATCCACAAAGCTGTCCACAAAGCTATCCACAAATTTATCCAAAACTGTCCACAAAGCTATCCCAAAACTGTCCACAAAGTTGTCCTAAAACTATCCACAAAGGCTGTCCCAAAACTATCCACAAAAACCTTCTCAGAGGCTCAATCAATAATTCTCAAGTAGCACTCAATTCTCATCCACAAATCTATCAAGGCAAAGCTCAAATATGAACTCAACAATGAATGGCAATGTACTATTCAATGTATGAAAACAATGATCCACAATGATCTCAACTCAACTCAACTCAAATCAACTCATAGAAGCATAAAGAGAATTGTTAGACTCAATATGTTCTAAGCTCAATCTTCAACTCAAATCAAGTCAACTCATAGAAGCATAAAGAGAATTGTTAGAGACTCAATATGTTCTAATCTCACTCTCAACTCAACTCAACTCAAATCAATATCAACTCAAATCAACTCAAATCATATAATGATAAAGATAATTGTTAGAGACTCAATATGTTCTAATCTCACTCTCAACTCAAATCAAAATTATGGAATAGTTTGTTTCATGGAACTTGACCAATCACCTCACACAATCACTTGACTAGGCTCAATCAACTCAACTCAACCAATCACCATAAGAGACTACTCTTTCTCACAAAAACCCTAGTCCAAGCATGTATCAACCAACTCAAATATTTCCAACAATGCTCAACCACAAATATCACATAACAATGATACTCATGTTCTTTTCAAGTTCTTTCACAACCATGGGGCTTCAACAACTATGCTTATAAAATAAGGTTTAAACACAAATCTAAAAACAAAAAACCTTGAAGCATTTAACCAACCACTTTAGAAAAGGAAACCACAATCAATCCTTTTCACTCCAATAATATTTTAGAAATCAACCACCATAAACAATCAATAGGAGAATGTGCCCATACCTTTTTGATGCCAAGAAGTTGTCCACAAAATCTGCCACACTAAATACAACTTTCCTTTCTAATATCAATAAGGGTTAGTGGACTTCAAATAATAATCACAAGATAAGCATAACTCAATTTACACCTTTTTACTCCAACTTAATAAACACATCCACAAAAGTCCTTTTGCATAAAATCCTTATCAAAAATAATAATCAATAAGGCTCTCAAAAATATTTTATAACAACTTATTTCTCCTAAATATTAATTTTCAATTTCATGAATATCAAAATAAATCAACAACTCAGCCACCTCCGAAATAATAATCACAACCCTTATAAAAATAAAGTTTAATTAAAAACTTTAATTATTCCTTAACCACCTTATAAATCCTATCCTAGGGCATCAACGAAATTAATTAGAGCAAAACGTAATTACCTCCTCAAAGGGATTTGAACCCCCAACTTGCACACACCGTGAGCTCCTTAGCCACGGCTAAGGTTACCACATGATCTAGCCGCTTGTTCGAAAGAAAAGGCATGACGTGCCTTAAGTCCTACCTCCCTTCCATGAAAACCAAAAGTGCTTCGAGTGCTTTCCTTCCAATGCCTTCGAATGCATTCAAGGAGATTCAAACCTTGATGTAAATTACTGCCACACACCTTAACAAAAATCCAATTGCCAATGCGCCATTTTACCCACAATATCTTGGGTTTTCGATCAACCTTGGATTTATTCATTGTCTCCCTTTTCAAAACAATTTTTGAATGAGCTCTCTTCAGATTCTTAGCCAACGATTAACATGAACAAGGATGAATTTCAAATGAACCTTAGGATCCCCCTTTATATAGTCTTCTCCTCATTTTCGATGATGTCGGTGCATTATTGATTTTTCCTTTCTTTAGACATCAATGCTTAGTTTAGTTTTAATTTTAAAATTAAAATTTAAAGTTTAAATAATTAAAATTTAAACTAAATATTTAAAATTAAATATCTCCATCACCGAGGCACCTTTTCGACAAAATGAAAGGCCAACCTAGGTTTTAAGAAAAACCCATTTCAAATATGCCATCCATAGTTTTAAATAAAACCTTTTATTTTTCTTGCCTTGGTTTTCACAAAAACCCTAAATTTATCCATGCTTTCCAAAATATCATCTGCCCATCAAAACTCAATGTGATCCATATGACATCAATGATTCATGTGACATCAATGACAACATAAAATAACTCTAATTGTCAATAATCTCCCCATTTTTCATTTATGGCACTAAAGCAAAAACCATAATCACTACAAAAAACATCTCTAAGAATCAAAGTTGCTCCCCCTGACTCAATACTTTCTATGGATGTTGCTCCCCCTAACTCAATGCCCTACCCCTTACTCAAATATCTCTCCCTTTGACATCAATGACAAAAGGGATGCCTATGGAGCTAAAATATATGACTCCTAAGCTTAGCCCCCTCACCACCTCTTTTTAGGTGATTAATTTTAGGGTGGGAGTAATTTTACTCCCATATCATATTGTTTCTTTCCTCTATCAACTTCCTTCCATGTTTTTCTAATATCCTTCTCTTGATGTATTACTTGATCTTCTTGTCTTGAACTTGTTTGACCTTCTTGCCTTGAACCTTTTTGACCTTCTTGCCTTGAACTTGTTTGACCTTCTTACCTTGAACCTATTTGGAATTGAGTCCTACACCATTTTGCAATATGTACAATTTTTTTTCAATTAAAACCCTTGATATTGTAGCCTTTGGATGGTGCCCATGTCCTTAATTAATTATTAAAATAATTTCCATATCCATTCCTTTCCTAAACCCTGTATTGTGAAGCTTTGTTTTCATGACCACTATGACCATGACTTCTGAATTATGAAGCTCTAAAACCAAAACCATGTTGCTCATTTCCTTTGCACTGAAAATCTCTATGACCAATCCTGTTACATGATAAGCAATGCCTATGAAAACCATACCTTCTTCCTTTGATGTTTCTTCTAGCAAAATCAATTTTCTTTGATCCATAGACCCTACAGTGTATAGCCTTGTGTCCAAATTCATTACAAGAAAAATAATTTCCTTGAAAATCCCTTTTTTCATGCCTTGGTTCTTCATACCTTTCTTGACCATTATCCTTATGATCATTTTCAACTTGTGCATTGCATCCTTGAACCTTCTTTGTAGTATCTAAATCCTCTTCCTTAGTTTCGTCCTTGCTTTTCTCTTAAATTATTTATTTTCCTTATAAATTTGATTCACCTATCTCAAAACAAGAATCAAACTAAATATTTGGAGCCATATGAACTTTGGAACTTTTCTCACAAATATTAGGTGCTTCCTTGCTTTCATTTTTTAGAACTTCCTTTCCTTTTGAGTGTGATTTTTCTTGGAAGTAAGATACAACCTTAAAATAAGTTTCCACTCCTTTTTGAACCTTTTCATCTAATGTATCATGTCTTGCTGTGGTTACCCTTAGTTCTTCATTCATCATTTCTTCTATCCTTTTTGCATTTTTAAGCTCTTCTGTGAGATTACTGATTGTTTGAAGTAGTTCTTCTCTAATTTTGACATATGTTCGAATCTTATTTTCAATATTCTTGTATTATTATTTTAGCATTTTTATTTCTAATTTTTGTTTACTTAGCTCATCCTCTTCCTTTTATATAACCAAAAGTGAGACTTCTTTGTTTTCGCTATCATTGATACCATTATAATATTCTATAGCAAACAAATTCTCAAGATTTCTTTGACCATGCTTGTTTCCTTGATGTGTCATCTCATCTTCACTATCATTGAAACCATTACAATATCCTGATTTGTGATCTCTTTGACCACACACAAAGCACTACTCTCTTTCACCTTCTATTCCTAGGAATAGATGTTCTTATTTTTCATCATATGATTTGTCTTTATCACTATGATTTGAGCTATCACTTGCTTCTACAATGTAGTAAGATTTATTTCCCTTACGAAAAAATTTCTTCTTCCATACCTATTTTGCTTGTATCTGTCATCTTTGTCATGCTTATGCTTTCCATATTATTTTCTTCTTTGACCATTTTTTCATTATCACCATTATCTTCATGTGGAAACTTGTATGCATAGTGACCAAGATCACCACACTTGTAGCATCTAACTTTCCTTATATCCTTGAAATTCCTTGAGTCCTTATTCCTTTTGATGAAGTTAGCTTTCTCATAATTATCTAAAACTCTATCTGTCTCTGGAACATTCCCTTTCTCTTTCTATGAAGCCTTGAATGCAATCTCTTTTATTGGAACCTGATTCTTACTTACCCTCATCTCATAAGCTATGAGAGTACCTTGCAATTCTTCCATTGTTAGCTTGTTGATATCCATTGTTTCTTCTATTTATGAAACCTTAGAATCATATTTCATGGGAAGTGATCTCAAAACCTTTTGAGTAACTTTTGATTCTTTCATCTCAAAACCTAGGCCTCTCATGGTGTTAGTAATCTCATCAACACAAAGTAAAAACTTTTCAATATATTTAGAATCTTCCATTTTCAATTACTCAAATATTTTTCTATGAGTTTGTAGTTTTTCCAACTTTACCTTGGAATATTCTTCATAAGTATTCCACAACTTGGTCCATATCTCATTAGTTGAATTACATACCATGACCTTTGTAAAATCTATCTCATGAAGACCACTCAAAATACAATTCATTGCTCTTGCATTGATCTCAACCAATTTCTTGATAGTCTTATCTGCCTCGGGATCACCTTCAACCCTATACTCATTTTCAACCATTTTCCATACCTCACATCCATGTGATACAAGTAGTTATTCATCCTCATGCTCCAAAAAGCATAATTGTTAACATCGAATAATGGAGCCTTATTTGTAGATGATCCATTATGTGAAGCCATCTGTGCTCTTGTAGAATATGTCCTCAAGTTGTTAGCTTTTTTGAAGTATCCCACTCTAATACCAATTGAAGAACACAAGCTTATACTACGAGGGGGTGAATAGTATAAGACCAATTTTTACTTTATTTCCAAATAAATATCAATTAATGTCCTTAATTGTAATAACCAAATATAGCAGTGTGCATTAATAACTCAGATAGTAGTAGTAAGCAAGAGCAAAATTCACCACACACAATTGAGACACAAGATTTAACATGGCTCCCCCAATGTGGGGTACTCCACCAGATAATATCCTTATAATATTTCACACAAAAAAAGGATATTTATCCAATACAATGATTTATTTGATCTTCTCAAAGCTAGGCAATAACAAGTTCATACAGAACTTGTCCAAATATGAATAACAATCTCACATATAACTTGTTCAAAATTGAATAACAAGCTCACATAGAACTTGTCCAAAACTATTCTAGCAAGCTCACCAAGAACTTGCCCAAAATCTACTCCAAAAATCTCACCAAGAACTTGTTCAAATCTGCTCTAGCAAGCTCACCAAGAACTTTTCCAAATATGCTCCAACAAGCTCATTAAGAACTTGTTCAAATCTACTCTATCAAGCTCACCAAGAACTTTCCAAAATCTGATCTAGCAAGCTCACCAAGAACTTGCTCAATTTTTTCCATAAATCTGTCTCAAAACTGTCCACAAAGCTGTCCAAAACTGTCCACAAAGTTATCGCAAAACTTTCCACAAATATTTCCCAAAACTATCCACAAAGGTTGTCCCAAAACTATCCACAAAGACCTTCTCAAAGGCTCAATCAATAATGCTCAAGCAGAACTCAAATCTCATCCATAATTCTATCAAGGCAAAGCTCAAATATGAACTCAACAATGAATAGCAATGTACTCTTCAATGGATGACGACAATGATCCATAATGATCTGAACTCATAGAAGCATAAAGAGAATTGTTAGAGACTCAATATGTTCTAAGCTCAATCTTCAACTCAACTCAACTCAAATAAATATCAACTCAACTCAAGTCAACTCATAGAAGCATAAAGATAATTTTTAGAGACTCAATATGTTCTAATCTCACTCTCAACTCAACTCAACTTAAATCAATCTCAACTCAACTCAAGTCAACTCATAGAAGCATAAAGAGAATTTTTAGAGACTCAATATGTTCTAATATCACTCTCAAATCAAATCAAAATTATGGAATAGTTTGTTTCATGGAACTTGACCAATCACCTCACACAATCACTTGACTAGGCTCAATCAACTCAACTCAACCAATCACCACAAGGGACTACTCTTTCTCACAAAAACCATAGTCCAAGCATGTATGAACCAACTCAAATATTTCCAACAATGCTCAACCACAAATCTCACATAACAATGATGCTCATGTTCTTTTCAAGTTCTTTCACAACCAAGGGGCTTCAAAAACTATGCTTATAAAACAAGGTTTAAACACAACTCTCTAACCAAAAAACCTTAAAGAATTTAACCAACCACTTTTTAAAAGGAAACCACAATCAATCATTTTCACTCCAATGATATTTCAAAAATCAACCACCATAAAAAATCAATAGGATAATGTACCCATACCTTTTTGATGCCAAGAAGTTGTCCACAAAATCTTCCACAGCAAATACAACTTTCCTTTCCAATCTCAATAAGGGTTAGTGGACTTCAAATAATAATCACAAGATAAGCATAACTCAATTTACACCTTTTTACTCCAACTTAATAAACACATCCACCAAAGTCCTTTTTTAAAAAAACCCTTATAAAAAATAATAATCAATAAGGCTCTCAAAAATATTTTATAACAACTCCTTATTTCTCCTAAATTTTAATTTTCAATTTCATGAATATCAAAATAAATCAATAACTCATCCAACTCTAAAATAATAATCACAGCCCTTATAAAAATAAATTTTAATTAAAAACTTTAATTATTCCTTAACCACATTATAACTCCTATCCTAGGACATCAATGAAATTAATTAGAGCAAAACGTAATTACCTACT
This sequence comes from Wollemia nobilis, assembly GCA_028583015.1. Classification (NCBI taxonomy): domain Eukaryota; kingdom Viridiplantae; phylum Streptophyta; class Pinopsida; order Araucariales; family Araucariaceae; genus Wollemia; species Wollemia nobilis. Next base: position 3,208,126 of record JAQPPZ010017077.1, on the reverse strand, counting down.
CAAAGGGATTCGAACCCCCAACTAGCACACACCGCGAGCGCATTAGCCACAGCTAAGGTTGCCACATGAGCTAGCCACTCATTCAAAAGAAAAGGCATGATGTGCCTTAAGTCCTTCCTCCCTTCCATGCAAACCAAAAGAACTTCGAGTACTTTCCTTCCAATGCCTTCGAATGCATTCAAGGAGATTCAAACCTTGACGTCTGCCACACACCTTAACAAAAATCCAATTTCCAATGTGCCACTCTACCCACAATATCTTGGGCTTTCGACCAACGTTGGATTTATTTGTTGTCTCCATTTTCAAAATTATTTTTGCACGAGCTCTCTTCGGATGCTTAGCCAACGATTAACATGAGCAAGGATGAATTTCAAATGAACCTTATGATCCTCACTTATATAGTATTCTCCTCATTTTCAATGACGGCGGTGCATTATTGATTTTCCCTCTTTCTTTAGACATCAGTGCTAACTTTAATTTTAATTTTAAAATTTAAATTTAAATTTTAAATAGTTAAAATTTAAACTAAATATTTAAAATTAAATATCTCCATCATCAGGGCACCTTTTTCGATGAAACAAAAGGCCAAATTGGGTTTTAAGAAAAATTCATTTCAAATCTGCCATCCATGGTGTTAAATAAAACCTTTTATTTTGCCTGCCTTGGTTTTCATAAAAACCCTGAATTTATCTATGCTTTCCAAAATATCATCTAACCATCAAAACTCAATGTGATCCATATGACATCAATGATTCATGTGACATCAATGACAACATAAAATAACTCAAATTTCCAATAAAATCACCATAAGAAGGTATGATCAAGTACCTCTCTTTCGAGGTGTAGACCTATCATTCCCACAATCCCCTTCGAGGCGCAGATCCATAATCCTGAAGGAAAGGAGTGTGTGAATTTTAGACCTACAATATTATACTCTTACAAAATAAATTTACACACTCCTCCCTTGTATCGCCCACATAAATGTATATCTATAGACATAACAAGATTGGTCTGTGGTTGTCAACTGTTTCACTACGTCCAAACTTTTTGTTTACATGAAACATGAACAATACTCCATTATTTTGTATTATTATAAACACTTTACCATGTATACATTATTACAAATACTTTTCACATGTGTATTCATACACTTAAACAAGAATTCATTCATTTATTTATTCATGCAAACATGGCAATTTATCTACCTACACCTTTCACCATATCAGTGTACCATGATCTATTATATGTATGAGAGAATTTTGATATACTACTTTACAAAGGGTTTAAAGGTGTTTATGTTTAGGTTAGTCAAGATCCTAGTTGTATATGTGTCCTTATTTTTGAAAGAGTCAACAGTAGATGCTACTACAATATTTACAAATGGAAAAAGTTGTGCAAAAAATCATCAAAATGGTCTTGTATGTACAAAGAGTTTTTATACATCAGTTTCAAGGACATTGAATGTTTGACCTCAAAAATGATCAATTTAGGTTTGATTTTGGTTTTAAAACCATTAAAATGGAATGGCATATATCATATGTTATTCCCTAACGTTGATAGTAAAATTTTAGTTTCTTGAGCAACCAACCTGGAAAATTCCACCTTTGATGATTTTGCACGAAATAAAATCTACCTCTGAGTTTAGTTATGGGAAGTAAAATAAAGAAATACCAATAATTTGCTTAAAACTAGACACATATAGATAATATAATATAAGGTAAGGTAATTCTATTAATGTCCATAGATGACCAAAGTAGGCCACTAGGATTCACCAAAAAGAGTTATTACAATACAATGTAGTAACCAAAAAGTGCTAAAAAATAAGCTAAACTAGAGTCAAGAAATTAGGGTAAACTACACTAAAGTGGAACAATTATATGATATACAATTATAGTCTCGAGTGTTAGACCCAAAAATACTGAACATGCTAAAAGTATTGATAAGAGCAAAGAGATCCAATAGTCAAGGTGAAAGAGATAAATAGAAAAAACTTGTTACATTACAATGTAGTAACCAAAAGGTGCCAAAAAAAATGCTAAACTAGATCAAGAAATTAGGGTAAACTACACTAAAGTGGAATAATTATATGACATAAAATTATAGTCTTAAGTTTTGGACCCAAAAATGGATAAAATGGAACATGCCAAAAGTATTGATAAGAATAGAGAGATCCAATAGTCAAGGTGAAAGAGAGAAATAGAAAATAGCTCAAGTGGATCAAAGTACCAACCTTAATCTATAGTGGGTTGTAAAGTAGGATTAGAGTCATTGTCATCACCAACCACCCAAGAAGGTCCCACATAGGATCTAATGATACTTCTAGGAGAATTGCCAAGATTAAGGGGTCTTGATTGGATCTAATTATGCTTCTAGGGGAATGGCCAATATTAAGGAGGTAGGTTGGATAATATTGTGAGGACATGGAATTTGATACCTCAAGACTCTTATAGCATCCATGGATTTGGAATTTATGGAACATAGAAAAATGTTAATCTGCATTTGCTTGCAGCTCATGGTTACATGAGGGGTGGCTAAAATACAACACCAAAGAATGGTAGTCTTATTTTACCATATGCAATAAGAAGAAATTGTTGAAGCCCCAATAGCTTCTCTATTGGCAATTTGAGTTATTTTATGTTGTCACTAATGTCACATGGATCACATTGAGTTTTGGTGGCCAAAGCATTTCATAAATAAGTATTTATGATATTTTGGAGAGCATGGATATATATAGGATTTTTGTGAAAACCAAGGCAGGAAAAATAAAAGGTTTTATTTAAAACCATGGATGGAATTTTTGAAATGGGTTTTTCTTAAAACCTAGGTTGGATTTTTGTTTCATCGAAAAATATTCCCCGATGATGGAGATATTTAATTTTAAATATTTAGTTTAAATTTTAAATTATTTAAAATTTTAATTTTAATTTTAAAATTAAATATATTAATTATAGTGCCGACTAAAGAAAGGAGGAAAGGCTATATTAATTTATAGCACCGACATCTAAAGAAATAGGAAAGGAATATATATATATATATATATATATATATATATATATATATATATATATATATATATATAGCCAACAAAAGCTTAGACTTCATAAGACCAGTGCTTATTTTTCGAATGCCTTCAATTGGGGAACGAATTGCAAAAATAGAGAGAAGTGTGACTTTGGTCTATTGAAAAATCATTTGTGGAGTTTAATAAGACACATAGGCATATTTGGCCTAGTGGTTCATGCATTGTGTGTTACACAAGAGGTCCTGTGATCGAGTCCCACCGTGGTTATTTGCTTTGTTGAAGCACTGTTAAGTTTTTCGAAGGGTGCAAAAGTTTATGATATAAGTTTTTGTCCGTGTCCCTTTGGACACATGAGGGTGTGTGGCCCAACAACAAGATGACTATGGTTAAAGTGCTGATCAAGGAGACGTCATGATATTGAATCCCATCAGGGACAGAGGCAAGTTAATAATTTTTTAATATATTTTATTTTTCTAAAGTTGCCCTAGAAGGAATAAGGGTTGTGATTCATGTTTAGAAAAAGAGAGATTTCTGGTGTTTCTCATTTTGAAAGTATATCATATTATATATCGTTGGAAAGATTATTTCAAGGGATATTTGATTAAATTACTTAGAGGGATAAATAAGGTGTATGTAAAGAGATATTTCTGTTTTTGTAAAGGGTTTCAAAAGTGAAGGTTGTTTTGTTCTTTTTTAAAGGTGATTAATTCTTTCATGAGGGGACATGTTGTATATTATTGAGTAGGAGTGATAAGGTGTTATTTGGATATTATTTTTGTGATATTAATCATGATCTCTAACCCTTGTTAAAAGTTGAAAAAAAAAATTGTTGAGTGTGGAATATTTAGTGGACATCCAATAAGGCATTAAAAGGTATGAGAAATATTATCCATTGACTTTGTTTATGGTGGTTGATTTATGAAATATCATTTGAGGGAAAAGGATTGATTGTGGTTTCCTTTTCGAAAGTGGTTGGTTGAATGCTTCAAGGTTTTCTAGTTTGAGAGTTGTATTTAAACCTTATTTTATAAGCATAGTTGTTGAAGCCCATTGGTTATGCAAATAACATGAGTTAGAGGAGAACATGAGTATCATTGTTATGTGAATTTGTGGTTGAGCATTGTTGGAAACATTTGAGTTGGTTGATACATGCTTGGACTAGGGTTTTGTGAGAAATATTTGTCCCTTGTGGTGATTGGTTGAGTTGAGTTGATTGAGCCTAGTCAAGTGATTGTGTGAGGTGATTGTTAAAGTCCCATGAAACAAACAATTTTATAATTTTGATTTGAGTTGAGATTGAGCTTTGAGATTAGAACATATTGAGTCTCTAACAATTCTCTTTATGCTTCTAGAAGACTTGAGTTGAGTTGAGTTGAGATCATTGTGGATCATTATTGTCATCCATTGTAGAGTGTATTATCTTTCATTATTGAGTTCATCATTGAGCCTTTCCTTCATAGATATGTGGATGATATTTGAGTGCTACTTGAGCATGATTGGTTGAGCCTTTGAGAAGGCTTTTAGGATAGATTTTTTGACAGATTTGTGGCAGTTTTTGTGTATGATTGATTGAGCTTTTGAGAAGGCCTTTGGTATAGTTTTGGGACAACATTTTGAGCAAGTTCTTGGTGAGCTTGTTGAGCATATTTTGAGCAAGTTCTTAGTGAGCTTGTTGAGCAGATTTGAGAAAGTTCTTGGTGAGCTTGTTAAGCAGATTTTGAGCAAGTTCTTAGTGAGCTTGTTGAGTAGATTTGAGCAAGTTCTTGGTGAGCTTGTTGAGAATATTTTGAGCAAGTTCTTGGTGAGCTTGTTGAGTAGATTTTTGTCAAGTTCTTGGTGAGCTTGCTAGAGCATATTTGGGCAAGTTCTTGGTGAGCTTGTTGAAGCAGTTTTGAGCAAGTTCTTGGTGAGCTTGCTAGAGCAGATTTTGGGCAAGTTCTTGGTGAGCTTTCTAGAGAAAATTTGGGCAAGTTCTTGGTGAGATTTCTAAATTAGATCAATGGATTACCTACCTGAGCATATCAGGATTGCCTAGTTGAAGCAGATCAGTGGATTACCTACCTGAGAAGATCATGATTGTCTAGCTGAGTAGATCAGTGGATTGCCTACCTGAGAAGATCAGTGTATTGCCTAACTTTAAGCATATCAAAGTAATCATTTTTATTGGGATAAGGATCATAATTTTTGTGTAAAATATTATAAGGATATTATCTTGTGGAGTACCCCAAATTTGGCAAACCACATTAAATCTTGTGTCTCAATTTTGTGTGGTGATTTGTGCACTTGTTTATTATTTCTATCTATGTCATTAATGCACACTACTATATTTGGTTATTGTAATTAAGGACACTAATTGATATTGGTTTGGAAAGAAAGTAAAAATTATGTGCTATACTGCTCACCCCCCTCTCAGTATAAGCTTGTGTTCTTAAATTAGTATCAAATTGGGTTCCTTCAGAAAGACTAACAGCTTGAGGGTATATTATACAAGAACACATATGGCTTCACATAATGGTTTATCTACAAATAAGGCTCCACTATTTGACGGTAATAATTATGATTTATGGAGCATAAGAATGAAGAACTACTTGATATCACAAGGATACAAGGTATGGCAGATGATTGTGTAGACACAAAATTATAGCCACTAATCCTCCATCCCTAACCATTCCACCACCCACTTGTCCACCATACACCTTGCTCACTAATTATTTGGCCCAATTCCACCTTCCCACCTTCAACAAGCCCAATTCCTCATTTCCTACCATTTCCTAACCCAATTGAGATTATTTTAATATTATTTTTTATTTAATATAATATTTTATATTATATTATAATATGTTTACTATAAAATATATATTTATAAACTCAATTAACCACAGTCTTCCGATCCAATCTAATCCCCACCGTCCATCTTCATTAATCCATTCCACATCTAAAAAGTAATCTCAACCTTAGGATCTAATATAATATTAGCCACACGATCAAAAGTATAAGGCTAAAACCCTAAGAAAACCCTAGGTTGGTGTATCGCCCAAATTTTGCGCACCCTTATCTTCAGGATAAAGGATCCATACTCAAAATGGGGTGAGAAAAGGATGGAGCAATACCTTAGATGGAGAGGCCTTTTGAAGGTCGTGCATCTCAGGTGAGGGGTATAAAGGTGAATTTTTGATGGATGGTGGGGTTCACCAGGAAACTTTGAGTGGCATTTTCCATGCCTAGGTTGAGAATGGGTTTGATTTATTCGTTTTATGTTCAATCATTCAAATTCCTAGGTTGACCAGAATGAAGCTAAGTTATTCTATATGAATATTCGGATTTATATGAAGACATAAGACATAAATGAATCCTAATGTGATTGAATACAGAGAATATATAGAATGGAGAAGAGTACACCTAATTTTTTATGTCTGATGAAGATTTTGAAGCTTGTAGGAGTCTAGATCATCCTAGATATGATAGGATTGTCTGTAATTATACAAAATTATCCCAAATAATAGGAGATCATCCGAGATCACCCAATATCATTAGTGACCTGACGAATTCGTCAGGCAAATTTGTCAAAAACCTACAATCAAGAAAACAAACACCAAAAACCAAAAATACAATTGCAAGAATGCAAAATGATAGAAATAAGAGTATAGATGTTTGAATGATAAATCTAGATATCAAATTAAATGAGATGCACTATTTTTTTGAAACTTATTTGAATTTTATCATGCAATTATGCTAAATGAGTTGAACTCCAGGATGTAAGACATAAGTAAATTAATCTAATACACCAATAAATAAGGAAAATAAGATAGAGAATGCAAAATCAGGTCTTTGATTGCCCCTAAGCTAAATTGCAGACTAGATCATCTATAATTGTACAAGATCATCGCCGATCTTGATAGGATCATCTAGAATTGTAGTTGAATCACCTGCGATGATCCGAGCTACCTCCGGATGAAACACAGTGAAATCCTACAACAAAACTTGAAAACACAAGTGCGAATGATAGTAAAAACTAAAATTGTAGGGAGATAATCAGTCAGGCAGCCAGGTAGGGAGTCAGGGAGGGAATCAGGGGGATAAACTAGAAAAATCCTAGTTTATATAGGATTAGGGGGAGGTTAGGAGGTTGGGGATCATCCCAATCTAGGAGATCCTCAAATTGGGAATCTCCAACCGTGCATATATGCTTTTGCCCAAGTTGGAGAGGTCGTTGGAACAAAAGCTAATTGCAAAAATTCAATTTTGGGACAAAATCGTTTGGACATTTTGTTCCAGATGAATTCGTCTGATTTAGGATGATATCGTTAGTTTGACAATGATATCGTCCATTGATCACAACAAACTCTAAAAATGGTGTGAAAAATGAGGTAAGCAATTAACGGGTGTTTTCGGGGTTAAAATTCAAATTTCTACTTTTTACTGATGGTTTAATTATGCCAATTTTAGGGTGCTACATTTTGCCCCCTCTTTAGCGAATTTTCCAAAAAAAATCCTTTAAAGACAAGTTCTTCATGCTTTATGAGAAAGCAAAAATTTATTCAATTTTTTAGACGATGATTTTAGGTCAATTCATACGATTGTTTGCTATGGTTCCCCCTCTGATTTTTTACCCAAATCGAATGTTTGAAGTAAAAACGTGAAAAAGAAAAAATTAAAAAAAATGTCGTTTTGAATAAAAATAAGAAAAATAGGGTAAAACCCTAGTTCATTTTTATTGTTCACTTTCGTTGTTTCAGAGCTCTATAGGAGAAATGGTGGAGACGACACACAGATCGACAGAGATCTGTCACGAGTTGCGGGTAAGGATATAAACCTAGTTTTACTATGTTTATAACTTGATTTACTTAATTTTTTGACTTGAATTTTAATTTTTTTGGGCGTCGCATCCGTTTTTAGGTCGGCGATGAAATCATCTCTATATTGCCAATTTTGTCTAGGGATGAAATCGAAGAAATAAGGGTGATCCCGTCCAATAAGGGGCAATCCCCAAATTGAAGAAGTGAGACAATTCCATCCCTTATTGAGCGATCCCATCCAATAAGGGGCGATACTATTAAGGATGATTTTATCTAAATTTGGTACAATATCATCCAATAATGGGTGATATCAAATTTGATTTTAATTGATTTATTTTTATTTTTTTTAATGATTATGTACTAATATTTTTTGTTGTTTTATTGTTTATTTTGTAGAGGGGATTGCTAAAGAGTCGGGAGTGGAAATACGGAGGTCTAAGAGACAATTTGGCCATGCTCTATCAGGCTGAGCGAGGTAGATTGGCAGAGGTAGGACTACAACATGTGGCAAAGATGCCATAAATTCCTACAGACATGCCATAAATTCCTACAGACATGGGACTACTGATAGCCCTAGCAGAGAGATGGTATCCAAAGTTGTCTTGCTTTCGAATATTGATAGGGGAGTGTATCGCTCCAAATTTTTTGCACCCTTACCTTCAGGCTATAGGATCCGTGCCCGAAAGGAGGATGGGAAAAGGATGTCGCGGTACCTCGGACTGAGAGGACTTGCGAAGGTCCCGCCTCTCAAGGGAGGTGTATATTGATGATTTTTCGATGGATGGTGGGTTCACCAGGAAACATTTAATGGCAGTTTCCACGCCTAGGTTTGGAATGTGTTTTAATGTGTTCATTTTTAGCCTTAAGCATTCATATCCTAGGTTTGGCCAAATGAATCTAAATTAATCTATATGAAAGTGCAGATTTAATGAATACAAAAAACAGATTTAAAGACAAAAAATAGAGAAATTACAGAATACAAATGAAGAATACCTGATCCGGATGTCTGATGGAGATTCTGATGTTGAAGCAGTCAGGATCGTCTAGAATTCGACAGAATCGTCTGAGATCAGACAAGATCGTCTGAGATCAGACGAATTCATCAGAGACCTGCAAACAGAAAAATAGATGCAAAATACAGAGAATACCCCTGTGATAACAGAGGGAAACAACACAAAACAACAATATGAATACTGAACAATAGTTATGAATAGAAATTCAAACAAATTATGATATTCTAGTGATAAATCATGATCTTATTATGCAATCTAAGCTAAATGGGTGAACTCCAAATGCAAAATAACATAAAATACTGAATAAAATTGCTAATTACAACATAAAACAGTAGAAAAGGGGAGAAGAAATGCAAACTTCAGGCACTGATTGCCTCAATGTTGATTGCAGTCGAAATCGTCCCACATTGGTACGAAATCGTCTCTGATTCGACAAGATCGCCTCCGATCTGAACAGGTTCATCGACGATGATGAAATCTTGCTCTGGCTGAAAAACACTAATGTACCTACAACAAAATTGATATAGGACTACTGCAAGTGTGAATTTGGGATGATTTAACGTGTATGAAGTTAAGTTACAGAGAATTTCAGCCAGGGGTTGGGAAGGGAAGGTCCTAATGATTAAATAGGCTTAGGGGAGTAGTTAGGAGGTTGGAGATCATCCCTATTTGGGAGATCTCCAATGGGGAGGGTCTCTAACGGCGCAGACACGCTTCTGCCCGGATTAGAGGCCCGTTGGAACAGAAGCTAATTGTGCAAAATCGGTTTTGCGACAAGATCGTCTGGACGTCCTAGCCCAGACGAAATCGTCAGATCTGGGGCGATATCGTCTGATCGGCGACGATATCGTCAAACGGTCAAAACAACCTCTAAAAATGGCACGAAAAAGGGGAAACGGATTACCCGACGGTTAACGGGCGGTTTGGGAGGTTAAAATTTGAATTTAAATTATTTACTAAGGTGAATGTAATTATTACAATTTCAACTGCGCCAATTTTAGGGTGCTACATTTTGCCCCCTCTTTAGCGAATTTTTCGAAGAAAATGCGTTAAAGATGAGTTCTTCTCGATCTACGAGAAAGCAAAAAATTATTCCCATTTTTAGGCGACGATTCTTGGTCGAATCGTACGACAGCTTACTATGGTGCCCCCTCCGTGTTTTTACCCAAATCGAACGTTTGAGGTAAAAACGCGGAAAAGCAAAATTATTTTTGAATAAAATTAAGAAAAATAGGGTAAAACCCTAATTCATTTTTACTGGTTTTAGAGCTCTGAAGCAAAAATGGTGGAGACGACGCACAGATCAACAGAGGTCCGACGCGGTCTACGGGTAAGAGTCTAGACTTAACTAGAATGCTTTAATTTGATTTTACATGCTTTTTAGGTAGATTTTAGATGAATTTTGAGCATCACGGCCATTTTTGGGCCGTCGACGTCATCGGGACGAAATCGTCCCGATTTCGACGAAATCGTCTCAATTTCGTCAATTTCGTCCAAGGGCGAAATCGACGAAAGGGGGACGATTTCGTCAAATTAGAGACGATTTCGGCTTGCAAAATCGGAGACGATTCTGCTCAAATTTGGGACGATATCGTCCAATAGTGGGCGATATCATCAATTGCTTAAATTGAACTTATTTTACTTGCATTATTAATTACTTGAATTGTTATTAATGATTGTTTGTTGTTTTGTTGTTTATGTTGCAGAGAGGTTTGCTAAAGAGCAGGGAATGGAAGTATGGAGGTTTGAGGGATGACTTGGCCGCTCTTACACAGGTAGAGCGAGATCAGCTGGCACAGGCCGGCTTACAGCATGTGGCAGAGATGCCACAAGTGTCTACGAATATGGGGCTACTGACGACCCTAGCAGAGAGATGGTATCCGGGTTCCTCATGTTTTTGGCTACCGATAGGGGAGATGACTCCCACTCTAGAGGATGTATGGAGGATTCTAAGAATCCCCATACAAGGACGATTGATCACTCCTACGGCCAATCAGGGCCATGCTATGGGACGATTGTGTGGTGACCCGAGCTTCGCCCTGGAGAAGGGCGAAGTTAATATCGAGGCACTACGTCAGATGCCTAGGGCATCTAGACTCACACGGGTTCTAGCTGGAGTGGTTGGTGGACTTTTGCTGTGCCACCAGAGCGGGTGCAGGGTGCCGTGGATGCTGGTAGATGTGATCTACGACATGCGAGACCACGGGTACAGGTTCTCTTAGGGCAGTTATGTACTATGCCGGTTGTACAGGATCCTGTATGGGGTCGTGTACAAGGGCGGCCGATGTCTGGTGATGACATCGCTCCTACAGGTTTGGTGCTGGGAGCACATTGCGGTGCGGAGGCCGATAGGGCTTCCTCTGATAGGGGTTGATGGGGAGAGGCCTCGAGTCTTCTACTGGTGGCTCCGAAGAGGGTCACAGCGACGGATCGACCTTCCTATGTCCCAGAGACTATTAGATGACCTAGTCCCAGACCAGATTACCTGGAGGCCATGGAGGGAGCATCCAGGGTGGGCCGAGGATGGACAGGAGTTGGCTCGCGTCAGGCGAGTTTGCTGGCTACGGATGGAGAGGGGAGAGGTGGAGCTCCACCGCTATGACCGAGTTTTGCGTCAGTTCGGTCTATAGCAGGGGATCCCATCTCTGAGGGATTATGAGTTTTCTCGGACTGTCCGGGATAACACCATAGTGAGCGGGGCTCCAGACATGCAGCGGTTCTGGAGTCAGGACACAGATGATGCCCCCATTCAGCCAGTGGATGGGGATGACGTAGGAGTAGCCGATGGCTACGATGCCTAGTACGTAGGCATCCGCCCTCCTCGGATGACGAGGGCTCAGGGTCCGATACATGTAGTTATGCATCGGATAGGGAGGCGGTGCCAGGCGGCTATGGAGGCGGCCCAGGGTCACGATGGGAGAGAGCCGAGGAGGCCACAGGCACAGGAGAGGCCACGACAGAGGGAGAGGAGGGAGGCGAGACCCCCATCTCCATAGAGGGAGAGGCCACCATCGCCCGATAAGGGCAAGGGCGTTGACACGGGGGAGAGTAGCGAGACCGCTACTCTTCGAGCGGAGAGAGATCATCTCCAGGCACAGGTGCAGACTTTGCAGGATGAGGCTGCACGCCACCGAGCTGAGGTGACACAGCTTCGAGATGAGATTGCACGCCTCAGGGCACGGGGCGGAGGGGCGAGCACTGGGGAGCTGACATGGGCTATTGCCCAACTTACTTTCTACCAGACTTTGTACTATCAGCTGGTGCCAGAGGCGGATAGACTACCCCTGCCAGCCAACATCGTAGATCCGATCAGGATCGGGTCATCGAGGACCTCGTCCCGATCGAGGACTAGGACTCACAGTACTACTCAGACTGCGATGGGGCCACCTCGTCCACCTCAGGGTGGGGGAGGAGATGAGGCGGAGAGCTCGAGGGGCTCTCGAGGCTAGAGGACTGCACAACTTTGTACAGATTGACATGATAGCATTGTATTATTATTTTTTTGTTGATAGAGGATTGAGTATGCCGAGGTACAGATTGTGGCATACCAATCCAGTTTTGATGATGTATATATACTGTTGATATATATATGATATGTTTTTGATCATATGACTTGTGTTATGTGTATGCTTATGATGCTTTTATGTTTGATTGATTGATTTGATAATTGGATTGAGGATTCATGAAATTATGTCATTTTGAAAATTTATAATTTTGATGTCATGCGGTAATATTTTAAATGAAATAATCTGATGTAACAAATTGATTGTTTATGATGTAATGTAATAAAAAATAAAAAGAGACTTCTAACAATAATTTCAAAGGACATTGTCGCTATTATAGACCATTTCATGGAGTCACTGCTCACTCGGTCGTCAAGCTAATCCCAGTATAGAAATATTGTTAAAAGTAAAAGAGTGCTTAAGAGACTGTCTTAAGACTTTGGTGCAATGGTGAAAATGATGGTGATGATGGTTTGTTTTCAGATTTTCATGAAAAATAGTATGCATGAAATAATGTTAAAATGATTTTTGCTAGGCATAAATTCCTAAGTGTGATAAATTTTTTGGATAATTCTTTAGGAATTATACCATCATTGCAAAATTGAAGGTTGACATAATGACATGAAATAATGAAAATGTGCATGCTTAAAAGCATAATTTGTGTAACATAATGAATTAAGTCATATGGTTTTCATGATTTTTAAATAAATGGGGAATAAAAATTGTTACAATGATTTGCGCTAGGCATAGAATATGTAGGTATAGACTTATACCATCATCGCGAAAATCAAAAAAGAGATAGTTTTATTGCATGGTTGATTTTTGATAAACAGAAAATATGAAGATGAGGACTTGCGCTAGGCATAAAATTCCAATTTTGGTTTTGGAACTATACCATCGTCGCGAAAGTCAACCAGATATATATATTTTGATTGTATAGTTTTAAAAGAAATTTTTTGATTTTTCTATTATATAGTTGTCTTTATGCTAAACAACTGTACTTGATTTATTCCAAACAAGTTGCAAAAAGAATATTTCAAAGTATTTTGAAGACAAAAGTTAGATTTATAAGGAATCCCATGTGCATATGTGAATTCATTTCCGATCTTGATTTATCATAATGATACACAAAATCTCTCAAATACAAATGTGTGTGCAATTGCTTTGTGCATTTACCAGTTTTGAGCAAGATAATATGATACAAGTGATTTGAAGAAACCAAATAAGTGTTCATTAACCATGATGTAGATGCATATAACCATACTAGACTACTATGTAGGTCGGATTATCAAGAGCTAGCTAATCCATAAGCAGACATAGGTCTGTACAAAAGAAGGTCGCTAATGTGACAGACATATCACCATGCTAGGAGTTACCCAAGGCCAAGCGGGTTGGGCACAAACCACTTGTTATGGGGCTTACCTCACAGTTTTCGAATAATTGAGAATTCCGGGGATTCAAGCTCATCAACCCTTCTTTTCTTTTCAAAGGGTAGGGAAAGGGATTTTATTGCTTTCTTGCTTTTTGCTTTCTTTTGAACTTTGCTTCTTTTTCTTTTTGTATTTTTGTTTGCTTGATTTTTGAGATAGTGCTTGAAATATTGCTGTAATGATATAAAATAACATTTTTCTTTTCTCTTTTTCTTGAACTTTTCTTTTCTTTTTCTTTGCTAGGGATACTTGCTCGGATTAGCTGTAGAGCAAGGGATTTTTATTCCGGGTAGGGGTGAGCTTGTCCTTTTGCCAATTCTCAAAGATTCTGGACCATGTGCATGATAGGATAGCGGGGAAACTTTTCGCTCAAGAAATCACTTCTACTATGTAGCAAAACATGGAAATTACAAATATAATCATTTTATTGTGAAAGGATGTGCTTGGTTTAAGTAAATAACAAGATCAATTCTCTATGCTCAAACTTTATTTAATTGAATTTTGTGGACTTTGATATAAGAGAGATTAGTAATCATGCCAGATAAAATCAAGATATTTATTTTTGTGAGTGTGCAAGTGAGGGATTCCAAATAAATGCTAATTTATCCAAAATAATTTGAAACATATAACTACAACATTTGTAAGAAAATATATATACTTTGAGAAGATTTTGAGAATACTGACTCTTTCTTTCTTCTTTATTTTGTTTTGGTTTCGAAAGAGTCAAGCATATTGTTGTTTTGATTTTTATTCTTTATTTTGTTTTTTGGTTTTATTTTTGTTTTTGAACAAAAAATTTAACAAGTGCCATAAATAAATGCAACAAATAGTTTTGAAGATTTTGATGATTATGAATGTTTTTGGTGTTTTTGAATTTTATAAATTTGAAAGAAATACAAGATAGTGATTTTGAACAAATATATACATGGATGAAGTGACCAAATTTATGCATAGTAACGTTTAAGATGCAAAATATTCATGGGTTCTTTAAGTTCTTTACCATCTAAGGTAGATAATTTGTATGCTCCTGATTCAAATTTAGCAGTAATAATGTATGGTCCAAGCCAGTTGGGCTCAAATTTACCTTTAAGGTCCTTAGTTGCATTTGTATTTTTTTGATTTTCTTTTAAAACAAGGTCGCCGATCTCAAAGGATCGATGACGAACTTTTTAGCATATGATCTTTTAAGCTTGTTTTGGTAGGCACGGAGATGCTCCAAAGCATTGATGCATTTTTCATCTAGGAGTTCCAGCTGACTGAGTCTGCCAGCACGATATTCATCTCCTACTTCGGTATCTTGAAGTAGCAGAGCCAAAGAAGGAACTTCCAATTCAAAGGGAAAAACTGCTTCAACACCGTAAACCAAAACAAATGGTGAAGTTCCCGTGGGGGTTCGAACACTAGTTCGATAGGCCCACAAGGCTGGATATAATTGAATGTGCCGATCCACGGCCAGTTTTATTGACCAATATTTTGAGAATTTTGATTAAGGTTTTGTTAGATGCTTACGCTTGACCATTACCCCGAGGATAATAGGGAGTGGACCAGCGATGTTGAATCTTATATTTTTGGCATAATTTTTTAACATCTTTATTTTTGAAACAAGTTCCATTGTGAGAGATGAGATTTGCAAGAATTCCGAACCTACAAATGATTTGATTAAAAATAAATTTAGAGACTTGTGTGCCAGTGCACGAAGCTAAAGGTATAGCTTTGACCCACTTCATGAAATACTCGGTGGCGGTTATGATGAACTTGTGTCCATCAGATGACACAGGATTGATTTTGCCAATAATATCTAAGCCCCATTTAGAAAAGGGCCAAGGAGATGAAATAGCCTACGTAGCTCTTGTGCAGGCGCATGGACAAGGTCAGCATGTTTCTGGCACTTGTCGCAATGGCGCACATACTCATGTGCATCCGTTTCCATGGTAGGCCAAAAGTATCCTATCCGAAGGAGCTTTTTAGCAATGACACTACCACTAAAGTGTCCTCCACAAGATCCATCGTGGGCTTCACTCAAGGCTGATTTAGACTCTTCTAAGTTTAAACATCTTAATAGGATACCTTCAAAAGATCTCCTATATAAAGTATTGCCAATTATTACAAATCGACTTGCTCGTCTACGTAATAACCGACGCTGGTTTCTATTAGAATTGGCAGGGAAAGTCCCATTTTGGAGAAAATCAAATATGTCCGTATACCAAGGTTCTGGAGTAGTTTCATTGATTAGAAACACATCCAAAGGCTCTAAGCATGACTTATTTGAAGCGGGTTCTTGGAGTCGACGAATAATGATAGTGGCATATTCGTCATCTAACTCCAAGGGCAGGAGAGATGCAGTTGCGGCCATAGCATCAGCTGCACGGTTGCTAGTTCGAGGAATAGCTTCCAAGGTAACTTGATCAAATAGAGACATTAATTGTAAAACATAGGCCTTATATGGATGCAGTTTATCATCTCTGGTCTGATAAACTTCATTAATTTGGTTTATAACCAGTTGAGAATCACCAAAAACTAAAAGGTGTTTAATTTTGAGTGCTAAAGCAGCTCGTAATCCAAGGATTAGAGCTTCATACTCAGCAATATTGTTGGTGCAAGCAAATGTCAATTTGAAGGACGGAGGAATAAGATGTTTTTGCGGGGATATTAAAATAATACCCGCACCGACCCCACTCATGCATCGGGCTCCATCAAAGTATAAGGACCATTGTTCAATATGGTCCGCCTCTAATTGAAGGCATTCATCAGGAAACTCGATGATGAGGGGATGGGTAGACTCTAAGGGTGCAGCAACTAATTGATCTGCTATGATTTGACCCTTAACAGACTTTTGTCCTATGAATGTGAGATCAAACTCGCTTAGAGCAAGAACCCACTTGGCTGTGCGACCCGATAAATAAGGTCGACTCATGAGATACCTTAAGGGATCGTATTTGGCAATGACATAAGTTTTTTGACTAAGCATATAGTGTCGTAATTTTTGCGTAGCAAACACGACTGCTAGACATAGTTTTTCTAATGTTGTATAGCGGGTTTCATAACTGATGAAGGTTCGGCTAATATAATAATTAGCACGTTCTCTCTTTTCATCATCAAGTTGAGCTAACATAGCTCCTAAGGGAGAATCTGAAGCTGAAATATATAGGAGAAATGGGCGATCAGGTTTAGGTGGTGAAAGCACGGGTGGATTAAGGAGGTATTGTTTGAGAAGTTCAAAAGCTTCTCTACATTCGGTGTCCCAATTAAAAGGGACATCCTTCTTAAGGAGTTTAAGAAAGGGACCGGTTTTGTCCGCCGACTTATCGATGAAGCGACGGATAGCTTGAAGTTTACCTTGTAAACTTCGTAACTCAAATATATTAGTAGGTGCGGGCATATCAGTGATGGCCGCAATCTTGAGAGGGTCGATTTCAATACCACGTAAAGAAACTAAAACCCCTAATAGTTTACCGGACTTAACTCCGAATATACATTTTGCTGGATTTAATCGAATAAGATATTCTCGTAATCGATTAAAAACTTTTCTCAAATCATCTAAATGGTTGTCTTCAATAATAGAGCGAGCTATAATATCATCTACATAATCATGTAGGATATCATGCATCATATCATGAAAAATATAGGTCATAGCTCGTTGATAAGTTGCACCTGCGTTCTTTAAGCCAAATGGCATCACTTTCCAACAAAAGGTACCCCAGGGGGTGATAAAGGTTGTTTTAGCCTGATCTTCAGGAGCTATCTTGATCTGATTATAACCGGAGAATCCATCCATTAAGGACATCATCCCACTCCCGACAGTAAAGTCAATGATTTGATCCATGTTTGGAAGAGGAAAGTCATCTTTAGGGCATGCAGCGTTAATATCTCTAAAATCTATGCAAACCCTAACTTTGGTAGCTTCTTTCTTGGTGACTGGAACTACATTTGAGATCCATTCAGCATAATCAATAGCTTGTATAAAGATAACATTCAGGAGTTTTTCTAACTCCCCTTTGACTAGCAGAGCCACTTTGGGATGCATTTTTCTAAGTTTTTGTTTAACCGGTTTAGCATCCGGATGGACCACTAGATGATGCATGACTACAGAAGGGTCTAGACCTGGCATATCTTCATATGTCCAAGCGAAGACATCTTCATACTCTTTAAGGAATGCAATGTATTGTTCTTGTTTTTCTTGACTTAATTCTGATCCAATATTGATTATGTGAGGATTATCCTCGGTTCCAATATTAATTTTAATGACGTTTTCTACCTCCATGTGTAGATCTCTTTCAAAATTAGGTGGGGCGGGTGAAACACCCAATTCTTGTAATTCTTGTAAGGTTAATTTAGATAATTCATCTTGAGGATTAGTGGCCTCAAGTTGGGCTATAGTTGGTATAGAACCATCAAAATAAAATCCATTGTGTAACATCTCTTCAACGAGAGACATCATGGAAGATATCTCCTTCCAACTCTTCATCGGGGTCAACAATCATTTCAGGGTAAGCTATGGATAGCATGTTGCATGAAAACGACTGATTTTTAAGAGGCAAATCAACATGCCTATCCAAATAATCTTGATAACATATGAGTTGATCATCATCTTCAAAAGGAAAGGGTTGACCCTTACTAGGAAATAGGCCCACACCACAGTGGGCAGGCCACGGTTCTACCTCGAAAGGTTCTTTCATGCCATTTTGGAAAGGTCCCAAGCCTTTCCCTTTATATCCCATTTTAAGCATCATGGGTTTAGCTTTAATATAATCATTGGTAAAATAACACCGAGCGTATCCCTCATGATGAGTTTTGATATTTCGAGGGATTCTTCCCCAGTCATATCCTTTATAAATGAAGGCACAACTCCCGACTTGGTAAGTACTTCCCATAGGTTGTGGGAGGCCCAAAGTACGAGGAGATGGCGGTAAATTATTCAAAAGAATTGAATCTTGCATGAAAGCATTTGTTTTTTTTGATATTAAGGTTGTGGATAAATCTGGTAAAAGTTCATCAGAAAGGGCATAAGATGTAGAAGGCTTATTCCCTATATCTTGAGATGTGGAAGGTATGATTGATGTTTCTGTAGGTTTTGAATTTATAGGGATAGAACTTGAAGGATTGGTTGTAGATTTAAGATCTTTTTGAGGTTCTAGAGTGATTTGTTTAGAGGGTTGTTGATCTATATAGGAGGATGAAATTACTGGAGGGGAAATAGGTGAAGTTATGGGTGTGTGTTTCACAGTTTTAGATGAAAAATAAGAACTAGGATGTGTGGATGACAGAGAAGGGCAAAATTGCACTCCAACGGGTTCTGCCAAAGCACACATATCAAAAGGTCTAGGGTCACCATGGATAGTGACCAACTGATTTTTAAACTCAAATTTAACACATTGGTGTAAGGTTGATGGGACCGCTCGCATGGCATTGATCCAAGGGCGACCCAAAAGTATATTGTACGATGCTGGGCAATGTACAATAAACACGG
Organism: Wollemia nobilis; assembly: GCA_028583015.1. Taxonomy (NCBI): domain Eukaryota; kingdom Viridiplantae; phylum Streptophyta; class Pinopsida; order Araucariales; family Araucariaceae; genus Wollemia; species Wollemia nobilis. The sequence continues at coordinate 3,188,895 of JAQPPZ010017077.1, read as the reverse complement.
TTGTTTCTAGGGTTCTAGGACCAACTTGCAATGGGAGGGTAATAACTCCACACGTTTCTTGTGTTTCGTCATTGAAAGCTTTGATAATCATATCAGTTTTCTTCATTTCATCACTTCTAAAGCCAAATCTTTGGTAGAAGTCAAAAGTGCAAATGTTTAGAGATGAGCCATTATCAATCAAGACTCGTTTGATAGCTACATCCCCAATTAGAGCAGTAATGTATAAGGGATTATCCTTATGTAAACTGTGTTGTGGGATATCTTTATCCCGAAATTCAATACAATCAATCTCTCGAGTGATGATAGTATTGGCCATAGCTTCAGGTTGAATGTTTTGAGGTACCATCATTTGGCTTAATGTAAGCATCAACTCATCCCTATGGGTGGGAGAGGATCTTAATAAATCCAAAAGGGAAATTCTGGCTGTAGTATTGGATAATTGCTCATTAATATTGTAAGGGGGTTTAGGTTGAACATTAGGAGCATGATTCCCTTTATTGGGGTTTTTCAAAACGAATGGAGCTGATCCATCATTCTGGTTTGGTTCTTGTTGGGAATTTTGAGCTTGTTGTCGGGTGACGACTCCAATGGTACCTACAATGTTATAATGAGGACGTTGAACTGGTCTCGGTCTAGCATTTATGGCTTGTTCATTAGAAAGGAATATATTAGAAGAAGGTCGAGTAGTAACTCTTCTAGGAAATGGTTCTTCTGGAACCATAGCATCTGTGACGGGTTGAATAGGATCTGATTCATTTTTAGAACTATTCGATTGGTTTGAAGTAATGTCTAGTTCACTTTCACTATCTGATTCTACATCACTAGAATCAGAAGTTTGAAAATTATGTAAGGGTCTGGTCGTAACCAGGGATAAGGTTGTGTCAAATATTTGAGGATCCTGAACAGGTAATTGTCCGCTAATGGTTCCTACATATCGGGTAGGAGGGGGAACATTATGATGTTCGATTTGATTGGCTACCTCTTTACCATGTCTTGGTAAAGGGTGTTGAAATATGTCTGATGTTTGATTAGCATTTTGATTTTGATTTTGGGGAACGGTCTTTTGAGTATTATTAGGAGGGTTTTGTTTAGGTTGGAAGGCTTGCACTTCCATTTCATTATTATCAATCAAATCTTGTATTTTATGTTTCAACCTTTTACAAGCGTTGGTAGAATGTCCGAGGTCCTCTATGGAAATCACAGTGTAAGTCGGCTCTGTATCCGGGTATAGTTGGATCAGGTTCCCGGATAGCTGGTAATTGGATCAAACCTCTTTCGAGTAATTGAGGTAAAATAGTTGATAAGGGTTGGTTTAATCTAGTGAATTCTCGAGGAGGCTTATCAGGAGGTTTCAATATAAATTTTTTTGTTGTCTTCGTTGCATTGATATTAGCAACATTTCTGCTGTCAGTGACTCCATCACCGACAACTTGTTTGTTTTTATATTGATTTCTGGATGTTTTCTCATCATCCTTCTTCCTAAGTTGGCCTCTCCTAATGAGGGCATCTTCTACTCTTCGAGCTAAATCTATAGCTTGATCGAAGGTAGTTAAGGTAGCGAGTTGATAGCTCATAAGATATTTGTTCTTGCAAATTATTGATAAAAATGTCCAACATTTCCCTATAAGGTAGCACAAAGTGCAGTTTTCCTATCAATTGCCTCCATCTAGCTAAGAAATCGGCAAAACATTCATCTTTGTCTTGTTTTAAATTGTATAAATCTTTAATAGTTACATGCCTCTCGATGTAGGCACTAAATTGATGGACAAATGATTCAGCTTGTTTCTTCAAAGTTTCTCAAAGAATGAGTGGGCAATTGATAGTACCACTCTAATGCCATTCCACCTAAACTTTTTGGGAACATTTTTAGTAATAGCAAGTCATCATGTGATATGTCATGACATGCTATCCTAAACATGCGAAGATGCTCTATGGGATCTTCGGTTCCTTTATATATAGGCAAGATAGGCATGGGAAAATGCTTAGGGTATGGTTGAGCTACAACTATGGGATCCAAAGGTTGACTACATATCTCTCGATAATTATACGAGGGATGGTAGGGATCTATCTGGTCCATACGTGAAGCTAACTGTTTCACCATGGCTTCCAGATTACTAGTTTGCCCCCCATATTGGTTTGGTAGGGCATTGACATGGGTTTTATGGGCATATGATGGAGGAACATGAAGATTAGATGCCATGTTACTGTTGTGTAAATTATTGGTAGGAAAAGTATTATGAAGGAATTTTGAAGTTGTATTATGATGTATTTCAGATTGTTGAAAATTGGTATTTGGTTTCGTTTTAGGTTTTTGTTTACTTGAAGCATATTGCTCAATAGTTTGGCGGAATAAAGTAGTGAAGGAAGGTTTCTTTTGTGTGGGAGTGATTTTAGGTTGAATAACAGGTTCCTTAGGAGGTTGGATAGCCTATTGTTTTGACATGTTTTGCATCATAGTGACCATATCCGTATTGGATGGTCCAGCCTTATCACTTTCTTGATCAATGAAAGACAAGGGATTAGTGCGTACATCAAACGCATGTTCCAAGGCTGCTTGAGTGTTACTAATTTGACCTTTATCAATACGAACTGCCACATTAAGGGCATCAATGTTATCATTAAGAAAGTTCTTGAAATGATCTATGTTGTCAAAAGCAATAGTTCCATCTGGAGCTACTCTAGGGGATGAGGATCCATCCTCTTTAACACTTCCTTCTTGTTCATTATCTTCACCTAGGTCATGTTCTGATTGAGCTAGAGTTTTTCCTTCCGAAGTTGGATCTTCAGGAAGGATATTTGGGTCTCTAGTTGTATCTTGTAACCAATCTTCTTCTTCTCCTAAAGTTTCTTTACCATTCCTAAGTTTAGGCATGGTGCTAAATTTTGATTTCAGAAAATATATATATATATATATATATATATATTGCAACAAGATTAAGAGGTATATATTAATTATATACCTACTACAATATTTGAAATGAAATGTTTAAGTTTTTGCTATGTTTTTAGTTTTTTAATTTTTGTTTGTTTTTAATTTTTAGTTTTTCTTTGTTTTTGAAATAATATTGTAAAGACAATCAACACAATAAATGCAAGAAATAAGACTGAAAGTAATAATCTAGTTTTCTATAAACAATTTATAAATATCATTAATAGGCTCGAGTTGTTCAGGAGTCATGAAGTGTTCTTCTTCAAATTGAAAGTTTTCTTTTAAAAATTTAATGAAAAGAGCTATAGTGATATTATCTGTCTCGAGATCTTGGTTGATAGAAGTAAAGCTCATGGCAATACTCTCGATATAACACAGCTCGAGGAACTCTATTCCATATTTCCCTATCTGTAAGAACAACCTCTTGGTCTTCTACACAACCTAGGAACTGGTGTACAATGGCTGCGTTCTCGAGGTATTCCTCGAAGGTGAACAATTCTGAAGATACTAGAGCTCTCCTATAAGCTAACCATCTATGGCAGGCTCTCTGAAGTTCATGATAAAAAACTAGTTGATGAGGATCCAGGATTCTATCTAGGACTAGCCTCTTGATTTGCTTAAGTTGTGTGGACCTAGATGAGATGACACTAAGTCTCCTATCAAGTTCATTCCACAAGAATTGATTTCTATCTGTTTCAGGCACACTAAGTACAGAGTTGACTTCTATTGCTGCCAATTGGTTTTCTACATTTATAGTAACTGCTAATATTTTCTTAGGAGCTACCATCTAAACATGATATTAAACTTAAATGATTTAAAATGCATCTATGTTTTAGTTGTTCTATTTTTTTTGTTTTGTTTTTGTTTTTTGTTTTCAAAAGGTTATGATGCATTCACGTCGGGTTCACCAAAATGTATCGCTCCAAATTTTTTGCACCCTTACCTTCAGGCTATAGGATCCGTGCCCGGAAGGAGGATGGGAAAAGGATGTCATGGTACCTCGGACTGAGAGGACTTGCGAAGGTCCCGCCTCTCAAGGGAGGTGTATATTGATGATTTTTTGATGGATGGTGGGTTCACCAGGAAACATTTAATGGCAGTTTCCACGCCTAGGTTTGGAATGTGTTTTAATGTGTTCGTTTTTAGCCTTAAGCATTCATATCCTAGGTTTGGCCAAATGAATCTAAATTAATCTATATGAAAGTGCAGATTTAATGAATACAAAAAATAGATTTAAAGACAGAAAATAGAGAAATTATAGAATATAAATGAAGAATACCTGATCCGGATGTCTGATGGAGATTCTGATGTTGAAGCAGTCAGGATCATCTGGAATTTGATAGAATCATCTGAGATCAGACAAGATCATCTGAGATCTGACGAATTCGTCAAACAAATTTGTCAGAGACCTGCAAATAGAAAAATAGATGCAAAATACAGAGAATACCCCTGTGATAATAGAGGGAAACAACACAAAACAATAATATGAATATTGAACAATAGTTATGAATAGAAATTCAAACAAATTATGATATTCTAGTGATAAATCATGATCTTATTATGCAATCTAAGCTAAATGGGTGAACTCCAAATGCAAAATAACATAAAATATTGAATAAAATTGCTAATTACAACATAAAATAGCAGAAAATGGGAGAAGAAATGCAAACTTCAGGCACTGATTGCCTCAATGTTGACTGCAGTCGAAATCGTCCCACATCGGTACGAAATCGTCTCTGATTCGACAGGATCGCCTCCGATCTGAACAGGTTCGTCGACGATGATGAAATCTTGCTTCGACTGAAAAACACTAATGTACCTACAACAAAATTGATATAGGACTACTGCAAGTGTGAATTTGGGATGATTTAACGTGTATGAAGTTAAGTTACAGAGAATTTCAGCTAGGGGTTGGGAAGGGAAGGTCCTAATGATTAAATAGGCTTAGGGGAGTAGTTAGGAGGTTGGAGATCATCCCTATTTGGGAGATCTCCAATGGGGGAGGGTCTCTAACGGCGTAGACACGCTTCTGCCCGGATTAGAGGCCCGTTGGAATAGAAGCTAATTGTGCAAAATTAGTTTTGCGACAAGATCGTCTGGACGTCCTAGCCTAGATGAAATCGTCAGATCTGGGGCGATATCGTCTGATCGGCGATGATATCATCAAACGGTCAAAACAACCTCTAAAAATGGCATGAAAAAGGGGGAAACGGATTACCCGATGGTTAACGGGTGGTTTGGGAGGTTAAAATTTGAATTTAAATTATTTACTAAGGTGAATGTAATTATTACAATTTCACTGCGCCAATTTTAGGGTGCTACAAGGAGATGACTCCCACTATAGGGGGGGGTCTGGCTGCGTGGGGTGGGTTTTTTGGGTGTGGGGGTGGTGGGTGGCCTTCTTCTATGCCACCATAGTGGATGCAGATTACCATGGCTACTCTTAGATGTGGTCTATGACATGAGAGACCATGAATATAGGTTTTCTTGGGGTAGCTTTGTACTATGTCGCTTGTATAGGATCCTTTATAGGGTCGTATATAAAGGAGGTCGATGTTTGGTATTGACATCGCTGCTATAGGTTTGGTGTTGGGAGCACATTGCGGTGCGAAGGCCGGTAGGGCTTCCATTGATAGGAGTTGACTAGGAGAGACCCCAGGTTTTCTATTAGTGGCTCTAGAGAGGGTCACAATGGAAGATAGATCTGCCGATGTCCCAGAGGTTGCTGGATGACCTCACCCTAGATCGGATCACCTGGAGACCATGGAGAGAGCATCCAGGGTGGGTAGAGGATGGATAGGAGTTGGATCACATCAGGTGAGTCATATGGTTGAGGACAGAGCGGGGAGAGGTAGAGCTCCACTGCTATGACTGAGTTTTGAGGTAGTTTGGTCTATAGTAGGGGATCCCTACTCTTAGGGATTATGAGTACTCTTGAACTATGTGGGATAGTACCACACTGAGCGAGGCTCCAGACATGCAGTAGTTTTAGAGTTAGGATACTGATGATGCCCCCATTCAGCTAGTGGATGGGGATGATGTGGGGGTAGTAGATGGGTATGATTCTTGGTATGTAGGCATCCACCCTCCTTGGATGATGAGGGCATAGGGTCCGATGCATGTTGTAGTGCAATGGATGGAGAGGTAGTGCCAAGCTGCCATCGATGCAACGAGGGGTCACAGAGGGAGGGATCAATGATGGCCTCCTCAGGAGAGATGTCAGAGAGTACCACAGGCTTCGGAGAGACAATAGCAGCTAGAGAGGAGGGAGGAGAGGAGAGAAAGACTCCCTCCTCAGCAGAGGGATAGGCCACCATCGCCCGATAGGGGCAAGGGTGTCGAGGTGGGGGAGAGCAATGAGATGGTAGCTCTCCGGGTAGAGAATGCCCACCTACGAGCGTAGGTGCAGACTCTTCAGGATGAGGCTACACGACTCAGGGCTCGAAGCGGAGGGGCGAGCATTCTAGAGTTGGCACGATCGGTTGCTTAGACCATGTTCTACCAGGGAGTGTACTACCATGTGGTTCCATAGGGCCAGAGGATACAGTTGCCAATCGGCATTACGGAGTCGATCAAGATGGGGTCATCGAGGACATCATCACGATCGACATCGAGGACCCATGACATAGGACAGACTTCGATGGGACCACCTCCTCCACCTCAGGGCAGGAGAGGAGATGAGGTTGAGAGCTCGAGGTCTTCTCGAGACTAGATGCACATTGTACATAGACTATTTTTGAGATGATTGAGTATGCCAGGGTATAGATTATGGCATACCAATCCATTTTGATATGATGTATATACTTCTTGATATATATATATATATATATGATGTTCTTTTTGTGATATGACTTGTGCATATGTTTTATGATGCTTTAATATTTTAATTGTTGATTGATTATTCATGTAATTATGTCATTGAAAATATTATAATTTTATGTCATGCTATAAAATTAAATGAAATAATCTGATGTAAACAAACTGGTTGTTGTGGTGTGTTTTGATGAAAATAAAGTGACTTCTAACAATAATTTCAAAGGACATTGTCGTTGTTACATGACCATTTCATGGAGTCGTCGCTCGCTAGGTCATCAAGCTAATCCCGGTATGAGAGAAATATTGCTAAAAGTAAAAGGGTGCTTAAGAGACTTTCTTAAGACTTTGTGTTGTGATGATGAAAAATGATGATAGTGATGATTTGTTTTCAGATTTCCATGAAAATATTATGCATGAAATATTAAAAATATGATTTTTTCTAGGCATAAAATTCCTAAGTATGATAGAAATTTGAACAATTCCCTAGGAATTATACCATCGTCACAAAAAAATGAATGTTTGACATAATGAAATGAAATAGGAAAGTTTTTGTTCTTTTTAAAGCACAATTGTGTAACATAATGATTTAAGCCATATGCTTTTATGGATTAAATAAATGGGAAATAAAATTAGAATGATGGTTTGCGCTAGGCATAGAATTTTAGGTATAGACTTATACCATCATCGTGAAATCCAAAGAAGAAATTGATATAATAGTTTTATTGCATAGTTGATTTTTGATTTTGAGATAAACAGAAAATATAAAAATGAGGACTTGCACTAGGCATAAAATTCCAATTTAGGTTTAGGAACTATACCATCGTCGCGAAAGTCGAAAATATATAAATGTGACTTTATTGCTAGATTTTTGAACATGTTTTGCAAGAAAATTTTGGATTTTTGAAAAAAATGTATTTAATTGATTTTACGCTAAGCGAGATATTCTCAAGTAAGAAAGTCAAATTATTCCAGAAGATTTGAATAAATATTTTAAATTATCTCAAAGACAAAATTTAGATTTATAAGGAACCCCATGTGCATACGTGAGTTCATTGCCGATCTTGATCTATCATAATGATACAAAATCTCTCAAACACAAATGTGTGTGCAATTGTAATGTTCATTTACCGATTTTGAGCAAGATAATTTGATACAAGTAATTTGAATTAACCAAATGAGTGTTCGTTGACCATGATTTATATGCATGTAACCGTCCTAGACTACTATGTAAGTCGGGTCATCAAGAGCTAGCTGATCCATAAGCGGACATAGGTCTGTACAAAAGAAGGTCGCTAATGTGACAGACATATCACCACGCTAGGAGTTACCCAATGTCAAGCAAGTTGGGCACAAATCACCTGTTATGGGGTTTACCTCACAGTTTTTGAATAATTGAGAATTCCAGGGATTCAAGCTCTTCACACTTCCTTTCTTTCAAAGGGGGGGGAAGGGATTTATTGCTTTTTGCTTTTTCTTTTCTTTTCTTTTTTCTTTTTTTTGTATTTTGTATTTTGCTTGACATTGAGATAATGCTGAAATATTGTTGAGATGGTACAAAATGATACTGCAATAATGCTTCTGAATAATTTCTCTTTTTCTCATGATTTTTCTTGATTTTCTTTTTCTTTTTCTTTTTCTTCCTATACTAGGGATACTTGCTCGGATTGGTTGTAGAGCAAGGGATTTTTATTATGGGCAGGGGTGAGCTTGTCCTTTTGTCAATTCTCAAAGATTCTAGACCATGTGCATGATAGGATAGCAAGGGAAAATTTTCGCTCAAGAGACCACTTCTACTGTGTAGCATCATTTTGAATTTGCAATGAAATCATTTTAATGTGAAAAGGTGTACTTGGTTCAAGTAAATAACAAGATCAGTTCTCTATGCTCAAAACTTTATTTAATTCAACTTGTGGACTTCGATATAAGAGAGATTAATAATCATACCAAATAAGATCAAGATATTTATTCATGTGAGTGTGAAAGTGAGGGATTCCAGATAAATGCTAATTTATCCAAAATAACTAAAAATATAACTGCAATACTTCAAGAATTGACAGGTGCAAAATAGAAGATGTTTTTGAGGATTTTGATGATTTTGATTTTTTTATATTTTGATTTTAATTTATGAATTGAGAGAATACATAATATTACTATTTTTTGAAATTTTTATATGAATTACTAATATGAGACAATATGTATAATATATACGGTGATGAAATTACCAGATTTATGCATAATAGCGCTTAAGATGCATAATGTTCATAGGTTCTTTAAGATCTTTACCATCTAAGGTAGCTAATATGTATGCTCCCGATCCAAATTTAGCAGTGATAATATATGGCCCAAGCCAGTTAGGCTCGAATTTGCCTTTAAGGTCTTTAGTTGCATTAGTATTTTTTTGATTTTCTTTTAAGACGAGGTCGTCGATCTCAAAGGATCGATTATGAACTTTCTTGAGATATGCTCGTTTGAGCTTGTTCTAGTAGGCACGAAGATGCTCCAAAGCATTAATGCGCTTCTCATCTAGGAGTTCCAAGCTGACTAAATCTGCCAGCACGATATTCATCTCCTACTTCAGAGCCAAAGAAGGAACTTCTAGTTCAAAGGGAAAAACAACTTCAGCGCCATAAACCAAAACAAAAGGTGAAGTGCCCGTGGGAGTACGAATGCTAGTTCGATAAGCCCACAAAGCTAGGATATAATTGAATGTGCCAATCACGGCCAGATTTATTGACCAGTCTCTTGAGGATTTTAATTAATGTTTTATTAGATGCTTCTGCTTGGCCATTACCCTGAGGATAATAGGGAGTGGACCAACGATGTTGAATTTTATATTTTTGACATAGTTTCTTTACATATTTGTTTTTGAAACAAGTTCCATTATCCGAGATGAGATTTGCAGGAATTCCGAACCTACAAATAATTTGATTAAGAATAAACTTGGAAACTTGCGTTCTAGTGCAAGAAGCTAAGGGCATAGCTTCGACCCACTTCGTAAAATACTCGGTGGTGGTTATGATGAATTTGTGTCCATCAGATGACACAGGATTGATTTTTCTGATGATGTCTAAGCCCCATTTTGAAAAGGGCCAAGGAGATGAAATAGCCTGCAGTTCTTGTGCAGGCGCATGGACAAGGTCGAGCGTGTTTTCGGCACTTGTCGCAATGGCGCACGTAATCATGTGCATCATTCTCCATGGTAGGCCAAAAATATCCTATCCTAAGGAGCTTCTTAGCAATGGCGCTACCACTAAAGTGTCCCCCACAAGATCCATCGTGGGCTTCACTCAAAGCTGATCTAGACTCTTCTAGATTCAAACATCTTAATAGGATACCTTCAAAAGATCTCCTATATAACGTATTGCCAATTATTACGAAGCGACTTGCTCGTCTACGTAATAACCGGTGTTGGTTTCTATTAAAACCTTCAGGGAAGGTCCCATTTTGAAGAAAATTGAGGATGTCAGTGTACCAAAGTTTAGGAATAGTTTCGTTGATTAGAAACACGTCCAAAGGTTCCAAGCATGATTTAGTTGAAGCGGGTTCCTGGAGTCGACGAATAATGATGGTAGCATATTCGTCATCTAACTCCAAGGGTAAAAGAGATGCAGCTACGGCCATAGCGTCAGCCGCACGATTGCTAGTTCTAGGAATAGCTTCCAAGGTAACTTGATCAAATAAAGATATTAATTGTAATACATATGCTTTATATGGGCGCAATTTATCATCTCTAGTCTGATAAACATCATTAATTTGATTTATAACAAGTTGAGAATCATCGAAAACTAATAGATTTTTAATTTTTAGTGCCAGGGCAGCTCGTAATCCAAGGATTAGAGCCTCATATTCAGTAGTGTTATTAGTACAGGCAAACGTTAATTTAAAGGATAGAGGTATGAGATGTTTCTATGGAGATATCAAAATAATACCTGCACTAGCCCCACTCATGCATCGGGCTCCATCAAAGTATAGGGACCATTGCTCTGAATGATCCGCCTCTAGGTTAAGGCATTCGTCAGGAAACTCAATGACGAGGGGATGGGTGGACTCTAAGGGTGCAGCAACTAATTGATCTGCTATGATTTGACCCTTAACAGACTTCTGTCCTATAAACATGAGTTCAAACTCGCTTAGAGCAAGAACCCACTTCGTTGTGCGACCAGATAAATAAGGTCGACTCATGAGATACCGCAAGGGATCGGATTTAGCAATAACGTATGTTTTCTGACTGAGCATATAATGGCGTAGTTTCTGTGTAGAAAATATGATTGCTAGACATAACTTCTCTAATGTTGTGTAGCGGGTTTCATAACTAATTAATGTTCTACTAATGTAATAATTAGCACGCTCTCTTTTCTCATCATCAAGTTGAGCTAACATAGCTCCTAAAGCAAAATATGAAGCAAAAATATACAAGATAAATGGGCGATCAGGTTTAGGTGGTGAAAGTACAGGTGGGTTAAGAAGATATTGTTTGAGGAGTTCAAATGCTTCCTTACATTCGTCGTCCCAATGGAAAGAGACATCCTTCTTAAGAAGCTTAAGAAAGGGTCCAGTTTTATCCACCAACTTATCGATGAAGCGACGGATAGCTTGAAGCTTACCTTGTAGACTCCATAATTCAGATATATTTGTAGGTGCGGGCATATCAGTGATAGCCGTAATCTTGAGAGGGTCAATTTTGATGCCACGTAAAGAAACTATAACCCCCAATAATTTACCCGACTTAACTCCGAATATACATTTGGTTGGATTCAATCGGATAAGATATTCCCTTAACCGATCAAATACTTTTCTCAAGTCATCTAAATGGTCATCTTCTTCAGTAGAACGAGCTATAATGTCATCTACATAATCATGTAGTATATCATGCATCATATCATGAAAGATATAAGTCATGGCTCGTTGATAGGTTGCACCTGCATTCTTCAAACCGAATGGCATCACTTTCCAACAGAAAGTCCCCCAAGGGGTAATAAAGGTTGTTTTAGCCTGATCTTCAGGAGCTATCCTGATCTGATTATAACCAGAAAATCCATCCATTAAGGATATCATTCCACTCCCAACAGTAAAATCAATGATCTGATCCATATTGGGAAGGGGAAAATCATCTTTAGGGCATGCAACATTAATATCTCTAAAGTTTGTACAAACCCTAATCTTAGTAGCTTCTTTCTTAGTTACTGGAACTACATTCGAGATCCATTCAGCATAATCAATGGCTTGTATAAAAATAACATTCAGGAGTTTTTCTAACTCCCCTTTGACTAGTAAGGCCACTTTAGGATGCATTTTTCTAAGCTTCTGCTTAACAGGTTTAGCATCCGGATGCACTACTAGGTGATGCATAACTACAGAAGGGTCTAAACCTGGCATATCTTCATATGTCCAAGCAAAAACATCTTCATATTCTTTAAGAAATGCAATGTATTTATCCTATTTTTCTTGACTCAATTCTGATCCAATGTTGATTATGTGAGGGTTATCGTTGGTTCCAATGTTAATTTTTATGACATTTTCTACTTCCATGTGTAGATCTCTCTCAAAATTAGGTGGGGTGGGTGAAACGCCCAATTCTTGTAATTCTTCCAAGGTTAGCTTGGATAATTCGTCTTGAGGAGTCGTGGCCTCAAGCTGGGCTATACTAGGTATAGAGCCATCAAAATAAAATCCATTATGTAATAATTCCTCAATGGAGACATCGTGAAAGATATCTCCCTCCAACTCATCGTCGGATTCAGCGATCATCTCAGGATAAGCTATAGATAGCATATTACATGTGAATGTCTTATTCATTAAATGCAAAGCATCGCGTTCATCTAAATAATCTTGGTAACATATAAGATGGTCATCATCCTCAAATGGGAATGGCTGACCCTTACTAGAAAATAGGCCCACACCACATCGGGCGGGCCACGCTTCTACCTCAAAGGTTCTTTCATACCATTCTGGAAAGGTCCCAAACCTTTCCCTTTATATCCCAATTTAAGCATTATAGGTTTGGCTTTAATATACTCATTAGTAAAATAACATCGAGCATATCCATCATAATGAGTTCTGATGTTTCTAGGTATTCTACCCCAGTCATATCCCTTATAAATAAAGGCACAACTCCCGACTTGGTAAATACTTCCCATAGGCTGTGGGAGGCCCAAGGTACGAGGAGATGGTGGCAAATTATTTAAAATAAGGGAATCTTGCATAGAAGCATTCGTTTCTTCTGATATAAGAATTTTAGATAGATCGGGTAAGAGCTCGTCAGTAAGAGCATAAGAGGTAGAAGGAACATTCCCTACGTCTTTCGATGTGGAAAATATGAATTTGGTGGATGTAGACGGTGTAGAGGTGTCGATAGATGGGTCTATTAAAGGTATGGAAGTTATAGGAGTAGAACAAGAGACATTGGTTGTGGGATTAGGATCTTTCTTAGGTCCTAATGCGGTTTGTTCGAGAAGATGGTTGAGCTATATGTGGAGGTGCAACTGATGGAGAAGAAGTAGATGACGTTGTGGGTGTGAGTTTCACACGTTTAGATGGATAATGAGAATTAGGATGTGTGGATGACAGAGCGGGGCAAAATTGAACTCCAATAGGTTCTACCAAAGCACACATATCAAAGGGTCTTGGATCACCATGAATGGTAACCAACTGATTCTTAAATTTGAACTTAACACATTGATGTAAAGTTGAGGGAACAGCTCGCATCGCGTTGATCCAAGGATGACCCAAGAGTATATTGTACGATGTAGGGCAATGTACAATAAACACGGTCGTATCCAAGGTTCTTGGACCAACTTGCAATGGAATGGTAATAACTCCACATGTTTCTTGTGTTTCGTCATTGAAAGCTTTTATGATCATATCAGTTCTTTTCATTTCATCACTTCTAAACCCAAATATTTGGTAGAAGTCAAAAGTGCAGATATTTAAAGATGAACCATTATCAATCAAAACTCGTTTGACTGCTACATCTCCAATTAAGGCAGTAATATACAAGGGGTTATCTTTATGTAAACTATGTTGCGGTATGTCTCTATCTCGAAAGTCAATACAATCAACTTCATGAGTTATTATAGTATCGGCCATGGCTTTAGGTTGAATGTCTTGTGGTACCATCATCGGCTTAATGTGAGCATTAATTCATCTCTATGTGTAGGAGAAGATCTTAAAAGGTCCAAGAGAGAAATTCTAGTTGTAATATTTGATAATTGTTCATTAATATTATAAGGAGGTTTAGGTTGAACATTAGGTGAATGATTCCCTTTATTAGGAACCTTCAAAACAAATGGAGCTGATCCACCATTCTGAATTTGATCTTGTTGAGAATTTTGAGCTTGTTGTCTAGTAACAACTCCGATGGTACCCACAATATTATTCTACGGATGATGAATGGGTCTTGGTCTAGCGTTTATAGCTAGCTCATTAGAAAGTAATCGGTGAGATGATGGTCTAGTAGTGACTCTTCTTGGAAATGGCTCTTCTGGAACCATATAACTTGTGATAGGGTGAATAGGATCTGATTCATCTTTAGAACTATTCGATTGATTTGATGTGATTTCCATATCACTCTCAGTCTCGTATTCTGTATCACTAAGATCAGGTATCTGAATATTATATAGAGGCCTGGTTGTAACCATGGATAAAGTTGTGTCAAATATTTCCAGATCATGAACAGGTAAATGCCCACTAATAGTTCCTACATATCGGGCAGGAGGGACATTATGATGTTCAACTTGATTAGCCACCTCCTTACCATGTTTTGGTAAGGGATGTTGAAAGATGTCCAATGACTGATTGGCATTCCGATTCTGGTTTTGTGGGGTGTTCTTTTGAACATTATTAGGAGGATTTTGCTTAGGTTGAAAGGCTTGCACCTCCATCTCATTGTTATCAATCAAGTCTTGTATTTTATGTTTTAATATTTTACAAGAGTTGGTAGTGTGTCCAGGTCCTCTATGGAAGTCACGGTGTAAATCTGCTCTGTATCCGGGTATAGTTGGATCAGGTTCCTGAATATTTGGTAATTGAATCAAACCTCGTTCTAATAATTGTGGTAGAATAGTTGATAAAGGTTGATTTAACCTAGTAAATTCTCGAGGAGGTCTATCAGGAGGTTTCAGTACAAACTTCTTCGTTGTCTTCGCAGCATTAACATTAGCAGTATTTCTGCTATCGGTGACTCCATCACCCACAACTTGTTTATTCTTATATTGATTTTTGGATGTTTTCTCATCGTCTCTCTTTTTAAGCTGGCCTCTCCTAATGAGAGCATCTTCCACTCTTCGGGCTAAGTCTATAGCTTGATCGAAGGTGGTCAAGGTAGCGGTTGATAATTCGTAAGATAGTTGCTCTTGCAAATTATTAATAAAGATGTCCAACATCTCCCTATAAGGTAACACAAAGTGCAATTTTCCTATCAACTGTCTCCACCTAGCTAGGAAATCAGCAAAGCATTCCTCTTTGCCCTGTTTTAAGTTATACAAATCTTTAATGGTCACATCTCTTTCGATGTAGGCACTAAATTGATGAACAAAAGACTCGGCAGTTTCTTCGAAATTCCTCAAAGAATTAGTGGGTAATTGATAATACCACTCTAATGCCATTCCTCCCAAGCTTTTTGGGAACATTTTTAGTAATAACAAGTCATCATGTGATATATCATGACATGCTATCCTAAACATACGAAGATGCTCTATGGGATCTTCGGTTCCTTTATATATGGGAAGAACGGGCATAGGAAAATGTTTAGGATACGGCTGTGCTACGACTATAGGATCTAAAGGCTGACTACACATCTCTCGATAATTGTACGAGGGATGGTAGGGATCTATCTGGTCCATGCGGGAAACTAACTGTTTCACCACGGCTTCCAGATTGCTAGTTTGTCCACCATATTGGTTCGGTGGCACATAGGTATGGGATCTATGAGCGTATGATGGTGTGACATAAGGATTAGATGTTATATTGCTATTATGCAAAGTGTTGGTAGGAAGAGTATTATGAAGGGGATTTGTAATAGTATTATGTTGTACCTTAGATTGTTGGTAATTGGTGTTCGGTTTTGTTTTGGGTTTTTGTTGATTTGAGGTATGTTGATCAAGAGCTTGGCGAAATAGAGCAGTAAATGATGGTTTCTTTTGTGCGGGAATGACCCTAGGCTTGTTAACAGGCACTTTAGATCGTTGGGTAACCTGTTGTTGTTGCATGCTCTGGATCGCAGCTACTATATCCAAATTGGATGGTCCAGCTTGATCACTCTCTTGTTCAATAAAGGACAAGGGATTAGTGTGTGTTTGAAATACTTCTTCTAGAGTTGCTTGAGTGTCACTAATTCGATCCTTGTCCATATGGGCTGCTCTATTAAAAACACCAATATTAGTGTTAATGAACTTCCAGAATTGTTCCATGTTCTCAAAAGTGATAGCTCCTCCCGGAGACATTTTAGGGGATGAGGATCCTTCCTCTCTAATAGTTTCTTCTTGTTCATTTCCTACAACAAGCTCTTCTTCTTGCTGGTCTAGGGTTTCTTCTTCCTGAACTTGGTCCTCAGGAGGGACATTTTGGTCAGTTAATGGTCTTCCTAACCAATCTTCATCTTCTTCGGTTTGTTTTCCATTCCTAAGTCTAGGCATTGTGCTAAACTTAGGTTTTAGAAAATATATATACTTATATATATATATGCGATAGGGTTGAGAGGTATATATTTTAACTATATACCTACTATAATATTTTAAAAGGAAATGTTTTGTTGTTTTTTTTTTGTGATTTTATTATATTATTATTTTGCGAGAATAAAAATAACAAACAACATGCTAGTTGTAAGAAACAATAGTAGAAAGAATCACTTAGCTTTCTATGAATAGTTTATGGATATCATTGATAGGGTCAAGTTCATCAGGAGTCATGAAATGCTCCTCTTCAAATTGGAAGTTGTTTTTCAAGAACTTGACAAAGTGTGCTATGGTAATATGATCTATTTCAGACTCTGACATGTAAAAATAAAGTTCATGGCAATACTCTCGATACAACACAGCTCTAGGAACTCTATTCCATCTCTTTCTATCCATAAGAATGACTTCTTGATCCTCTACACGAGATAGAAATTTATGTACTACAACTGCGTTCTCAAGGTATTCCTCAAAGGTGTATAATTCAGAAGACACAAGTGCTCTTTTATCGGCTAACCACCTATGGCAAGCTCTCTGAAGTTCATGATACAAAGTCACCTGATCGGGATCCAGGATTCTATCTAGGACAAACCTCTTAATTTGCCTAAGTTCTCCAGATCTAGATTCAATAATACCCAATCTCCTATCAAGTTCGTCCCACAAAGGTTGGGCTCTATATGTTTGAGGTACTCTAAGCACAGAAGTAATCTCTATGGCCGTTAATTGATTTTCAACATTTATGGAGACAGCTCGTCTTCTATTATAATCTACCATCTAAGTATGATATGCAAATTTAACAGTTTTCTAATGATTCTAGATGTTCTTAATAATGTGTTTTTTTTTGGATTGTTTTCAAAAGGTGTTTTTAGTTTCACGTCGGGTTCACCAAAATGTATCACCCAAATTTTTTGCACCCTTACCTTCAGGCTAAAGGATCCGTACCCAGAAGGGGGGTGAGAAAAGGATGGAACAATACCTCGGACGGAGAGGCCCTTTGAAGGTCGCGCCTCTCGGGGGAGGGGTATAAAGGTGAATTTTTGATGGATGGTGGGGTTCACCAGGAAACTTTGAGTGGCAGTTTCCACGCCTAGGTTGAGAATGGGTTTGATTTGTTCGTTTTATGTTCAATCATTCAGATTCCTAGGTTGGCCAAAATGAAGCTAAGCTATTCTATATGAAGATTCTGATTTATATGAAGACAGAAGACATAAATGAATCCTAATGTGATTGAATACAGAGAATATATAAAATGGAGAAGAGTACACCTAATTTTTGATGTCTGATGAAGATTCTGAAGCTTGTAGGAGTCTAGATCATCTCGGATATGACAGGATCATCTGTAATTGTACAGAATCATCCCAAATCATAGGAGATCATCTGAGATCACCCAAGATCGTCAGCGACCTGATGAATTCGTCAGGCGAATTCGTCAGAAACCTGCAATCAAGAAAACAGACACCAAAAACCAAAAATACAATTGCAAGAATGATGCAAAATGATAGAAATAAGAGTATAGATGTTTGAATGATAAATCCAGATATCAAATTAAATGAGATGCACTATTTTGGAAACTTATTTTGAATTTTATCATGCAATTATGCTAAATGAGGTGAACTCCAAGATGCAAAATAGAAGTAAATTAATCTAATGCACCAATAAATAAGGAAAATGAGATAGAGAATGCAAACTCAGGGCTCTGATTGCCCCCAAGCTGAATTGTAGACCGGATCATCTGTAATCGTACAAGATCATCGTCGATCTTGACAGGATCATCTAGAATTGTAGTTGAATCACCTGCGACGATCCGAGCTACCTTCGGCTGAAACACAGTGAAATCCTACAACAAAACTTGAAAACACAAGTGCGAATGATAGAAAAACTAAATGTAGGAAGATAATCATTCAAGCATCCAGGAGGGAGTTAGGGAGGGAATCAGGGGGATAAACTAGAAAAATCCTAGTTTATATAGGATTAGGGGGAGGTTAGGAGGTTGGGGATCATCCCAATCTGGGAGATCCTCAATGTGGGAATCTCCAACCATGCAGACACGCTTCTGCCCAAGTTGGAGAGGTCGTTGGAACAGAAGCTAATTGCGAAAATTTGGTTTTGGGACGAAATCGTCTGGACGTTCTGTTCCAGACGAATTCGTCCGATTTGGGATGATATCGTCAGATCGACGACGATATCGTCCAACGGTCACAACAACCTCTAAAAATGGCGCGAAAAATGAGGTAAGCGGTTAACGGGCGGTTTCGGGGTTAAAATTCAAATTTCTACTTTTTACTGATGGTTTAACTACGCCAATTTTAGGGTGCTATAGTTGGATTATAAATAAGGACATTTTTAAATGCTCAAACCTTCGAACCCTGATATTAGAATTTGCATCTTGAGGAGATCATTAGCAAAGCAGAAAGAGATAGAGCCTTGAAAATCCAAAGCCTTAGCTAGCCAATAGGACTTTTGCTATTCCAGCCATCCCCCATATCCATCCTTTCCACCTCTCCATCCTCCATTGTCATCATCGCCACTTTCATCCATCCATTGCATTCATCGCATCCCCCAAATCTGCTTCTACAGATTTTACCCTCATCGTAGGTGCTCTCCTGAGCTTGCGAAGCTCACTACAGAGCTTGCCAAGTGCATGCCTATGCCTGCTACATTGCAAGCTCACTCCAGAGCCTACGAAGCTCACACCAGAGCCTACCAAGTGCATGTCCGAGCCTGCTACAACCATAGAAACATGAATCAGAGCCTGCTTCATCACACCACAAATGAGGAATCATCACAAGCAAGGTATATCTTTATTGGTTTTATTCTGTTACATGATTTGTGGATTTTGCATGCCATTTGATCCATTTTTAGTTAGGGTTTACTGATGTCTGAGGGTCTCACACTGTGGAGCCCTCATAGGTGTTATTAATCCCTTTCTCTATTTTTGTGTATGTAGATCTATAGATTCTACATATTGTTGAATGGTTGTTGAAGCTGGAGTGGTCCGACATCGGATACCTAAAGCCCACTCATTCCATTGGAAGCGAGGACACACTATCTGAAGACACTTCATTGTTGTAGCTAGGGTTTCGGAGAACCCTAGCATTTTGTAAATCTTTGTATCAAATACTCACTGAGTATAGATTGTATCAAAAGGAGTTTATTGGCTCCCCCACTTATTGAATAAATCTATCTATTTTGTGCAATCTTGTGTTTATTTGGGTCATTTGATTTCTTTATTGTTTAAGTGTCATGTTTTCATCTTCACAAATGGCGATCACGGTGGGACCCCACAAGGGTTTCATTATTTAATAGATCTACCTTGCTAACTTAATTTTATTTCTATTTGTTACAAGAATTTTTAGAAGCGTAGAGGTCACCGATTTCGTCGCTAGGGTTTCTGAAGCAGTCTGCAGCACCTTCAAAGATTACGTAGGCATTCAACAACATTTACAGATTATGTAGGCATTTGGGAGCATCCATAGAGCGTTCGAAAGCATCTGTAGACAACCATAGGCGCTCTGCTATGCCTACACAGGTGCCCAACCACACCTGGAATTAATTTGGAGCAGAGCTAAGGCTTCCAAGTAGGCCCCATAACCCTGGTTTACCATTTAGCGATTTACGTATTCTGCTTTCTACTGCTATTTTTTGTTGTTTTTGGGTTTAACACTAAGTAATCTGGGAAAGAATCCTTAGCAAATTACATTTAGGGTTTGTGTGTGTTTAGTTACACAAAATTCATTTCTTGTTCTAAAGTTGTAGATCTAGGTGATTGTTTGCATTTGGAGTGCATATGAAATAGAAAAGCATCCTAGATTTTGCATTTTAGGGTTAAAGATCACTTTAATTTTGCATATCTAAATAGGAACAACATCTTGATGCATAAAGTAATCCTGCCCTAGGCTGGCCCCTTTGGCAGAGAGGTGGATGAACCCTCCGGTTGCTCTTGTGATTTTAATCACTTGTAGGCAAGGGATTTTAAGGGTGTACTCTATGCTCTTTAGGTGAAATTTGTGTCTTTGTGTTGGCTTCTGATTTAGATTAGTAAAGTTAGTAATATTTAATATTGTTTGCACACCATAGAGAATAAGAGATCTAATAAAATTAATCACACACACTTGCATGGTTCACATTTTTAATAGTAGTGGTTGGATTTCATCACCAACCATTGCTTGAGATCTGGTGATGGTGGTAGTGATTTCCATCCACCAATATCTACCCTAGAAACCATAGGACTACCCCCAAGCAAACTTGTTGGAGGTCATTACCAACAAGAATCTCGTTGCCCTGGCTAGCCTTAGTTTTTACCTTTGTTTTCTTTAAACAAGATTAAGTTACATCAAAACACACAAGCCAAAAATTCTAAAAATAATCTCACATTAACGAGAGAAAATAATTAATGAACAAGGTAAGCCACACACGGTGAAACCTAGGATTGATTGTTTTCTTTACTTTAAATTCTGAAAAAAGTTTTTTTAGTTTGTGTGATTTTGATAAACTTTGAATCTTTGGTTTAATTACTTTATGGTACTAATGAGACAACAAAAGAAAGTAATAAATCAAAGTGGTTTAATGGAAAACACTTCCCATCCTCCCACTACTTCGGTAGCCAACCTATCCAGCATGGTTCAGACTACTTCGTCTGGATCATCATATCCATCCCTACCTCAAGTAGGAACCCTTCCACACAATGTGGAAACAACCACCACCCACATAGACATGGACAAAGTGAGGGCCATCTACAAGTCCTCCAACTATGTCTTAGAGCCCCTTAGCCAAGAGGGATTTGAAGAACCCGAATTGGCTACCGCCCACCTTACCCAAGGATATCATAATTCAAGTTATGAATATGGTATACCTTCTTCCATGAGCCAACCGCAACAAAGCCCAAGTGTTCCAAACACTTACCTCACATCCACCTATTCCAACCCATTGTATGAGGAGTATGTCAATGTTGCCTCACAAATCCCTAACCACCAAGTTGTCACATCAAGTGCAACTTGCACCATACCCATGTCCTCTCATCCATCATCATCCACCCCTCCATCATCTCACTTAGCCACCATACCCATGTCTTCTCATCCATCATCATCCACCTTCCCATCATCTCATCCAACCACAACCCCATCCTTTGATACATGGTCAAATCAGGAACTTACGGACACATTAGGGCTCATAAATAGGTTGCTTTCACAATGAACAAAAGGAAAACAACTGGTTAACATAGACCCTATGACCCAAGTAGTTCCAAATCAACCTCCACTCACCAATCAAAATCCAGCATGGGTTCCCCAACCTTCCATAGTGTCCATCCCTAATCCACCATCAATCCACACATCAACCACACCAATTACTATTACCACCAACCAACCACACAACTCATTCTTCCATCAACATCCTCATCAATCATCCCCATACCTCAACCATCAATCTTCACCACACACCCATCCCAATGCATTTCACAATACCATGCTGGTCACACCCCAACATCTACCATCCAACCCATCAACCAACCACCACACAATCCAAGGTCCTCACATTCCAGTAGAAGATCTTAGATTCCAGGAAATACAAAAGCAAATTGATCAGTTGATGCAAAATTCACCAGGAATAATGAGCCAAAATCTCACATTAAGCCAACTGATCCATCAACCAATCCACCCTTCGGTACCATCACCACCATATCCGACAGATTTTATGGTACCAAAATTTGACAAGTTCAGGGGAACTGAGGATCCTAAGGAGCATGTGAGTTCATTTGTCCATGTATGTTTTTGGATTAGCGATGATAATGCTCTTATGCTCCGAACGTTTCCTCAAACATTAGGGGGAGATGCCATTGAATGGTACAATCAATTGCCTACACATAGTATTTATACTTTTGATCAATTGATAGATCTATTCTTGGAATGCTTCACCCTTAATATTAGAAAGAAGGTGTCCTTATCAGATATATATTATTTGAAACAATGGGATGAGGAACCTATCTATGATTTTGGAAACCGTTGGAGGGCAGTCATAACCAAGTTGCCATTCTCCCTCCCAATGGAAGAAATTATCAAACTTTTTACCAAGAGTTGCTTAAAACCCATCTCTTGGATGCTACAACTCAATACTTATAGAACATTTGAGGAGGCTTTAGCATAGGCTAGTGTCATTGAGGAGATAAAAATCCAAGAGGGTGTCATTAAGCCTAAGAAGAAAGAGTGGCAAAATAGGGGCCAATACCAAAATAATCAAACTGGCCAAACCAAATCAACACAAGCCTCAACGACTAACACAACTAATCAAGTCAATCAAGTGGTCATGAGCCAGCCTATAATGGCTCAAAAACTAGTGCAACAACAAATTGCCTATCATGCGGTCCCATCAGTAACCCAAGCACCAATGGTACACAACACAACGCCAACTATGGAACAACCTACCCATCGCCAATTCAATCGGCCCCAACGTCAATACACTCCTTTAGCAGAATCATATTCATCCATATTTCGAAGGTTGTATGAGACCAATAAATTAGCCTTGCCAGACATTAGGCCCGATGATCCCACCAAAAGGTCTAAAAATTATAGAGAGCACTTGTTTTGCCCATACCATCGACAAAATGGGCATGATATCAATTCCTGCCATATGTTCAAAAACATAGTGCAAGACCTCATAGACCTAGGGGCCATTAATGTGGATAACCCCTTAGCTCCACAAAATCAAAATTTGGGCATATATCAGACACCTCTACCTAACCATGGGGAGGTCCAACATAATGTAGGAGGTAACAATCAACAACCACCTCCTAATCAAGTAAATCATGTCCAACAATACCAAAACTTTGTAGGAGCAGTCCATGTGGTCACTAGAGGGCAAAGGCAAAATCAAAAAAATCCTCAACAACCTTTGAACCCACCTCCCATACAAACATCACCAAATCCATCTCTACCAATAAATCTATCCAATCCATCCAATCAACCCATCCTTCATCCAATAAGGCCAATGGTAACTTTAACTAGTTGGTTAACCACTAGTTTGAAAATGGCATCAACCAAGCTTTCTGTGTATGAGCTTATCCAACAATCCCCTAGGCATAGAGAAGATTTAATGGAAATACTCAAGTCAATTGAGTTAGAATCCCAAGACTCTAATGCCTTCAACAACTTTGTAGGGAGTGTTAGAACGTGCATGGAGCCATCAATTACCTTTTATGACTTTGAGGTAAAATCAATGAATTCAGAATCAGTAGACCCTCCATTGCACATAATGGCCCTAATAGATAGAAAGCCATTCAAAAGAGTACTAATTGATACCGGCTCATCAATCAATATCATTACTACCGCTGCCCTTATCCACCTCAAATTACCTCCATCCCACATTTCCAAATCATCATTCACCCTCAAAGCATTTAACGATGCTTTGTGTACCATAGTTGGCACTGTTGTTTTACCTATAGAAGTAGGGGCCAGAATATTGCACACCATGTTTCACATCTTGGAAGGAGCCATGGCATATAATATACTCCTTGGTAGACCTTGGATGAGGGAAATGAAATGTGTTCCTTCAATTCTACACCAATGCTTGAAATATGTTCATGATGGACAAGTCCATTGCATCCCTACGGATGTCGAACCTTTTAAGTATTGTAATTTCATTTCAAATCCTTATGAATCCATGTTACCTTCCACCCATTTATTCTTGGTGCCATCATCGAATCCATCCACATCATCTCTTAATCCACCTTCTTCCAACCCATCTACATCCTCTTCTAAAGCTCCTATCATAGAGGAGCTACCCATCACATCACCTCCTCAAACATCCATTTCTTCTTGTACATGTGGTCACAGTCAGTCTACTGTTAGCACATCGTACATCACATCTATCCCTTCTTCTACAACCACTTCTTCTATTTCATCATTATCCCATCCTCCATATTCTAATTCCACACCGCCATCCAATCCCACTCCATCGATCGATGTTTCACAAGTCGAACTCTCGGATTGTGACATATTTAATTCACCACCACCCATAACCAATCCAGAGCCATCTGAATCCCCACCATCAACCATGCCAGCCCAAGTCAAAGTCCACATCACCAATCCTGGTATAGGTGAATATGTGGTCCAAGACGTCACCATCACACCCCTAGCCATTCCAATAGCCAAATATTTTGGACGTCCCCAAGATCGTTCTTTATCCATAGGCATTGTTTACGACATGAGTGCAGCTCCAAATAGCATTAAATTTGTTTATGGAGGGTTGGATTGCTCAACTGGAGCAAACCCACCCAAAGAACCACAAGAGCCTAGGCATGCCAATATACCTAACATAGAGGATTTTCCCGCTCGCTACTTTAACATGTTCAATTGGCAAGGTCAAGGTCTAGGTTCCCATGAGCAAGGGATGCATGATATTTTAGAGGTCCCATATAGAGGCGCCCATGATCATTCCAGTTTAGGCTATACCCCGTTGTCTTCCATCGCTTCTCTTGAGCAAGCCTTTAAAAATCTTAGCCTCAATGATGAAGATCACCCCATCCACCCATTACCCTCAACATCTTCTCTTGAACAAGCCCTTCAAGAACTTCGCATCGACGAAGTAAACGAGGATGACCCCATCAACTTCTCATATCCTGTCTTTGATTTCGATGATGAAAGTTATGAAGAATTTGAAGTCATGTCAAATGCTTCTGATGATTCTGAAGAGGAGTCACATCCCATTGTCCCCATCACCCAATAGGAAGAGTTTTACCTCCGAATGTTCCCCATCCATCATCCCATATTCCACCTACTTCTTCCATAAGAACAAGTGGACCCACCTGGTAATCCACCTTGAGCCACACACATAAGCCAAGAAATGTAACATATGTACATATTTCAAAAAAAAAAAAACAACAATAAACAAAAAAAAATGTGTTGCTCATGTTAATGCCATGTCTATTATAGGGATAACACCATTCGACATCGGTTCAGCTCCAATCATTCCATCCATTCATCCATCCAAGCCACCCTTCCTTCCACTAAGTCAATATGAATCCTATTGACTTATTCACCCCACTCCGTAATCCATACGATCTGGCTAGGCCAATTCCAATTGACATTAGCCTTATTGACTTGGACCGGATTTCCTCCCCACCCTCATTTTTTGAGCTCATCCTATCCGAGGAACTGCTAAGGGCTTCGGCCAGCTATATTCCTCCTTCATCGCCACATTCACCCACATCACCTTCCACTAGAGGTCCCGAGGTCTTTCAGGCAGAGTTAGGCAACAATGAGCAGGAAAATTTGGATGACATTTTAGATGACATAAATCTAATCCCAACACCACATCAACTTGAGGAAGGCTCACACATGTCCATTGAAGATACCATCGATGTGAACCTTAGTTTGGATCCCGACAACCCCCAAGTTGTCAAGCTTGGCAAAATTTTAACATCCGATGAACAAGAGCAATTCATTGCTCTCCTCAAGAAAAAGAAAGAAGTGTTTGCATGGTCCTACAAGGATATGCCTGGCCTTGACCCTGACCTGGTTGTCCATAATCTCACCTTGCATCCTGATGCCAAGCCGGTCAAACAAAAACTTAGGAGAATGCATCCTACCGTGGCCCTCATAGTCAAAGAGGAAATACAAAAGCTATTGGACGTACATTTTATCATTCCTATTGACTATCCTGAGTGGTTATCAAACATGGTACCCATTCGCAAGCCCAATGGGGTGATACGCATGTGTAATGACTTTCGAGATCTAAATAAAGTGTGTCCTAAGGATGACTTCCCTCTTCCAAACATTGATACTCTTGTCGACACCTATGCAGGCCATGAAATGCTTTCCCTCATGGATGGTTTTTCAGGATACAACCAAATTCGAATAAATCCTGATGACCAACACAAAACGGCATTCACAACACCTTGGGGAACATTTTGTTTTAGGGTTATGCCCTTTGGTCTCAAAAATGTAGGAGCTACTTACCAACGAGCCATGACTTATATTTTTCATGATTACATGCATAAAATCATCGAAGATTATGTCGATGATCTCTTGGCTAAATCTAAAACTCGACAAGAACATATTGATGTCTTGGAAAATATTTTTGATCGACTTCTAGAATATAAGGTGAGGTTAAATCCCAAAAAGTGTGTCTTTGGTGTTACCTCTGGTAAACTTTTAGGATTCATTGTCTCCAAAAGAGGCATTGAAGTGGACCCAAATAAGGTTAAGGCCATCATGGAAATGACACCCCCAACTAATATCAAGGAATTGCATAGCTTGCAAGGCAAAATTCAATCAATCAAACGTTTCATTGTGCAACTTTTCGATAAGTGTAGACCATTTAACCACTTACTACAAAAGGGGGTGTCATTCGTATGGATAGAAGAATGTCAAAAAGCATTTGAGGACATCAAGTGATACCTAACTTCTCTACTAGTCTTAACTCCTCCTAGGTCGGGGGTCCCTTTTCATCTATATGTCTCAGCCACAGAGGCTGCTTTAGGGATGATGCTTGCACAAAAAAATGAACAAAATCGAGAGCAAGCAATCTATTACATTAGTCAAACATTGGTAAGTTATGAAATAAGATACGCTTATGTAGAAAAGCTATGCCTAGCAGTGGTCTTGGCCACTAAGAAGCTACGCCATTATATGCTAAGTCAAACAACCTATGTCATAGCTAGAGAAAATCCTCTATGTTATATGATGTCTCACACTTATAACAACACCCATACCACTAAATGGATAATGCTACTCATAGAATTTGATCTCAAATTTATTAGCCAAAAATCCATTAAAGGTCAGGTTATCGCCGATCAACTTGCGAAAGCTCCACTACCTAGTGATCATCCTTTGATTATTGAGCTCCCAGATGATTCGGTATTTTCAGTCACTGAAGTAGACAACGATGTCATTCCCAAGGAAGATGTCGATATCACATTATTCTTTGATGGATCTAAGTGCGAGAAAGGTCAAGGTGTGGGAGTTGTCTTTCATACACCACAGGGGATTCCTATCCCCTTATCATTCAAGTTAGACTTCTCATGTACAAACAACACAGCAGAGTACGAAGCCTTAATATTAGGTCTTCAATCAGCTATAGCTATGGGTATTAAGCGTATTCGAATATTTGGGGATTCTCAACTTGTAGTGAAATAGGTAACAGGAGAATACCAATGCAAAGAGCCTACCATTAAACTTTATCATGAAGTAGCAATGAGATTGCTCTCAACATTTGAATGGTATGAAATCAATAACTTACCTCGTTCGACTAATAGATTTGTAGATGCAATGGCCTCTCTTGGATCCTTGATTCCAAAGAATGACTTAGGAGAGGTACAACCCCTAATAATCTCAACAATCTCTAAAGCAACCATTGTGCGCGTTGACCCAAAAGATGGACAAGATGTTTGCTTTATCCATATGGAATCATGTGAGTCTTGGTCAAGCCCAATAGTAGCCTTCTTAAAATTTGGAACACTCCCAGTGGACATGTCTCGGTCTGCCAAACACGCTTTCAAGCAAAGAGTAGCCCATTTTGTCCTCTTGGGTGACGTGTTGTATAAACATGGTTATGATGGAATCCTGCTTCGTTGTCTCGAACACGAGGAGGCCCAAAGGGCCATTCACGAAGCCCATGATGGTACTTGTGGTGGTCATTTTAGTGGAATGGCCATTGCAAAGCATCTTTTATGCATGGGTTATTATTGGCCCACAATGGAACACGACTATTGCACATATGTCAAAAATTGCAAACAATGTCAAACACATGCCAATTTAACTCACGTACCATCACAAGCTTTACAACCAATACAAAGTCTCTGGCCCTTTTCACAATGGGGCCTAGACCTAATTGGCAATATTTCACCCTCCTCTTTGGGACAACATACATTCATCATCACCACCATAGAATACTTCACAAAGTGGGTTGAGGCCATACCTCTAACTAGTATGACAAGACCTCGAATTGTGGATTTCATACTCCATCATATCATCTGTCATTTTGGCATTCCTTCTAAAATAATTTTGGATAATGGTAAGTCTTTCAAGAACAAGGATGTTCGAGCACTTTGCAAAAAGTATAATATCCAACATAGTTTCTTGACTCCTTATTACCCACAAACAAATGGACAAGCTGAAGCTACCAATAAGACCTTAATTGCCATTCTTAAGAAACTTGTCAAAGAAAATCATAAATATTGGCATACACAAATTCCGTTGGCACTTTGGGCTTATCGAACAAGCATCCGAATGCCAATAGGAGCAACACCATTCTCTCTGGTCTATGGAGCTGAAGCTATTATGCCTCTTGAGCTCGAGATTCCCTCCTTACGAGTTTCCTTGCAAGAATTCATAGATGATGATACAACTAGACAAGCACGACTTGACCAACTCACGCTTTTAGATGAAAGGTGAGTCAATGCATTAGAACATTTACGAGTTTATCAAGACCGCCTCAAGCGTGCTTACAATGCTAAAGTCCATCTTCGAGAATTTCAAGTAGGGGATCTGGTACTCAAAGAGAACCAACAAAACACCAATGCTTTGCCACACCTTCGTGACAAATTTGTGGCAAATTGGTTAGGTCCATACATAATAACTCAAAAAGTGGGTAATGGTACTTATAGACTTGCCGATTTAGAGGGAATAGAGGAACCCGAACCACTTAATGTTCTTCATTTAAAGGCATTCTATTGTTAAAAGTGACACTTCATATGTATATATACATGGCCTTTTAAAAAAAAAAAAATCACATAGGCATGCACACATTGCATACACTCCATTTGCATTTACATTTTGACATGCATTTTCACTTTTTGCATTCATACATTGTTTCATTCGCATACATTAAATCATATATATTCCATTGCACTATACAATTTCAGTTTGCATATCACCACTCCATTGCATTAGGCATATACATTTGCATCCATCCCATCCTATGTTCAAAGATCTGGCATAGTAATGATGATATGGCCATAAACAAAAAGTCAAGTTATAAAAATTGGGGGTACCTAGTTTGAAACAATCATGCAACTTTTGCAAAATACATAAGCCAACAATACCATATGCCAAAATCACAAAGCCCAGGTTTTCAGTCACTCAGCCATTTCTAGTGTAGCAAGCAACCTCCAAATGGATGTCCGATTTTCTTTAGGACCAAAACACACTTTACATACTACGAAAGTCTTGAGCATTGCCAATTGATTTTGAATACAATCCTGAACCAACCACATTTCCTCACATCTTAAGAACATTATGAGATAGGGGGGCTAGTACCATCCTTGGGTAGTACCTCAGGGAAAATGGAGATATCCCTCGCTTGTCCCATCATGCAACATAGTCCAAAGCAAAAATAGTGGTTTTCACCACTATCAAAATTCCTCCCAACATAAACATAAAAACATAGAGTAGTAAGGATAGGGTCAAAATTCTCATCACACTTCGGTTGAGAATCCAATTCCCCAAAGCTCTATACAAATCAACAAATTCAACACCTACACCCTCGATCCCTAAAAGCTGTAAGGATCATACTATGTTTCCCTCAGAAAGTCATGTAGTCATCCCCAAGGCCCAAAAGATCAATCCCATTCGACTATGGAGTGAATCTCCACCGGGGCTATAGATGCTTGACTGGCAGTGGAGTAAGCTCATGCGAGGCGACATGTCTCTCCTCCAAAAAGGGAGACCTCTGAACGCACATAAGGACAGGCTAGTCTCAGGTCATCTCCATAATAGGTCATGCCTAACTTACTCATAATGGGTTAATGAACCTCACGTGCACACACATTGGTACTTGATTGGATAGGGTCATTGTCATGCTCAAGACTAGGTAATTGAACCTCACTCGCACACACATATGGTCCTAAAGAAAGTTAGACAACTTAGTGAGTTTGGTTGATAACACTAGTATGTTTGAGTCTTTGAAAATATTTCAGTCTTCCATATCAACATCCATATCTTCTTCCATATCAACATCCATATCTTCTTCCATATCAACATCCATATCTTCTTCATTAAAAGTCAAGTTGCAAAAATGCCAACAAATTAGGTACCCCCGATTGCCAAACAATGGACAACAAAAATGGCCAATAAAATTTCTGAACTATAAAAATATCATTCGAACACTATGCATTCCTCTCATATAAGTGCAGATTCATTATACGTTTACTTGCATTAATCATCCATAACACATGTCATTTAGTTGGCATTAATCATCTACATAAACATCATTCATATACATGTCATTTAGCTTGCATTAATCATCCATATAGGCATTATGCATACACATCATGATTAGCCTACATTAAGCATCCATAAAACATTCAACACAAATTGCATAAAACATAAAAAACATTCACACAAAATATGACACAAATATATAAAAGGCCATGTATATATATATATAAATCGCATATACAATGAATGCCAAAAAGGCTACAAAGGAGCACCAAGGCTCATATACAAAATAGTGCATCTAAGCACTACGCTAATGTCCATGAGAGGACCCCTGAGACCTAGTAGGAGCCCTCGACCTAGTACTCTGCCTAGACTCAGTATGCCTAGATGACTCAACCATAGAAGAAGAAGGAGGATCCGACAATGTAATATGGTTTTGCATACACACATCCTCCAAGGAATGTGCATATGCCTCACTAGCCCATAGACGTCGTAAGTCCATCTGATGTCGATGCTCCTTCACCAACATCTCTTCCTGAAGCCATGTGACCGTAGCCTGATCACTAGCCACAGCTACCACCCGCTCCACCTCCAGTCGAGCTATAGTAGCCTGTGACTCCCTATGAGTCTCGAGCATAACCTCGTGCTCCTCGTGAAGCTGCTCCAACTCCACCCACAACCTAGCCACCTCGGAGATCTCACCCATCCCCTCATCATCCTCCCTCTCCTCCTTGGCCAACCCCATATCCAATGTCTGCTGAGCCGATCCCCTCGACCATATCTGACCCATCGATCACTGAGCCCTCATCCTCTTCGAAGTCACCCTTGACCCCATAGCTATTGCCTCATCACCCATAATATTTGGTACCCATACTGGTTGGGCACCAAACCACTCCACATACTCTGGAGTCACCCCGACATCATCTACATTGGGGACCTCCATCTCCTCATCATCCTCAATCACCACTCACCATGGCTCTGCACATGGCAACATCCCCTCATCTCGCCAGATGCCGATACAACATCGGCTCATCTAGCACACCCTGAGGCAAGCCAAATTGCCTCAACACCCATGAGTACTAGAAGTACTCCACCTCCTCATCCCTCCACCCAACCAACCATCGAGCCTACCTCACCCAACATAGCTTCTCCCCATCACCATCCCATCGGGCTCCATGCCATGACCTCTAGGTCACGTCCACCCGAGTCAACCCCGACCACATATCTCGATACCATTGGTGGTATGCACCTCTCGACTCGGTTGCACCTCCTCTACCACTACCCATCACCTAGCATAAGGCTCCCCCATCTGCCATGACTCACATGGCAACCCCTCAAGCTGAGCCACAACAAAATGCTCCCAAGCCCAACACTGTAGGAGGAAGCTGCATCCAATCCCCTTCCTCTCCCTTTGAATCACCTCATATAGCTCTCGGTATAACTATGCCAATAAGGCAGGTGCCCATGCATACTCTCAAGGATCCCTCAACAGATCACTCACCAATCCCAATAGGTTCCAAGGGAACCTACAACTAGTGCTATTAGGTAGCACTATGTTCGCTAATACGAACATGATCAAGGTTGGGAGTGCATCCAACTCCTTCACCTTGTACATGCTCAAATAGCATATACCCCCATCTCCCATCCAGGCCTCCCACCATCGGTCCCCAAACATCCGCTCCATCTCCACCTTCTTATCATGACCAACTACCACCCTCTCCCCTTCTACTAGCACCTTGAGAATGCGGTATACATCCTCAAGCGTAACAGTAGCCTCCCCAATCGGTAGCTGGAATGTCCCCCTATCAGGATCCCATCTCTCTATCAGTGATGAGAGATATCCCTCATTGGCCCTCACCACATCAAGCCTAGCCACACCCTCTAGGCCTACCCTACCCAACAATGCCCAATCATCAGCCGTCAACTTCTTCCTCATCCCAAGAATGAGAGGAGAAAATTGATGTCGAGGCTCTATGTCCCTCAACTACAGCAACAAACAATTTCCATTAATACTATTACCCAAAAAAAATTAATAATAACAAAAAAATGCACAAGAGATAAAGTGTTTTTAAACATTATCGAGGAAAATGGTGCCTCAGCTCTACCAACAGCATTCGATCCCTCCATCACCATAGCTTTCATGCAAATTCTCACTAGCCTCACTAAGCTCACACACCCACTCCACTCCTCAAACGCAACTTCTCAAAGTTAAAAATGCACAAGTGAGCCTCATGATTCACTCAAAAAGCTATTTATAGCTTTCCCTAGTGCATTCAAGTGTAGGTCTATACCTACAAATTCGTAGGCTCACTTGGGCACCTACAGGTGCACCCAGGTGCATCTACATGCCTACGGGACACCATAGGTGCAGCCATGCGCCTGGAAACAAAATGGCACAAAGACAAAATCAATCAAAATAGTAGCTTACCTCCTCCAAATTTCACCAAATTTCATCCACACATCATGCACATCCTAAAATCAGGTTTTGTAAAAATAGAAATCATTTTGCAAGCATAATTTTTGAGAATAAACCAAATCTTCAAAATACACTAATTGAGGCACAAAATGCAGCAAAACAATCCAAATTTTCACAAAACTCACATCTGATCATTCTGCATTATATTCTTCATCATCACATACAATTGTGCAAAAATCAGAGTTAAACGAACCTCGTATCTAGTAGGTTATTCTATAAACTTGGTGATTGCAACGATGGTCATCCATGCAATTCGGTAAGATGAATAATCTACAATAAGGACATTTGACAATGATCATCATCCATTATCACATCATCAAAGATCACAATCACATTTGGCACCTCACATTTTGAGTACAACTTTGCCAAGAACAATTTTCTCAAAGGCGGTCATTGATGCCCTTTTTCGTGGGGCACAAAAACACGGATAATCAAAATCACAAACACTCATTCATTTGACAACAATCACCATACATGACATATCGGTAGGTTGATTGGTTCCATTATGGAATTGGCAAAGAAATTTCCACAATCACTACCCCACCCCTACATTGACTTAGTCATCATGCATCTTCATAAATTGCATACTCAATGATGCCATTGCGACATCTTATTCAACAACATCGAATCATCCCAAAGTTTGGGGCAACCACAATTTGATTATGATTTCCCATGATAGGATACATCTTACAATCACATGGTATTATACACCAACCCCTTTCCCACCGTTGGGACATAAATGATATCACATTTTACATCATTCATATCATCCACAATCACATGGTATTATACACCAACCCCTTTCCCACCGTTGGGGCATAAATGGTATCTAATTAAACCCTTTCATTGGCATAAATTACATTTACATCATTCATATCATCCATAATCACATGGTATTATACACCAACCCCTTTCCCACCGTTGGGGCATAAATGGTATCACATTTTACATCATTCATATCATCCACAATCACATGGTATTATACACCAACCCCTTTCTTCCACCATTGGGGCATAAATGGTATCACATTTTACATCATTCATATCGTTCACAATCATATTGCATTTCACACCATTCATTCATCAATGGCACAAATTCACCACATCATGCATTATTAGCACAAAAATATTTTCAATTGGCTTGTGAGATACATTCGTAACTCATTCACCAATTGAGGGGGTAAGCTACAAAATTCCAAAAAATTCTTTATTCTTTTGTCTTCAACATTAGTGCTCAAATCCAATGACAGAGAGAAGCTGCTTCTGTGCCCATAGCCCAAATAGGTGTCTCATATTTTTGCACCATATTGTGTTTCACGCAACATGGTACAAAAAGGGGCATCTGTAGACACCAAATTACAACCACTAATCCTCCATCCTAACCATTCCACCACCCACTTGTCCACCATACACCTTTCCCACCAATTATTTGGCCCAATTCCACCTTTCTCGCCATTTCCTAACCCAATTGAGATTATTTTAATATTATTTTATATTTAATATAATATTTTATATTATATTATAATATATTTATTATTAAATATATATTTATAAACTCAATTAACCATATTCTTCCGATCCAATCTAATCCCCACCATCCATCTTCATTAATCCATGCCACATCTAAAAAGTAATCTCAACCTTAGGATCTAATTTAATCTTAGCCACATGATCAAAAGTGTAAGGCTAAAACCCTAAGAAAACCCTAGGTTGGATTATAAATAAGGGCATTTGCAAATGCTCAAACCTTGGAACCCTGATATTAGAATTTGCATCTTGAGGAGATCATTGGCGAAGCCCTAGCGAAGCAGAAAGAGATAGAGCCCTAAAAATCCAAAGCCCTAGCTAGCCAATAGGACTTCTGCTATTCCAGCCATCCCCCATATCCATCCTTTCCACCTCTCCATCCTCCATTGCCATCACTACCACTTTCGCCCATCCATTGCATTCGTCGCATCCCCCAGATCTGCTTCTATAGATTTTACCCTCACCATAGGCGCTCTCCCAAGCTTGTGAAGCTCACTGCAGAGCTTGCCAAGCGCACGCCTGCACCTGCTGCATTGCAGGCTCACTCTAGAGCCTACGAAGCTCACACCAGAGCCTGCCAAGTGCACGTCCGAGCCTACTGCAACCACAAAAACATGAATCAGAGCCTACTGCATCATGCCATCTGCTGTCAAAACTGCAACAACGAAATGAGGAATCATCACAAGCAAGGTATATCTTTATTGGTTTTATTCTATTACATGATTTGTAGATTTCGCATGCCATTTGATCCATTTTTAGTTAGGGTTTACTGATGTCTGAGGGTCTCACACTGTGGAGCCCTCACAGGTGTTATTAATCCCTTTCTCTATTTTTGTGTATGTAGATCTGTAGATTCTACATATTGTTGAATGGTTGTTGAAGTTGGAGTGGTCCGGCATCGGATACCTGAAGCCCACTCATTCCGTTGGAAGTGAGGACACACTATCTGAAGACACTTCATTGTTGTAGCTAGGGTTTTGGAGAACCCTAGCATTTTGTAAATCTTTGTATCAAATACTCACTGAGTACAGATTGTATCAAAAGGAGTTTATTGGCTCCCCCGCTTTATTGAATAAATCTATCTATTTTGTGCAATCTTGTGTTTATTTGGGTCATTTGATTTCTTTATTGTTTAAGTGTCGTGTTTTCATCTTCATAGGTTGAAAAAGAGTATAATGTTGAAGGTGATCTCGAGGCAGATAAGGCTATCAAGAAATTGGTTGAGATCAATGCAAGGGCAATGAATTGTATTTTGAGTGGGCTACGTGAAATATATTTTGCAAAGGTCATGGTATGTAATTGAGCTAATGAAATTTGGACCACGTTGCATAATATTTATGGAGATTCAAAGGTAAAGTTGTCAAAACTACAAACTCATAGAAAAATATTTAAGGAATTGAAAATGGAAGATTCTGAAGATATTGCAAAGTTTTTACTTCGAGTTGATGGGATTACTAACACCATGATAGGCCTAGGATTTGAGATGAAAGAATCAAAAGTTACTCAAAATGTTTTAAGATCACTTCCCATGAAGTATGATGCAAAGGTTTTAGCAATATAAGAAACAAAGGATATCAAAAATTTAACAATAGAAGAACTACATGGAACTCTCATAGCTTATGAGATGAGGGTGATTAAGCATCAGGTTCCAATAAAAAATATTGCATTCAAGGCTTTAGAGAAAAAGAAATGGAAAGTTCCAAATACGGGTAGAGATTCAGATAATGATGAGGAAGCTAACTTCATCAAAAAGAAAAAGGACTTAAGAAATTACAGGGATATGAAGAAAGTCAAATTCTACAAGTGTGGTGATTTTGGTCACTATGCACACAAGTGTCCACATGAAGAAAATAGTGATGATGAAAAATAGGGTCACCAAAGAAAATAATATGGAAAGTATAAGCATTACAAATATAACAAGTACAAGAAAAGCAAGTATGAGAAAAAGAAAAGTTTTGTAAGACAAAGAAAACTTTCTACATTGTAGAAGCAAGTGGTAGCTCAGATCACAGTGATAGAGACAAGTCATATGATGAAAAGGAATAACATCTATTCCTAGGAATAGAAGGTGAAAGAGAACAGTGCTTTGTATGTGGTCAAAGAGATCATAGATCAGGATATTGCAATGGTTTCAATGATAGTGAAGATGAGATGACACATCAAGGAAATAGGCATGGTCAAAGAAATCATGAAATTTTGTTTGCTATAGAAGATT
The DNA here is from genome assembly GCA_028583015.1 of Wollemia nobilis. Lineage (NCBI taxonomy): Eukaryota > Viridiplantae > Streptophyta > Pinopsida > Araucariales > Araucariaceae > Wollemia > Wollemia nobilis. Next base: position 3,152,115 of record JAQPPZ010017077.1, on the reverse strand, counting down.
ATAATGATCTTAGTGACACTGAAGATGAAGAAGGGTTTTTCTATGGGATAAAATAAGTAGAAGAGCATTCACTCCAAACAGAAGAAGTTAAGCAAGATAACATTGTAAGAAAGTCATATGTCTCAGTTGATCTAAAGGAAGACTTCAATGATATCCATGAGCAACTACAAGAGGTTAAGGAGAATCTAAAAGAATTGAGATGTTCCATACTTGAGAAGTTTTATCCATCACATGAATCTAAAGTTCAAGATATTTTCACTAAGAAGGAAACATGTATTTCAAAGACAATAAATATGGATGCCAATTTGCTATTTGAACAAATGAAGAGAAAGAAGAGGAAGGTCCCAAAGCACCAAAGGTCTCATATTTTAGGTTTGGGGAATCACACTCAAAAGGAAAGGAAGTTATAACAAATTAAAGCAAGGAAGAATCTAAGTTTTATGAAGAAAGTTCCAAAGTTCCTATGGCTCCAAATATTCAGTTTGGATCTTTTTTTGAGATAGGTGAATCAAGTTCAAAAGGAAAAGAAATACTTGAAGAAGAAATCAAGGAAGAATCTAAGGAAGAGGATTTAGGTATTACAAATAAGGTTCAAGGATGCAATGCACAAGTTAAAAATAATCATAAGGATAATGGTCAAGAAAGGTATGAGGAACCAAGGCATGAACAAAGGGCTTTTCAAGGACATTGTTTTTCTTGTAATGGATTTGGACACAAGGCTATACACTGCAGTATCCATGGATCAAAGAAGTTTTATTTTTCTAGAATAAACTTCAAAGGAAGAAGGTATGGTTTTTAGGTACATTGCTTCTTATGCAACATGATTGGTCATAGAGATTCTTAGTGCAAAGAAAATGAGCAACATGGTTTTGTTTTTAGAGCTACACAAATCAGAAGTCATGGTCATAATGGTCATGAAAAAAATACTTCACAATACAGGGTTTAGGAAAGGAATGGATATGGAAATTATTTCAAGAAAGAATTCAGAATATGGGCACCATACAAAGGCTACAATATCAAGTGTTTTAATTGTAATAACTTTGGACATATTGCAAAATGGTATAGGACTCAATTCCAAATAGGTTCAAGACAAGAAGGTCAAACATGTTCGAGAAAAGAAGGTCAAATAGGTTCAAGACAAGAAGTTCAAGTAATTCATCAAGAGAAGGATATCATAAAAATATAGAAGGAATTTGACATAGGAAATAAATAATGTAATATGGGAGTTAAAATAATCCTACCCCAAAATTAATCACCTCAAGAGAGAAGGTGGTGAGGGGGCTAAGCATAAGAGTTATATATTTTAGCCCCATAGGTGTCCCTTTTGCCATTGATGTCAAAGGGGAGAGATTTGAGTAAGGGGTAGAGCATTGAGTTAGGGGGAGCAGCCTCCAAAGAGAGCATCGATTTAGGGGGAGCAGCCTCCATACAGAGTATTGAGTCAGGGGGAGCAACTTTGATTCTCAGAGATGGTTTTTGTAGTGATTGTGGTTTTTGCATTAGAGGTGTTGCCATAAATGACAAAGGGGGAGATTTTTGGAAATTTGAGTTATTTTATGTTTTCATTGATGCCACGTGGATCATTGATATCAGATGGATCACATTGAGTTTTGGTGGACAAAGCATTTCATAAATAAGCATTTATGATATTTTGGAGAGCATGGATATATACAGGGTTTTTGTGAAAACCAAGGTAGACAAAATAAAAGGTTTTATTTAAAACCATGAATGGCAGATTTGAAATGGGTTTTTCTTAAAACCTAGGTTGGATTTTTGTTTCATCAAAAAAGATGCCTCGGTGATGGAGATATTTAATTTTAAATATTTAGTTTAAATTTTAAATTGGTTAAAATTTTAATTTTAATTTTAAAATTAAATATATTAATGATAGCACTGACTAAAGAAAGGAGGAAAGGCTATATTAATTTATAGCATCAATGTCTAAAAAAATAGGAAAGGCATATATATATATGCAACAAAAGCTTAGACTTCATGAGACCAACACTTATTTTTCGAATGCCTTCGATTGGGGAACAAATTGTGAAAAGAGAGAGAAGTGTGACTTTGGTCTATTGAAAAAACGTTCATGGATTTAATAATATGCATAGGAATATTTGGCCTAGAGGTTCATGTGTTGTGTATTATGCAGGAGGTCCTACGATCGAGTCTCACTGTGGGTATTTTCTTTGTTGAAGCACTTGAAGCATTGTTAAGTTTTTTGAAGGGTGCATAAGTTTATGATATAAGTTTTTGTTCATGTCCCTTTGCACACATGAGGGCATGTGGCCCAATGGTAGGTTGGCTGTGGTTAAAGCACTGACCAAGGATATGTCATGAGATCGAATCCCTTCAGGGACAGAGGCAAGTTAATAATTTTTTAATATATTTTGTTTTTCTAAAGTTACCCTAGGAGGAATAAGGGTTGTGATGCATGTTTAGAAAAAGAAAGACTTATGGTGTTTCTCCTTTTGAAAGTATATCATATTATATATCGTTGGAAATATTATTTCAAGGGCTATTTGATTAACTTTATTAGAGGGATAAATAAGGTGTATGTAAAGAGATATTTCTATTTTGGTAAATGGTTTCAAACGTGAAGGTTGTTTTGTTCTTTTTCAAAGGTGATTAATTCTTTCATGAGGGGACATGTTGTATCTTATTGAGTAGGAGTGATAAGGTGTTATTTGGATATTATTTTTTTGATATTAATCATGATCTCTAACACTTGTTAAAATTTGAAAAAAAAATTTGTTGAGTGTGGAATATTTAGTGGACATCCAATAAGGCATTAAAAGGTATGAGAAATATTCTCCATTGACTTTGTTTATGGTGGTTGATTTCTGAAATATTATTTGAGGGAAAAGGATTGATTGTGGTTTCCTTTTCGAAAGTGGTTGGTTGAATTCTTCAAGGTTTTCTGGTTTGAGATTTGTGTTTAAACCTTGTTTTATAAGCATAGTTGTTGAAGCCCATTGGTTATGCAAAGAACATGAGTTAGAAGAGAACATGAGTATCATTGTTATGTGAATTTGTGGTTGAGAATTGTTGGAAACATTTGAGTTGGTTGATACATGCTTGGACTAGGGTTTTGTGAGAAATAGTTGTCCCTTGTGGTGATTGGTTGAGTTGAGTTGATTGAGCCTAGTCAAGTGATTGTGTGAGGTGATTTTTCAAGTCCCATGAAACAAACAATTCTATAATTCTGATTTGAGTTGAGATTGATTTTTGAGATTAGAACATATTGAGTCTCTAACAATTCTCTTTATGCTTCTATAAGACTTGAGTTGAGTTGAGATTTATTTGAGTTGAGATAATTGTGGATCATTGTTGTCATCCATTGTAGAGTGCATTGCATTTCATTATTGAGTTCATCATTGAGCCTTGACTTCATAGATTTGTGGATGATATTTGAGTGCTACTTGAGCATGATTGGTTGAGCCTTTGAGAAGGCTTTTGGGACATATTTTTGGATAGATTTGTGGTAGTTTTTGTGTATGATTGATTGAGAATTTGATAAGGTTTTTGGGATAGTTTTGGGATAATATTTTGAGCAAGTTCTTGGTGAGCTTGTTGAGAATATTTTGAGCAAGTTCTTAGTGAGCTTGTTAAGAATATTTGAGCAAGTTCTTGGTGAGCTTGTTAAGCATATTTTGAGCAAGTTCTTAGTGATCTTGTTGAGTATATTTGAGCAAGTTCTTGGTGAGCTTGTTGAGAAAATTTTGAGCAAGTTCTAGGTGAGCTTGTTGAGCAGATTTTGGTAAAGTTCCTGGTGAGCTTTCTAGAGCATATTTGGGCAAGTTCTTGGTGAGCTTGTTGAAGCAATTTTGAGCAAGTTCTTGGTGAGCTTGCTAGAGAATTTTTTTGGAAATTTCTTGGTGAGCTTGCTAGAGTAGATTGGAAAAGTTCTTGGTGAGCTTGCTAGAGTAGATTGGAAAAGTTCTTGGTGAGCTTGCTGAAGCAGATCAGTGGATTACCTACCTGAGTAGATCAGGATTGCCTAGTTGAAGCATATTAGTGGATTTCCTACCTGATCAGATCAAGATTTCCTAGTTGAGTAGATCAGTGGATTGCCTACCTGAGAAGATTAGTGTATTGCCTAGCTTTGAGAAAATCAAAGTAATAATTTAAATTAGGATAAGGATCATTATTTCTATGTGAAATATTATAAGGAGATTAATCTTGTGTCTCAGTTGTGTGTGGTGATTTATGCACTTTTTTACTATTGTTATCTATGTCATTAATGCACATTGCTATATTTGGTTATTACAATTAAGGACACTAATTGATATTGGTTTGGAAAGAAAGTAAAAAGTGGACACTATATTGTTCACCCCCCTCTCAGTATAATATTGTGTTCTTCATTCTCATATTTGAACAAGGACTCGTAGAGCTATCATTAACATTTTGGAGATATGTAGCTTCAGATGAATGTTTTTTTCTTTTGGAAGAGATAGGGTAAAAAAATGAAGTGATCACTTGAGTGTTCATTGATCTGCACTAAAATACATGATATCAAAGAGTAGTAGCTTCTAAAATATAGGAATCCATAGTATTTGTTGTAAAAATAACTAAAAATAATTGACAAGTGATCCACTTGAGTCTCTATACAAGCAATGGTACCTTCCTCTAATCTTGTAATAATTAGGACACCTAAAAACAAAATATTCTTTAATATCCATCTTTCAAAGAGAGAAAATATGATATACCTTATCATCTTAAATATTATGGTGGTCGATCTCCACCAACAATTAAGTAAAAAAAAACTAAGATAACCAAAAATAATATTGAGGTCATGTGTCCAATGTCGCTAGATATATTGAGGATGAGTAATAATTCCAACCTTAATCCTCGTGAGATGTTTAGTGTAGAATGCCAACTTAGGATTGATAGGTTGAAGAGCAACCCAAGTGATATGAATATCATGGTCAGGAAAGCATAGGTTTTGTTTAACTTTAATGATGCTTATATATCCAAGTGTTTTTCTAAAAACCATCTAGATATGCATATTCCTTTTAGCAATTATTATAATCAGGCTATCTTTGTTGGCTCTCTTGTATTTCTATTAGCTCTATATCACCCATGTTTTCAAAATCCATATTATAAAGTGCTAGTGATTTGCTTTTGTGATTCATGAAATAAATATAATTTATTTATTTCTTCTAAGTTTATTTTAATTTAAAAATCAATCAAAAGGTTTCATTCCATGACAACTATTTGCATATTACCATTGGGTTTAAAGGATGTCAAAAGACATAATTTATCATTCATTCAGACATAATATTACCACCATCTGTGAATACATAGAATTGAATGTTGGAAAAATTATTATCATATTGATGTTATTAAATTTAGAATAATTTTGTATGTATTTGAAGTCCTTTTTTTATATTTCTTAATGAAGTAAAATAAATTGATAAATTTCAAGCATCAGAGTAGTTGAACAATTTTATAAAAATATTCCAATTTATATCTATGTAATTTTATTTTTCATAATTATTATAATCAAAAATTTCTCTTGTATATTATTGGTTAAATGAAATGTATGACGACCAAGAATATACATATTTTCATTTCAAGTTAGAGCTCAAACCACTAATTTTTGTTATACTCATAAAGACTTATCCTTTTAGCTCCAACATGGTCAATGGATATACATTGATAAAATGCTAAAAATACTAAGGGATATTAAAAATTGATCTAAATTATTTTTGGCAAAATGGTAAGTTTTGAAAAGGGGTTATTATTCATTATATAAGTTTTACCACCAAGGGTTTAATAAAATTAAAAGGGAAGGTGGTAAATTTAAAAAATAAGGGATATTTTAAGAAGCCCGTGAACATATGTGTTTTGAATACTTTCAACTAAAATACCTCCCATGGGCCAAATGAAGAACAAGCATTGCCATACTACATCAAGGGTTTATAGTTTTATTTAGCTTTGATGATGCACATTGCTAATCATTGTACACAAGCTACAACTTATTAAGAGGTAGCCTAGGGAGAAGATATTCTTATTAGAGCAGTAAAACTACTTTGTACTCCACTAATTACCTATGCAACCCATATTACTTAGAATACACCCACACTTGGTTCTATTCCCACCATTTCACACATTCCTAATACTCATTTTGGCTAAAGAATATCACTGACACTAGATTTCCTTCCATAACCTCCACCTCTTTTTGATCCATCCAACTCAAGAAATATATAGAAACATATTTTTTGATGGAATATATGTTAGAAATGATAAAAAAATTGATAATTTGAAATAATGTTAAGAGAAAAAAATGGTAACAACAACAAAACTAACAATCATAGAAAACCCTATATCTTACAAAAGACTAGATGATGTAATAGCCCAAAATGAGCTACAATAAAAAACATAGAAAAGAAAAGAAACCATTTTTTTTGAAATGGATCAATAAACCCCTAACCGAAATTTAATTGACCTATTGTTTAAATCCCCTAAGTTTTGTGAAGAGCTATACCTCACCAAATACCCTCACACAAATCCATCTATGTAGGCATATTATGTGTTACCGCAAATAATTTTATCTCTCCCATCACTCTTGATGAGCTAAACTTATCACCTTCAGTCCATCGAAGGTATACACCCATCTCCATACCATACACAAATTAATATGTGTAGGTATGCCACGTGTATCATGAGTTAAGCTATCCATATTGTCTACATGATGAACTATATTAACTCAGATGTAGTCTTTCCACAACTTAGTTTCCAATATCCCTAAGGGGTTCTTAATCCCTTAGGTCACATATGTTCACCCTAAGGGAGTATTAATTCCATTTAGTCATCCTATAAGTTCAACCTAGAACTTAATAATAAGTTTCCTATTGATTTAGAAAGAAAGCAAGAATAGATACTAAATCTAACAAAACATAAAAAGATACTAGAAAGGAAAGTAACATTTAAAGAAGGTAAACATTAATTGAAATGAATTTAAATGCAAAACATAAATAATTCATAGTAGTAATTTAAAGTACATTTGTCAACCATTAAGAAATTATTACAAATAAGCAAGTATGATAAATCCTTCATACTCATAAAGAATAATGTATTACATCAGTTTCATCATGGAAATATCCCCACATGGTTTGAGCATAAGTAAATCATTATAAGTAGAATCAAATCGATACATTGGTTCCAACTGCCTCCTTGGTCCTTTTTAGCTTTCCCTCGATAATTTGAGGATAGTAGGGGATCAAGGCACTCATGGTTCAGGATAGGCATACCTCTAAATGCATCTACCAATTACTTTATCAAATTGCAACTGTACAAATTCAATCATGTCCCTAACCATATAATGCATAGTTGACATTATAAAATAATCATTACTTTTATTTTCACCTCTCAAATACCTTTAGAGTTATTCAACATGCACCACTTAGATCACGGTTTTTACTTTAATCAGATCTTGTCTTTATTTAATAAATTAAAGTCTCATACCTTTAATCATAAAATAATAACCATTTCTCTATTTATTAAATTAAAGCCCTACCACTTCAATTTATAAATAAACCAATTAGTTTCATTATTTCACAAATCAAGGTCCTATTCACTTATCTACAAAACAACCATCTATTTATTTATTAAATTAAATCCCTACCACTTCGATTTATAAATAAATCAACTAATTTAATTATTTCAAAAATCAAGGTCCCATTCACTTAATCTACAAAATAACCATCTCTTTATTTATTAAATTAAAGCCCTACTAGTTTTATTTATAAATAAATCAAATAATTTCACTATTTAAATAATTAATTAATTTTAACATCTAAAGTGCCACACATAAAAAAGAGATAGCTCACAGCTTCTAAATACATAACAGAAGGTTACATAAAACCCTAGGAGATTCCACCAAACAACTAATGGGCGTATGACCGATGCTATCATCGACACACACAATAGAGGTTGAGCCACCACTTACATACATGGCACTCAAGGACTTTCTGACAATAGGCTCGACTAGGCTACATAGCACAAAGTAATCCCTTAGACATAGGGGTGATAACACAAGCAGGTTGCAGCAAAGGTTTATAAAGACCTCAAGTAGGGTCTTGTGGTGGATACATGTCCACTGCAATGAAACAATAGAGGTCTAACGACTATAAAAGACCATCCAATTCCTTTAGGCATCTCAACAATGGTTATCAATGGTAGCAAAATAATACAGAGGGACATATGGCACAAGGCCAACTGGCTAGTATTACACGTGGTCAACCCATACCCTATTAAATCATTGGATGAGAAGCTACAATATGACTAGGTTTACAAGGCTCGAACTACCAAAGCATAGGCTTACCAACTACAAGTGTAGTGCTAGCACACTTAAAACCCATTGGACCTAGTTTCAACTAACAATAGAGCTCCCCACCACAACACACAAAGAGGAGAGGGTTACAAGGCCAATGCTCACTGGAGTGCTACCAAAGATGAAATGATTGAGCATGCATCCATGGTTTTTATGCCACTAAGTGAGTGTAACAACTCATAGTGATCTAGGGTACTCAACACCAGGTCAAGTTTTAAGAAACAACATAACAACATAGGGATTTTATCCCCTTCTTCCCAATTGGCAAACCAAGATTATACAAACACAAGTAGCAACATTGAGTAGAGCGACATCCATAGTCAAACAAGTTTCACTAAAATGTAAAAGCAAGAGGTTTATTTTGAGGGACGAAAGATATTAGACATACCAAACCAACCTGATAACCTTGGAGATTTATTTATCCTCTAGAGTGTTATTCCTCAAGCATTATGTTCCTCTCTTTGCACTCAATTTTTTTCCTTCCTCCACTGTGATCCAACCCCCTTCCAAAAGATCTTCGTCCCCTCATACAGAATGAAGTCCCACTTGAATTCACTTGCTATGGTCTTGTCTCATTACCCTCCCACCATATGCCTTCAATTCTACCTTATCTTCTCGATGGATGAACAGGCTTAGCACATTTGTTTTAATTTTTTTCCTTCGAATGGAAGCTTCACCATAAATACGTTCCTTCCCATGGTCAGCATGAACTTCTATTATTTATTTTAAAATAGATTTATGCTTATAAACTTTGATAAAAATAAACTTCATTTATTATTTGAAACAATTACTTTAAAATGAATTTACTTTATCATTTAAAATAATTTAACTATTATTTGAAATTAAATTACCTTCATCATTCAAAATAATTTAACTATAATTTGAAATGAAAAAACCTTTGTTATATAAAATAATTTAACTTGTAGAGTAGCAAAAAACATACACATAAACAATTATGATATCAAATTGATAAATGCAAATAATGTAACCATATTGAGATAAAATAATGAAGAAAATAGTGCCCTTCTCATTAATATTTGAAATTGTTCTTTACAAAATGGTTACAAATATATCCCTCTTAGGGATTACACCAATTTGATACAAATTATAATTGAGAACCAAAGGGTAGGTGTAATTCACAGTATTTGCTCTCTCAAAACTGATTATAGAGGGTTTCTTTATGACATCTATTTGATGAGATAAATATTGAAGGATATTTATGTTTAAGAGCTCATGTTGAGACCTAAAAACTATACACAAGAATACTTACAATACATTAGTAGAAAATGAAGAACCACTCATGATGAGGTCCATTTCCATGATAAGAAATTAAAGTAAAGATATTGAAAATTATAAAGATATGCATGAAAATGTACTAAACTCTATCATGGGGTGAAACAATCAGCTCTATTAGCTGCTATGGGGTCCAACAGCTGCACCTATAGGTATATTTGAGATGAAGCAACTGCTGAACAAAGAGCATTTTCTTCATGATCGATGTGGGGTGATCTCTGACTTGTCTATAAAATTGATTTTCAAGGGTCTTGTTCTTCGAAGCACAGCTAAATTATATAAATTAGCTCAAATTTGAGATGATTGATGATGCACAATAGTTGAATTTGATCTTCAAACTCCAAATAACTCCATTGATGTGAATGCAAGCTTCTTGGCTAGGCAACACTCCATTGCTTGTGAAAGTATGTTCTCTTTATTACACAAATTGATAGCATTTTGTTGCATTCAATTGAGGATATATTTTATGAAGGCTTGGAATCTTCTTATAAGATTATCCAATTGGCAATCTTGGCTTGCAATAGAAGCCAAGACCGATATTTGGTTAGGATCTAGACAACCCAAATATCGCATCTAGATCCTTCTCATGGTTAGTCATTATGCTCAACTTTCCATGTAACTAATTTGGCTCAGTTCAAGGAGCCTGAATTTGTTATAGGTATGACCATCCTAGGGTGGAGCGGCCAGGATTGGGGGCTATCAGGGGGTATAGTGGCCTCTTGGTAGCTATCAAGGGGTACAACAACGCAAGCTACAAAGGATAGGTTACCCCTATTTGAGTGGTAAGAACCACTATTAGATCTTGGTAAGGCCCAAGGTGAGTCATATGGTTGAATAACACAAGCTTATACTGAGAGGAGGGGGTTAACAATATAATATCAACTTTTACTTTTATTTCCCAAATAATATTATCCAATGTTAACAATTGCAATATCAATATTAGTAATAGAAGAAATGCATAAATAATCACACACATAAGATACACAAATTTAATGTGGTTCACCCAATGTGGGTTACGTCCATGGAGAAAATATTTCTTCTATGTTTTCTCAACAAATATCTTGGGAATAAATTCCCTATTACATTGTTTATGGACCTCTGTCCAAAGGAGATATCAATCCCCAGTGCTCTGGTTTATGGATCTCTCTCCATTGGAGAACTCTATCCCCTTTTCTCTAGTTTGTGGATATCTCTCCATAGGAGAACTCTATCCCCTTTGATATTATTTTTGGATCTCTCCATAGGAGAACTCTATCCCCTTTGCTCTAGTTTGTGGATATCTCTCCATAGGAGAACTCTATCCCCTCTACTCTGGTCTACTCCAAAGTCTTATCTCAAATCTATCTCAAAAATACACCAAACCTCATTACAAGGCTAGCACTAATCTTCTCTAATTATACTCATAAATATTTATCTCAAATCAGCACCAAACCTCATTACAAGGCTAGAAAAAATTTGCTCTAATTCTGCTCACAAATACTCTTTCTCAAATCTACACCAAATCTCATTACAAGGCTAGCACAAATCTACTCAAACTCTTCTCATAAATATCTATCTCAAATCTGCATAAAATTTCATTACAATGCTAGCACAAATTTACTCCAACTCTGTTCACAAATCTATCTAAATCTACACATGTTATATGCACAAATCTATTTCAATTCTAATTATAAATATATCTAAATATACACACGTTACATGCAAAAATATGCTTCAATTATTCCCTCAAATCTGTTAAAATCTTTCCCAAGTCTTCTCACAAGACTTGCCCAAATCTGCCTCAATTCTACTTCAAATCTCTTAACAAGACTTGCTCAAATCTGTCTTCAATCCTATTTCAAGTCTTCTCACAAGACTTTCTCAAAATATATCTCAATGCTTCTTCAAGTCTCTTCACAAGACTTGATCAAATATGTCTAAAGGTTGTTTCAATTCTTCTCATAAGACTTGCTCAACTCTGCCTCAATACTGCTCACATAACTTACTCAAATATTTCTAAATCTTGCATACAAGCAAAGCTTATATCTCTTTCAAAAATGCTTTCTTCAAACAGACATATTCTACTTAAAATTTGTTTAACCTCTTGAACATATAGATAATTATATGTACTATCAAATACCCAATATGTTCTTCACATTCACAAATCTTGCTTTCATCTAATCCAATCTCTACCTCTTGTAAAATACCTTTAAAATCAAATCAAAATGGTGTATAAATTTGCTTCACTAATCTGATTTCTAACACTTGCACATAAAATTTCAATATCACTCAAACCAATTCCCAAGAGCTTCACAAATCCACTCAAACAATGAAGCACAATTTGTTCACAAACCCTAACACAAGTGTTTCCAATTTATTTCAACTAGGATGCACAATTTGTTTCACAAACCTTAGCTCAAGTGTATCCAATCTCATTCAATCAATGGAGTTCAAAAAATAAATCACAAATCCTATTTCAAATATTTCCAACCATGCACATGAACTTAATCCTTATATCCTCCTTATAACATAAACATATATGCCCAACTAAATACCTCAAATAGTAAGTAATGTCCCCATACCTCTTACTTTGCTTTTATGAAGAAATATTCTCAAGAACCTATATCACAAAAAACCGATCTTTCTTTTGCCACTTTAAGGGTTAGATAAAAAAGTACTTTCTTAAAACATCCACATGAACTTTCTTCTCAAATATGTGCACAATGAATTCTGAAAATTATGCTCTAAGTCCCTTATTTTGTTCTAAAAAATAAAGCATCAATACTCAACAAAACCTCTCATATTTTTCATTCACCATGCAATAATTACAATAATATGTCAAGCAACTTATCAAACCTTATTACTCCTAATATTGTAAAATAATGTTCAAAACAACAAAGCCATAAATTATACACATGAAATTTTTATGTACACCTTATACCTCATACTAGAAATAAAATATTTCAATGCACTTCAAATTTCCAACATGACTATTATAACATCACTTTATTTTATGCACCACACATAGCACTAGTAATATTGAATTATAAAATCCACGCTATCCCTATTTTAATTCAAAAATTAAAACTCCATGCTATCCCTTTTAATAAAAAAAATAAGAATAAAAATGATGACCTTATTACTCCCTAAGCAAGCACATACCTTAGACTTTGCAAATATTTATTTCACAAAAAATTATCCCCACTTGTTGTCACCACTGCAATTCGAACCTACCTCTTGTTGGCCTGCACCCTAGATCTAGCTAGGCCACCACATGGTATAGCCACCCACACATAATTTAAAGTGCATGCACTGTGTTTTATGCATGGTTTCTGACATGAAAACCTTCATGCATCAAAAAATATATCACACTGCCTTCACTATGTCTCGAACTCGATACCTCCCTTCTACCACTCCTTAGCATCGAGGGTTCTATCGTCTGGGCTAGCTGCCCATATGGAACCAACATTCGCTACCCCTTCTACTTGTCCATGCACTCTACCTTGAAATATAAACCTGTCCTTCATCTTCTTCTCCTACTTTATCACGAACAAACGAATCACGAAGATGCCTGAATTTCAAATTTAATTTTCACCTTAGCATTGCAATTTACCAACCTTATATATGTAAATGTTTATTTTGGACCTTGATGTCATTGCATGATAAATATTCGATTTTCAACCTTAACCTTTGGTGCTCACCATTTAATTTTTAATTATTATAATATTTTAAATCTAGATAGAATTAAAATTTTATAATTTATTTTTTCTTCTTTGGACCTTTTTCTTAAGATAAAGTATTTACCACCATGAAACATTTTTGTTTTTTTTTGCAAGTACCACCATGGTAAATCAATTAAATCTTTACTACCATGAAATATTTTCTTCTTTTTCTTTACAAGTACTACCATGGTAAATCAATAAAAGCTTTTATTTTTCCTTTACAAATACCACCACGGAGAATGCCTTGTCTTTTTATTGCTTACACAACCATGAAGAACCTTGTCTTTTTCTTGCTTCCACATTGCCTCATGTACCCTTTGAAGATTATTCTCACCTATATTTCCTTTGATATCAATGACAACCAATGTCATCAACCTATGACATCAATCCTTTGACATCAATGACAACACAATATACTCAAAATTTCTAACAATGGCCCAAAAATGTGTCCATATAGGTAACTTCCTCAACATTAGGTGTCTACATATGCCTCTTTTTGGGATGTGTTGTGTGAAAGCACAACACTGAGAAAAAATAAACAACCTAACGTCACATTGTAGTTTGATTAATGTTCATTGATTTGGCTAATTTTAGATACCCTAATCACAAAAGAGCATGCATATTTGAATCATTACCTCAAACACTTTGGTGGACTTAATTTGTGTAAAAATTTGATGAATCTAAAGGTATTCAGGTAGTTTTGTGTAACTACATGGACCATTAGTTCAGATTGACAAAGGTTTAGTTTAGCATTTTTGCTTTTTACCCTAGAAAATAGGGAAGCTTATGATAGTTGTTAGCAATGATTCATGGATGAATGTAATTTATATGATTGAGTGTTTCATTATTGATTTTGATTATGAATTATGTTATTATGACTACCCCTTCAAGCGATGATTCAATGAGGAAATGGCAAGTGATGAAAGCAATGAATCACTTGACCAAGATGACTTGCTTGAGCATTGCAAGACAATAACAAATGTAAAAGGGAAAGTCCTGTTACAACTATGATTTTGACCATTATTAGTAATTGTACATCTCTATCCCATGGAGTAGTCCAGCCACATGGCTTTCTTAGGGAATCAAGATGATAACAATTCAATTAAAGTTTGATGATATGATGAAACTTCATAGAAGAATGAAATGTACACCTCGTTCCATTGGAGGAGTCTGACCTCATGGCCTTCTTGGGGATTGAAGTGAAGAAATCTTGATTCATCAATGAATAATTTTGGTTCAAATTGCCTTATGGTAATTTACTCATCTTACCATATTGCATGGATAGTAAGTCCCTACAACCACCAAGTGTATAGGGTAAATGACTAGGTACGGGGCGCATTTAAGATTTTTTTTAATTGATTTTTTTGTTATTTTTAAAATTTTTGATGAATGTGGACCATTAGATGCTATTAGATGTTCAAATTAAATCTCATTATTCTAATATAATGTGTGCATGTATTGCCATTTTAACACCATCTTGGGGTAAAATGGTTGCATTCTATAAATTTTAAGGTCATCCTAAGGTAGTATGGTCACGTCAAAATGAGATCGCTCCACCCCAAGGCGATCAAGAAATTTAAAAAATATAAAAGCAAATTTTCCAATTTTTAATGTCATTGTGATAGTTGGTAGTGAGAGAAAAATATGGAGTGAGGTGAAGAAGAGATAATATTAAAAGGAACGCTGTCAAAATTGCTACACATAATGATTGTGGATTAGCTAGAGGCTTCGACAAGCAGAGGAGTCAGAGCTACTAAGGTAGAAATATTGATCCCTCTCTTGTAAATTTATAAATTAAAATGAACCTCACTAAGTAATGAGAAAAAATGAACCTCATTAAATTGTTAGCAAAGAACCTCACCCTAGTCTTAGGAATCTAGATTAGGCTATCTTAGGAGGGTAGGTTAAATTTTTTTTAGGATTTTTAGGGTGGGTTCGTACACCAAGTAGGTGCCATTGCGGGGCCATCCTAGGTAGGAGCAGCTCCCATTTGGTGGGAAGGAGGCCATCATGGGGGATGGTAACCATGTTTGAATTCCAACAGTTAAAATTTTGACCATTGGGATGGTCATCCCAGGTTCCAACGGTCACATCTGGAGATCGTCAGGGACTAGAGTGACCTCCCAAATTTAGGAATTTTGTTAATTTTTTATTTTTTGAAAATTTTGACTATTTTTTTATTCTTATTTTTATTTTTATTGCATTTTTTATTTGTGTGCTTATTGGGTGTTAGATTTTGATGGTCCATGGTAAAAAACCCACCTTATTGATTGATTTACGAAAAGAGCTGGATAATGATGACTGGGTATGGTTTGAGGTGATCGATCTCAAATAGGTGGTGCACCTTCCTACAATTATGTCAGATCAGGCATATATGATGGCCCTGGATTGTCATTAGGATAGAAGGACCAAAACCTTCCATATCCTAACTAGTGAAATGATGGTTACATTGGAGGATGTTTATAGGCTTTTTAGGATCCTTATTGAAGGATGCACCATCACCTCTACTCCCCTTCAGGATCGATAGAGGGTTCTACAATAGATATTTTATAGGGAGGTAGATGTGGACCTATCTTGGATGGTCCACAGTGAGGTCCTGGTCAGTGCATGGTATGATACTAAAGTGTTCTCTTGGTGGCCAGTAGTGAAACTGTAGACCATCTCCAATGTCTTACTGCCAGTCTCTTCAAGAGCAATGTTCCCTTGGAACCTCCTTAATATGGTGTAGGATCTTCTTAAGTGTGATATTTAGCAGTCGATCATCAAGGCATGGGGTAGCACATTATTGGCATATTTGTATGATGAGTTGTATGAGATACAATATTGACACACTGAATTAGATTGCAGTATACTACTCTAGTAATGGGAATGCAAGCACATTCAAGTGGATCAACCTGCAATACTACCAGTGCCCCAAGTTGAGCTAGGGGACATAGACACTGGATATGTAGCTCAATGGTAATAGGATAGAGAGGTTATCCAGAATCAGTTAGTAGCAGGATATTGGCACATTATACTGGCTCATTAGACAGGCTCCAACATGATCATGTCATCTGGAGGCCTTGTTTAGATTGCTTGAATTGGTCGAAGGCTACACTATTTTTAGCTCATATGAGGTGAGGAATGTGGCTCATTGGATGTCATGGCACTAAAAAAAAGTATTTACATTACTCTTAGGTGATACAATAGTTTAACATCTATTAGGATGTCCTAGAGGAGCTAATCCTCTATCATTACCACAATGATGAGACACAACTAGAGTTACCTCAAGTAGAGGCATTCACAGAGGAGGATTCAATAGTGGTCGAGCCTATATTAGTTTTTTTAAGGACTAGTGCAGAGTATGATACCTAGTGGATTATCCATCTATGGTAGGGAGGCAGTCCTATGGGTAGGCGTATAGAGGTAGTAATGGAGGAGGGTGGTGATGGATATGAGAAACAATTTTATCATAGGATAGATGAGGAGTGGGACTAGGTTGTAGGGCTGGCATAGGAGCCCCAGGATAAGGGGGATGGTGAGGAGGATTACTTGAATGATGAGGTAGCCCAGATATGAGCATAGTTATAAACTACATTGGGGTGATTGGTGAAGCAAAAAATGACTCTCACTATAGTCCAGGTCTAGTTGAGCAGTGGGTAGTAGCGATGGAGGGGGTATTCTAAGAAGAGATATCTCCTCAAGGTCCAAGTGGCCACAACCTAGATATAGGTGGACTAGGTTACTACAAAGATGGATACTCTGTAGACACAATTGAATTATTAGACTGCAGAGAGGGACACAAGGATAGCAAAGTGGGATGCTCTTTAGGTTTGGGTGGATGCCTTGACTACAGCAAAGGGGAAAACCAATACAAGTGGATAGGGTATAGGTGATGTGGACACATTGTAGGCACAAGTGGATCAATATTCTACTCATCACAGGTCATATTGGGCTTACATTAGCAGCTTAGAGAATGAGGTAGAGCAATGTGGGGGTATACTACCCACATGATCTTCATCAGGGGCATCACATCATAGCCAATAGATTGAGTCAAGGTAGTTGTTAGTGAGGCAATAGGTGCCTAGATTCTGATATCTCCCATAGAGGTCAAAGTATAGGGGTTCTCAAACTTGTCAAAGCAGCGCTAAGGGTAGATGCGAGAGTAGCAATGCAGGGCTAGCCTAACTTATCTATGTATGCTCTTACATTTTGAGAGTGTGAGGTCTAAGGACCCACTCTATTATAGCCTACAATATTTTTTTTACCATTACGTACTTATTACACTTCACAGATATATCTATATATATATATATATATATATATATATATATATATGAGATTTCATTTTGTGACTCATCATATGTTATGGTTTTTATTTTATGTTATGTATGCATTGATGGATGTAATGCTTATATGATGATGTATTGTTCTATACATGTGATGTACTAATGACATGCAATAGTTAGATGATGGATGTATGATTATATTTTATGATCTAGATGTATGGATGTACTATTATGTATGTGTATATGGATGTCATGTTTAATGTTAAATGCATGTTTTGTTTGATTTAATTTATTATGCATTTAATTTATATTACATGATATGGAGGATTTGATTTTTATGTGATGTATTAATTTTATGTGGATGATCTAATGCAAATGTACATGTATGCTTCATCATTTAAAACATAATAAATGAATCTAATTTGTGTTTAACGGACTAATGGTAGACACCGCATAATGTATGAAAATCATGAATTAACATGTTAACTCTTATCATAAGCATTATACATGTATACATGCATATGTGACATGAAAATATGTGAAATGTAGGGGCTTTCCCTATAAGCTTTTGTAAACTAAGAGGTATGCATAAAATATTCAGTGGTCGTCTAAATATCATTACTGATATTCATCTGGTATTTATCCTATTTTATGAAGATCCCTTAATAAACAAAAGTTCATAAGGAAAATTGTGCATGTTAATGAGATGATTTGTTGCTATGAGGGGATTTTTGAGGTTTTTTGTGAGACTCAAACACCCTAGTTGATTGATCAAATGTTGTATACTAACTACACAAGACTCCTAAAATATACAAGTCTATTAATAAGACCCAGATATTCATTATCCATGTGTGTGGAAAGTGAATATATTAGATGAGGTATAAGATTACCTCATTTCTAGGTGAATTTCATGCAACCCATTGCTATAATGAGGATCACCTTATGATCATCCTGATCCTGAATTTGGATGTAGTTAGATTAGACTACTAGGCAATACAAGCTACCAAAATCTAGCTCATCCATATTATGACATTGGTTTGTACAAAAGAAGGTCGCTATTGTGACAAACATATCACCACACGTAAGGCTACTCCATTGTCATGCGGGTTTTATTCAACCCATTTTTGTAATAGAGATCACCCCATGGCTTCTGAATATTGAATATTCTAGGGATTCAAGCTCGTTACCCCCTTATTTTCTTTTGATTTCTTGGGATACTTGCTCATGGTTAGTGGTGAAAAACACTATTTTTTTTTGGAGCAAGGGATTTGCTTAGTGATGAAGATTATTATTTATTGCACAATGTTTTGGGAATTTGCTCATTTTGTGAAAGAGCAAGGGATTATTTGGGTAGGGGGAGATTGTCCTTTTGTCAATTCTCAATATTCTAGACCATGCACATAATAATATGAGCAAGGAAAACCTTTCACTTAAGATGACAAGGACCACTTTGTAGTGTCATATTTCCTTGTTTATACTGGGATTGTTAATGTGTAAAATTATGTTAGGATTTTGACATATGCAACGTACTATCAAAACTAGACCTTATCTTCTAAAAGCTAAAATAAATTTCTACAAAATATAAAAATATAACTAGGGATGGCTGAATGACAAAAAAATCCTAGTATACACCCTATAGAAACTCATGAGTTGTGTTAAAATATACAATTACTCATAAGGAAAATATGAATGATATGTGGATTCATGATTGACATACGAACATGGTGTCATGTGTAAGAATGTGAACACAACCTATCCTAGTGCGAATGCAATGGATGAATATGCCTAATACAATACAACTACTTAGTGCATATAATGAGATGCATGATAGAATAATGTAAATGTTTTTATATTTTTGATGTTTTGTACTATTTTTGTGTTTTTATGTTTTTTGATTTGTTTGGAGTTTTTAATGATTTTGTTGTTTTTGTGATTTTTTATTGTTTTATGATTTAAGTATAAAATTCCCGTAGATGAAGAATGTTTTGAGGCTTGGGTTCCTCAAAACCTTCTAGAAAATCTAGGTGATAGGTTCTTGGTCATATTTTCTTAGTTACAATGAAAGGACCTAGCCAATTGACCCTAAATTTATCTCATAAATGAGGCGATAGGTTTGAGTTATGTTGGTTCTCTTTAAGAACAAGATCCCCAAATTTAAGTCTCTTGGATGAAATTTAGTATTATAATATCATTTAATATGATATTGATAAATGCATAGATGCTCAATAGCATTAACTCATCATTCATCAAGAAGGGTCAATTGATCAAGGCGAGCTTGTTGCGATATGTCATCATCGATGAATTCTTTCAATGAGAATCGTAGTGATGGAATTTCTAATTCTAAGGGTATAATGGCCTCAATGCCATATACTAGTAAAAATAGGGTTGCCCTAGTAGGTTTCCTAATGCTAGTTTGATAAGCCCATAAATCTAGAGGCAATTAAAGGTGCCAATCCTTGTGATTCTCCTTGATGATTTTCTTCAATATGGAATCTATAGTTTTATTAGAGGCATCTACCTTCCCATTTTCTTGCAGATAATATGGTGTTGCAAAGTTGTACTGAATGTTATATTTGTATGTTAAATCCTGCACATCTTTGTTCTTAAATGATGTCCCATTATCCGATATTATTTTGGATGGAATACCAAAATGACATATAATGTTATGGAGTATGAAATCTGTGATACAAGCTCCAATCACAGTGGTTAAAGGGATTGCTTCTACCCATTTGGTAAAGTACTCAATAGCTATTATAAATAATATTTTATAGCTTGAATATGGAGGAGATATCTTCCCAATTAGATCAAATTCCCACTAAGAAAAATGTGAAACTGATTGAATCGATTGCAAGGCCTGAGATGGTAGGTGTGAGAGATTGGCATGAAGCTAACACTTTACGCACTTTTTGATAAACACGTAGCAATACTTATCCATCATGGGCTAATAATAACCCATTCTAAGGATGAACTTGATGATAAACATGTCATTGAAATGGCCATCATAGGTATTGTCATAAGCTTTTAAAATTTCTAAAGCAGATTCTTGGGGCTCAATACAATGAAGGAGTCCATCATAGCTTTGATGATATTGGATATTTTATAGAAATACATACTTAGTCAAATTTTATTTAGATGATCATTTTGCAGCATGTGATAATCCCTTAGGGATACTACTAAGTTTTAGGTAATCTTTTAATTGGGTGAGCCAATCTTGCTAAGCTTGAGCTTCAACTATCTAAACAAATGATTCTCATTGTGATTTATTATGCACAAATGTATATTTGAAAAAACCTTATGATGAATGGTCGTGCCATTATTTGAAGGATCCTATGAGATCAAGGACCCCTAGGATGCCAATTTTAAAAGTCTTATGCCTTGCATAACCACTCATGATTTGGTTCTATCTAAATCATGTGGACTTATTCTTTATTGTGTGAAGCCTCACACAACATCACTAATTGCGAGAGTATTTTAACATGGGTGGTTGTAATATCAGTAAAATTATTATGATGGATTAAGGATCCCAAAGATGTCATTGTATCCATGAAGTGATTGGATGTACAAGGGATTGTCTCGATTTCGTACCATTACAGTTGGGATAATAATGTGTCCAAAAGCTCTTCATAAGCTTTCAATATGGGACATATGCATTGATAAATGTGTTTGACTTAGTTTACGATGAGCAAGGAGTCACCAAAGATATTAATATTTTTAATCTTCAAGGTGATAGCTTTTTGAAGACCTAAAATGAGAGCTCCTTGCAGTGTGAAAAATACAATCCATGCATCGCCCCCTTGCTCGCATTTGGAACCATTGAAGAATAAATTCATGTTTGCTTTATTTTTTTGTTCTTTAGGTTCAGGAGATTCTGACAGTATGAACATTGCATCATCGGGTAGTTCTATCATGAGAGGCTTGTCATCTTTAGAGGTACCTCTACTAACTGATCAAATATGACTTGATTTTAAATGGATTTTTGTTTGATGAATTCGAGATCATTTTTTTTCAATAGCATGATCCACTTTGCGGTTCACGTATTATAGTACGTGTGATTCATCATGTACCACAAAGGATTTTATTTTGATATGACATACATGGTATGACTTAACATGTAGTGGTGAATATTTTTGGTAGAAAACACCATTGCTAAGAAGAGATTTTCAATGTATGCATACTTTAGCTCTTAACTAACCAAGGTGCAACTAATGTAATGATAACTTGTTCTTTGTTCTCTTTGTTCTTTTGGGCTAACATGGTTCCCAGAGAAAAATATATGGCTGAAATATATAGCAAGAAAATTACACCTGGTCAAGGTCGAGCTAAAACTGGTAGTGTTTCCATGTATTATTTGATCTTATCAAAGGCCTTTTGACATTCTTCATCCCAATTGAATGGGACCCCTTGTGTAGCAATCAATTCATGGGTTGACATTTATCCGACAATTGTGGTTTGAAGTGTTTGATGGATGCTACCTTGTCTTGCAAGCTACACAAGTATTTAATGTTCTTAGGGGAAACATTTCTAGAATTGCTTCGACCTTTTCAAGATCTAATTTGATCCCTCTTTGAGAGACTATGAATCTCGAGAGTTTTCCTAATGTGACACTAAAAACACAATTCTTAGGATTCAGCCTAACATTATGCTCTATCAGGTGATCAAAGACTTTTCATACAATTGTTGCATGCTCTTCACGTAGTAAATATTTTATGAGAAAATCATATATGTAATCTTCTAGTATCTTATGCATGTAATCATTAAAAATATATGTCATGACCCATTGATAGGTTGCACTAGACTTTTTAAGACCGAATGGCATAACTTTATAGAAGAATGTTCCCCATGGTGTGGTAAAGGCTATCTTATGTTGGTCTTCAGGTTTGAACTGAATCTGATTGTAGCTTGAAAATCCATTCATAAGGAATAACATCTCATGACCAACAGTTACATCTACTAGAGCATTGATGTTAGGTAACAAGAATGCGTCCTTGGGAGTTGCTTTTTTTAAGTCTCTAAAATCCATACAAATATGGATATTTCCATCAATTTTTCCTATAGGTACCATGTTAGATACCCATTTCGAATAGTCGATGGGATGGATAAATTCCACATCCAACAATTTTTATAACTCATCCTTCACCATTAAGATGATTATTGGGTGTATATTTCTAAGCTTTTGTTTGACTGAATTCATATTAGGTTCTAAAGTAAGGTTATGTGTAACCAACTTCAGATCAAGACCCGACATGTCCTTGTATGACCAAGAAAATATGTTAGAATTTTATATCAAAAGAGGTATGAGGATGGCACACTCTTCAGGAGATAGACTCTCTCCAAATTATACTTTCTTAGGATTGTTAGGATCATTTCTAATATCCACATTGAAATTTTCCTCAATTGACATGTGGGATCTCACCTCAAGTTGATGAGGTGTAGGGATCAAGTGAATGTCATACACTAGGTTTGGATGATCTATCATATCAAATTTGACCTTAGCATTAGAGACATCTAGAGAATAACTTAGAGTGAAATACAATGGTTACAATATTTCTTCACATGTTAAGAACTCCTTAAATTATGGTGGCTATGCAACATGATCAAAGTCAATGGCCTCAAGGTTGAGATGCAATAGCATTGAGGGATCCCAAGGATTATAGAGTAGTGTTGTTAAGTTAATGGAAATCATGTTGATGGATTATTGGTGATTTCCATTACTGTAGGGGTAGGGCCTATAGATTAATGATTTTTCTAAATATTCTAGATGTGTATTATGAGGCACTGGGAAATCTGGGTCCACTCTAGGAGTAGATAGGATAATTTGGTCCTCAAGTAGGAGCAGTTGCCTCCAATTAAGCAGAGGAGGAAACACCCTATGATAGATGCCATATATGTTAACAAGGGGCCTAACTAGATCAATATATCTTGTATAGTTATTAAGACAATGAAGGTAGGTAGTACCTAAGTATGCAATTTTTTTTCATCCTCATACTCATTATCTTCTTCAATCCAATCATTTTCAAGAATATCATCAAGTTCAGATTCCTTTTCTTGATTGATCTTATTATATGATTTAGGAAGCTATATGGTAACCATTCTGATTGGGAAATTATCCCTCAATAAATGAGAAGGACTGAGGTTGGCATATTCATTCCTATCAATGTCTTACCTGAAGCCTAAGTTTAGGCATTGTAGGAAATCAACTAGAAGCTCATCTGGTACACAGATAGAGTATCCTAAACTGAATATATCTATAGGTAATTGATATTGCGGTTGATAGGGTGTCCTTTGAACCTGCTCATACATACTTAAGCCATTACCATACCAATGACAATGGTAGAAGTATATTAGAGTAAAATTTGGGTTTGACATATAGTAGATGTTTCTGGTAAATGGTTCATTATCATGATTGATACCAGATATTGATCTATGGCTTGGATAAAACCCCCATATATAAAATTTGTTTGGTTGGGCAGTATGCCTAGGGGTACCACTATTCCAATGGGAAAGGGAGGAGCATGAGATCTCCCCATATATTGCATGAACTCAATAATTTGTGTAAAAGTGAAATTTTGTACCAAATATTCGATGAGCCTAGGGTTGACTAAGTGAATAGTCACTTGGGGTGTGGATGACATTGTAGATGAAGTGGTTGATATTATGTTAGGTGACTCTTTCTCTTCCATGGAAATCATAATATCAATTGTATAAATGTTAGGGATGACCTCTGGAACATATGCTATGGGTACCTTCAACTTCTATTTGATCCAAGGATCATATGATGATGAAGATTTATCAGAAGTATCTACTAGTTTAGATGAATGTGGCGGTACTAAGGTGGATGGATTAGCATGTGTTAATTTAGATTGGACCTTTGTATGATTAATGGGAGAGCTAGGTCTAATATCTATATGCGTTGATGGTAATACAAACTCCCTCGGATTGCTAACCTGATTGACATATTCAAAGGGTTCATCATCTGAAGGGATGACATGAACCTATCCTTCATGCACATATTTTATACATTGATGTAAAATAGAAGGAACAAATTTCATGTATCATATCTAGGGACGATTGAGTAATATGTTGTATTGCATTGATCCTTCCAACATATGGCATAACATGAAAATGCTTTTTAGTCCCACATGAATAGGTAAGACTACAGTCCCAACCATTTAGCATAATGCATCATTGAATTATCACAATGTAAAAGTAGATGCCACTATGTGCGATGTTGGAAGGCTTAGATGTTCCAAAGAGATCATAGTTATTATGTTGATCGATGAGACTATATCAATCAACACTTGCTTGTATGGTATCTAGTTAATGTAAGAAATTATGTGTAACGGAGGATCCACTATGTGTAGACACCAAAACAGCACCAATCCGATTATGTGACAACAAGCACTGATCAAACTAACACACAGCCCCCAGGGCAGCCCCCAGAGGTCAAACAGTGGTTCTAACCACTCACACAGCAGTTTTGCAAGTCAAAAATCAATTTGGCACCTTTTAGACACTTTATTTCTTATTCGTCCCACCCAGGGACGAGTGCGGATTTGTACTCGTCCTACCCAGGGACGAGTGCGGATTGATACTCGTCTCACCCAGAGACGATTACCAGCGCTCGCTTCGGGGTGGGACGAATGTCAGGTTTGACCGGCAAAAAGTCAGATCTCGGCATATAACAACTCGTAACTGCCACTTAGCTTTTCCTGCATGACATAGGAGTGCGAGTGAGTTCTTTTGACAACTCATATCTGCCAATTGACTCTCCCTTCACCGCATGGGAATGAGAGTAAGCTTTTTAAGACAACTCGGATTTGCCACTTAGCTATCCCTTCATTGCATGGGAGTGCAAGTGAGCTTTTCTAAAACATACAAAGACATGCACAGAGACAGTTAAGAAGCCCTTGATCAAGAAGAAGTCTTCTTTTCACACAAAAGCATTCATGCAAAGAAACACTTTTGCATGTTAATTCAAAGAGACCCCTTGGGTCTATAAAATGGTGAGTTTCCTCACCCAAAAGATATACAGAGAAGGAGCATTTTGAGCGACGAAGTGCTGCTAATTCATTTACTTGCGATTTGTGTTTTCAACATCCATAATCTCTTAATCGAAAGAGAGGTTATTGGGTGACTTTTGAAGGCACGAATCAAGAACCAACACCGATTTTTTTGACCACAATATTCTACCAATTTGCCGACAACACATCACATCAGGTTTCGGACCCATCCTAAGCGGATTGGTGTCGAAGCAAAGTTTCACCCGTGGGTGGTTTGCCTTCGGGCACCCCTCCCGCTTTATTTCTTTTATAGTATTTAGCTAGTTTCATGTTTATGCTTTTGTCAAGTTTTCATTTCATTTAGATTCATTTTAACCATAGTTAGATTTATCTTTTATTTTTCATACACAGATGCTACTGATTCTTTGTTTGTTTCTTTGAACGCAGATTTGCAGCATTAGAGGAGCAACGAGGAATCTACCTTTACCAACGCAAGCGACGACGACGTTTTGGTTCGCCCATCTTATATGTGGGCACGCGGAAGAAGGAATTCTGAAACAAGTTGTAAAAGAGCAATATTTAACGCTCCTATCCCCTAAAAAGGAAGGAGACGCATTGTAACACGAATTTGCAAAGCATATCAATAAAAGGGCCGATTTTTATATTGCTTTAATATCTTGTGTTCATGTTCTTCCTTTTTATGCAATTTTCAATAACATAGGGTTTAAGCGTTATTTTAGTTTCATTTACATTGCAATTTTAGTTTATCCTTTTTGTTTCCGAAATCTCGTGTTTTCAATGGCGATCACGGTGGGACCTCTGTCCTCTATTTTTTTTTAGGTTAAATTACTGATCTAAAATTGCTTGTTTTTTTTATAGGTACCTATTTTTCAACATCAGACTGTTATTCGTCTCTGCAAGTGACGATTACAGAATTGGTATTCGTTCCACCCCGGGACGAATAAACTATTCGTTTCACCCTGTGACGATTACGGTTCTGATATTCGCCTCACCCAGGGACGAGTATAATTCTGTGCAATTTTCAGAGCAAATCAGAAACATCCGATTAGGCAGAGAAGAGGTAGGGGTTTTTACAGCTTCTATCAAATTTCTGTTTTTCTGTTTTCTGGTTTTCGATTTTGTATGGCTTAGGGAAAGATTTCTTTTCGTTTGCCTGTTTCAATTTTGCAAAATTAAAATGAACCCCACACATCACGTGGTATTTTAAACCAAGGCGTTGGTCGTAAAACCCCAACCCTTGAGCAAGACCAAAGGTGGATTCCATTATCACTTTGGCTTGAGATATTGCATCCATTACCTCGATCGCGATTGTTGCTAGACGTAAATCCCGACGAAAGCCGACCGAGTGTAGCTTGGGGTGATTCCCAAGCACGCGAGGATAAGTCTTCTATGGTAGGTGTCATAAACAGAGCGATTCCCCTTCCGTACCGCCTATGTTCCACGTATCATCTCGCTCTCACGTACCTATAGTCTCCCTCACGTAAGGGCGGGTATATAGAGAGGTTGGTATATCGGTCCGGCAATGGTATATTGAAGGGGCGACCATTTTGGGAGTCATAAGAGCCTTCATAATTGCATTTAAACGTTTCACAAAAATTTTCAAAAACAAAACAAACAACAAAAACACACTAAACCAGATTTAGGGCACACTATTAATCTTTAAAAGAGATAATCATTGCTTGTGTGTGTGTATGCTATTTTCTGTTTAGACAAAAAAAAATCATAAAAAGAATTTTTGCATTTTTAGGTTAGCATTACCATGGTGAATACTCGTAGCCAAGCCCAATCACGGGCAGAAGCTGCAGAAAATGCACCAAGAGAGACAAATCGTCTCCGATATAGCCTTGAAGACTTAGTCATCCCGCCTCGACGGCAGGGTATACCAGTTAGTTCACACCATGCAGAACATGGCTCTAGAGGCCCCTCCTTGAGGGGCACTCCAACCCATACAGTTATAGAACATGGTTCTAGAGGCCCCTCCTTGAGGGGCTCTCCAAGTCAGGCCTTCAATAGACGAGAATTTAGAACCCCTTCCCTAAGGGAAACTCATGAGCAACAAGAATCTTTTCAAGACAATAACCTATATATACCACCTGGTCTAAGCACGAGGCCTCCTTTGGAAGTTCATTTTGGATGGCCTAGTGATGAAGCATTGTGTACTGCTATGGAACAACAAAGGGTCCAAAAGGAAGAACCATATGATTTTGTGGTTCCTAATTTACCCCCAATTAATGTCGGACATAGTAGACCATATCCGGAACATCAAGTTCTCCCGACAAGGCAAGACAATTCTGCCCGCACTTTTTATGCATATCATAGAGAGAGAGAGGAAGATCACTACATTCCTCCAGAACAGTATCCAGTGCCGAAACGATGCACGTCTGCACCTGCTTTATATCCAGATCGCTTATTGAGACCAGAGTTTCAAGTTAATGCGGCCAACCTCGACAGAGGGAAGCAACATATAGGGGTCTCAGAGCACCATGATCGAAACAGATATGTAGGAGAGACATCTAGGCCTATTAAACAAGAGACAATAGAACAAAATGACTTGGCATTTACACAACTAGCCACCCGCCAAGCACAAATCACGCGGCTTAGGCAAGAACAACAGGAATTAGAACATTTGTGTCGCCTTGATCAAGAGCGCATTCAGCGTCAGACAGCTGAATTGCTTCACAACCATGCGCCTGAGAAGGCCCCAGTCCCTCGCGCACAGCAATCTGAGATGTATGTGAGGCACAACCCCTTAGTGCGAGACAGGTCTCCATGACTTCAGCAAGCACTGCCTCCAAGACCTCTTAGACCTGAGCGGGAGGCCATTCCCCGCAACCATGATGGGTATCCTCCGCGGGCACCCGTCCATGTTTACAGGCCTAGGCCAAACACTCCTCAAGAAGATTATGAGGATTATTACCAAGAAGAAGAGCGGGCTGAAATGCCCTATCAAGGCAGAAGGGATGCTACCCATTTATCCATTCAAAGGCCTCAAGTTCCCCGCAACCCACAGCGGGAACCAACCAAGGAGGAGGAGATTACGTCCTCTGATGCATACAAAGTGTTGTTAGAATGCTTAGAGACTATGGAACTCAAGACTGTTGGGCCCCAAAAGCCTACCTTACGCCAACTCCGTAGTCATCCGATGCATCCATCAGTGCCAGCACCTCCATACCCCGAACATTTCAAGCTGCCCCAGTTGGCACTCTTTAAAGGGGATGAGGATGCTCAAGAGCATGTGACGCGATTTTTGAGCCAATGCTTTGGTATACAAGACAATGATGCATTGCTATTGAGAACATTCATAACCACATTCGCAGGATCTGCCTCGGATTGGTTTACCCATCTACCGAAGCATAGCATCTACAACTTGGATCAACTAGTGGACGCGTTCCTAGAACGTTTTGCTTTCAATACAAAGAAAAAGGCGTCACTCAGTGATCTAGCTAGCCTCAAACAATATGAGGAGGAGTCTATGGTAGCATATGGGAATCGGTGGAGGACGGTGCTTTCAAAGTTGTCCTACCTCCCTCCTATGTCCGACCTAACTCAAATGTTCGCAAAGAGTTGTTTGCGATCGATCTCTGTGCTATTGCAGCTGCAGCAATACGCCACTTTAGAAGAAGCTCTGGCGCAAGCTAGACGTATCGAAGAGATCAAGATACAGGATGGCAAAATTGCCAAGCCTAAGAAAAAAGAGTGGAACAAGAGCACCAAAATAGGGAATACGCAATAGAAACCCGCCGCGGTCAATCAAGTTGCTATTAATGCCCCTACGCCTGCCCAAGCAACACAGCCTCCAAAGGCTAATTATCAGGCGGTGCCTCACAATAATTATGAGAAAGATAACAAAAAGCAGGATCAAAATCAACAGCGTCACCCCAAGCGACAATTTACACCATACACTGAGTCTAGGGATTCCTTGTTTGACCGTTTGTCAGCGGCAAACTTGATTAATCTGCCAGATATTCCAACAATTGATCCCAATGCGCCAAAGCCTAAGGGGTATAGAGAGGATCTTTTCTGTAGATTCCATAGAAGGAAAGGGCATGACCTTAATGTCTGTTGGACGTTTAAAGGTTTAGTGCAAGATCTCATTGATAATCACACATTGGTAGTGGATAACCCCATCGCACCCAACAACCAACAAATGGGTGTTTTCAAAGATCCTTTACCCACACATGATGCACAAACAAAACCTCTGCATGTCAACGAAGTGCAACAGAGTTGCCCCATGGAGGGGTATGTTGGGATGATTAGCATTGTGACAAGAAACAAGAGACACCCAGGAGTTGTCCCCGCGACGACCACTAGGGAAGTTCCATCCACGTCACAACATCAACCGAATCCTACACAGTTGCCCCCGCCTAGACCAAGTGGCCACGATTCGAACTAGACTTACTCAAAGTCTACGGACCACATCGGCTAGGCTCTCCATTTATGAGCTTATTCAACAATCGGTGCCCCATCGGGAAGCTCTTATGGAGATATTAAAGGCAATTGAATTGCAACCCCACGAAGCGGATTCGTTCAACAATTTTGTGGGGCATGTCAAAAAGTGTACTGAACCAGTCATTACCTTCGGGGAAGATGAGCTAAAAACTATGATCTGGAGATGTAGCGGATCCACCCCCGCACGTTATTGCGCGGGTCAACGGGACTCCATACAAACGGGTGTTGATAGACACTGGTTCGTCCAGTAACCTTATTACAACCGCTGCACTGAAACATTTGAAACTACCAGCCTCTCACATTGCACCTTCCACTTATACCCTTCGAGCATTTAATGATGCGATATGCTCGACAGTTGGCACAATTGTCCTGCCCATACAAGTGGGACAAAAGACCATTCATACGTTGTGCCACATTTTAGAAGGTGAGATGGCTTACAATATCTTGCTTGGGCGGCCTTGGATCCGGGATATGAAGTGTGTCCCTTCAATTGCTCATCAATGTTTGAAGTATACATTTGAAGGACAAGTGCACGTGGTCCCCACAGATTTGGAACCTTTTAAGTATTGCAACTCAGTGCAAATCATGCCGCAGTCGACCCTTCCTTCAACGCATGTGGATTTCCAGTTAAATCCATCTAAACAGGGTCCGACTAAGCAAGAATCTCCATCACCAAATCAATCAAATTCTCAGGCGGGATCATCTTCTTCATCCAGTCCTCCCACAAC
Organism: Wollemia nobilis; assembly: GCA_028583015.1. Lineage (NCBI taxonomy): Eukaryota > Viridiplantae > Streptophyta > Pinopsida > Araucariales > Araucariaceae > Wollemia > Wollemia nobilis. Next base: position 3,121,320 of record JAQPPZ010017077.1, on the reverse strand, counting down.
GATGCCACCTACGGTGGCCACTCCAACGGACAAAGGAAAGAAGCCCCTGGAAACGGAACCACCTTTAGTCTCCAACATCTCTACAGAAGAGACGCCTAATAGAATGGAAGTTGAGACGCCTAGTTCACCCCACATGGAGTGGACTCAAGGAGAACTCCCATTCGCTTCCCCTCAATCGCCAACGATTACTGTTGAGATGTCTAACACGGGCATGGGGGAGTACATAGTGCGCAATGTTGTTGCAACGCCCACACTTCAGTCTATGCAAGACATGGGAAGACCTCGACTCCCCATAGGCTCCGTGGTTCCTTTAGGCTACCCACCTAATCAGACAAACTTTATTTTTGGGGGCCTGGATCATGGTGTTGAACCTTCCCAAAAAGAAGAGGAAGATGAAGATCCCTTTGTGGAAGATGTCAACTATCTGGCTAACCCAGACTTCGCATTACGATATCTTAGCCAATGCAATTGGCATGGATACGGGTTAGGCCGGTATGAACAAGGAATGCGTGTTTTGTGTCAACCAAGATACCAAATGCCTTATGACAAGTCAGGAGTAGGGTTTAATCACCCTTTGCCCCTCGACATCTTGGTCGAAAACATGCAAGGCCTAGGGATAGGCAACAAGGATGGGTTGGCATCAGATCCATATGCCAATCCAAATACAACTTATACATTGGGGGATTATTTCCCATTACAAACAAATAACCTTGTTGACCTCAACAACCCTTTCCCTACGGCTGAACAAGGAGAAACCTCATGGACTCACCCACAAGGGGAAGATGGACAAGACCACGAAGGGTCTTCTGAAGATGAGTCGAAGTATGATCATTCGCATGAATATCCAATGAATGACGATCAGGAAGACTTCTTGATGATGTTCCCATTGAATGATCCTAGTGAGCATAGGCTACCTCAACAACAACAAAATCCTTTGGACATAGATGACATGTTTGAACACTTACACATAGATCCAAGACCTAGGAGGCATTTCAACCTGGCGTAGTTATAGCAATTATTGCACCCGCCACTCCAGGCATACAGCGAGCATCTTTCGCCTGGAGACCCTATCAAACCATCTGTACCTAGGGCAGACCTTGTTTGCAGGTCCGTGCATAGGGCTGATCCCTTTGTGCCAGTGCCTACAGAGCCAGATCCAAAGCACCAAGAACATCTAGAATGTCAGAGTTGTCACATTTGCGGTAATGGAGATTACAATCATTTCATCAACATGGTCTCCATTGACTTGACCGCCCCCATCCATGATCCAGCCAATCCAACATGATTATTGCATCTAGACATAGAAGCTATTGATTGGGATCACGCTGACACACCACCATCTCCATCAGAGTATTGGCCTTGCGGTGGGATGTTTCATTTCACTCCAGGACAGACTCAGGATGTCTTCCATGCTGAAGAGGAACTTGACGTTCCTAATGATGATCTTAATTCAGCAAACGATATCCATCTGATCCCAATTCCACACCAGTTGGAAGATGGATCCCATATGTCAGTTGAAGCAATGACTGATGTAGACATCGGCACAGATCCAATGAATCCATGGATTCTCAAGCTGGGGGTAAGTCTTTCCCCCGAAGAGCGAGCCGATTATGTTGCCCTTCTTAAGGAAAAGAAGGAGGTTTTTGCATGGTCATACAAGGATATGCCGGGACTAGACCCACAACTAGTCACGCACAATTTAACGCTTGATCCGACAATCAAGCCAGTCAAGCAAAAACTACGCAAGATGCATCCAAAAGTGGCCTTAATGGTAAAATATGAGTTACAAAAGTTGTTGGATGCCCAATTTGTCATCTGTGTGGATTATCCGCCATGGTTGTCTAACATGGTTCCTGTCAAGAAGCCCGACGGGAGGATTCGCATATGCACTAATTTTTGAGATCTTAACAAAGCGAGTCCTAAGGATGATTTTCCCTTGCCGAGCATCGACGCGTTGGTAGACGCTACAACGGGCCACGAAATGCTTTCCCTTATGGATGGTTTCTCAGGATACAATCAGATTCGTATCAATCCTGAGGACCAACTAAAAACGGCATTCACAACGCCTTGGGGGACATTTTGCTATAAGGTCATGCCTTTTGGCCTTAAAAATGCCGGAGCCACCTACCAACGTGCCATGACATACATCTTTCATGATTACATGCACAAAACTTTGGAAGATTACATGGATGATTTGTTGGCCAAATCTCTTTTGCGCCCAGATCACATCGGTGACTTGAGTAAGGTCCTTGATCGCCTCATTGAGCATAAAGTCAGACTAAACCCCAAGAAGTGCATCTTTGGCGTCACCTCTGGAAAGCTCTTGGGTTTCATAGTCTCCAAACGAGGAATTGAGGTTGATCCAAACAAAGTCAAGGCAATCCTTGAAATGCGTCCCCCAACCACCATCAAGCAGCTCAGGAGTCTACAGGGAAAGGTTGCATCGATCAAGCGCTTCATAGCATAGTTATCTGACAAATGCCGACCCATGAATAAATTATTGCATAAGGGGGTCACATTTCATTGGGATGACGAGTGCCAGTCAGCCTTTGACGACATTAAATAGTACTTGGCTTCGTCGCCAATATTGGCACCACCTAGACCAGGAGTGCCATTCTATTTATACATCTCAGCCACTGAGGTGGCACTGGGCGCCATGTTGTCCCAGAAAAATGAACTTCACAGAGAACAGGCTACATACTATCTTAGCCGCACCCTGGTCAGTTATGAACTTAACTATGCATATGTTGAAAAGCTCTGCTTGGCAGTGGTGTTTGCTACCAAAAAGCTACGCCACTACATGCTTAGTAATAAGACGTATGTTGTGTCTAAGGAGAATCCATTGCGATACATGATGAGTCGTACTTATCATAGTAGCCGCACGGCGAAATGGATCATGTTGTTGACGGAGTTTGACATAGAGTTCATTGGACAAAAATCTATAAAAGGTCAAGTCATCGCCGATCAACTAGCTGAGGCTCCTCTTGAAGACGATCAGCCTCTGACTTTTGAACTACCCGATGATGGGGTCTTCCATGTTTCGGAGTCGCCAGATTTTGATGAGCCTGAGTCACAGGTCGACATAACCCTATTCTTCGATGGTTCTAAATGTGAGCAAGGGGGTGGTGCGGGAATTGTATTCTTCACTCCACAAGGTGCTCCAATGCCCTTGTCATTTAAATTAGACTTCCCATGCACCAACAACAATGCAGAATACGAAGCCTTGCTCATAGGTCTTCAGACAGCAATCACCATGAACATTAAACGATTGAACATCTTTGGTGATTCGTTGTTAATTGTCAATCAAGTAAAGGGGATATACCAATGTAAATGTCCAGTTTTGCGGTCTTATAAAGTCCTTGTGGACAAATTCCTGGCACAACTTGAATGGTATGACATCGAGGCACTCCCTCGATCATCAAATCATTTTGCGGATACTATGGCCTCCTTGGGGTCACTCATCCCGCAAGACCCTTCTGGTGAAATGACAACCATTCAGGTTACAACATTATCGCAATCTACGATGGAGCGTGCAAGCTCTGATCTGACGCCAGGAATCCACATGATCCAGATTGAACCATCTCCGGATAAGTTCTCTCGAATTCGAGATTGTTTGATTCAAGCCAACTGGGGGTCCTTGTTCTCCCCGACCCCTCTTACTAGCAACACCACGTTGTTTTTACAAGTTCTTTCCTGCTCAACTTTTGTTCGGGATAGACTTCAAGAGGGATTGGCCGTTCATACTATCGAGGTTTCTGATCAGCAAGATTGGTACACACCCATTCGGGATTACCTCAAGCTAGGTAATCTCCCACTTGGATTGACACAAGCCACGAAAAGATCATTCAAATAGAAAGCGGCAAAGCATGTCTTGTTAGGAGACATTTTGTATCGTCAAAATTATGAAGGAATCCTCCTTCGTTGTTTGGACCAACAAGAGTCCGCTTGGGCGATCACCCAAGCTCACGATGGTACATGTGGTGGCCACTTCAGCGGTATGGCCATCGCAAAGCGCATTCTTCGCATGGGTTATTATTGGCCATCTTTAGAGCGAGATTGTTGCGCATATGTGAAGAAGTGCGTGAAGTGTCAGCACCATGCTAATTTGACACACGTACCTTCTCAGGCCTTGCAACCGATCCAATCGGTTTGGCCTTTTTTGTAGTGGGGCTTTGATCTAATTGGAAAGATCTCCCCTGCGTCGTCTGGTCATCACACGTTTATTTTAACGGCCACAGAGTACTTTACCAAATGGGTGGAAGCAATTCCGCTGACCACTACGACTGGAGCCCGCATTGCGGAGTTTATTTTACATAACATCATATGTCATTTTGGTATTCCATCCAAAATAGTCTCGGATAATGGGACACCATTCAAGAATAAAGATGTGCGTGCTTTGACCACAAAGTACAAGATTCAACATAGCTTTTCAACACCCTATTATCCGCAGGCAAATGGGCAAGCAGAGGCGTCAAACAAAATGCTAGTCGCCATTCTCAAAAAGATAGTTGCAGACAATCATAAAGACTGGCACATTCAGATCCCGCTTGCCCTATGGGCTTATCGCACCAGCATTCGAACGCCCACTAGGGCAACTCCATTTTCGTTGGTGTATGGCTCCGAGGCAGTCATGCCTTTTGAGTTGGAAATTCCTTCCCTACGCATTTCAATGCAAGAGTTCATCGATGATGACACTGCGCAGCAAGCCCGATTAGATCAACTGACGTTGCTCGATGAACGACGCGTTAATGCTCTCGAGCATTTGCGTATCTATCAAGAGCGACTTAAGAAAGCATACAACATGAAAGTCCACCTTAGGGAATTTTAGGTTGGTGACTTGGTCTTAAAAGAGAACCAACAAAATTCTAATTTGTCGTCCCATCTACGGGACAAGTTCACAGCAAACTGGTTAGGTCCTTACATCATTGATAGTAAAATAGGACCCGGAACATACCGGCTTGCCTCTCTTGAAGGAATCAAGGAAACAGAACCCTTGAACATCATTCATTTGAGGCCATTCCACAGCTAGAGAGCCATAGTCCAACAAAAAGCTCCAAGGATTACCACAATCGCTTGGTCAACCCAAAAAGCTCCAAGGATTACCACAATCGCTTGGTCAACCAAAGTCCAAGGATTACAAATCTTGGTCAACCCAAAAGCTCCAAGGATTATCACAATCGCTTGGTCAACCCAAAAGCTCCAAGGATTATCACAATCGCTTGGTCAACCCAAAAGCTCCAAGGATTTTCATAATCGCTTGGTCATCCCTAAATGCCCCAAAGGTATCTATAAACCCTTTGGTCAAACCAAAAGCTCCAAGCGTTACCATTACTGCTTGGTCAACATAAATATTCAAAAATCAACAAAAACAACACAAAAATCAAAAATTACAAAAACAATTGCATTTCAATTCCATGCATTCTCAAAAAAAAAAAACAATCAAAATTACAAAAACAATTGCATTCCAATTCCATGCATTCTCATAAAAATCAAAATACAAAAATATAGGTTACATTAAGCATTGCATCCATACATTGCATACTTCGCTAGGTCATACAAGTCAAAAGCACCATAGGCTGTCATTATTTGGCAATTCCATCATTTCCACCTCCGATCCATTTTCATAAACGCTTACATCCAGCATATCACCCTTTTATTTTAGCATCGTCAGTTGTCGCCTAATGTATATAGGGTTTTCGTCATTCAGATGTCTTTAAATTTCTAGCCAATAACTGTACACAGTTAAGCAGATTTTACACGGGAAAGTTTTACTTGGATCCCACCTTGGTACGTAGCATCCCAACACAAATTAACACACATAAAATAATTCCTAAGTTGTGTGAACGAAAGATGAAACCTGCACCGTAATCCCGGTTACCATAAGCGAAACGGCTATCTTGCTTATCCCCCTATGCGAATGACCTTAGGAATGCTGAGAGTTGGCAAAAGGACAAGCATCCTCCCTACCCAATTCCCCATGAATCCCAAGTTCTCAAAAGTTGCAAAAACATCAAAAATTTGCAAAACGTCAAAACACTAAAATTTGACATCCTACAGTGCACACATCAAAAGGCACAAACAATAGTGATTCTCGTCACTCCATATTCAAAATCCCTTGCTCAAAAAAAAAAAAAAAAGATGAGTACTATCATAAAAATAAACAGTGATTTTATCACTATAAAGAGCAAGTATCCCAATACACTTGAAGAAAAGAAGGGAGTCGAACTTGAATCCCTGGAACTCTCAGTATTTCGACAGGTCATGAGGCAAGCTTCAGTACCGGTTTGGTTGATAGCCTATTGGTCACTGGCGGTAAACCTCCCGCATGACGATATATCTGTCACATTAACTTGTGTGCAGATCAATGTTTGCATGTGGATGAGCTAGCTTATGGTATCCTAGATAACATCATAGATAAATCTGACTAAATACAATAAAGGAGTTAGTGGAGCTAATTAGGTGATCCTCAGTACAGGTTCGGTTGAAAGCCCATCTGGCACTGGCGGTATCCTGATGAATAACACATAAATGAACTCAATTGCACACACAGGGATGTGAAATAACTTGGTTAAATTCAAGTCGAATTTATACCTTGTTCAAAAAGTCTTGCGAGATAAATGTACAGTCTTGGCTAGTTAGTTAAAATATCTGAATCTCAGAAAAGCTTAACTACATTTTCAAATTACCGATACATTTCATTCCGTACATCACCATAAAAAAAACAACAACAATAGACAAAATACAAAAACAAAGTTTTCACATGCACAAGCATTCCACAAAGTTATCCCATTACTATAGCAAGTCAATCCAATCTTGTACAGTCTATGGTGCATCGACAAATCATCAATAATTCATTTCATTCATTCCATATGCATACATCATACAAATTAGAATCATCGCATTCATAAATCGCATATGCATACATCAATGTAAAAACATGTACATAAAAATAAATCATGAAAAATGATAAACACCAAAAAGAATCATCTGTATATATATCATAACAAAAATTGCCCACAGGCTACAATGCACTGGTCCTCGGACCTCCCTCCCATCATCCAAAATCTCAAAACCCCCAGCCTAGGGCGTCGGCCACCATGATCATGCAGGATCGGTGCGACGAGAGCTACCCCCTACGGTATCCGTCCTCTGAGACCTCTCAGGGCGACTGCTCGCCCCTACATCCCGACCACTCGCACCTCCCTCCTCTCGTCGCCTGTATCGAGATGATGCCGACTGCTCCGTCCCGCTATCTCTCATCCTGTACGACGAGCCACTAGCCGGAGGCTCTGGTATTCGCCCACCCAGGTGGATAATCTCACCCTCCATCTTCGATCGATGCCGCCCCCACTCTTCCTCCCATCGCCTCCACTCGGCCTCTCGCCTACGGTAGTACGCGATGGCATCATCACGCTGTGCTAGCTGCACCCGTAGGAGATCCCTCTCCCATGCAGCATCCGTATCCCCCACCTGCTGGTGAGACGTAGCCCCTGCGCTCTCCCGCCCTGCCAACTGTGTCCGTAGGAGATCCCTCTCCTGCGTCATCTCTACGAGCTCTCCATCCCGCCTTCGTAGCAACCCCGTCAGTCGTGCTACCTCAGCGTGCAACCCCGCCTCTGTCTCCCCTGACCTAGCCTGCTCTGGAGCATCCTACATCTCTGGCTGCTCCTCCTCCTCAACATCATCTCCTACATCTGCCACCTCCACCATCTCCACATCCGTAGGAGCTCCCCAACCCTCTCCTGGTGCCTCCGCACCCTCTCCGCCTCCCGCTGCCTCCTCTCCTCCCAATGGTCCCTCACCTCGCCACTGTCGCAGCGTCCACCACTCCTGATACTCGATCGTCACTCCGACGTCATCTACGTCCGAAATGTCCAAAATTGTATCAGACTCCTCCCCCAATGGCTCGAGGATCGGCGCAGCTAAGGTCCTCTCATCACTCCGATGCCGATAGACCATGGGTTCCCCAGGCAACCCCTGGCGTACCCCAAACTATCGTGTCACTCGGAGGTAGTGGAAGTACTCCTGCTCTGTCCCATGCCGCCCAATCACCCATCTCCCCCTCCGAACCCGCCGAAGCCAATCATCCACCTCTGGCCATGCGGGACAATCCCGATATGGCCTCCATACCACATCTCCGGGAGTCAGTCATGCCAATGCATCTCTGTAATGGTCTACGTCTCCCGCAAACCGTCGACTCTGCCCTCGCTCCTCCGATCGATACCATAGAGCACCATACCCAATGTCCCTGTCCACCATGTCAGCTCGGGTAGTCCAGGGTAGCCCTCGTGGCCGCTCTACGGCTATATGCTGCCAGGCCCAACACTGCAACAAGAAACTGCACCCAATCCCCTTTCGCCTCCGACAGCGGACCTCATACAACTCATCATACAACTGCGCCAAAAGCGTCTGGCCCCATCTCATAATCACCGGCTCTATCATCGGGAAATCCACTAGCTGCCACACTACCTCCAATAGGTTCCATGGGAACCTCGCTCCTGACGAGTCTGGCAGGAGCATGTTGGAAATGAGGCTCATGAGTAATGCATGCCTCACTCCCAACATTCCCCTCACGTACCAATATCGTACCAAAATCCCCCCAATATGACAATCCAACTCCGCCCTCTCCAACGAGGTCATCCCATCATCATCCTCTCCATATCCAAAATACCGCGTCAGTACAGCCGTCCTCTGGCCTCGTGGAGTCGTCCGAATGGGAACCCCGTCTATCGAAATCCGAAGAATCCGATACACGTCCTCTAAGGTGACTGTCATCTCCCCTGTCGAAATATGGAAGGTGTTCGTCCGAACATCCCATAGGCCGATCAATGCTGTAATGTATGCCCGATCCGCCACAACTGCATCCAACCGAGCCACATGCTTGAGCCCTAGGGCATCAAGCCAATCCCAGTCCTCAGCTGTCAATGCCTCGCGGGCATTAGAAAAAATCGTCGGCACCCGATGTCGACTCTTCACCACCTGCACATCACAGAAAACAATAAACATCAAAAACATGCATCAAATTACCATCACATGTACAAAAATGCATAACTATACAGTAACATCTTTCATTCACATGTACATCCAAAAAAAAAAAATTCAGTTTTCATCTTACATTTCATCAAAAACAACAAAAATTTGACATGGTTTACCTAAGTTTACCATTTCAACCAAAAAATTCATCTTTCATTTCATCAAAAAACGACAAAAATTTGACATGGTTTACCTACGGTTTTACCTAAGTTTACCATTTCAACCAAAAAATTCATCTTATTTCTCAAAATTCTTTCCATTTCCTTTAATTCATCTTTAATTTCATCAAAAAAAAAAAATTTGACATGGTTTACCTAGGTTTTACCTAAGTTTACCATTTCAAAAAAAAAAATTCATCTTTCATTTCATCAAAAACGACAAAAATTTGACATGGTTTACCTACGGTTTTACCTAAGTTTACCATTTCAAAAAAAAATTCATCAATTTTTCATCTTTAATTTCATCAAAAAAGACAAAAATTTGACATGGTTTACCTACGGTTTTACCTAAGTTTACCATTTCAAACAAAAAAATTCATCCATTTTTTATTTTTAAATTTCATCAAAAAATGACAAAAATTTGACATGGTTTACCTACGGTTTTACCTAAGTTTACCATTTCAAACAAAAAAATTCATCCATTTTTCATTTTTTTTCATCAAAAAAGACAAAAATTTGACATGGTTTACCTACGGTTTTACCTAAGTTTACCATTTCAAAAAAAAATTCATCAATTTTTCATCTTTAATTTCATCAAAAACGATAAAAATTTGACATGGTTTACCTACGGTTTTACCTAAGTTTACCATTTCAAACAAAAAAATCATCAATTTTTCATTTTTAAATTTCATCAAAAAAAACAAAAATTTGACATGGTTTACCTACGGTTTTACCTAAGTTTACCATTTCAAACAAAAAAATTCATCCATTTTTCATTTTCTAATTTCATCAAAAAAGGACAAAAATTTGACATGGTTTACCTACGGTTTTACCTAAGTTTACCATTTCAAACAAAAAAATTCATCCATTTTTCATTTTCTAATTTCATCAAAAAACGACAAAAATTTGACATGGTTTACCTACGGTTTTACCTAAGTTTACCATTTCAAACAAAAAAATTCATCAATTTTTCATTTTTAATTTCATCAAAAACACAAAAAATCGACATGGTTTACCTACGGTTTCGACATAAGTTTACCATTTCAAACAAAATAATATTTTTTCAGCCATTTTCCATTTTTAATTCCATAAAATTATCACAAAAATATGGGCATGGTTTACTTATGGTTTCGACCTAAGTTTTCCCATTCACATAAAAAACAAAGCATTTTTAACCATGGTTACCCTAAGTGTTACTCTAAGTTTCATTTTGGGTTTATCCTATGGTTTTCCATCTAAGTTTCCATCGGTTTGCATCCATGTTTCATTTGGTTTCATTCATTTACCTTTTAATTTAATTAATTAAGGTTTCATGCTTTAAACAAACGAAAAACAACATAAAAACACATTTGCATTTTTCAAATTCACAATCGAGGAGATAGTGCACTTACTGGTCTCGCCTCGGCTCCGCCGCTCGACGACCCGGTCTATGCACTCATGGTGGCTGGAAAATCCGGCAGCGCTTCGCGTCGAGAAAATCTACCTCCTCCTCCCCAGAGCTCCAAATCGCAATCGATGAACAGTGCAAATGAGCCAAATCCGTCATTTTCGCATATTTATACTTTTTTCCAGCTGGTAATCGTCCTTGACCGGGACGAGCGCTTTTTGGCGCGCTCGTCCCACCCCAGGACGAGTACCACCATGGCGCACTCGTCTCACCCCCGGACGAGTACCATCACGGCACTCGTCCCCCCCGGGACGAATAAAAAAAAAAAAAAAATCAAAAATAACCAACACATAAAAATGACAAATGCCAACAAAACCACTAAAAATTGCCTGGACAAAAGTGCTCTTGCACTTAACCTCTTGGCATAAGAAAACTGATGTCGGGGTCTACCTTGTCGTTATCCTACTCCCTAAGAAGGCTACCATAGCCGGACCGCTCCACGGGAAGACGGATTTTCGCCAATGTTAACCCCAAATGGCATCCCAAAATGGGTTCACACCCACCAAAAATAGGTCAAAACAATCGGGAAACTGCTCGAGCATGCTTAGCGGTAAACCATCTAAAGGCACCCTTGCACAAGTCATCTTGGGTCAAGCGACTCGTCGCTTTTCTCATGTCGGTCATTCCCTCATCGATTCGTCGCTTGAGGGGGTAGTCACACTTAGTTGCCAATCAACACCAATATACCCAGTCTTGGAAATGACACGCATTCAAAGGATCATTGCAAAAGACAATCGCGCCCCTGCTTGGGGCAGCAAACAAGCAATTATCACCAACCGATCATATACTTGGCATTCGTGAATCATGAACTCAAGGTTCCCACAACAAAAGGTTGCGCCCTTTGCCTATTCATGACTGATCAATGTCTAAGTTCAAGTAATACCTCACCGAACCAGGTTAATACTTGATTTGAGTTCCTTAGCTCGTCAGAAGCAAGGATTCAAGAATGCGTGCCCTTTCCATACTTGGGGCATCAAGAGTTGGTTAGGTTACTGAGAAACCCTAATCATTAGTGCTTTGGTTATATATTTTTGCTCAACACTGCACCATGTGCAGCGCTTCCCAAAAAGGGGCATCTGTAGACACCAAAACAACACCAATCCGATTATGTGACAACAAGCACTGATCACACTAACACACAGCCCCCAGGGCAGCCCTCAGAGGTTAAACAGTGGTTCTAACCACTCACACAATAGTTTTGCAAGTCAAAAATCAATTTGGCACCTTTTAGACACTTTATTTCTTATTCGTCCCACCCAGGGACGAGTGCGGGTTTTTACTCGTCCTACCTAGGGACGAGTGCGGACTGATACTCGTCTCACCCAGGGACGATTACCAGCGCTCGCTTCGGGGTGGGACGAATGTCAGGTTTGACCGACAAAAAGTCAAATCTCGGCATATAACAACTCATAACTGCCACTTAGCTTTTCCTGCATGACATAGGAGTGCGAGTGAGTTCTTTTGACAACTCATATCTGCCAATTGACTTTCCCTTCACTGCATGGGAATGAGAGTGAGCTTTTTAAGACAACTCAGATTTGCCACTTAGCTATCCCTTCATTGCATGGGAGTGCAAGTGAGCTTTTCTAAAACATACAAAGACATGCACAGAGACAGTTAAGAAGCCCTTGATCAAGAAGAAGTCTTCTTTTCACACAAAAAGCATTCATGCAAAGAAACACTTTTGCATGTTAATTCAAAGAGACCCCTTGGGTCTATAAAATGGTGAGTTTCCTCACCCAAAAGATATACCGAGAAGGAGCATTTTGAGCGACGAAGTGCTCCTAATTCATTTACTTGCGATTTGTGTTTTCAACATCCATAATCTCTTAATCGAAAGAGAGGTTATTGGGTGACTTTTGAAGGCACGAATCAAGAACCAACACCGATTTTTCTGACCACAATATTCTACCAATTTGCCGACAACACATCACATCAGGTTTCGGACCCATCCTAAGCGGATTGGTGTCGAAGCAAAGTTTCACCCGCGGGTGGTTTGCCTTCGGGCACCCCTCCCGCTTTATTTCTTTTATAGTATTTAGCTAGTTTCATGTTTATGCTTTTGTCAAGTCTTCATTTCATTTAGATTCATTTTAACCATAGTTAGATTTATCTTTTATTTTTCATACACAGGTGCTACTGATTCTTTGTTTGTTTCTTTGAACGCAGATTTGCAGCATTAGAGGAGCAGCGAGGAATCTACCTTTACCAACGCAAGCGGCGACGACGTTTTGGTTCGCCCATCTTATATGTGGGCACGCGGAAGAAGGAATTCTGAAACAAGTTGTAAAAGAGCAACATTTAACGCTCCTATCCCCTAAAAAGGAAGGAGACGCATTGTAACACGAATTTGCAAAGCATATCAATAAAAGGGCCGATTTTTATATTGCTTTAATATCTTGTGTTCATGTTCTTCCTTTTTATGCAATTTTCAATAACATAGGGTTTAAGCGTTATTTTAGTTTCATTTACATTGCAATTTTAGTTTATCCTTTTTGTTTCCGAAATCTCGTGTTTTCACTATGTTGGATGGTACCTATTTAATCTCATGGTCATAGAAGGTGACCATAGGCTCTTTGCACTTCTAGACATACCCCAAAAGTTAGTGAATGCATTAGGATATCGAGGCTAAAGCTCGATATATTTGAGAATCTCCATGAGTGCTTCCCAATGTCTAGGAGATTGTTGGATAAGCTCAGAAATGGATATCTTGGTTTATGCCATCTGTAGAATCTAGGTAAACTCATTTCTAATGGTTATAACTAGTTGAGATGGTGGACTTGGTAGCGGGTTTTGAGCCAGCAAGGGCTAAGGCACAGAAGGTATTTGAATGGGTGTCATGGGTGGCTCAACTTGGTTGTACCTTCTATTATGCATCATAATATTTAACATTCTTACAAACCCATGCATGGGTGGATCCATATGTATATCATTGATCTACCCAGTTTGGTTTCCCTTGACCTCATGGGTAGGCAAGGGATATTTAAAAATTCCCATTTGTTGATTATCTAAGGTGATAAGGTTGTCAATCTATAATTGGTTATTATCCATCATGTTTTAACTAGGTTTTTAAATACATAACATGTTTGTATATTATTTCCATTTTATCAATGATAAGCACAATATAAATCCGCTTTGTACCCTTCAGGTTTTGGATGGGTAGGATCTATCAATAAAATTTTAGGTAAGGTAATCACCTTAGCCTCACATAATCTATTGAAAATATATGCTAAAGACTAAGGCAATGGCGTATATGTGTGAGGATAACGACATTTATTATCCTACACCTGATTTCTTTGGTGCTGATTATTGTACTACACTGGAGGGGGTTGAGCCTGATAATTAGGCTGCTTTGGCACTTTCTCCAATTTAGGAGCATTTTAAACAATTTGATTAATCAAAGCTCATTTTTTTTAATGGTGATTGTTATGGGGATTTTTGTTCCAGTCCTTTTTGCAGAGTTTTATGTCTCCCTATTGGACCTTAATATCCTCAATAAATTTGGCTTGTGTTAAAGCCTCATCGAATGTTTGATACTAGTACAACTATAAAAGAAGTTATATGTGCTTTTAGTATATGTTTTTAAGAATTCATGTCAGTTCTAAAATAGGTATGGTGAAAGGTAATTTTGACATTATATTTCACCATCTGTGTCCATAGTCCATAACTGGCTCATCATCAAATTGATGTAGGTTTGATAAGTCAGTTAAGTTTACCTTCTTGACTCCAAAGGATAAGCATTCTAGAAAGGTGTTTGGTAGTTGTTCAAATCTAGAGATGCTATGTCACAGTAATTGATTATACCACTCTAAAGCTATGCCATAGAGTGTTATCATGAATGTTCTTAACATCATTATCTTGTAACTGAAAATACAATTTTATAAAAAAATTTACATGCTCTTGAGTATCATCATTCCCTCTAAATTTTTCTATATAAGGCATTTTAAAATGCTTTGGGTAAGCAGGAAAAATAACTTATGGGTTGAGGGGTTTATTGTATAATTTGTGCAATGTGGAATTTTGGTAACTCGCTCCTTGCTTCTCTAGCGATTGAATTTTCTCTGAGGACCTTGTATGCCTGAGATGAAATAATCTCATTCTCTTGAAGTGGTATATTTGGAGGAGGAGGTGGCATATTCCTATTTTATCAAGGTGTTAGATTGTAATCATGTACCACATCCTCAAAAAATGACTTAGGATATGCTTAATCCTAGTCCTCTGCTTCTATCTCTTCATATACCTCATATTTCAATGGATTTGGTGCTTAGTACTATCTTGGTCGAGACTGATGAATAGAGGTGGGAGGAGGATGGTTGTTGGTTGGCCTAGAAGGCAACTCTTTATATTGTGTAGTGCACCTTGTGTTAATTTGTTGCCAGTAAGTGCTAGGCATGGGAATTTCATCATAGGCTACCCTACATGATTGCTCCTCATGCAATATCTATTCTAGAATTATTTCTTCATGTAGCCTATGCTCATACAACCACTAGTGGTGTAGCCTTTGTTGATGTAAATTTTCATGATCTAGATGCTCCCACTCTTTATGCAAGTCATCCAATTATGATTGGAGTAACTTATCTATTTGACTAGTATTTGGCCTAGGTAGTTGATCTGTTTGATCTGATGTATGCAGTATATGGCTTCTTATCTCAATATGAGGGGTTTTGGCTATTTCATTGCACGTAGTAGGGATAGCTACCCTCTTCTCTCAATCAATCAAAGCTGCATTGAATCTACGCTCAATCCTAGGGGTTTTTTCCTCATGCAAATATGGCACAAGAGTATGAAATGTTCATGTATAACACTCTCTACATGTATGGAGAGGACACACTAGATCTCCATCTCACCCATCCTCAGAATGAGTGTGGATGGAATAAGGTGCTCTAAGAGTAGCATTAGGGTCATATCTATATAGATGATTTAGCTGGTAGGAACCTCTTTCCTAGCACTGATGAAATATGGAAAAATAATGGAGTGAATGCAAAATAAGAAGAAATGTGTTTAAATCGCTTTTGAAATGATCATTGTTTCACTAGAGGAATTCTTGCCAATGCCCTCAAAGAGATATATTTCTTATGTTCTTGGATGTCTAATTACACCCAATCAAAGAAATATAAATATCTACCTATGGTTATGAGGTGAAGGGACACAATGGTCCATAAACATAGTACGTAAATTAATAATTATTAATGTTAGGATTAGGATCCTAACATGCCACACTCCTTAAAAAGAGATTTGTCCTCAAAGCACAAAGAGAGAAACTTCATTTTGTGTTTTCCAAGTAGTAGTTGCTCATGTTCTTACACTATTTTAAATGTCATATTTTTATAAGAAGGGATATTTTGAAGGTGGAAGTTTTGTGAGGGTTAGGTAGGAAGAATAGTAGGATCAAAATGATGATAGGGGGGTAACCATTTTTATGGCTTCTTGGTGGTTTGGATAGAAAATAAGTGGGTAACCGTTTCCTTGCGTCCCTGTGATGAGATCTTGCTAGTGGAGAAGGGCCTGATTTTAATCCTTTAAGATTATACATTTGATTCTTTATTGTGAATTTCATTCATAATTCCACAAAATCCCATTGTATTGTCCTGATTTTTCATAACCATTGTAATCCTAATACAATATCAAATCCTCCTAAGGGAATTACATACATATCATATTTCATGGTGTAATAACTCAAGGTGAGCTTAATATTATGGAATTTCCCCTTACAAGAGATTCTTCTTCCATTACCAATAATTACTTCAAAATTATTACAAGGATGGATAAAGAAGATAGCTTGTTTCACCACACATGGGTTGATAAAATTATGGGTACTGCCATAGTTAATAAGCACAATAAGGTTTTGTCATTTGAAAGATTTAGTGAATTTCATAGTTTGGGAGAAGAATTACTATCGAGGGCATCAAAATAAATTTCTTGTGGACCTTGATTGCTATCATTGGGTGAATACATCATGACTTCTACCTTGATATCCTCTTCATCATTGGTTGATTGACAAGGAATAGCTACATCCAAAATATATAATTTGGGTGTAATACATTTATGATTGGGTATAAATTTCTCATCACAATGAAAACAAAGGCCTTTTTCTCTTTTTTATTTCATTTCCTCGGGGTTGATATGTTTAATTGGTAGGATTCAGTTAATTTTTGGGGTGGTGTAAGTATTTTGTGATTCTACCTTAGATGGGTTTCCTAGTCGATGCTGGTTATTGAATTTCTCTTTCACCATTTGGGCTAGTGCAATAGTCCACATTATGTTAGTGGGATTGAGAATTTGTACTTCTAATTGAATGTCTTACTTTAAGCCACTGATGAAACAACTTTGGAAGAATGAGGTATTTATCCCTGATGTAAGATTTGCCAATTTTTTAAATTGAGCTTGGTATTGTCACATTGTAGTGGTTTGGTGGATTTTGGTAAGGGCTCCCATGAAATCTTCAAATTTAGTAAGTCCAAATCATACCATTAGGTTTTTTGTAAATTCTAGCCATGTAGGGGGGGCCATTTATCTTTCTGTACCATTGGTACCATTGGGTGGAAATATTTTCCAGGTGGAAGGATGCAATACAAACCTTCTATGCCTTAGGGACTTGATAGAGGGAGAAAGTATTGGTCAAACTGATAGATCCAATTTGTGGGGTCACCTCCTTAAAATTATGGAAAATCCAATTTAGTATTTCAAGGTAGGATTGATGTCTGTGGTCCCCAAGTAATGCTTGGTGTGTTGGTCCTCCAGTAGATTGGTGAACTTGGATTAATTCCATATTGTTTTGTACCATATTTATGGAATGATTAGTGGTATCAATTTTTAATTCTAGTTCTGCTATCTTATTTTCATATTCCACCTTTGGTATAGTATTTTCATCCTTCCATTGGCAAAAATCCTCCTTTGTTATAATTTTATTTGCAAGATCATCCTTCCACCGATTAATTTACTGCATGAAATATTTGATAGGAACCTGCGATCTCTTGCCATCGGCCATTGTAGGGTTGGTTTAAAATTTGTAAACCTTCTAGGGTAGGTGAAATTTAAGGATTTTTGAAAAAAATAATTTGCAAAACTTTAGGTTTTAGTTATAATTTTTTGCAAAACTTTATGTAAATTTCAGGCAAAATGGGTTTATCAACTGTTGAGACCTAACGATCAATTTTTGAATTTAATTCTTTTTAATTTTTGCAAGAAACAATGGTTAGAAGACAAATTCTAGCAAGTGATGGGTGGAGGCAACATCAACGAGTGGTTGTGGACAGCCAAGGGTGGAGGTGGTGTCAGCAAGTGGCAACAGTGGCTAGAAAATGGTGGATGGCCAAGGGAAAAGGTAATGAATGATAAGTGGTAGTGATTCAAGGGCTAGTAGAAGGGAAGAGTGAGGGTTAGCATGAGGGTGAGGTAGAGTTACAAGTGGCAATGGCTCAAGGGCTAGAAGAAGAGTGAGGACTAGCACGAGGGTGAGGTGGAGTGATAAGTGGTAGCGACTTGAGGATAGGATAGGAGTCAAAGGCAAGAAAATTCATGTGTGCATGACTATCGGGTGGTAGTCACAACCACCTAAGGGATCACGTGCCTATTTAAACCCCTTTAGTACCAAAACACATGTAATAAGGAAATTATATCTTCAAGTATTTTTTAAATACTTCTCTCCCTCGCTTTTTTGGTAACCAAAATTTTTAACCGTGTTCTGGCTGATCCACAACACACCCCAAAATTGGGGACCCACATTTTTTGCATGCTTTCAGAGAAAATCTCAGTGACCCAGATGCTAAAAATGAAGAAAAGGGGCAAAATGCACAAGTGTAGAAAGTGTCGCGAAATCGCGACATGTCGCGAAATCGCGACATGTTGCTCCGTCGCGGCCAAAACCAGAAAAGTGTCGTGAAATCGTGACGTGTTGTGCAGTCACTGCCAAAAATAGAAAATGGTCGCGAAATCGCGACATGTCGCAAAATCACGGTCAACACAGTCAACGATGAGCGGTGGGAGAAAAGCGTAGCGAAATCGCGACGTGTTTGATTTTCGCGGCCCAAAGAGGAGAGAGAAAGACGAAGCAAAAAGCGTCGCGAAATCGTGACATGTCACAAAATCATGGGTCAAACTAGTCAAACAAGGCAAAGCAGAAAAGCATCACGAAATCGTGACAAGAAACGGCAAAGGAGCATGAAGCAGAAATATGTCGCGAAATCGCGACATGTCGCGTTTTCGCGGCTCCAAACAGCGAGGTTGTACGGAAAGCAAAATATGTCGCGAAATCGTGACATGTCACGTTTTCATGGCCAGAAGCAGCAAGGGAGCCCGAGATAGAAAAACATCGCGAAATCACGACAGGTTGCGGCCCAGGTGTGCGAAGTGAAAAAGCGTCACGATTTCGCGACAGGTTGCATCCCAGCTGTATGGAACGAAAAAGGCGTAGCGATATCACGACAAAAATCCACGAAGGCATACCGAATGAAAAATCGTCACGATTTCACGACAAGAGGTAGCCGAAGGCGTACGGACATGAGAAATGTCACGATTTCGCGACAGCATGCAGCAAAGGTGCCCGAAGTGAAAAAGCGTCACGATTTCGCGACAGGTTGCGGGCAAATGGTACGAAACGAGAAAAGCGTCGTGATTTCGCGACATGTCACGATTTCGTGACATGTCACGTTTTCACTGGGCGCGATGGCAAGAAAGGCTGCTGACAGGAAAACGTCGTGATATCGCGACATGTCGCGATTTCGCGACATGTCGCGTTTTTGCGGCCAGGAAGACGGACAAAGCTGCATGCTATTTTTGGTCACGATTTTCATGGGGCCATTACAGAAGATACAGAAAGGTGCAGAACACGTGGCATACATGCATAAGGGTTACAGAAATGTTACATTCATAGAATATTATCAAACGTTTCGGCATCGAGCATGAATTCAAAGAAACGAAGTAATCGGGAATATGAAACGAAGCGATCTGGAAGAGGAAACGAAGCGTCACAGGCCAAAATAGAGAGCATTGCCAGGCTTTAAAAGCAGAAGCACAGGAAAAATACGAGGGTCAGAAACCGCTAGAGCAGAGTTGCAGTGTTAGAGGCCAGAGGGTCATTCCGGGCCTGCTTTGGGGTTGTTTTCTTCCTTTTTCTGGTTTTGAGAAAACCAGAGATGCTTGCCATTGTAACTTGACATATTATTAATGCAGAGTATTCAAAAATTTGCATCTTGTTGGCAAGAAAGAAGGAGTTATTTTCTGCATGCATGTTTTAATGTTTATCTTTCCCTTTTTCAGATTTCTAGGCTTATAGATGAAGTTTAATGCAAGTTCTCTTGGTTGCTTCATGCGAATGTCTAAATCTGAAAAATAACGATAAACCCTAGAGACCAGCACTTGACTTATCTGGATTGTGCGGATTTTGCAGGTTCAATAGGTTAGGTTGCATGCATGGAAACCTCACATCTTCGGTTTTGCCAGGACGGGATAGCATCAAGCTGAATGCAATTTTAATTTCTTTTTCTTTGCATTTTATTTTCTTTTTACTGCACTTTATTTTCAAAAGCCCCAATTTTAATTTTTCAAGCTTTAAAATAAAATTTAAAAATTAAAAAACTTCAAAACCCATAAATAATTCCATTCATGTTATGGCATTTCATTAAATTTTATTTTGAAGTTACAGCATGGTCATTTAAGGATCAAATCACATTTACTTTATTAGGGTTCAAGGAACAATCATTAAATTTCACAGTAAAATAAACCACAGTGCCCCTTGTTTTCAGTTACTTGCAACCACTAAGGTGTTCCAAGCATTTTAATTAAATATCTTTATTTGAGATTATTAATACACAGATGCAAAATGCTAACATAACAGGAACCTTGGAGAAATTGTTTCTTTGCAAGCAGAGGATTTAGAACCCAAATCCTATCGGAGAGTGTGTTTTCACAATCGGGTGAAAATACCACTCAACAGATTGGCGCTAGAAGGAGGGCCTGAAAAGGGTTTATTTTATCGTGATTTTAGATGCTACGGGTTTATAATTGTTTAAGAATTTTAAATTGCTAAATATTTCAAGCATCTTCGGCCTCTAACACCACTCAACGGATTGGTGCTAGGAGGGCCGAACGGGTTTATTTTAGTGTAATTTAAATTTAAATTTTTATGCTTTAGTCCTCTAACATTCAGTGGATTGTAAAAAGGACGGCCTGAATTTATTTACTTGTTCTATTTTAAGCAATTTAGGTATGCTGTATTTTTCTGATTGTTCATACAAAAAAAAAGTGATTTGATTTAATTTTTCAGAATTTTGGTCTCATGCAATTACTTTTCATTTGATTTTAATGAATACATCTCTTAGTTGATGCTAACTTGATTTTTGTTTTACATTGCAGGTTGAATATTCAACAGATTTGGTTCTAAAATTACATTTTAAGTTTCACTAATGGCAACACTTGAGGAGCAAATGGTATCCCTAAGAGCTGAAATAACATCTCTAAGAGAGAGAATGGTATTAATGATAGAGGATTATTATGAGGGTTTACATGTGATACCCTATCATATTCCTACAATGTTATTGGATTTTTTACGGTGTTTTAATCAAGAGGTGCCACTAGGATACTTGCAAAAACTGCATGTCTACAAGGATGCATTATGTAAATTCCAGATTTTTTATGAGGAGGTAGCTTGTAAGTTATTTGCATACATTTTGGATGATAGACCATTCTTTTGGTATAGCCAACTACCCATGGAGGTTAGGACTTCTTGGATACAACTAGAAGCAGCCTATCTTCATCATTTTGGTAATCAGGCTGACTTAGAAATATTGAAAAATCGGTTTACCTCCATATGTAAAGAGCCTAATGAATCCTTGAGTCAATTCAATGGAAGATTTCGTGAGTTGCACTCCCAAATGTGGGAAAATTTTAACACATTAGAAGAGGAAGCCATGGAAGTATACCTAGGAGCCATACACCCCACACTTGCTTCACTCATTGAGGAAAAAGCTGAGTGGTTTGTCCCTAGAGAAAATCCATGAGGTCTTAGAAGAGATAGAATGACAAGGTCTTGAAGAAGAAAAGGCACAACATGTTCACATGAGAGATTGTTCTTTTGATGCCAACCTACACCAACCATCAAACATAGCACCCTCCACTCCAATGATATCTAAGGTAAATGATCAAGGGGATGAATTTGAATATCCAAATCTTACAACCACCTTAGATGTAGTCCAAGAGGAGGTGCAAATTGCTAAGACAACATCCACTAGTGAGGATCATGTAGAGATACACGATTATCTAGATGAAGGGGTTCTAAATTCAACAATGTTTGATATATGTGATAAGATGGAACCCACCATAGAATTAAATGAAGTGGTTGAAAGTGAAATTGGAAGAAAACCAATAAATGAATTTGAAGACATGATAGAGTTTCACCACTTGTTCTTGGAAGATACTATTGATGAGATGTGTAAAATTAAAGATCAAGAAATTCTTCACCCTCCAAATTATGATAAAATTGAATCATGGGTTACTAATTTGGATTATGATAGCCTTATAAATTTGAATTCAAGAAATGACCCACTTTTGGAAATAATTGAACCATCTAAGGAAGGTGAAGATGAGTTTGATGAGAAACACATTGATGAATTGGAAGATGTTGAAGAAGTAGTTGAACGTCACCACTTGATTTTGAAAGATGATTATTATGATGCTTGGAAGAAGTGGGAAGACTACACTCATTCCAAAACTACTAATGAAACTTGTGTGCCCATTGATATGCAGGATGACATAATCGCCTACTCAAAGGAAGATATTACAACTCCTGTACAATTTGAGGATGTTTTGGAAGAGGGTTTCAAATCTCATCAAATTTTGGAAGATTATAATGATCCTATTGCCAAGGACAAAGAAAGAAAAGAATCTATGAATGAATCAAAAGATCATGTCACAAATATCATGGAGTTTCATCCCACGAGTTTGGAAGATAATTTTTATAATGGTTGGGGAAGATATGATAATGCATTCTTTTCTCACATCCCTATAAATGAAACTCATATTTCACTTGATATGCAGGATGTTGAACCTTCTACATCATACGAAGATCTCATATTCACAGGATTTGAAAAGGTGACAAAATTTGATCATGTTGAATATAAATTCATTGAAAGTGTGGATGCAAGTTTGCATGATGATTTGGAGGATTCAAATGAAGAGATACCATGGATAGTGAACAAAGAATTAGAACCAAATGACAAAGAGATGGATCAATTGGAAGCAACTCAAATGAAGGATCATCAAGATGAGTCATGGGACATACACTTTGACCAAGAGTGTTTGAGGATTGAAAAGGATGACCATATTTTGAATTTAAATAATTTGAATGATGAAATGTCATTAAAGGTAAATGAAAAACAAGGTATAATTTTTAATCACACCTTTAATAACATTGTTTTAATGAATGGAAAAGAAGTTGATGCACTTGAATTGTTAAATCAAATTCATCAACAATTACTAATTGAATCTAGGATAAAAACTTTTAATGATCCTAATTTAGTAAATATCCTAGATGCTTGTAAATTGTTACACAAATTTGATTGGCCTACAAATTTGGAAAATAATTTGGCTTTAAAATTTGTAGAAATAGGCTCCTACTTACAAAATTGCATATTGGAAGAAGATAGCCTAATTCTAAATCAAAGATTGAGTTTGGAAATGGAAGTTTTAAAGAATAGACATGATAAAATTGAAAATCATTTATTGTCTAATCATTTTAGTAATTTGATGCTCACCTATGGGAGTATTATTGGAACTAAATCAAATTGGTATGGTGAGCATGGCAAGTGGAAGTTTGTTGCATTGTTTGGTCTTGTCTTGTTTTTGTGGGATTCCCACAACATTTGGTATGCATATCATGTTATATTTTTGTTGAAATGTTCTAACCATGTGTGGGATCCAGGAAAGTGATAAGCCAAGCTTTGCATCATCTTGTATTATAGTGTACATTTGTATATAGATTTTGGTTTTTGGTTTTTGGTTTGTGTTTTCAAATTTTCATTTTTGGGATTGCAGTTTGGTTTTGGATTGAATAAGTTTTAATTTAAAGTTGTGTGTTTATTTGAAATTTTTGTTTGTTTATATATATAAAAAAAAAATGATGAAAAAGTTGCCTTGAGATGCTAACTTATGTTCTAGATCGGGAGAATATGAAACATTGGAATTGTCTTGTAAAAGCTCCACAAGTAACACAAACAGTTTAAGTTATATCGTTTGAAACTTGTGATGCATGAAGTAGTCAGTTTTGTATGGCAAATAATTTCATCTGCAATTCAAAGATAATGCATTCATGTTACATCTCACTTTACATATACATTCCATCTTAGTTGCATATGCATCTTAGGTACAAATCATTAAAGTATGTCAAATCCTCTTAGGGTTGTGTTATAACATAAATGTAAGAAAAATCCTAAGGTTGGAAACTGAGTCTTGAGATATCTAGAACCAAGCACGTCTTATACATTAAAAAGGATCTTGAGCAAAATGATCAAAACCTAACTTGGAAGAAAAGGTTGGGCGAAAGAAGTTTTTCATGTCTATCCTATTATGCAACATGATCCTTAAAGATAGTGGTTTTGACCACTTCCATAGAGCTTAAAGCCTAAAATCGGAGTAGTAAGGATAGGGTTAAATCCTCATCGAACTTAGGTTGAGGATCCAATTCCCCAAAGCTTTGATTTGACCTACATGGAGTAGTAAGGATAGGGCATAAATTCTCATCTCGCTTAGGTTGAGAATCTGATTCCCCAAAGCTCCTATGTCTCATTTCATAATAAATCTTGGATTGGAAGGATCGTACTACTTGTCCTCTGCAAAGGATGGGTAGTCATCCCCAAGGTCTAAGCAATAAAATTAATATTTTCCATTTACATCTAAAGTTTGGATTGGAAGGATCGTACTACATGTCCCTAGCAAGGATGGGTAGTCATCCCAGAAAAAAAAAAATTTTTTTTTTTTTTTTTTTGTGGGGGGGGGTTTTTTTTTTTAAAGGGTGGGTGTTCAAGGTCCAAAGAAATGAAGATAAGTTTTGGATTGTGGGGTTAGATATGCCCATGCATGGCAACATGTCTTGTCTAAAAAACAAGACCACTGATTGTCCAAAGGGTTAGACTAGCATGACCATTTCTTCCATAATTGGTTAAATTATTTTGCTCAAAGTGAGGTAATGAATTCTAAATCAGAATAGTAAGGATAGGGTTAAACTCTCATCTCGGTTAGGTTGGGAGTCTGATTCCCCAAAGTTCTGATTTCACATTCACTTGCACATGGGTTCAAGATAGTAGGGACTCATAACCAACTTTGGGATATAATAAGGCAATTAATTAGTGGATCCTAAGAGGGTTTGGCAATCTTGAATGTTTGTACATGATACTAGAAGAATGACTATGCCTTTTATAAAAGCAAAATCTCCTAGCATATTCATTAGGTTACACAAATCATTCACAATCTCACATATGCATTCATGCAAAACTGACAATGGAATGTGGATCAATTTCAAACGATAGGGAAAGAAATTCATTGCACACACTGAGCTAATACTTGATGATTCTGATGATTCATGTACTTCTAATCTTTGGGCATTTGTTATATTGCTTATGTGCTAACACATGTTTTCGAGTTTGTATATGTTTCAGGTTGGGTTCTCACTAAAATGCTCAAGAGCATTTGACAGCAGAGTCACCATTTGTTGTGGCTGATCCACAACACACCCCAAAATTGGGGACCCACCTTTTTTGTATGCTTTCAAAGAAAATCTCAGTGACCCAGATGCTAAAAATGAAGAAAAGGGGCAAAATTGCACAAGTGTAGAAAGTGTCACGAAATCGTGACATGTTCAAAGTGTCGAAATCGTGACATGTTGTGTCGGCCAAAAATGAAAAAGTGTCACGAAATCATGACATGTCACAAAATCACGATCAACAGATAAGGAGTGGGAGAAAAGCGTAGCGAAATCGCGACGTGTTTGATTTTGGCCAAGAGGAGAGAGAAAGATGAAGCGGTTGTGACATGTGAAAATCGGTCAGCAAGAGTAGAAAAGCATCGCGAAATCGCGACAAGAAACGGCAAAGGAGCATGAAGCGAAAATATGTCATGAAATCATGACATGTCGCATTTTCGTGGCTCCAAACAGTGAGGTTGTACGAAAAGCAAAATATGTCGTGAAATCATGACATGTCACGTTTTCATGGCCAGAAGCAGCAAGGGAGCCCGAGATAGAAAAATGTCGCGAAATCACGACAGGTTGTGACCCAGGTGTGCAAAGTGAAAAAGCTTTGTGATTTCACGACAGGTTGCATCCCAGCTGTACAGAACGAAAAAGGCATAGCGATATCGCGACAAAAATCCGTGAAGGCATACCGAATGAAAAATCGTCGCGATTTCACGACAAGAGGCAGCCGAAGGCGTACGAACATGAGAAATGTCACGATTTCACGACAGCATGCAGCAAAGGTGCCCAAAGTGAAAAAGCGTCACGATTTCATGACAGGTTGCGGGCAAATGGTACGAAACGAGAAAAGCGTCACGATTTCGTGACATGTCATGATTTTGTGACATGTCGCGAAATCACTGGGCACGATGGCAAGAAAGGCTGCTAACAGGAAAACGTCATGATATCGCGACATGTCACGATTTCGCGACATGTCGCATTTTCGTGGCCAGGAAGACGGACAAAGTTGCATGCTATTTTTGGTCACGATTTTCATGGGGCCATTACAGAAGATACAGAAAGGTGCAGAACACGTGGCATACATGCATAAGGGTTACAGAAACGTTACATTCATAGAATATTATCAAACGTTTCAGCATCGAGCATGAATTCAAAGAAACATTACGAAGTAATCGAGAATATGAAACGAAGCGATCGGGAAGATGAAACGAAGCATCACAGGCCGAAACAGAGAGCATTGCCAGGCTTTAAAAGTAGAAGCACAGGACAGATACGGGGGTCGGAAACCGCTGGAGCAGAGTTGCAGTGCTAGAGGCCAGAGGGTCATTCTGGGCCTGCTTTGGGGCTGTTTTCTTCCTTTTTCTGGTTTTGAGAAAACCAGAGATGCTGCCATTGTAACTTGACATATTATTAATGCAGAGTGTTCAAAAATTTGCATCTTGTTGGCAAGAAAGAAGGAGTTATTTTCTGCATGCATGTTTTAATGTTTATCTTTCCCTTTTTCAGATTTCTAGGCTTATAGATGAAGTTTAATGCAAGTTCTCTTGGTTGCTTCATGCGAATGTCTAAATCTAAAAAATAACAGTAAACCCAGAGACCAGCACTTGACTTATCTGGATTGTGCGGATTTTGCAGGTTCAATAGGTTAGGTTGCATGCATGGAAACCTCACATCTTCGGTTTTGCCAGGACGGGATAGCATCAAGTCGAATGCAATTTTAATTTCTTTTTCTTTGCATTTTATTTTCTTTTTACTTGCACTTTATTTTCAGAAGCTCCAATTTTAATTTTTCAAGCTTTAAAATAAAATTAAAAAATTAAAAAACTTCAAAATCCATAAATAATTCCATTCATGTTATGGCATTTCATTAAATTTCATTTTCAAGTTACAGCATGGTCATTTAAGGATCAAATCACATTTACTTTATCAGGGTTCAATGAACAATCACTAAATTATCACAGTAAAATAAACCACGAGTGCCCCTTGTTTTCGATTACTTGCAACCACTAAGGTGTTCCAAGCATTTTAATTAAATATCTTTATTTGAGATTATTAATACACAGATGCAAAATGCTAACATAACAGGAAACTTGGAGAAATTGTTTCTTTGCAAGCAGAGGATTTAGAACCCAAATCCTATCGGAGAGTGTGTTTTCACAATCGGGTGAAAATACCACTCAACAAACCAATAGTCAAAAAAATAATTAAAACTTGTTTAAATTATAAATTTTATAATTTTTTGTCGTTAACCTGAGTGCTTCACCAAAGTTTCATCAAATTTCCATAGAATGCAGATTTTTACATTGTTTTGATTCTATTTTTCAATCTGGGCATTGACTACAAGATTCTTAATGATTTATAGAACAATTTAAGGAATGTTTTTGGATTTAATTCTCTCTAGATACATTTTTTATCTTATTTATGCTTAGATTTTGTTGGCATCTGCAAACTTCTATGATCTATTGATCACGGTCTTTGTGATGGCTTCTAAGAATGATTTATCACTATTTGGTGATATATGGGTGGTATTTAGTAACAATGTGGCAATCGGAAGAGATGAAATGAAGGTGCAAGAGATGAATGGTAGATGTCTGGTGAATGAATAATAGGGCGAAAAGTGTTATTTTGAATGATGGATTTGATATCAATTGGTAGAAAAATTGTTCCTAGCACTATTGAAAGATGGAAAAACAATGGAGTGAATGCAAAACAAGAAGAAATATGTTTAAATCGCTTTTGAAATGATCATTGTTTCAGTGGAGGAATTTTGGCAAATGCTCACAAGGAGATATTTTTATTATGTTCTTGGATGTCTAATTACACCCAATCAAATGAATATAAATATCTACCTATGGTTATGAGGTGAAGGGACACAATGTTCCATAAACATAGTAAGTAAATTAATAATTATTAATGTTAGGATTAGGATCCTAATATTAGCTTATGACTCAAATAAGGACAATAAAGAGGATTACCTCCCTCATCTAAACTTGATAAATGCATGTATCCCACACCATGCTTAGATGGGAGTGCAGTTTACCCCTCTACTTGGCTCCTCAATGGGTGGATCTTGTCTATAAGTAGCATGATACTGACAAGATCTGAGAAGATCCTCTTCTCAATCACATGGAGGTACCATAGGTGTCCTCATAGTAGGGATATCTCGAATATCATATTCCCAATGAGTGGAATTATCTCCATGATGGTTTCTAGGACGTCATTCAGGTAAGAGTAAATCTATTGGGCTATAATGAAGGTGTTTTGGGTCTTCTTGTGCATTCCCTGTAGCCTCAATCTATGATAGGGCATGACTATGTATGGTGATCATTATATGTTGATTATGCATATAGTAAGGAAATAGACAAAGTATACAAGATGGTTATCTCATTTAAATATTCTTTATGATTCCTAAACTAGTTTGTGTATTTTAATTCATTGTTTTATTTATTTTATTTTGTTCAAGTTTTGATTTTGTTTAGGTAAATACTCAATTAAATGGATTTCACCTGTATCCTCTCACACACAAGCCTGGTGATGAATTCCAAATCGTGAAACCCATCAATATTTGGTGTGAAGTCCAAATCCTATGAGGGAGTCCAAGTCCTACCAGTCCTTACCAAGTTCACCTCGGTCAATGATATCCCTCTTCAAAAAGAAATATGTGCTATATTCATTGGATATTATGGTTCTTGTATTGGCCTTGGACAAAATGGGATGTGAAGAACCATAAAAAAGCTAATAATATGGTGATGAAGGCCACTATTGTTAGTCTTGATCAACGGTTAGGTGTGAATTCCAACTCACTAATGTTTAATGTGATATGTGGTGTGTGTGGGTTCTTTTTACTTTATGCAAAACTAAATATGCAACATAGAGAAATAAATGATATTTTCTAATGCACAAACTATGTTTCAAATTTCCAAATTTCTAAATAAGAACGTTTTAGTTTCAAATAATTTGAAAGTGCAAACCCTAAATGATATTAGCCTTTAAACATGCAACAAGCATGCAAACCCAAATAGACAATAAAACATAGATTTTTTCTATGTAAGAAAATCTGCAACAAAGGCTATTTGACACAAGAGTGGTTAGAAATAGGGTTAAATTTACCTGAGAGTGACCAATAGGAAAGGCCACTAGACCTAGGAGCGATTACATGCAATAAGCTTGAAATCCAACAATTTCTCTAAATTTCTCAATTAACATTTGCAATTCTATCTTTTTCTATGAAAAG
This sequence comes from Wollemia nobilis, assembly GCA_028583015.1. Classification (NCBI taxonomy): domain Eukaryota; kingdom Viridiplantae; phylum Streptophyta; class Pinopsida; order Araucariales; family Araucariaceae; genus Wollemia; species Wollemia nobilis. The sequence continues at coordinate 3,091,765 of JAQPPZ010017077.1, read as the reverse complement.
CAGTAAAATCAAGTGTAGATATACTCACAGGTGAAGCCTACAATAGATGACGTTTCTGCCTCTTTGGTTTTGTGAGTCTACTTTGAAGTTATCATAGTGTAGAGTAGTGTGCTCTTCTGGCCATCACAGGGTAGTATGATAGCTCATGTGAGCTATTCCAACCCAGAACGACGATACCTATAAATTCAAGAAAATAATAAACAGGCAGTTAGTGATAAATTGTGAAGGTTTAGCTAAAGTCCCACCATGATAACCACATGTAGAGTAGAAAAAACCATTCACATAAACAATTATTAAATCAAATTGATAAATGCAAATCATGTAACCATATTGAGACAAAATAATGAAGAAAATAATATCCTCATTAATATTTAAAATTGTTCTTTACAAAATGGTTACAAAGATATCCCTCTTAGGGATTACACCAATTTGATACAAATTACAATTGAGAACCAAAGGGTAGGTGTAATTCATAGAGTCTTTGCTCTCTCAAAACTAATTATAGAGGGTTTCTTTGTGACCTCCGCTTGATGAGATAAATATTGAAGGATATTTATATTAAAGAGCTCATGTTGAGACCTGAAACCTACACACAAGAACACTTACAATACATTAGTAGAAAATGAATAACCTATCATGATGAGTTTTATTTCCATGATAAGCAATTAAAATAAAAATACCAAAAATGATAAAGAAATGCATGAAAAATATACTAAACTGTGTTAGAAACCAAAGTAAATTCTACTAAAGCTACTGTAACTAGAAAACATAGAGAAAATATATTTAATAGAGAGGTCATCATGGGGTGAAATGGTTAGATTTGTTAGCCATCATAGGGTCCAAAAGTTTCACCTATGGTCTACTTTAGGGTGAAGTAACCGCTTAACAAAGAGCCTTTTCTTCTTGCTCGATGTGGGGTGACATCTGATTTATCTATCAAATTGATGTTCAAGAATATTGCTCTTTGAAGCACAAATAAATCATATAAATTGAATCAAATTTAGGATGATTGATGATGCACAATAGCTGAATTAATATTAAAACTCCAAAGAACTCCATTGATGTGAATGCAAGCTTCATGGTTGGGTAGCACTGTGTTTCTTGTGAGAGTATGTTCTATCTATTACTCAAACCGATAGCACTTCGTTGCATTTTATTAAGGATATATTTCATGAAGGCTTGGGATATTCTTATAAGATTTTCCAATTGGTAGTATTGCCTTGCAAGAGAATCCAAGACCAAAATTCAATTAGGATCTAGGCAACTCAAACGTCACATCTAGAACCTTCTCATGGTTAGTCATTACGATCAACTTGCCCTATAACTAATTTGGCTCAGCTCAGGGAGCTCAATTTTTTTACAAGTGCAACCATCCTAGGGTGGAGTGGCTAGGATTGGGGGTCATTGGGGGGTACAATGGCCTCCTGGGAGCTACTGAGGGGTATAGCATCCCAAGCTACATAGGATAGGTTTCCCCTGTTTGAGTGGTAAGAACCACTATTAGGTCTTGGGAAGACCCAAGATGAGTCATATGGCCTGAAAATATGTCCATATAGGTAGCTTCCTCAACATGATGTGTTTTATGTGTCTACAAAACTATTATTTATAAATGAAATTTCCTTTATCACTTGCAATAAAGTAATTATTTTTTATAAATGAAATTTCCTTTCATATTTAAGATAATAACTCACTATATATATATATATATTACATATGCATGAAACATAGAATATAAAATTTTCCTATCAAATACTAACATCATGTTATTCTTTTATTTTGAAAGCAACCAAATCATGCATGTTTACCAAACCATTTATGCAAAAAGTGATGAAGTAAAATACAATCAAACATATGCACAAACATAGAGGGAATATTTCCATCAACCCAATCACCCATCTCATCCTGAGAATTTATGATAGCTACTAGTCTATCAACTTGAGGCTCAATGTCGTAAGTTATTGACAATTATCCCTAACCGATAATGCATACCTATATGTAGGTATTCATCCATATTACCCTCGAGTTGTCATAATCATCATTTCCCCAACCTCAAGTACCCCCATTTTTGGTGGATGATTCTACTTCCTCCACCTATGAGTGTACCTGATCCTACACACTTGGAAATATGTTAGTAGTATCATGCCCTTATAAATCAACTAAACATCACATAGTTGGTTCAATTGCCGAAACTAGGTATTAAAGCATCATCAATTAATACAGTGTTTCTTTGTGTCAAAAAGCCTACCAGGGAGGGTCATGACATCCTACCACCTAGGACTAAAAATCATCTTGGATGTTTCTAGTTTTACAAAATGTAAATTGTTACATTAAATTTTTTCAAACAAAAACGGAAAATATTTTTGCATATCATCCACTTTCTCCCAAGTGGCATTTCTTTTATAAAATTGGTCCCACTAGACCCTACATTGCTCAAGATTTCAATTACACATATACTTAGAACAAAACTCAAGAATCTTCACCAGCATCACTTCAATTACCTCTAGGTTTACCATCTGCAATTTAGAAACATTCCACACATTTTTAGGGTCAGCAACATATTTCCTAAGAAAGGATATGTGGAAGGTGTCATGGATATTTGATAGGTTAGGAGGTAAGATGATTTGGTATGCAACCAAACTGATATTTTTAGTGATCTCAAAGGGTCCTATAAATTGAGGATCCAACTTCATGGATTTTATAGCACTCTTAATTGTTTTAACCCTTAAAACACTTTTTTTCCAACTAATTACTCTCTTGGAGTCCTCTTTAGATAAACACAACTTTTCTACCTATTGGTAGCTTCTTTAAGTTTTTGCCTAATTACCTTTAACTGATCTTCAATTTATCTAACCATATCTAGAACAATCATAACTTTATATTCTAGGTTATCCCAATACAATGGTATTCTACACTTTTGCCCATACAAGGTATTGAAAGGAGCCATTCCTAGAGAGGAGTGATGCCCATTATTGTAGGTGAACTCTACAAGATGTAGATAGTATTTCCAATGAGACTTATAATTCATGCAGTACATGCAAAGCATGTCTTCTAGTATTTGGTTTACCCATTCAGTTTGACCATCTATTTTAGGATGGTATGCCAAGCTCATGTTCAGTTTTGTGCCTACTGCATGATGTGGGAACTACCAAAAGTCATAAGTGAATTTGGTATCCCTATCTCAAATGATCACCTCAAGAAATACATGTAAATGGAATACCTCTCTAGAAAATATTTTAGCCACTACTTGAGCATCATCCTTGATGTTTTTGGGTATGAAATGTGCAACCTTAGTCAATCTATCAACTATTACAAGGATTGCATCATGTTGATACCTGGTCTTGGGTAACCCTACTATAAAATCCATAGATATAACCTTCCATTTTTTCATAGGTATATCATGTGGATACAATTTTCCTACAATATGCTTGTATTCTACCTTAAATTTATGACATTCAAGGCATATAGCGATAAAATTGGTGATGTCCTTCTTCATTCATACCTAGAAGAAGGTTATTTTCATGTTTTTCCATATTTTGGCCCCTCTAGGGTGGAAATAATAAGGAGATCTATAGGCTTATTGCATTATTAATTTCCTTAAAGCACCCATTTTTAGTGTGATGACTCTACCTTTGTAGCATAAGAGGTCATATTTCATGCCAAATTCCTTATTACCCTTAGGGTCTCTGTTTATCCTAGATTGAATTTCCTGGTAATACTCATCCTGAGATTGCTCCTGTCTCACCCGATCTATCAAATCCGTGTGACTTCTAGTTATGGCTACTATGTGTTCCTTCTACTCAAAGCATCGAAAACCTTATTATATTTCCCTTTTATGTACTCAATTTCAAATTCATACTAGGTGAGAAACTCAACCCGTCTTTGTCTAACATTGAATATAGGTTGGGGTAAATATGTACCTCATACTTTGATGGTCAGTATTTAATTCAAAGGGCCTTCTTGAGAGAGTATCCCTCCTAACCCTTCCAATTCTGCATCTGTGCATACTAAAAATTCCCCTTGAGGGTCAGGAATATTTAGTATTGGTATGGTAATGAGTTTATATTTCAACAATGCAAAGGTAGCTTCACACTTTTCTTACCACTTGAATACCTTTTCCTTCTTTTGAAGGTTAGTTATTGCTGCAATAATATTGGATCAAAGTAGCCTGTTAACCCCATGAAGTTTCACACTTTAGTCATATTAGTAGGGGGTATCCAATTCAAGATAGCCTCGATTATCTCTGGATCCACAATAATTACCTCTACTGATATGATATGCCTGAGATATCATACCTCTGGAATGTAGAAATCACTCTTGGCTAGATTTTTATAGAGTTGGTTTTCCCTTAGTAACTCTAACACAATATTGAGATGTTTATCATGATCTATGAATAGGTTCTACTCCTGGCATAAGATCAATTGTAAAATCAAATTCCTGCATAAGAGGGAGTCCAAGTAATGTAGACACCAAAACAACACCAATCCGATTATGTGACTGCAAACATCGATCGCATTGACACACACAGCCCCTAGGGCAGCCCCCAGAGGTTAAACAGTGGTCCTAACCACTCTTTCAGTAGTTTTTGAAGGTCAAAAGTCAATTCGGCACCCTCAGGTACTTTGCTCCATACTCGTTTCACCCAGGAACGAATACGGTTTGGTATTCGCCCCGCCTAGGGACGAATAGAGGTATTCGCTCCGGGGTGGAGCGAATAGCGGGTTTGATGAGCAAAAAGTCAATTCATGACAAATGGCAGCTCGGATCTACCACTTATCGCCTCCTTCATTTCATGGGAGTGTGGGTGAGCATTTTTGAGCATTAGAGGCTGTTACAGGGGCAGTCATGAAGCCCCTAATCAGGGAGGAATCTTCCCTCCCCTGGAAGGGCATGGCTGCCAAGTGGCGCCTCTGCATGTTCATCCCAAGAGACCTCCAGGTCTATAAATTGGTGAGCTTTCTCACCCCAAAAAAAGGAGAGAGTAAGAGCATTTTTGAGCAACGAAGTGCTACCGTTTTACTTCCCCATACATCCTTGTGCGATTTGTGCCTTTCACATCCTTGATCTCTTTTAGAGAGGAGGTCATTGGGTGACTATTGGAAGGATGAATCTTGAGCCCAAAACCTGACACTTGACCACAGTATACCACCCAATTTTCTGACAACACCCTGTAAGAGATTTTGGACCCATCCCAAGTGGATTGGTGCCGAAATCAGGCCCCAAACGGTGGGCGGCCTGCCCGGCGCCCCGCACTGCTATAGGTCTAATCGTCCCTTTTAGGAATGATTGGGAATCTATGGTAGATTTCCTTTCTGTCATTTTCATTTCGTATTCGATCTTTATGCTGCTTAGATAGTTTACAATTTTGGATTTCATATCGTTTTGATCAATTGCTATTATGTTTTATCATGTTTTCACCTTCACTAACTTGTAGAGGGCGCCATCGAAATCTGGGTGTTAGAGGCCGAATTGGGGAAATCTGACCATCTGGGTCATCCCAAAATACCCCCAATTAGCTAACCCCCACTTTTGCAAGAAATTTGGAGCCATCTGGAGGTGACATTTGGGACGGTTCTATTCGGCATTTTGTTACAGGTATATTCGTCCCACCCCAAAACGAATACGAATCCACGATGAATTTGTAGACTATTCTTTTTGCAGTGCCTTCCCAGTGATGTTCCCATGCTTCTATGAAAATTTCAGTCACTTTGGAGTTGTTTTGATCATCGTTTTATTTATTTCTTCGCATGCATTAGTTTTGGGTTTTGAGATTGCATGTTTGATCTTCTTTGCAGGTGCTATTGACTATCTTTTTGTTTCTTTGAACGCAGGATCGGAACATCGGAGGAGCAGCAAGGAATCGACACTCGTATACACAAGCGACGACGATGTTTTGGTCCGCCCATATTACATGTGGGCACGTGGAAGAAGGATGGCTATCCATGGATGTAACCAAGAGATGAATTTAATGCTCCTCACCCCTGAAAAGGGAGGAGGCGAATTGTAACCAAATTGTGAAATACATCAATAAAAGAAAAGGGTTGTTTGTTTCATTTGGGTTTCAATTTGTTTATGCTTTCTCCATTTTATGCATTTTTAATTCGTAGCATTAAGTTTAGTTCCATTTTTGCATCGTACTTGGAGTTTTTCCTTTCTTGTTTCTGTATCCTCGTGCTTTCAATGGCGATCACGGTGGGACTCTGTCCTCTATTTTTTTTAGATCAGAAATCTGATCAAAGCTTGCTTTGCTTGCAGGTATCTTTTTTTTTGAATGCGGGACTGTTGTTCGTTCCAGCCTGTGGCGAACACAGAGCTGTAATTTGTCTCATCCAGGGACGAATGGGAATGCGCCCCACCCTGTGATGAATACAGTTCTGTTATTCATCCGACCCAAGGACGAATAGCTCTCTGTGCATTTCTAGGATAGAGACTCAGAACTAGAAGATTTGGGCAGAGAAGAGGTAAGGATTCTGAACTTTCCCTATCATTTTTTGTTGTCAATTTTTTTGTTTCTGGATTACTTGCTTGCTTAGGGAAAGTTTTCTTTTTGCTGCTTGCTTGTTTCCTTTTGCAAAATAAAAAGAACCCCACACACCACGTGGAAAATTAAAAACCAAGGAGCTGGTCGTAAAACCCCAGCCCTTGATCAAGACCAACGGTGGATTTCATCACCACCTTGGCTTGAATCTTGCATCCATTACCCCGATCGCTACTATTGCTAGACGTAAATCCTGACGAAAGCTAACCGAGTGTAGCTGGGGTGATTCCCAGTGCATGAGGATAAGTCTTCTATGGTAGGTGTCATAAATAGGGTGATTCCCCTTTCGTACCGCCTACGTTCCATGTACCATCTGCTCTCACGTACCTATAGTTTCCCTCACGTAAGGGTGGGTATATAGAGAGGTTGGTATATCAGCCTGGCAATGGTATATCGAAGGGGCGACCATTTTTGGGAGTCATAAGAGCCATCATTTTGCATTTAAACGTTCTTTAAAACCAAAAAAAAACAAAAAAACAAAACAAAAATCAAAAACACACTAAACCAGGTCTAGGACACACTTTCAATATTTAAACGAGATAATCACTACTTGTGTGTGTGTGTGTGATCTTTTCTGTTTAGTGTAGCATAAAAAAATCATAAAAGAGATAAAAATCTACATAGCTTGTAGAGAGATACCACCATGGTGTGCACCCGTAGCCAAGCCCAATCATGGGCGAAAGCTACGGAGAGTGTACAAGGAGGCACAAGTCACCTCCGCTATAGCCACAAGGACTTGGTCATTCCACCTTGGCGGCCTGACCCACGAGACAGTCCACATAGGGACATTTCAGAACAAGACTATAGAGACACCCCTTTAAGGGGCACACCTAGTCAACATGAACCCTTTCAAGAAGAGTCCACACAAGTACCATTTGACTTAGGCAGAAGGGCTCCTTTGGATGCTCGTTATGAGTGGCCATCATGCGATGAAGCGCTAGAGCCATATAGGGACCATAAAGAGGGGCCACATGATTATGTCATCCCCCATTTACCCCTTCTCACTGTTAGAACCAATAGACAAAATCTAGAGCGCAAGGCTCTTCAAACAGGGCGAGCTAACTCTGCCCGCCCCTTTCACACATATGAAAGGGGGCACGAGGAAGATGATTACATTCCTCAAGAGCAATATACAATGTGGGGGCCATGCGCCTCCGCACCAGCTATATACCATGATCACCCACTGAGGCTAGAGCCTCGGGTAAATGCCACCAACCTCGACAGAGGGAAGTGACCTATTGAGATCTCGGATCATCGTGATCGAGGTAAATGCATAGGAGAGGCATCTAGGCCTCCTAGGCTCAATATGGTAGAACAAATCGACTTGGTAGTTGCCAGACAGGCCACCCGCCAAGCACAGATCACGCGGCTTGAGCAAGACCAACAACAGCTAGAGCATTTATATCGCCTTAGCAAAGAGCGCATTAGGCACCAAATAGACGAGCTGCTCCATAACCCGATGCCTGAAAGGGTTCCAACCCCATGCACCCAAAGAGTGGAACCATATGAGAGGTGCAACCCCTTGGTGCGAGATAGGTCTCCACGACCTTACCAAGTGCTACCTCCGAGACCTCCTAGACCTGAGCGGGAGGCCACTCCCCAGAACAATGATGGGTACCCTCCGTGGGGACCCACCCAGGGTCATAGGTCTCACCTAGAGACTCCTCAAGAAGCTTACGAGGAATATGAGCAAGAAGATGAGTGGGCCAAAATGCCCTACCAAGGCGGGGGGGTTGCTATCCGGCCACCCCTCCATAGGCCTCAAGTCTCCCACAACCCACAACGGGAGCAAACCAAAGAGGAAGAAATTAAATCCTCAGATGCATATAAGGCACTGCTAGAGCATCTGGAGTCTGTGGAAACCAAAACTTTTGGGCCCCAAAAGCCCACTTTACGCCAGCTCCGTAGTCATCCTGTGCATCCGTCAGTGCCAGCACCTCCTTACCCTGAACACTTTAAGCTGCCTCATTTGGCAACCTTTAGAGGTGAGGAAGATGCTCAAGAGCATGTGACGAGATTCTTGAGCCAATGCTTTGGCATTCAGGACAATGATGCTTTGTTATTAAGAACATTTATAACCACATTCGTAGGCCCTACCTCGGATTGGTTTACCCAATTACCAAAGCATAGCATCAAAAGCTTAGATCAGTTAGTGGATGCATTCCTCGAACGCTTCACCTTCAACACCAAGAAGAAGGTGTCACTAAGTGACTTAGCCAGCCTCAGACAGTATGAGGAAGAGACCATGGCGGCCTATGGGAATCGATGGAGGACTTTGCTTTCAAAGCTGCCCTACCTCCCTCCTATGTCCGACCTCACTCAAATGTTCTCAAAGAGCTGTTTGAGATCGATCTCTATGCTATTGCAGCTGCAAAAATATGCCACCTTAGAAGAAGCTCTGGCACAAGCCAAAATTATTGAAGAGATCAAAATACAGGATGGCGAGATAGCCAAACCTAAGAAAAAAGAGTGGACTAAGAACACTAAAACCAGGACCACACAACAGAAACCCGCGGTGGTCAACCAAGTTGCAATCAATGTCCCTAAGCCTGCACAAGCAACACAACCTCAAAAGGCTAACTATCAGGTAGTGCCTCCCAACAACTATGACAGAGAAAATCAGAGGCAAGAACAGAATTAGCAGCGTCACCCTAGGTGACAATACACACCCTACATAGAGTCCAGGGACTCCTTGTTTGACCGCTTGTTAGCGGCAAACCTGATCAACCTGCCGGAGATCCAGACCATAGATCCCAATGCACCCAAGCCTAAGGGGTATAGAGAGGACTTGTACTATAGGTTCCATAGGTGGCAGGGACATGACCTAAATGCCTATTGGAAATTTAAGGGCTTGGTGCAAGACTTGATTGATAACAAGACACTAGCGGTAGATAATCCCGTCGCACCAAGCAATCAACAAATGGAGGTCTTCAAAGACCCCTTGCCTACTCATGCTTCGTAGGCAAAGACCCTACAAGTTAATGAGGTCACACAAAACTACCCCATGCAGGGATATGTAGGGATGATCAGTATAGTGACTCGGAACAGGAGGTATCCGAGCATGAATGCTCCTACGATAGCTGCAGGAGAGGTGCCAACAACATCACAACCACAATAGCACCTTGCACAACCTCCTCCGCCTAGACTAGTGGCCACACTTCGGACCAAACTCACCTAGAGTTTGAGGACCACATCGGCTAGGCTCTCCATATACGAGCTTATACAACAATCTACGCCCCATCGAGAAGCTCTAATGGAGATATTGAAAGCCATCGAGTTGCAGCCCCACGAGACAAATTCTTTCAACAACTTCGTGGGCCATGTCAAATGATGCACTGAGCCGGTCATCACATTTTGAGAAGATGAATTGAGATCAGTGACTGATGACATGGTGGATCCACCCCTGCACGTTATCGCACGGGTCAATGGGATCCCATACAAGAGGGTGTTGATAGACACTGGCTCGTCTAGTAATATCATCACAACTATGGCCCTAAAACATCTGAAGTTGCCCGCATCTCACATCACAGCTTCCACCTACACTCTACGAGCATTCAATGATGCAATCTGCTCGACAGTTGGCACAATAGTCCTACCAATCCAAGTGGGACAAAAGACCATACCCACATTGTGCCACATATTGGAGGGTGAGATGGCCTACAACATCTTTCTAGGCCGGCCATGGATCAGGGACATGAAGTGTGTCCCTTCGATAGCTCACCAATGCTTAAAGTATACATTTGAAGGGGAGGTGCATGTAGTCCCGATGGACTTAGAACCCTTCAAGTATTGTAATGCGGTGCAGCTAATGCCGCAATCGACCCTGCCATCAACGCATTTGGATTTCCAGTTAAATCCATCTAAATAGGGTCCGATTCCGTAGGCATCCCCGTTAGCAAGTTCTTCAAAACCCCAACTGGGTTCATCTTCATCGTCTGGTCCTCCACCAATGACATCATCTATGGGGGCCAAATAGAAGGACAAAGGGAAGAAACCCCTGGAAGAGGCAAAACCTTTGGAAGAGACACTGCCATCAGTATCAACTATCTCTACTGAGGAGATGCCTAGCCGAATGGAAGTCGAGGCTCCTAGTTCACCCGACATGGAGTGGACTCAGGGAGAGCTTCCATTCCCTCCCCCTCAACCGCCAATGATCACCGTTGAAATGGCCAATACGGTCCTGGGGGAGTATCTGGTGCAGAATATTGTAGCAACGCCCGCACTAGAGTCCATGCAGGACATGGGGAGACCTCGCCTTCCCATTGGCACTATTGTTCCCCTAGGCTACCTACCGAACCAGAAAAACTTTGTGTATGGGGGCCTTGATCATGGCGTTGCACCATGCACGCAAGAGGACGAAGATGAAGAGCCTTTTGCTGAAAATGTCAATTATTTGTCTAACCTAGACTTTGCTCTGAGATACCTTGGCCAATGCAATTGGCACGGATATGGGTTAGGCAGATATGAGCAAGGGATACGTGTTCTTTGCCAACCAAGATACCAAATGCCATATGACAAGTCAGGAGTAGGGTTCAACCACCCCCTGCCCTTGGACATCTTGGTGGAGAACATGCAAGGCCTAGGGATAGGCAACAAGGGGGGATTGGCATCAGATCCATATGCCAACCCTAACACCACATATACATTGAGGGATTATCTCCCATTAATGGCAATCAACCTTGTTGGCCCTCGCAATCCCTTCCCTCCGCTCGAGAGAGGAGAAAGCTCGAGAGCTCATTTTTAGGGAGGGTCTAGACAATGTCAAGAAGGGTCCTCAGAGGACGAGTCAGAGTATGAACCAGCATCATATGACCCCTTCGAATCAAATAGCGATCACTCATAGGTGATCCCCATGGATGATTATCAAGAAATCCTCTTGACCATGTTTCCTTTGGATGCTCCAACCGAGCAAGGGCCATTCCAAGGTAATCAGGCCCCACTATAGAGAGTAGAACAACCCCAATGGGGCCACATCAATTTGCTTGAGCAAGGCGAGCCTTTAATGCCATGAATAGTTATCGAAGCCAACGAAGGCCTTTGGATCTCCGATAGTGATTATGAAGATGAAACCGAGATGGCATATCTTAATCACATGTGACAGATGCAACGACCATACCCCTTGGAGATTAACGACATATTTGAATAGTTAAACATAGTGCCAGGGCATGAGTGGTACGTAGACCCAGTAGGGTGGGACCAAGTGTTGGATCCACCACTTCAGGTATACGAAGAGCACCCTCCACCCCGAGACCCTAGAGTGATATCAATGCCGAAGGCAGACCCTATCCTCCTATCAGCACATAGGGCCGATCCATTCATGCCAATCCCTCTAGAACTAGATCCCGAGCATAGAGAGCATCCAAAATGTTCATGTCACCACACCCATAGTAATGGAGACCAAAATCATTCCATCAACATGATCTCCATTGACTTAACCACCCCCATCCACAATCCGGCCGATCCAACACAATCATTGTCTCTAGACATAGATGCCATAGACTAGGATCACGTCAATTCACCTCCATCCCCATCCGAGTACTAGCCTTTCGATGAAATGCTTCATTTTACCCCTAGGCCAACTCAGGATATCTTCCATGCTGAAGAGGAACCCGAGGTTCCTAACGATGATCTTAACTCAGCAAATGATATCCATTTGATCCCAACTCCACACCAGTTGGAGGATGGATCCCACATGTCAGTCGAGGAGACGACTGACGTAGACATCGGCTCAGATCCAATGAATCCACAGATCATCAAGCTAGGGGTAAGCCTATCCCCCGAAGAGCAAGCCGACTACATTGCCCTTCTCAAAGAGAAGAAGGAGGTTTTTGCATGGTCATACAAAGACATGCCAGGACTAGACCCGTAGCTAGTCACGCATAACCTAATGCTTGACCCAACAATCAAGCCAGTTAAGCAAAAACTATGCAAGATGCACCCAACAGTGGCCTTAATGGTCAAAGATGAATTGCAAAAGCTATTGGATGCACAGTTTGTCATCTGCATGGATTATCCACCATGGCTGTCCAACATGGTGCCCGTCAAGAAGCCTGATGGGAGGATTCGCATATGCACTAATTTTTGAGATCTAAACAAAGCGAGTCCTAAGGATGATTTCCCCTTGCCGAGCATCGATGCCTTGGTAGACGCTACAGCGGGTCACGAAATGCTTTCCCTCATGGATGGTTTCTCGGGATACAATCAGATTTGTATCAATCCCGAGGACCAACTAAAAATGGCGTTCACAACGCCTTGGGGAACATTTTGTTATAAGGTCATGCCCTTTGGCCTTAAAAATGCTGGCGCCACCTACCAACGTGCCATGACATACATCTTCCATGATTACATGCACAAGACTTTGGAAGATTACATGGATGATTTGTTGGCCAAATCTCTTTTGCGCCCAGATCATCTCGATGACTTAAGCAAGATCCTCGATCGCCTCATGGAGCATAAAGTCAGACTGAATCCCAAGAAGTGCGTATTTGGCGTCACATCTGGAAAACTCTTGGGTTTCATAGTCTCAAAGCGAGGCATCGAGGTGGACCCAAACAAAGTCAAGGCAATCCTTGAAATGCTTCCCCCAACTACCATTAAGCAGCTCAGAAGCCTACAGGGAAAGGTCACGTCGATCAAGCGCTTCATAGCGCAGCTATCTGACAAGTGCCGACCCATGAACAAATTATTGCACAAGGGGGTAGCATTTCACTGGGATGACGAGTGCCAGTCAGCCTTCGATGACATTAAACAATACTTGGCTTCATCGCCAGTATTGGCACCACCTAGACCAGGAGTGCCATTCTACTTATACATCTCAGCTACTAAGGTGGCACTGGGAGCCATGTTAGCCCAAAAGAATGAACTTCATAGAGAACAGGCTACTTACTATCTTAGCCGCACCCTGGTCAGCTATGAACTTAACTATGCATACATTGAGAAAACTCGCTTGGCAGTTGGTGTTTGCTACCAAAAAGTTGCGCCATTACATGCTGAGCAACAAGACGTATGTTGTGTCTAAGGAGAATCCATTGCGGTACATGATGAGTCACACTTATCATAGTAGCCACATGACAAAATGGATCATGTTGTTGACGGAATTTGACATAGAGTTTATCGGACAAAAATCCATAAAAGGTCAGGTCATAGCCGATCAACTAGCAGAGGCTCCTCTCGAAGATGATCAGCCTTTGACTATAGAACTACCCGATGATGGGGTCTTCCATGTCTCAGAATCACCAGATTCTGATGAGCCTGAGTCTCAAGCCGACATAACCCTATTTTTTGATGGTTCTAAATGTGAGCAAGGTGGTGGCACGGGAATCGTATTCTTCACACCGCAGGGCGCTCCAATGCCCTCTGTCATTTAAATTAAATTTCCCATGCACCAACAACAATGCAGAGTATGAAGCCTTGCTCATAGGTCTTCAGACAACAATCACCATGAACATTAAATGATTGAACATCTTTGGTGATTCTTTGTTAATCGTCAACCAAGTCAAAGGGGTATTCCAATGCAAATGCCTAGTTCTACAGGCCTACAAAGCCCTTGTGGACAAATTCTTGGCAAATCTTGAATGGTACGACATCGAGGCACTCCCTCGATCATCGAATCATTTTGTGAACACTATGGCCTCTTTGGGGTCACTCATCCCGCAAGACATTTCTGGTGATATGACAACCATTCAAGTCAAAACTCTATCGCAATCAGCGATGGAGCGAGCAAGCTCTGACTTAATGCCAGGAATCCACTTGATCCAGATTGAGCCATCCACGGACAAGTTCTCTCGAATCCATGATCATTTGAATCACGCCAACTAGGGGTCCTTGTTCTCCCCTACTCCCATTAATAGCAACACAATGCTATTCTTACAAGTTCTTTCCCACTCAGCTTTTTCTAGGGATGAACTTCAAGAGGGATTGGCCATTCATACTGTCGAGGTTTCTGATCAGCAGGATTGGTATACACCCATCAGGGACTACCTCAAGTTAGGTAACCTCCCACTTGGATTGACGCATGCCACAAAATGAGCATTCAAGCAGAAAGTGGCAAAGCATGTCTTGTTAGGAGACATTTTGTACCATCGGAGCTATGAAGGAATCCTCCTTCGTTGCTTGGACCAGCAGGAGTCCACTTGGGCAATCACCCAAGCACACGATGGTACGTGTGGTGGCCACTTCAATGGTATGGCCATCGCAAAGTGCATTCTTTGCATGGGCTATTATTGGCCATCTTTAGAGCGAGATTGTTGCGCGTATGTGAGGAAGTGCATGAAGTGTCAACACCATGCTAATTTGACACACGTACCTTCCCAGGCCTTGCAGCCGATCCAGTCGGCTTGGCCATTTTCGCAGTGGGGCTTAGATCTAATCGAAAATATCTCCCCTACATCGTTCGACCATCACACGTTTATCATAATGGCCATAAAGTACTTCACCAAGTGGGTGGAAGCGGTTTCGCTAACCTCTACGACTGGACCCCGCATTGTGGAGTTCATTTTACATAACATCATATGTCATTTTGGTATTCCATCCAAGATAATCTCGGATAATGGGACGTCATTTAAGAACAAATATGTGCGTGCTTTGACTACAAAGTACAAAATTCAGCATAGTTTTTTGACACCCTATTATCCGTAGGCAAATGGGCAAGCAGAGGCATCAAACAAGATGCTAGTCACCATCCTCAAAAATATAGTCATAGACAATCATAAGGATTGGCACATTCAGATCCCACTTGCCCTGTGGGCTTATCGCACTAGCATTTGGACACCCACTAGGGCAACTCCATTTTTGCTGGTGTATGGCTCCGAGGCAGTCATGCCTCTTGAGTTGGAAATTCCTTCCCTGTGCATATCAATGCACGAGTTCATCGATGATGACACTGCACGGCAGGCCCGATTAGACCAGCTTACGTTGCTTGATGAACGATGCGTCAATGCTCTTGAGCATTTACGTATCTATCAAGAGCGACTTAAGAAAGCATACAACATGAAAGTTCACCTAAGGGACTTTCAGGTTGGTGACTTGGTCTTGAAGGAGAACCAACAGAACTCTAACTTGCCACCCCATTTAAGGGACAAGTTCACGGAAAACTAGTTAGGTCCTTATGTCATTGAAAGTAAAATAGGACCTGGAACATACCGACTAGCCTCTCTTGATGGAATCAAGGAACTAGAACCCTTGAACATCAGTCATTTGAGGCCCTTCCATATTTAAAAGAGCTATAGCCCACCCCAAAAGCTCCAAGGATTCCCATAATCGCTTGGTCAACCCAAAAGCTCCAAGGATTCCCACAATCGCTTGGTCAACCCAAAATGCTCCAAGGATTCCCACAATCACTTGGTCAACCCAAAAAGCTCCAAGGATTCCCATAATCGCTTGGTCAACCCAAAATGCTCCAAGGATTCCCATAATCGCTTGGTCAACCCAAAAAGCTCCAAGGATTCCCTCAATCGCTTGGTCAACCCAAAATGCTCCAAGGATTCCCATAATCGCTTGGTCAACCTAAAAAAAGCTCCAAGGATTCCCATAATCGCTTGGTCAACCCAAAAAGCTCCAAGGATTCCCATAATCGCTTGGTCAACCCAAAAATGCCCCAAAGGTGCCCATTACCCCTTTGGCCAAACCAAAAGCTCCAAGGATTACCTTAATCGCTTGGTCAAAAATAAGAAAATTCAAAAACAATAAAATCATCAAAAATAACAAAATTTGCATCTCATTTCCATGCATACTCAAAAATCATCATAACAATACAGAGTTCTTTTGCATCTCATCTGCATATTCACAAAAATCAAGCCATCAAAAACACAAAAATATATAGCCGCATTAAGCATCGCATCCATACATTGCATATTTGTGGTCATAAAGGTCAAAGCACCATAGACTGTCATTACCTGACAAAACCATCATTTTCTACATTTTTCCACTTTATCAATAACTCATCACCCATAACCGCCATTCACGTTATTCTCCCACATCATAGTCAGTTGTTTTCTAATGTATCGAGAGTTTTTCGTCATTCAGTCGTCATTAGCTTTCTAGCCACGTACTGTACCAAGTCAGACAGATTTCACGCAGGTAGAATTCTACTTGGATCACACCTTGTTACGTAGCATCCCGACACAAGTTAAAACATATAATAGAATTCCCAAGTTGTGTGAATGAAAGATGAAACCTGCAAAGCAACCCAGGTCACCATAAGCGAAATGGTTATCTTGCTCATCCCCCTATGCGAATGACCCCAAGAATGCTGAGAGTTGGCAAAAGGACAAGCATCCTCCCTACCCAATTCCCCAAGAATCCCAAGTTCTCAAAAAGTTGCAAAACATAAAAAATTTGCAAAAGTCAAAACTCCAAAATTTGACATCTCAAAGTGCCTACCTCAAAAAGCACAAACAATAGTGATTCTCATCACTCATTATTCCAAATCCCTTGCTCAAAAGAAACAAACAAAAAATAAATAAACAGTGATTTTTATCACTACCAAAGAGCAAGTATCCCATACAATTGAAGAAAAGAAGGGAGTCAAACTTGAATCCCTGGAACTCTCAACATTCAGATGGGTCATGAGGCAAACCTCAGTACCGGTTTGGTGGATAGCCTATCGGTCACTGGTGGTAAACCTCCCGCATGATGATATATCTATCACATTAACTTGTGTGCAGATCAATGTTTGCATGTGGATGAGCTAGCTTATGGTATCCTACGATAGCACAACAGATTAATCCGACTTAATACAACAAAGGAGTTAGTGGAGCTAATCAGGTGATCCTCAGTACAGGTTTGGTTGACAACCTATCTGGCACTGGTGGTATCCTGACAAACACCACATAAATGAACTCAATTGCACACACAAGGATGTGAAATAACTTGGTCAACAACAAGTCTGATTCATACCTTGTTCAAAAGTCTTGTACGATAAAAATACAGTATTGGCTAGATAGTTAGAACATCTGAGTTTTGAAAAACCCTACATACATTCTAAACCAACTTGCTATCTTTCATCCTCACATTTGCCAAAAAAAAAAATCCAAAAAATAACCCATATGCATAAAGACAGTCATGTCACCCAATAATCGCCTAGGACAAAAAGCCACAAAGTTCTAAACAGTCTATGGTGCGACTACCAACCATCACAAATTCAATTCATCCATTCCATTTGCATATCATATAAATTAGAAACATTTGCATTCATCAACACATATGCATCCATCAATATAAATCAACATGCATACATCCATATTCATCCATCATCGTGCATAACATCATCTATATATATATCATCAAAAATGCCCGTAGGCTACAATGAACCGGTCCTCTGACCCCGCAAAAGCCAAAAACTCAAAAACCCCCAAGCCTAAGGCATCGACCACCATGATCATGCAGGATCGATGCGACGGGAACTACCCCCCATGGTGTGGGTCCTATGGGACCCCTCAGGGTAGCTACTGCTAGCCCCCGCATCATGCCTGCTACCCCCTCCCTCATCTAGTCTGACGTGATGATCATGACTGCTTAATATCACTACCCCTCATCCGACGCGATGATCCACCTCCCGGGGGCTCAGGTAACCGCCCACCGAGGCAGATAATCTCTCCCTCCATATCCATCCGATGCCGAGACCAATCTGCCTCCCACCGCAACCACTCTGCCTCCCAGCGACGATAATAAGCTACTGCATCATCACGTTGTGCCAATGTCTTCTCCTTCTCCACCAGCTACGCCCATAGGAGATCCCTCTCCCGTGTAGCACTGGTGTCCCCATCCCCTCGATGGTATGCAGCAAACGTGCTCTCCCACTCCACAAACTGAGTCCGCAGGAGATCCCTCTCCTGCAAAGCCTCCCCCAGCTCCTCATCTCGCCTCCACAGTAGCTCCACCAATCATGCATTCTCAGCGCACACCCCTGCCTTCGTGTCCTCCACCATGGCCTGATGCATAGGTGACTCTAGAATAGCAACCTGCTCTAGCTCCCACTACTCCGGGATGTCCTGCATCTCCGACTGATCTGGAGCCCCAAAATCCATGCCCAAGTCATCCACCTCCACCATGTTCGCATCCTCTAGCGGAGCTCCCCAACCCTCACCTGGTGCCTCCGCACCCTCATCCCCTACTACTGCTGCCTTCGTGCCTCCCAGTGGTCCCTCTCCCCGCCATCACCGTAGAGTCCACCACTAATCATACTCCGTGGTAGTCCCGACGTCATCCACGTTCGGGACGTCAATCACCGCATCCGAATCCTCACCTAGTGGCACAATAACTGGCCAGGCTAAAGTCTTCTCAGCCCCCCGACGTCGATAGATCATGGGCTCACCAGGAAACCCCTGGTGCACCCCAAACTATCATGTGACCCAGCCATATGGGAAGAACTCTTGCTCAGTCCCATGGTGCCCAATCAGCCATCGCCCCCTTCGTACCCACCGAAGCCACTCTCCAGCCTCAGGCCAGGTTGGACAGTCCCGGTAGGGGTGCCAGAACACCTCCCCTGGAGTCAACCGAGCGAAGGCATCCGCATAGTGCCCTACGACACCTGCCCATCGCTGACTCTGTCCCTACTCCTCAGACCGCCACCACAGAGCCGCATACCCTACATCTCGATCCACCATCTCCACCCGGGTCGTCCATGGTAACCCCGCTGGCCTCTCCATCGCTATGTGCTACCATGCCCAACACTACAACAAGAAGCTGCACCCAATACCCTTCCACCTCTGAAAGTGGACCTCGTACATCTCATCATAGAGCTATGCTAGCAATGTCTACCCCCACCTCATGATCATTGGTGCCTCCATCGGGCACTCCACCAATCGAAACACCACCTCCAGTAGGTTCCATGGGAACCTCACGCCCGAAGAGTCGGGTAGCAACATGTTGGAAATGAGGCCCATAAGCAATGCGTGCCTCACTCCCAACACCCCCCTCTCAAGCCACCATCTAACCAGAATGCCACCAATATGGCAGTCGAGCTCCGCCCTCTCCACTGGGCTGTCCACACCCACCTCCGCCCCATGCCCGAAGCAGCGTGTCAACACTGCTATCCGTTGGTCTCGTGGTGTCATCCTGATCGGCAAGCCATCTATCGGGATCCATAGAATCTGATAGACATCCTCTAACGTAACTATCATCTCCCCTATTGGGAGATGGAAGGTGTTAGTCCGAGGATCCCACAAGTTGATCAGGGTCATCAAGTAGGCCCGATCCCCGACTACCGGCTCTAGCCGAGTCACCTGCTTGAGCCCAAGGGCATCAAGCCACTCCCAGTCCACCAAGGTCAGCGCCTCCCGTGCTTCAGTGAACACCGTAGGCACCCGATACCGGCTCTTCACAACCTGCAAAAGAAAACATGCAAAAACATTAACACATTAAAAAAAAAAACAAAAGCAAGAAACACAAAATGACCAAAAACAAGCAATAAACTTGCCCAATAAGAGTGCTTTTACACTTGATATTTTGGGCATGCAAAATAGACGTCGGGATTGCAACTCTTCGCTCTCCTACTCCCTAAGAAGGCTACCATAGTCGGACCGCTCCATGGGAGACCGGATTGCCGAGAATTTCATCCCTAGCACAACGTCACCAAAAGGGTTAACACCCACCAAAAATAGGTCTAAATGTCGAGAAAACTGCACACACATTCAAAGATCAAACATCTGAAGGCACCCTTACCTAAGTCATCTTGGGTCAAGTGACTCGTCGCTTTTCTCATGCAGGTCATTCCCTCATCGATTCGTCGCTTGAGGGGGTAGTCACACTTAGTCACCAATCAACAAAATACACACCCAATCATGGAAACAACATGCATTCAAAGAGTCATTGACAAAGACAATTACGCCCCTGCTTGGGGCAGCAAACAAGCAATAATCACCAGCTGATCAAACACTTGGCATTCATGAATCATGAACTCAAGGTTCCCATAGACAAAAGGTTGCGCCCTTTGCCTATTCATGACTGATCAATGTCCAAGCTCAAGTAACACCTCACCGAAAAAGGTTAACACTTGAATTAAGTTCCTTCGCTCGTCGAAGCAAGGATTCAAGAATGCATGCCCTTTCCATACTTGGGGCATCAAAAGTTGGTTAGGTTACTGAGAAACCCTAATCATTAGTGCTTTGGTTATCTATTTTTGCTCGACACTGCACCTTGCACAACGCATCCCAAAAAGGGGCATCTATAGACACCAAAACAACACCAATCCAATTATGTGACTACAAACATCGATCGCATTGACACACACAGCCCCTAGGGTAGCCCCCAGAGGTTAAACAGTGGTCCTAACCACTCTTTCAATAGTTTTTGAAGGTCAAAAGTCAATTCGGCACCCTCAGGTACTTTGCTCCATACTCGTTTCACCCAGGAATGAATACTGTTTGGTATTCGCCCCGCCCAGGGACGAATAGAAGTATTCGCTCCGAGGTGGAGCGAATAGCGGGTTTGACGAGCAAAAAGTCAATTCATGACAAATGGCAGCTCGGATCCGCCACTTACCACCTCCTTCATTTCATGGGAGTGTGGGTGAGCGTTTTCGAGCATTAGAGGCTATTACAGGGGCAGTCATGAAGCCCCTAATCAGGGAGGAATCTTCCCTCCCCTGGAAGGGCATGGCCGCCAAGTGGTGCCTCTGCATGTTCATCCCAAGAGACCTCCAGGTCTATAAATTGGTGAGCTTTCTCACCCCAAAAAAAGGATGGTAAGAGCATTTTTGAGCAACGAAGTGCTACCGTTTTACTTCCCCATACATCCTTGTGCGATTTGTGCCTTTCACATCCTTGATCTCTTTTAGAGAGGAGGTCATTGGGTGACTATTGGAAGGATGAATCTTGAGCCCAAAACCCGACACTTGACCACAGTATACCACCCAATTTTCCGACAACACCTTGTAAGAGATTTTGGACCCATCCCAAGTGGATTGGTGCCGAAATCAGGCCCCAAATGGTGGGCGGCCTGCCAGGGTGCCCCCACACTGCTGCAGGTCTAATCGTCCCTTTTAGGAATGATTGGGAATCTATGGCAGATTTCCTTTCTATCATTTTCATTTCATATTCGATCTTTATGTTGCTTAGATAGTTTACAATTTTGGATTTCATATCGTTTTGATCAATTGCTATTATGTTTTATCATGTTTTCACCTTCACTAACTTGCAGAGGGCGCCATCGAAATCTAGGTGTTAGAGGCTGAATTGGGGAAATCTGACCATCTGGGTCATCCCAAAATACCCCCAATTAGCTAACCCCCACTTTTGCAAGAAATTTGGAGCCGTATGGAGGTGACATTTGGGACGGTTCTATTCGGCATTTTGTTGTAGGTATATTCGTCCCACCCCGAAATGAATACGAATCCATGGCGAATTTGTAGACTGTTCTTTTTGCAGTGCCTTCCCGATGATGTTCCCATGCTTCTATGAAAATTTTAGTCAGTTTGGAGTTGTTTTGATCATCATTTTATTTATTTCTTCGCATGCATTAGTTTTGGGTTTTGAGATTGCATGTTTGATCTTCTTTGTAGGTGCTATTGACTATCTTTTTGTTTCTTTGAATGCAGGATCGAAACATCGGAGGAGCAGCAAGGAATCGAAACTCATATACACAAGCGGTAATGACGTTTTGGTCCACCCATCTTACATGTGGGCACGCGAAAGAAGGATGGCTATCCATGGATGTAACCAAGAGACGAATTTAATGCTCCTCGCCCCTGAAAAGGGAGGAGGCGAATTGTAACCGAATTGTGAAATACATCAATAAAAGAAAAGGGTTGTTTGTTTCATTTGGGTTTCAATTTGTTTATGCTTTCTCCATTTTATGCATTTTTAATTCGTAGCATTAAGTTTAGTTCCATTTTTGCATCGTACTTGGAGTTTTTCCTTTCTTGTTTCCATATCCTCGTGCTTTCAGGTAAATCCTTTGAAAATACATCCTTAAAATATAGTAAAATTGGGTTCTTCCCTAGCAATTCTCTCTTCTGATCATCTTCCACTTCATTGAGTTTTACAACATACACTATCCCTCCTCTATTGAGAGCTTTCTTCAATTGCATTGTTGATAGAATCTAGGGTTTGAATGTCCCTCCTTGTTATGAATTCTTAGTCTTTTCTTGCCTTGATCTGAATACTCGATCCACCTATCTTAGAAATTGATCAAGGCTTTATGGGCCTGTAACCTATCCATACCTAGTATCACATCAAAGGCATGAAGTGGAGCTACATAAAAACAACTTTTGGTGGTACCACTAGATAAAGTAATTTCTACCATTGGGTAACATTAGTTTACTAAGTAGGTTTACCCCGAACCATACTCTACCTTCCACCCATGGGTCAAATATCCTAGCATTTTTGACATATTCCTTGCTAAACTAGAAGAAATAAAACTATAAATGGCCCCACTAT
This sequence comes from Wollemia nobilis, assembly GCA_028583015.1. Classification (NCBI taxonomy): domain Eukaryota; kingdom Viridiplantae; phylum Streptophyta; class Pinopsida; order Araucariales; family Araucariaceae; genus Wollemia; species Wollemia nobilis. The sequence goes on along the minus strand of JAQPPZ010017077.1, from coordinate 3,068,854 downwards.
CTATTATAATATTCACTTACTTATTAAAAATATTATCTTTTACAAGCAATAAGGGAGCTTGCCCCTCTAATTTTTGGTTCCTCATTGTGTTGTAGATTTGATGCTCAGGTTCCTTTCCCTTGGCGTTGGATGAAATCGACCCTAGTTGATATGGACACTAAAAGCCTTGTGAAAACAAAATATATATATATATATAAATATGTATGTATACAAAAAAAAAAAAAAACAAAATCATCATTTCAAGTTTGTATGTTTATATTCAACTCTAAATAGTAGATATTAAATATTACTTTTAGAAGTACTAAATAAACCATGAGTTTTTACTCAAATCCATATGAGCCCATTAGTAATGTTGGAAGAATTCATCCAAATACATTTTTTGATTTTGACCAACCTCATCCCTATTCAATATCACCTCCATCACACTCTTCTCATTTTTTATCCTTAACCCAACAGGACAATACCTTTTCCAATCCTCTTCATAATGATATTATCTATTCTCCCATATATCCATATTATGTCTATCAATCCACATATAATCCTCCTCCATCCTTTCAATATTCTTCTTTCAATACAACACATCCATTTCAACAAGAAAATACTTATTATTCCAATCCTACCATGCACTCACATCATACTTCACAATCTTCCTATCATCATTCTACCCATAACAAAGAAAAGAGAGGTAAGAAACCATTAGGTCCTTTTATGACTGAACTCCTAAGGCACATATCAAAAACCTCTCAAAAACCTTCATCACATACATTTACAAAGCTCAATCAACCAATGGATATAATTCTCAAGCATTTACTTGATACAAATAGGATTGAACTCCCTTCCATAAGACAACTTGATACCACAGCAGATTGGTTTAAACTTGAGCTGCATTGTGAATATCATAGAGTAGATGGACATATGACACAAAATTGTAAATATTTAAGATGTGCAATTCAATATTTGATTGATGAGGGTCTTTTTAATATAAAGGAATTACAATCTACAATTGATTATAAATCTCTAGTAAACTATCAAACTCCTACACAACAAATACCAATAATCAATCAAGACATGGGGATCTCCTAAGAACCCCTATTCAATTATCAACAATAGGAAACCAATCAAATATTGCATGTTAATGTGTCCCATCATGATGATATTACTAATATTTTAATAGAAACTACAAATGAGCAACCTCAAGTTCAATCAACTCAATACGATATTCAAGAGATGGATTCCTCATTTGACCAACCTTCAAAACTATCTTTGGCTCTAGATAATGATCCAAAATGGAATGTAAGCATAGAAATATCATCTTTAGAATCAAAATCTCAATCTGAAATCCACTTTGATAGCCAACAACAAGTGATTAATCCTCAAGCAAAGATATCCCTTTTAGAAGTATTACAAAGTTCTCATAAGGAAACTTTGTTCAAGATACCTAGCCAACAATTTGGTCCTCATTATATTTTCCCTAAGAACATAATTGATGGTGTAAGCCCTCTTGAGGTTAACCATATTTCATTCTATGATGAGGATATTCCTTCCTCTACTCCATAAGAAGACTCCTTTCTTTATATTATAGGATCTAGTAAAGAAACGCCTGTTAAAACTATCATGGTAGATAATGGCTCCTCTCTTAATTTATGCACTTATAAACTATTTCAAAAAATCAAATTAAAAGAAGAAGATCTCAATGAATCAAATGTTATTATAAAATATTTAAAAATTAAATTCAAGAAGCTCAAGGTATTATAATTCTTCCCTTTAATATTGGATCCAAGATCCTGGATACTCTATTTTATGTAGCATATTGCCTTTCATATTACAACCTACTTCTCAGAAGTCCTTGGATTCATACGATGAGGGTTGTCCCTTCCACTCTTCACCAATGTTTGAAGTTTTAAATTGCAAATAAAATTGTTACCATACATGGTGACCCAACACCATTTAAAGAGTATTTAACGGTTGAAACATCAACTTCTATACATTTTCTATTATCACAATTATCTTCTATCCATAACTTTTCTTCATCCATATATGATCATCCTTGTTTATCAAATAACATCCATGCATATCTTTCACGTATGCTCCCTCCATATTATAAAGAATTGGAAGATAGTGATAAGAATGAAGAACTTTCTTATCCTTCTTACATTTTATTTTGTAACATGATCAATTTTACACATATAAAAGTCAAATCTTTTGCTACATTATTCTACATTATAACAAAGATTTTGTTATCGCTACCTTTTATTCATCACCTTTTGTTCTTTCCTTCACCACAACCAAATTATCCTTCAAAACCGCATTTGATTTTGAGGCAACCTTAGACATGCTATACTCAAGTAACCTTGTATAGTGTATATAGATCATCTTGTATATACCACCAATTCCATCATAAATCAAAATCAAAATATAAAAACATCAAAATCGTCAAAATCTTCAAAAACATATTTTTTACACTTGTCAATTCTTGAAGTATTGTAATTATATTTTCAATTATTTTGGATAAATTAGCATTTATTTGGAATCCCACACTTTCACATTCACATGAATAAATATCTTGATTTTATTTTGTATGATTATTAATCTCTCTTATATCAAAGTCCACGGTTGAATTAAATAAAGTTTTGAGCATAGAGAATTGATCTTGTTATTTACTTGAACCAAGTATAGCTTTTCACATTAAAATGATTTCATTGCAAATTTGATATGATGCTACATAGTAGAAATGGTTTCCTGAGCGAAAATTTTCCCTTGCTATCCTATCATGCACATGGTCTAGAATCTTTGATAATTGACAAAAGGACAAGCTCACCCCTACCCGAAATAAAAATCCCTTGCTCTATAGCCAATCCAAGAAAGTATCCCTAGCATAGGAAGAAAAAGAAAAGTCAAAGAAAATGAGAACAAAGAAAAATATTATTTTGTACCATCGCAGTAATATTTCAGCATTATCTCAATATCAAGCAAAAATACAAAAAAAAAAAAGGAGAAAAAAGAAAAGAGAGAAAAGAGAAAAGCAAAAGCACAATGCAATAAAATCCTTTCCCTACCCCTTTAAAAGAAAATAAGGGTGAATGAGCTTGAATCTCTGGAATTCTCAATTATTCAAAAACTATGAGGTAAGCCCCATAACAGGTGGTTTGTGCCCAACCCGCTTGGCCTTGGGTAATTCCTAGCGTGGTGATATGTCTATCACATTAGCGACCTTCTTTTGTACAGACCTATGTCAGCTTATGGATTAGCTAGCTCTTGATAACCTAACTTACACAATAGTCTGGTATGGTTACATGCATATAAATCATGGTCAACGAACATTCATTTGGTTAAGTCAAATTACTTGTATCAAATTATCTTGCTTAAAATTGGTGAATGAACAATACAATTGCACACACATTTGTATTTGAGAGATTCTCTATCATTATGATAAATCAAGATCGACAATGAACTCACATAGGCACATGAGGGTTCCTTATAAATCTACATTTTTCTTTGAGATAATTTAAATATTTCTGCAACTCTTTTGGAATAAATTTTATTCTTATTTCAGAACATATGTTTAGTATAAACGCAATCACATACCTTGTTTTCAAAAATCCAAAATTATTTTAAACAACCTATTACAAAATCTAGTAAAATAAAGTCAAGTTTATATTATTATTTTATGTTTATCAAAAATAAAAAATCAATCATGCAATAAAACCAAAATATCAAATTCTCTTTGGATTTTGCGATGATGGTATAAGTCTATACCTATAATTCTATGCCTAGCGCAAACCATTGTTGTAATTTTATTTTCCATTTATTTTTAAAAAACAAATTCATATGACTTGCATCATTATGTTACACAATTATGCTTTAAAACAAACGAACGAACACTTATTCTATTTCATGTTATTTTGTCAACATTCAATTTTGCAACCATGGTGTAATTTCTAAGGAATTGTTCAAAATTTTATCACACTTAGGAATTTATGCCTAGAAAAATCATATTTCTTTTAGTATCTCATGCATACTATTTTTATGAAAATCTAAAAATAAATCATCAAACCATCATCATCTCCATCATCACAACACAAAGTCTTAAGACAGTCTCTTAAGCACTCTTTTACTTTTAACAATATTTCTATACTAGGATTAGCTTGATGACCGAGTGAGTGGCGACTCCATGAAATGGTCTATAACAATGACAATGTCTTTTGAAATTATTGTTAAAAGTCTCTTTTTATTTTTCATAAAATCACACCACCACAACTAATTGTTTACATCAGATTATTTCATTTAAATTTCACAACATGACATCAAATTATAATATTTCCAAATGACATAATTACATGAATCATCAATCAAAAAAGCAAACAATTCAAACATTAAAAGCATCATAAAAACATATGAACAAGTCATATCAAAAATATCATATATATATATATATATATATATCAAAAAATTATATACATCATATCAAAACTGGATTGGTATGCCACAATCTATACCCTGGCATACTCAATCCTCTCAAAAATCTATATAATCTCTATGCAGTCTATAGTAGCTAGCCTTAAGAATCCCTCAAGCTCTCAGCCTCATCTCCTCCCCCGCCTTGACATGGAGGAGGTGGTCCCATAGTAGTCTATGCTATGTCTTGAGTCCTCACTGTCGATCATGAGGATGTCCTCCCCAATCCCATCCTGATTGGTTTCACAATGTTGATTGACGGTTGTACCCTCTGGCCCTTTGGAACCAACTAGAAGTATACCCCCTGGTAGAATGTGGTCTGCATCATAGACCACACTAGCTCATCCCTACTCGCCCCTCTGCTTTGTGCCCTAAGCCATGTAGTCTCATCCTGTAGTGTCTGTACCTGAGCCCTGAGCTGAGTAGCCTCGTCCTGCAGTGACTACACTTGAGCTTGGAGGTGGGAAACCTTAGCCCGGAGAGCCACCGTCTTGTTGCTCTCCCATACGTCGACACCCTTGCCCTTATCAGGCGATGGTGGTCTCTCCCCCTGTATATTTTCTTCATTTTATTTAAAAATCAACATTTTAATTTTGCTTTTCCGCATTTTTACCTCAAACGTCCGATTTGGGTAAAAACACGAGGGGGCACCATAGTCAGCATTCATACGATTCGACCAAGAATCATCGTCTAAAAAATTGAGTAAATTTTTGCTTTTTCGTAAAATGGGAAAAACTCGTCTTTAACGCATTTTCTTCAAAAAATTCGCTAAAGAGGGGGAAAAATGTAGCACCCTAAAATTGGCATGGTTAAACCTTAGTAAAAAGATACAAGATAAAAATTTGAATTTTAACTCCAAACTGCCTATTAAACCACTTGTTACCCGCTTTCCCCATTTTTTGAGCCATTTTTTTTATTTGTTTTGACCGTTGGATGATATCGTCGTAGATTAGATGAAATCATCCCTGATCTAACAAATTCATCTAGAACAGAATGTCCAGACGATTTCGTCCCAAAACCAAATTTTCATAATTAGCTTTTGTTTCAACAGCCTCTCCAACTTGGGCAGAAATGTGTCTGCGTAGTTGGAGATTTCCCTATTGGAGATCTCCCAGATTGGGATGATCCCCAACCCCCTAACCTCTTCCTAATCCTATATAAACTAGGATTTTTCTAGTTTATCCCCCCGAACCCCCCTAAACCCCTTAGCTGACGGATTTCTCTACAGATTTAGTTCTTTATTCCCTCGCACTACTGTCTGTGTTCTGTACTTTGCATTTTCTTGCCAGAACTCTACTATTTTTTAGTCGAAGCTAGCTCGGATCGTCGTGGACGATCTCGAACGATTACGAACGATTTTGTCGAGGAGTGCATACGATCTTGTACGATTGGAGGCGATCCTGACTGTAGTCCATATTGGGGGTAATCAGAGTCTAGATTTTGTGTTTCCTTAGCTTTCTCTACATTTTTCCTATTGCATTTCTGCACTGTCTTAAATTATTATGTTTTTACATCTTGGAGTTCACCTCATTTAGCATAACCGCATGATAAAGTTAAAATCAATCATTAAATCTACTGCATTTCCTTATTTTTTATTGGAATCCATTATTTAGGCATGTTTACTATTATTTCTACCATTCTCCTTTGCTTTTGTACTTGCATATTTGGTATTTTGTGTCTGTTTTTGTGATTGTAGGTCTTTGATGAATTTTTCTAATGAATTCATTAGATTTCAGATGACCTTCTATTATTTGGGATGATCCTATGAAATATCATACGATTACGTACGAATTGAGGTGATCTAAACTACTACAAGACTCAGAATCTTCATCAAACATCCAAAATCAGGTATGACACATTCTAATTAGCATACTCTCTGTTATTAGCATTCATTATTGTTTTTTTTATTCATTTAAATCAGCATTGGCATATAGAATAGTTTAGATTCATCTTGGCCAAACCTAGGAGTTGAATGATCGAGTATAAAATGAACACACCAAACTCACTGTCAACCTAGGCATAGAAACTGCCATTCAAAAGTTTCCTGGTGAACCCACCATCCATCAAAAATTCACCCTTATACCCCTCCCCCGAGAGGCGAGACCTTCAAATGGCCTCTCAGTCTGAGGTATTGTCCCATCCTTTTCACATCACCCTTCCAGGCGCGGATCTTATAGCCTGAAGGTAAGGATGCAAAAAATTTGGAGTGATACAGTTCCTTATTGAAGGTTATCAAATTATTCAAACTTTAAGGTATAGTAGTGCTCTATGAGAAACCTCTTTTTGAATATTTCAACAAAATATTTCCATTTAATATCAATGGGTTCAACCTTATTATTCTCATAGTAGGTTCCCCATAAATCTAAGGCAACCCCTTCTAAGTTGATTATGGCCCAAATTATTTGGGTTCCTAGGGAATAGCCTTTTACTGTGAAATAAAATTCTAGTTCTCTCAACTAGGATTCAGTTGCATCCTCTTCACCTTATCCATCAAACTTGGAGATACAAATATTTTTTAGATCCCTAGATATTTCCTTTTCTAGAAGGCCTCTAAATTACAAATTTTTTTTAGTTAACCCATCATCGTGACCAACCTCTAAGCCTTTAGCTTGTGAGTTCTGATTCACAATGGTTTCAAACATTTGTCTCATCTAATACTACATAGTATCAACCATAGCAGTGAGGTCTTCTACCTATCTATTAGAATTTTTTGAATCCCCCTCTTGAATCTCTTCTTCAAAATTATTTTGTTGAGTTTATCTAGGTGTAGGCCTCTCATTTTTTTCTTAGGTGGCATCTTTAACCTGGTTACGGCCAAGAAAATAATTAAGTTATAGCTTCACTTGAATTGTATCACTAATTCAAACCATAATACAAAGTTCTCTTGCTAAAAGCATCAATGATCTAATTAGGAGGATATTCCAAGGTTATGATGTGACATCAATATCAAAGCCCATACTAAGGTATCATAACATTCATTCACCCTTGGGATTAATCCCCATTAGATTCTAGCAAGCAAGATATTCTAGGTCATCCCAACTTTTACTTATCTCAAAGCAAGCCTTCATTGGAGACATCCAAATCTCTTTAGCACACAAGAAGATCTATACCATCGTGCCTAGAGATCTTATACCAAATGTAATTCCATAAAAGAGCTACATGAAAACATAGAAAAGAAAAGAAAATATATTTTTTAAAGGTATTCATAAACCCCTAATCAACCTTTACTTGACCTATTTTTTAAATCCCCTAAGTTCTCAAAGGGATACACCTCACCAAATACCCTCGCACAAATCCATATGGTAGGCATATTATGTGTTACTACAAATAATTTTATCTCTCCAATCACCCTTGATGAGCTAAACTTATCACCTTCAGTCCATCGAAGGTATATGCCCATATCCATACCATACACAAATTAGTCTATGTAGTTATGTTATGTGTATCGTGAGTTAAGTTATCCATCTCGTCTATACAATGAGCTATCTTAACTCAAATGTATTATTTCCACAACTTAATTTCCAATCTCCCTAAGGGGTCCTTAATCCCTTAGGTCACCTATGTTCACCCTAAGGGATCTTAATTCCCTTAGGTCATCCTCTAAGTTCACCCTAGAACTCAATAATTAAGTTTCTTATTGTTTTAGCAAGAAAGCAAGAATAGATACTAAATCTAACAAAACATAATCCATAAAACATAAAAAGATACTAGAAAGAAAGCAACATTTAAATAAGGTAAACATTAATGGAAAGGAATTTAAATGCAAAACATAAATAATTCATAGCAGTAATTTAAAGTATATCTTCCAACCATTAAGAAATTATTACAAATAAGAAAGTATGATAAATCCTTAATACTCATAAATAATAATGTATTACATCAGTTTCATCAGGGAAATCTACCCAGATGGTTAATCTATTTGAGCATAAGTAAATCATTACAAGTAGAATCAAAATGATACATTTGTTCCAACTGCCTCCTTGGTCCTTTTTAAATTTCCCTTGATCATTTGAGGATAGTAGGGGATTCGAGAACTCATGGTTCAGGATAGACATCCCTCTAAATGCATCTACCAATTACTTTCTCAAATTACAACTATACAAATTCAATCAAGTTCCTAACCATCTAATGCATAGTTGACATCATAAAAGAATCATTACTTTTATTTTCACCTCTCAAATACCTTTAGAGAGTTATTCAACATGCACCACTTAGATCACGGTTTTTATTTTAATAAAATCTTGTCTTTATTTAACAAATTAAAGTCTCATACCTTTAATAATCAAATAATAACCATTTCTCTATTTATTAAATTAAATCCCTACCACTTCAATTTATAAATAAACCAACTAGTTTTATTATTTCATCAATTAATATTCCATTCCCTTAATCTACAAAATAACCATCTCTTTATTTTATAAATTAAATCCCTACCACTTCAATTTATAAATAAACCAACTAATTTCATTATTTCATAAATCAAGGTTCCATTCCCTTAATCTACAATTTTTTTTTTTGGTAAATTAATTATATTAATTCAAAAATAGCATTTGAAAGGTGTCCTATCGCCTTTTACAAAAAGGAACTCAGAGGAACAAGAGGAAAAGAGAAACATGAAGAACAAAGTGAAGCTCATCAAAAATAAAAGGGCTGAAGCCATTACACTCAAAAAGCAACCTGAAGGATTACCAGCAATCCTTTAGCACAAAGGAACTTAAAGGAACAACACCAAAATGTATAAAGGAGGAGACAAGTAGGGACAGACCCATCAACACACCATGAAACCAGAGGAAATGGAGAACAACCCAAAATAGTGATCGAGACTAGTAGAAAGCGCCATCAAGGAAGAGCGTCGGGCTGTATAAAAATGTGGACATCAATATTTAAAATATTGTCCTTTTTTGCATACTTCGAGGTCTCTTCCACCTTTGTAATATCCTTCAAACCATCAAGGTAGGTATATTTTGCAATTTCTACAACCTCGTCTTTAGTAGCCCCTTATTTAACATCAGAGGGGGGTTTAGCAGTAGAACCATTGAAACTATCACAAAAGAATAACATGTTGAGGTTGTGTCTTTGTTCTTTGAGGCTCTCAATGGCCTTATCAATGGCAATGTGGGCAGCCTCAAAGTGCGTGATGGATGCATTGGTGGCATGGATGACCAACTTATGGAGAAATTTATCAACCAAATCAGGTGAAGAGGATTGGGCTTTGGGAAGCTTGCCTGGGATGGAATGTGGGGTTGCTAACACTTCCCTTAGCTTTAGACGTTGGGAAATTCTAACAGGGGTTGAATCCACCTTAATTTTCTTCCTAGCCATAGGATAGGGTTTTTCAATTCTGATATTCCTCTTAGGATTGGAATATTTAGGACTCGAGGTAGAGGATGAATTTGCTTCATCTAATTCAGGAGTGGGAATGTTATCATTGGGGAAGTTAAGGAGGATATAGCAGTAGAGGACTTTGAAAATTCCTTGGTGACTTGGAAGGGCATCCTCATTTTTATGAGAGATTACAATGGCATAATCGATGGACCAAAAAATTACAGTGGGGATATTCATGGCTTTGGCATCATGAAAGTGATTCACACAAGCGAGATGAAAATAACATAACTGCGAGTCTGGATTATCATAGGATAGGTATTGCATTACGGGATCTAAAATTTACTACAGAGGAGGGGAAATGTGTTCATGATACAACCCTTTTCTATAGTTATTGTGGACCTCGAAATTGTTTTCGAAGAAGGTCAGTTCAGCTTCCCAATTATATTTTTTGGGTCGGATCACATTTCTGTTCAAGGGCTGCCCAGTCAAGCTCACCAACAACTCAAAGGAGATATGGTACTAGACCCCATGGATTGTGACATAACCTCTATCCCAAGTGTCATAAAAATCCTTCGAAATGGTGTCATCGACCCCTAAGAAGATCTTGAAAAGTTCAATTAGGGCACTATTTGTTTTATCTGTCCATAAGTCACTGATCAAAGGACTAAGATCAAGAATAGTAGGCTCAATGTAAATAGGTTTACTTTATTTCATTATGGTAGATAGATAAGAGGATAGAGAATAGGAAAGCACAAGGATCAGTGGGAAAAGGACGGGAAAGGATTGAGACACCATGATAAAGAACAGAGCATGCACGAAGGCTAAAAATAGGAAGATGGTGCCCTAAATTTTTTTGCTTTGGGACCATGAAATGATTTGCACAAAGGAATTGGGACTTTCGACATGCAAGGATTGGCTAGGTCAAAGGTAAGATCTTTAAATTAGGATTAGGTTAAGGGCAAAGCCAATGGCATGACGACACTCAAAAAATGTAGCATGATAAATCAAGATGCATGAAAAACTTTCCTAGTAAGAAATCCAAGCACAAAACCCTAAAAGGTTTGGGATGGTTCCACATTAATTGTCGAGACCAACCTCCAATCGAGGAGGCTACATAAAGATATCAAAAAAAATGAAATACACTTATCAAGGCTCACGGGATTCAAATTATTAAAACTCATGTGAAAAAACACCTTGGAATAATGGGAATGAGTGGTTACTCGAAAAAGTTTATGGATCTTGAAAAATGTAATATTGAAATAGGAAATAGAGCCTATGGGTGCGTGGATCCACATTTTCCAAATAGGTTGGGTTATTGAAGTGATACAATACCAAAGGTCGAAGGAATAACGCATGGAGGATCTAACAAATATCAAAAAAATTGCCTAAGACTAAAAGAAAAAATACAACCCATCATGTATCATATGAGATTTATCCTTTTTAATAATGTCATCCACCTCAGCAAGTAGACTGTCTATCCATGTTAAGAGTCCTTGGGCATGAACCCCAATGTTAGCAAACTTATAAGCAATAGTATTGGCCTCTCTGTAGGCATGTTGGAGTATGAAATTATGTTGTCACTTAAGAATTTGCTTGAAATATTCAATAATTGATCTGATCCTCTAGCTAATAGGCTTAGAATACTTCAAGTAGTTAATGATATTTAAGGAATATCCTTCCACAATGATGTTTCCTAGGATAGTTTTGATAAATTTAAGACCCCTCCAAACATATTTGGCCTCAGCAATATGGTTGGTGATAACACCAAGAGGTTCAACATAGGCAAAAATAGGATTTTCTAGATGATCCCTTAGGATTCTACCATCCCCCCCTAACCCAGGGTTTCCTTTGGCTGCACCATCAAAATTGAGTTTAACCCAACCATTAGGAGGAGGAATCCATTTAACATTACTTCTAGGATTGGGAATATCAACACTTTTGGGATCATCAAGATTGATGTTACAGGAATTTAAGATATCTCTCTCAAAAGGAGGATAAGGATGTGGATTAAAAGGCCTAGCTAGAGAATTTTTATGGCAAAAAGGATGATTTTATTGGCAATGTATTGAGGTTGGACAGTTTTTATTGAAAACTCTACGATTATGTTCAAGACATATTTTCCATAATAAATGCTAAAGGCTAAACTTGCACAATCCTTTAAGCACAGGATTTATGAAAGGAATAGGCCATTGGTAAAACAGGTCAACAATTGACAGAGAATTGGCCCAAACCAAGTGAAAAACTGGAAGAAGTTTATTAATGACTATTCTAGAAAAAGGACAAAAAATAAAAATGTGGGAAGTGGACTCCCAATTGGACAAGCACATATGACATCTGTTAGGAAGAGTAAGTCCTCGTTTCATAAGATTTTCAATGGTTAAAATGCAATTTTGGATGCAGAGCCAAGAGAATGAAGCAATTTTAGGAATCAGGTATTTAGTCCAGACAAGCTTGAAAGGCAAAGGATTCTCTATATTTGTAATGGAGAGCAGGTAAGCAGTTTTAACAAAAAATTCCCTAGAGTTCGTGGGCTCCCAAATAGGTTGATCCTTTGAACAAGCCTCGAGAATTCTGCGAGAGGAAAGATATTTATTTAGGCATAAATATCCCTCCTCATGATTTGAAATATTAATCTCCTTCCATTTCTTAATATCATTAATTGAAGTCATATAATGAGCCACCAAAGGACCAAAACATTGCTTGGTGATGTTAGTGATCTTTTGGAGCGTAGGAATCTTACTGAGAGGAGACTCACCCAACCATTTGTCATCCCAGAAGGAAATGGAGTTGCCATCACCGAGAAGCCATCGGGTTCCTTTTTGCACAAGGGAACGAACTTAAAAAATTGATTTCTAAAAACTGGATCCGTCGAAGGGTACCTGGCCATGCAAAAACTCGAAATATTGAAGATATTTCCTTTTTAATATTTTGACCCAGTCAACCTGTTCATCTGAAATAAGTCTCCAAGCTTGATCTACAAAATAATCATCTCTTTATTTAATAAATTAAAGCCCTACCACTTAAATATATAAATAAACCAACTAATTTCATTATTTCACAAATCAAGGTCCCATACCCTTAATCTACAAAATAACCTTTTCCTTTATTTATTAAATTAAAGCCCTACCACTTCAATTTATAAATAAACTAATTTCATTATTTCACAAATCAAGGTCCCATTCCCTTAATCTAAAAAATAACCATTTCTTTATTTATTAAATTAAAGCCCTACCACTTCAATTTATAAATAAACCAACTAATTTCATTATTTCACAAATCAATGTCCCATACCCTTAATCTACACGATAACCATTTCTTTATTTATTAAATTAAAGCCCTACCACTTCAATTTATAAATAAACCAACTAATTTCATTATTTCACAAATCAAGGTCTCATACCCTTAATCTACAAAATAACCATTTCTTTATTTATTAAATTAAATCCCTACCACTTCAATTTATAAATAAACCAACTAATTTCATTATTTAAATAAATTAATTACTTTTAAAATCTAAAGTGTCACACATCAAAAAGTGAGCCTACAACTTCTAAATACATAAAAAAGGGTTACATGAAACCCTAGGAGATGCCACCAGCTAGGTAAGGGGAGTACAACTGATGCTATCATCAAACCGCACAATAGAGGCCAAGCCACCACATACACACATGATGCTCAAGTATTTATCAAAAACAGGCCCGACTAGGCTACACAACGCAAAGAAATCCCTTAGACATAAGGGTAATAAAACAATATGGTTGTAATGGAGGTTTATAAAGACCTCGAGTAGGATCATGTAGTGGATACATTTCCACTGCAATGAAATAATAGATATCTAACAATTGCAAGAGCCCACCCAATTCCTTTAGTGACCAACAATGATTGGTAAGGGTAATAAAGCAACATAGAGGAATGTATGACACAACACTAACCAACTAGTCTTATACATGGTCAACCCATCTCCTATGAATTTTTTGGATGAGAAGCTACAAGACAATTGGGCTTACAAAGCCCAAACTACCAAAATATAGGCTTTCGAGTTGCAAGCATAGTGCTAGCACACTTAACACCCACTAGATCTGGTTTCAACTAACAATATAGCTCCCCACCATAAGGCACAAATAGGAGAGGGTTACAAGGCCAGTGCTTACTAGAGTGCTACCAAATATGAAGTAATTTAGCACACATCCACGGTTTTGACACCATTATGAGATTGTAACAACTTGAAACGGTCTAGGGTACTCCACACTAGGTTTTAAGAAACAAAACAATAGCGTAGGGATTTTATATCCTACTTCCCAAATAGTAAACCAAGATTATACGAACACAAGTGGCAACGTCGAGTAGAGTGACATCCATAACCAAAAAAGTTTCACTAAAACATAAAAGCAAGAGATTTATTTTGAGGAACAAAAGGCATTAGACATACTAAACCAACCTGATAACCTTGGAGTTTTCTTCATCCTCTAGAGTGTTATTCCTCAGGCATCCTATTCCTCTCTTTACACTCAATATTTTCTTCATCCACCATGAGCCAACCCCCTTCCAAAATCCCTTCCTCCCCTCATAAGGAATGGATTCCCACTTGCCTTCACCTGCTACGATCTTGTCGCATTATCCTCCTACTATCCGCCTTCAATTCTACCTTATCTTCTCGATGGATGAGCAGGCTTAGCAGATTTTTTTTTAGATTTTATTTCCTTTGAACGGAAGCTTCACCATAAAGACGTTAAAAGGAACTTCTATTATTTATTTTAAAATAGATTTATGCTTATAACCTATAATCAAAATGAACTTCATTTATCATTTGAAATAATTACTTTAAAATGAATATACTTTATCATTTAAAATAATTTAACTATTATTTGAAATGAAAATACCTTTGTCATTTAAAATAATGCAATTATTTTTTATAAATGAAATTTTCTTTCTTATTTAAAATAATAACTCATTATATATATCTTATATATTACATATGCATGAAACAAAGAATAAAAAATTTTCCTGTTAAATACTAACATCATGCTATTCTTTTTTTTTGAAAGCAACCAGATCATGCATGATTACCAAACCATTGATGCAGCAAGTGATGAAGTAAAATATAATCAAACATATGCATATACATAGAGAGAATATTTCCATCAACCCAATCAGCCATCTTAGCCCAAGAATTTATGATAGCTACTAGGCTATCAACTTGAGGCTCAAGGTGGCTAGCTATTGATGATTATCCCTAACCAATAATGCATGCCTATATGAAGGTATCCATCCATGTTACCCTCGAGTTGCTATAATCATAATTTCTCTAACCTCAAGTACCCCCATTTTTTGTGGATGATTCTACTTCCTCCACCTATGAGTGTACTTGATCCTACACACTTGGAAATATGTTAACAATACCATACCCTTCTAAATTAACTAAACATCACATAGTTGGTTCAATTTCTCAAACTAGGTATTAAAGCATCATTAATTAATACATTGTTTCTTTGTGCCAAAAATCCTTCTAGGGAGGGTTATGATAGATGCCTTATCAAGGCACTAAATGAGAAGTAAATCAAAATTACAACCATATTTTTAATGTCAATTCAAAGGTAGATTTTATATGATGTCTTCTTGAAGTATTTTTAAGCCTTAATGCTAATATAAAACTCATAGGATAAATGCCATAGGATCAAATATAATATAGCCACAATACAATAAGATCAAGATAATGATGTAAGTAGAATAATATAAGTAATTTAATATGCAAATCAAGGCTCATAATATATCAACTAACATTAATTAATAAACAACAATATGAATTTAAATAGCCTAAATCATACATGTATAAAGCATGTAACACAAATTACAATATCAATTGCTCAAAATGTATGCAATCTTTATTACTCCACTTTCTCTTACAAATATGATAAGTACTTGCTCTTCTCTTTAATGTGATATATGATATGACATACTATGGAGTACTATATAACCATAGTAGAATGACTCTTTGGATATTTGACTATTCATTTCCATATGCCAAGTCTCATGACTCTTGGCTACTATACTTGACACTTTCATATTTTATGAAAATATGACTCTATATTGTATGTACACCTAGATATGAATATTGACCTTCACTTTGCACACTCTAACCTAAGACACTTTTTTACATATTTACATTACATATATGATATCTTACATACAAGACACTTGTGTATTTCCTACACATGCACAATTACATAGAAATGGGAAATAATATTCACACTCTAAACAATGAATTGATCTTAACCTAATATTTACATATGTACCTTGAATTCACCCAATAAGGGTTAGCTTGGTTTTTATTGAATTATTTATCCTAGGCATAAAATGTGAGCTTGAATCTTAGCTCACGTGGGTTTTCTAAAAACCTATCTTACGTTTAGCTTATTATATTTGTTATTCTAAAAATAACTTTTGTTAAGCTATTTTGATCCTATTGAAGATGTTGAAAATATTGTAAAATAGTCGATACAATGCCTATATAAGTTTTCTAATTTAATAAAATAAGCATTGAGGATTTGAACCTCAACATTGGTATTAGAGCTGAAATTTTTGTAACTATTATTAAAATAAAGGACATGAGAAGTCCAAATATTTTAAGTTGAAGAAGAAAAGCTTAATTGTAAATTTTCAAGGGGAGGACCAAGTGCAAAGTCCCATTGAGGCTGTAGGAGAAGATTAAACATACAAATAATCATTAGCATGCACCAAATGATGAATATATCGTATGTACCTAATGGGGGTACATTAGCATGTACCAAATAATATAATATACTCCAACACCCCCTTGTATTACATTATTTGGTTATTGAAGACTTTATTCTTCAATCATGGTATTCATATTTATCTTCAATCTTCAAGTGACCTTGCAATGCATGTGATATTCTTCTTGGTCTCCATTAGGTTCTTCTTCTTACTTGACTTCACCTTTAGATTTAGCTTCATGTTCTTCAGTATTTTTACCTTCAATATTACAAGTCCCTTGAAATTTCTCATTGTCATCATATTCTTGCATAAGAATATTTCCTTTTCCTTTGCCCTTAGAATCATACGCTTATTTCTTTTCCTATATAGAGACTTTTGAACATTCACTTAAAGTAGCATAAGATATTCCTAAGTTAGATGAAATTGCTTTACCAATATTACATGAAGAATAAAATATATTTTCTAGAAATAATTCATCTACTTATGCTTCTTCTTGAGAGATTAAATAAACTCATTTTGTTTCATATTTTCTTCTTTATGAAACTTAAGTGTAAGGAATGCCACAAGCAATATGCTACCAATATCTAGAGGTGTCATAATACTATATCTTCCATCATCAATTACTTCAAAAATTCTTGCATGCAAATAGTATTCAAGTGTTTCAAAATTTTCTTCTATGGCTATTTTGTAATCATGTTGAGTTCACCTCACTATCAAAGTCATCAATCATTCATTGAAAATAGCTTCTTAGTTTATTTGCTATATCTTTATTATTGAATGTATTTTTAGTTTCTTCCATGATATACAAACAATATTAAGAATATATTTCCTTTAATGTAGATAACCTTATACCTTCTAGGTTAAAATTTAAAGTTTCTAAATTTAAATCCTATGAAGTAGAAATCCTTGTCTCCCTCAATTTAATTTTTCCTAAGTTTGAAGTTGAAATCCTTTTGACTCCCAAATAAATAAATTTGAAAATATTCAATTTTTTGTTTTCCAAATATTTTCAAAAATAGAAAACCAAATATATGCCAAAAAAATTGAAAGCTTTTAAAAAAAATTAAATGAATTAATTTTATTCCTTATCACTCCATTCTTAAAATTAAATTAAACTTCAATAATAAAGAATAACTTTAATCTATCAAGAAATTAAACTATTCTAATCAAACCTTATCACTCCAAATAAACTCTATTCTACTTATTACTCCAATGCTCTTTAACCCTTAAATAAATAAATAATATTTTCTAACACTACTTATCACTCCATGTATTAAATAAATAAAACATATAACCTTATGGATCCTATTAATAAAACTTTAGAATATAAAAATCTTAATTAAATAACCTCCATCACTCTTCTACTCCTACACTTGATTCCATGACTCTCCTACTCCTATGCTTGAATCCACTGTTCTAACATCACTCATGCTAAAATACCATGGCTTTATTAAGATGTGATTCATTGCTTATAACATGGTTGCATATGTGAGGTATATTATCATTGTTGTAACATTTGGGGATGTTGCTTTAGACTTGTGCAAACTTATTTAACTAGCTTATGTGAGCACTACATGCCACCAAGATGTTTTATTTTTAGGGTATTCTATTTTGAGATGATCAGAGTTGAGCATTAGAGTTTCTAACATTCCATTTCAAATACCTTTCAAGAATTTTGCTTCCAAGTGTCTAGCAAACATTACACCTGAAGCATTACCCTTTGAAAAACTTTGGCACTACTTTTATCCTTGACAATCTATCATTACTCACTGGCATTATTCATACAACATTACCTTCTTTGCATTACTCTTCAAAAATCTATTGGTAATACCTTTCTCAATGTTATTTCTCTACAATTCTAACCCCTTGGTATTCCAACCAAATTTTGCTTGAACACTTGGAATGTCTTCCAAATGCTAGATGTCTTAGATATTGCACTGAATTGATAATTCTCCTTTGCTCTGTATTGACCTCAACGTGCTTTTTTTGATGTCATTATTTTGTGTACATCGCTTGATAATATGCTCTACATATCTCAATTTAGTGTTGTGCTCAATGATATGTTCTACGTTGTGTTATGGTGGTGTTCACTGGCTAACTTAGATTGCACCTTAGGCCTTATATCTTTGTTACACTTTCTTTCTTATGATCATTCTATGTCAAACATAGTACATAATTGTTGAAGTATATTATATTATTTGGTAAACGCTAATGTACCACTTTGGATACATCATTAGATTAGGAGTATGTTCTAGATTAAAGTGTGAATAAATATTTTATGTAATGTAATAATGTGCAAGAAATGCACAAGTTTCATGTAATTGAGTGTACAAGTGTGGTGAGTGTAAATGTGCACAAGTGTCCATTATTTAAGAGTGCACATGTGTCCTTAGAATATGAAAGTGAAGAGTCTCATAGAATAGTGAAGGCCAAGTGTACACCATATGAAGAGTCACATTCTATTATATATATGTGACTGAACATTATAAAAGAGAGAGGATGTGTGTGATATTTATTCTATATCAGTTTGCTATTTTTTAGAGCATTTATTAGGGTCTATGTTATGAGTTATTTGTGAGTTATATTTTAATAAATATTTTTTATTATTGATTATTTTATATTGGAAATTTATATTTGATTATGTTGTTATTTACATTAAAAGTTAAGCATCAAAATCTAACAGTGGTATTAGAGCTACAACAAGTTTTTCTTGCATAGGTTTTTAAAAGTTGCAAATGGTCTAAGGACATTTCCATTGGTCAAGGAGAAACTAGTGAAGTTGAAGATATTACCTTTGGATAAGGAAAACCAAAGAAGATAGTATTTCCATTGTGTTGAAGAAAAAATAGTGAAGATTAAAGATATATTGGGTTTACCTATTCCAAGAATAAATTTGGAATAAAAGATAATGTACAACATAGTTTTAGATTTTGAAGATAAATCTTGATATTGAAAAGATTAAGAGACCCAAGAAGGAGGTACTATTAAAAGTCTTGATAGTAAAAGTAAAATTGAAGGTAGAAGAAGACCTCAATTTGCATTTGGCTATATTCTTTCCACAAGTTTGAAAAATAACTCATGAAGAATAGGACTCAACATAGAAAGTTGCTATTTGGCTAGAGTATTTTTACAAGGTTGTAGAAAAACTTGTGAATATTAGGATTCAACATAGATTTACCACTAGGAAAACTAGTGAAGTTTATTTATTTCATAATTTTGAAGATTTGAATGAATTTTATTACTATTTTCTAATATTATGTTGCAAAAAAATAGTTATCAAAAGTTGAGAAGATTTCTACAATAGATAGAGAAGAATTTCACCTTTGATTTCCTAAAGGTTTATGTGATTTCCTCCCATAGAAATTATTTTTAGGATTGCAACAAAAGTGTAGACATTGAATATTAAGGAGAGAAAGGTCCCATTGAAGCTTGAAGATTGAATATTAATGAGGCCCAAGAGAAGAGGTCCAATAGCAAATTTTAGAGAGAATGGAGAAAGAGGCTAGATAAGCCCTATTGAAGATTGAGAAAAAGGAGACCCAAGAAAATAGGTTCCATTGAATATTTGAGAAAGGAGATAGGAGATTTGAGAGAGAAGATTGAGGAGGCCTAGTGTTGAGGTATGATTTTGTCTGATTACGAAATGACCCTCACAGTTAGGATTTTGGTTAAAAACCCTCTCTTGCAAAGAAATGTAAATTTCTCCAAGGTTACTTTCACTTAATGTGTTTATATGTCATGAAAATGTTTCAAAATAAGTGCTTAGAATACCTTAGTGATTTGAAAATAACTATTAACAACAGGCCTGTGTTGGTTATATTTTATGATGCCATGCAAATGATTGTTCATGAAATTTAATGAAATGATGAATCAATTGATCGTTAGGTTGCTTTAAACATAAAAGAAAATAATCCCAATGATTAAACCTTCACATTTAATATCCTTTGAAATAAATTATAAATTAATTTTCCATTTGATGAAATCAATTTTATTAAGGTAAATTAATCTATATGCTTTGAAAATAATGGCCTTTTGGCTATCATATAAATATCTACCTTTAATGAAATTAATTTTTCTTAAGGTAGGTTTATTTATTGCTTGAAAATGAAAACTTTAAAATTATAAAATTCATTAAAAATGTGAACATTATGAACAATATTATAACTTTAAATTTTCTTTGAATCAAAACCAAAAATGCTTTAACTAACCAATGTATATAAATCTTAATTATAAAGCTTATAACTTTATAATATTAAAATTAAGACTTATATTATCTTTCCATAAAAATAATGCTTATTCATCCCAAATATTTATTAAATTAAATATTTGAAAAATGAATAATCATAAGACCCTAATTATAAAGTTTTCAATCTTTATAATATGAATTAGGGCTTCGTAATTTAAACTTTAGAATTAAAATAAAATCAAAAGAAGGGTAAAAGGAAAATAAAATGTAATCTGCAAGCTACAATATGAATAAACATAACCTTTCAAATTTATTATTCAATTTATAATAACCAGTAATGACACAATTATTTATAAACCGAATGCAAGCTTCTATGGAATTTTAAAATAAATAATGAACATATCAAATAATTTACTCAATTGAAATACCATCATTCATGCTTATTTCAATAAAAATAATTTGATATATCATTTTGGGATCTTACAATAAATATTATCCAAAAGCTCATGTTCTTCATTGTGAAATTTTTTGCAACCTGTACTTCTGCTTCGAATGTCCTTTCCAAATCTTCTATTCTCTTCCTTGTCCAAGTGTTCGACCTCTTTTTTGGCTTTCCAAATTTTATTTATCATTGAAGAAAATTCAGTTTTCTTTGTTTCATAATTCATTCTTTTGGTTTCATTTCTGATTTCTTATTGGTTTCACAACCAATTTTCGTTCCTTTTTTGTGTTTATGTAATTTACACAATGACATTTTATACAATTAATACTATATGGCTTTGATTATTCCATTCATAATCCACTTAATATCTTTGGGTATTAAGAAATATTTTATTACTTTTGAACTATAATATTGATGATGTCTTCACATAAAATTATTCTCACATGTTGTATTTAATGTTGCATCTAATTGACCTCAGATGAATTTACTATGTCGCCAAGCTTGAATTATTAATATAACTTGTTGATTCTGTAGTTTCAAAATAATGGTGGTGTGATATATGAATTCAATATTAATAATCCAAGCCATGCCAGTAAGAAAACCATCTCCATGAATATCGTAAATTTATTTGAGGTTTTGACCAATTTATAACACCATGTTTGCTCTTAAAAATGAGTCTTTCCCAAAAATAACATAATCTACCAGTTCATATTGATCAATTCCATAATATCTTAAATAATGCTCAATAATTTTATTCTTCTATGACCATATCACTCTAAATCACCCAAACATTATCATGCCTGTTAAATCATTTATGTCTGCATTATCATTTCCAAATAAGATCGCCATTACCATTGCTATTCTATCCAGCACACAATATCA
The DNA here is from genome assembly GCA_028583015.1 of Wollemia nobilis. Taxonomy (NCBI): domain Eukaryota; kingdom Viridiplantae; phylum Streptophyta; class Pinopsida; order Araucariales; family Araucariaceae; genus Wollemia; species Wollemia nobilis. The sequence goes on along the minus strand of JAQPPZ010017077.1, from coordinate 3,046,832 downwards.
GCGTCGATGTTTGTATACATTTTCCCCACCATGATGTCAATTCAAGTCTACCCACATATCTGTTGATGGGTTACTAATATCAAGGACTATATTTCTTTTTATACACCCATTATACTTGCTATTATCATTAGCACATAGTCACCTTGTTTGACCCTATCATCTATCCCATGACTATATCACCATAATAATCCCATCCATGTTAACGTAAAAAGAAAAATTAAGGTAATATCACATTTGGTTCATGAATATACTACATTTTCATTCGATGCAAACCATTGCATGGCCTATCATTTCCCCACTGAAGATGTAAATAAACCACTATATTTCCTACTTCTAAAGCTTCATGTTAATTTGCAAATATATTCTCGTCAATCTATTGCATTGCTATTTGTCACACAGGCAACCATGTCACTATTTTAGGAATTATTTGGACTTAACCTTCTTGAATTGAAGTTGCAAAACAAGTACTATACAAATATATCGAAAATACATCCATTGAGCACCACTGGTTTTCATCTATCTGTCGCCTGTCATCAAGGAGTAAAAGAGCCCATAACATGCATTGCCAATACTATCCATAGCTTCCTAATGATAAATTAATCTTGTTGCCATCAATGATATTGCCTCATCTACTGCATCCATGATATAATTAGTTCCACTTCATAGTTTGGTCTAGCTACCATGTTTCACAACTGCTTCCAAACCATCCATTATCATCTTCTTGTGTGTCCCATTGGCTCCCAGTCAACACAATGTGGGTGTTCGATGATCATATATCATAGACATGGATTTTACCATCCTCCAGTAATGAATGCTTTCACATTTTACTCTTCAATACTTCAAATAATTGTCAACACATCATAATAGCACTGTAGAGTAAATTGATATTTGTTTTCCTTGATCAATCATGTACCATCATTAATCCATGTTGTAGTATCTTCATCTTCACACATATTTAATTAAAATTAAACTTCAAATGAAGACATTGTGAAAATGCCCTATCCACATCTGTTGAATCCTCTCAAGAGAAGTTTTGCCATAAATTTTCACTACTGTCTTTGACACTTACCTATCTGATCATATGTCGCTACATGTTTGTCATTCCTCATTGTGTCAATTTTGCAAACACCATTTTCTATCCCTCATACAACTTTGTTACATCATTGAATTTCACTCCAAGAAAACCTTTGCCACCATCGGTTAATCTTTTCCTGAAACAGATTGTGTGGTCATCATCTTCTTGTCATATTGTCTGCGCTGGTTTTCATCAGTATCAAATTTATCCCACATGAACCATGAGGTATTATTTCAAACATTTTATCAGTGTGCAATCACCATATAAACAATGATGATTTGTTCATTTGTTATATGTGCCTCTTATCTTACATTGTATTTTAATACCAATGGACCGGCCTTGAAACACTGTTAGTCCATATGATGACAACTGAGTCAATTTTGACTTTTCATAAGTCATTCCAAAGAACTGCAAAATATCAAAAAAACAATTTTTATTAAAATATTTTAATAATATATATATTCAAATCAAAATCATTTTAAATATTTAAATTGAATTTTAAATCAATGTGTAATTTAAAATATTTAAAATAAATGTTTTATTTAAAATCACTTTAAATATTTTAAATTGAATTTTAAATCAATGTTAATTTAAAATATTTAAAATGAACATTTTAATTTAAACTCAAAATCCCTTTCAAGAATTGGGACACTTAAACAAACATAATCATGAAAAGATATGCTTTTGACAAAAAATACTTTAACAACAAAAAAACATCAACAAAATAACACTAAAACCATCTACTTTATGACACCAAAACTACCAACCAAACATGACAAACTAAACCTCCAAGAAGAAAACAAGTGGGTACCCAAAATTTTGGGGCGTTGTGATTTGGTCACAACAAATTGCAAATCTGTTGGGAAATGTTCCTAAACATTTTGGACTTAAGAACCCAATTATGAAATCAACAAAATCCAAATATTAGAAAAATGAGAATCAATAATATCCAAAGAATGTGAACAGACAACATCAATATAAAACAATTGAAACATTTACCTCTGCTTGATGTGTTCTTTGTGATTCATTTATTTTCCTTATACTATCTAAATTTATATTATCAATTTTGTAGTTAAGCTATTAAAATTTACTCTTTTAAGTGCATTTCTGCATTGCTCTCTTCAAGACATTGCTCTACTGCTGACCATATGCTTATAGCCCTGGTAGAGGTTATATGAATCACCCAAATATTAGATGAATTTTGAATTTTTCTTCTTTTCTTTATTTCAGTCTAGACCTAGATCCACTGCTAGTCAGACATCTGTAGCCCCAGTGAAGGTTATCTAAATTGTGGTGACTAATTTGACTTTACTTTCCATTGTATTTGCCTTACTTGCTTTTTATTCAATCTTTATATTGCATTGGTAAAACTCATATGCCATATGGGTTAGAGATCAAGTAAGTCTAAAAATTGAATTCATTGAATTTTCGCTTTAATTTGGAAAACTATATAATTTTGTCCTTCAAGCATTTAGAGCATATTATTTAAGATGTGTAGTACTTGTGGAGCATTTGAAAAATGATTTCAGTATTTTCAAACTTTACTGTCTTGATTCAAATTCATGAGGATATATATTAACCATCTCATTTTCCTTATCTTCAAGTTTCAAATGTTTTCAAAATAGGCAATTTTATCCTAAATGACACAAGAACAAAAACCAAACAAAATCATCAAGTGTTTATTTTATGTTGGTAATTTGAGTTATTTTATATTTTTATTGATGTCACATGGATCACATTGAGTTTTGGTGGCCAAAGCATTTCATAAATAAGAATTTATGATATTTTGGAGAGAATGGATATATATAGGGTTTTTGTGAAAACCAAGGCAAGCAAAATAAAAGGTTTTATTTAAAACCATAGATGGTAGACTTGAAATGGGTTTTTCTTAAAATATAGATTGGCTTTTCATTTTGTCAAAAAAGGTGCCCCAGCGATGTTGATATTTATTTTTAAATATTTAGTTTAAATTTTAAAATTAAATATATTAATTATAGCGTCGACTAAAGAAAGGAGGAAAGGCTATATTAGTTTATATTGCAAACATCTAAATAAAGAGGAAACACATATATATGCCAACAAAAGGTTAGACTTCATGTATCCCAGTGCTTATTTTTTGAATGCCTTCGATTGGGGAACGAATTGCGAAAAAAGACAGAAGTGTGACTTTGGTCTATTGAAAAAGCATCCACAAAGTTTACTAAGATGCATAGGCATATTTGGCCTAGCGTTTCATGCATTGTGTGTTACACAGGAGGTCTTGCGATCGAGTCCCACCATGGTTATTTGCTTTTTTGAAGCACTCAAAGCGTTGTTAAGTTTTTGGAAGGGTGCAGAAGTTTATGATATAAGTTTTTTTTCATGTCCCTTTGGACATGTGAGGGCATGTGGCCCAATGACAGGGTGGTTGTGGTTAAATTTCTAAGCAAGGAGACATCACAAGATCAACCTTTCTCTTGGACATCCAATAAGGCATCAAAAGGTATGAGCAATATTCTCCATTGACTTTGTTTATGGTGGTTGATTTCTGAAATATCATTGGAGAGAAAAGGATTTATTGTGGTTTCCTTTTCTAAAGTGGTTGGTTGAATGCTTCAAGGTTTTCTGGTTTGAGAGTTGTGTTTAAACCTTATTTTATAAGCATAGTTGTTGAAACCCATTGGTTATGCAAATAACATGAGTTAGGAAAGAACATGAGTATCATTGTTATGTGAATTTATGGTTAACCATTGTTGGAAACATCTGAGTTGGTTGATACATGCATGGGCTAGGGTTTTGTGATAAAGAGTTGTCCCTTGTGGTGATTGGTTGAGTTGAGTTGATTGAGCCTAGTCAAGTGAATGTGTGAGGTGATTGTTCAAGTTCCATGAAACAAACTATTCTATAATTCTGATTTGAGTTGAGATTGAGCTTTGAATTAGAACAGATTGAGTCTCTAACAATTCTCTTTATGCTTCTATAATACTTGAGTTGAGTTGATATTGATTTGAGTTGATATAATTGTGGATTATTATTGTCATCCATTGTAGAGTGAATTGCATTTCATTATTGAGTTCATCATTGAGCCTTGACTTCATAGATTTGTGGATGAGATTTGAGTGCTACTTGAGCATGATTGGTTGAGCCTTTAAGAAGGCTTTTGGGATAGATTTGTGGACAGATTTGGGACAGCATTTGAGAAAGTTCTTGGTGAGCTTGTTGAGAAGATTTTTGAGTAAGTTCTTGGTGAGCTTGTTGAGTAGTTTTTTAGTAAGTTCTTGGTGAGATTTTTGAGTAGTTTTTGAGCAAGTTCTTGGTGAGCTTGTTCAGCAGATTTTGAACAAGTTCTTAGTGAGCTTGTTGATCAGATTTGAGCAAGTTCTTGGTGAGCTTGTTAAGCATATTTTGAGTAAGTTCATAGTGATCTTGTTGACCAAATTTGAGCAAGTTCTTGGTGAGCTTGTTGAGTAGATTTTGAGCAAGTTATTGGTGAGCTTATTGAGAATATTTTGGGTAAGTTCTTAGTGAGCTTGCTAGAGCAGTTTTGAGCAAGTTCTTGGTGAGATTTCTAGAGCATATTTTGGGAAAGTTCTTGGTGAGCTTTCTAGAGCATATTTGGGAAAGTTCTTGGTGAGCTTGCTAAAGCAGATCAGTGGATTTCCTACCCAAGAAGATCAGGATTACCTTGCTGAGCAGATCAGTGGATTGCCTACCTGAGTAGATCAGTGTATTGCCTAGATTTGAGAAGATCAAAGTAATCATTTGTATTAGGATAAGGATGCTTATTTCTGTGTGAAATATTATAAGGAGATTATCTTGTGGAGTACCCCACATTGGGGAAACCACGTTAAATATTGTGTCTCAATTGTGTGTGATGATTTGTGCACTTGTTTACTATTGCTATCTATGTCATTAATGCACATTGCTATATTTGGTTATTGCAATTAAGGACACTAATTGATATTGGTTTTGAAATAAAGTAAAAAGTGGACGCTATACTATTCACCCCCCCTCTCAGTATAAGCTTGGGTTCTTCATTGTAATTACCACAACTACCTCAATAGAAGAAACCATACCAAAACTCTCACAAACAACAAAATGACAACTTGAATACCAAAATTGTGGCATATGCCAGCATTATTGAAAAACAACAATGGAAACACATCTAATGATTTAAAAAAACTAAAAAATCAACAAACAAGAAAATAAAAAAATTTCACGAAACAACAAATTATGTACAAAACAAAACAAAAACACAAAAACCTAGAAAGATATTTACAGAAATATACACTATGTACAAAATGATGATAAATTTATGCTATCACTTCCCTAGATCCCAAATACGATTAGCACACTTTAGAAGACATATATCATGATATGCATACCAGGTTTTATAGGAATCCAATAAAAATAATATTAGGCCAAAAATAAAACCTCTCATTGTGCCTATCTCATTTTACCAATTTGAATCAAGTTTATAAGCAATTCCATGTTTAGGATTTACTTCATTGAAATTACAATTGAATACATAATTTTCAACTATCTTTTGCTTATTCAATAAGATATAACTTTCAAAATCTAATTTTTCACTTTGACTTAAGTTTTCATTTTCATGAGCATATAGGAATTATTTCAAATAAGAGGCTACCTCTAAAAATTTTAAAACAAAGTGTAGACACCAAAACAACACCAATCCGATTATGTGACTGCAAACACTGATCACATTAACACACACAACCCCCAGGGCAGCCCCAGAGGTTAAAACAATGGTTCTAACCACTCACACAGTAGTTTTAAAAGTCAAAGATCAATTTGGCACCTTTTAGGCACTCTGCTACTTATTCGCTCCACCCAAGGACGAGTGCAGACTGGTACTCATTTCACCCAAGGACGATTACTAGCGCTCGCTCCTGGGTGGGACGAATGTCGGGTTTGACCTAAAAAAAGTCAAACTTTGGCACATGACAACTCAGAACTGCCACTTAGCTCTCCTTTCATGGCATAGGGGTGCGAGTGAGTTCTTTTGACAACTCATATCTGCCACTTGACTCTCCATTCACTGCATGGGAATGAGAGTGAGCTTTTTAGGACAACTCAGATATGCCACTTGAATTTCCCTTCATTGCATGGGAGTGAGAGTGGGCTTTTTCATGACAACTCAAATTAGCTACTTAACTCTCCCTTCATTGCATGGGAGTGCGAGTGAGTTCTTTTGGGCATGCATCAACAGTTACAAAAGTAGTTATGGAGCCCTTGATCAGGGAGAAGTCTTCTCTTCCCGGAAAGAGCAGTCATGTTAAGTAGCACTTTTGCATGCTAATTCAAAGAGACCCCTTGGGTCTATAAAATGGTGAGTTTCCTCACCCAAAAGATATACAAAGAAGGAGCATTTTGAGCGACGAAGTGCTGACAATTTATTGACTTACGATTTGTGCTTCACATCCATAATCTCTTAATCAAAAAGGAGGTTATTGGGTGATTTTGGAGGCACAAATCAAGACCTAAAACCCGATTTTTTGACCACAATACCCTACCAATTTGCTGACAACACATCACAACAGGTTTCGGACCCATCCCAAGTGGATTGGTGTCAAAACAAAGTTTCAACCCACGGGTGGTTTGCCTTTGGGCACCCCCTGCCTTATTGCAGGTTTACTCGCCTCACCCCGAAATGAGGACCAAACTATTGTAGGTTTACTCGCCTCACCCCAAAACGAGTACCAAACTATTGCAGGTTTACTCGTCCGCCCCTGGGACGAATATCGATTTGTATCAAATTTGGTGACTATTTCTTTTGCAGTATTTTGTTAGTTACATGATTACGCTTCTATCAAATTTTTAGTCTATTTGGATTCATTTTAATCATCATTATATTCATATTTTACATTCATTAACAGTACTCTTTCAGATTTGCGAGTTTCATTATCATACACAGGTGCTACTAACAATTTGTTGTTTCTTTGAACATAGGAGCAGCAAGGATTAAATATTTATCAATACCAGTGGCGTAAATACTTTGGCTCGCCCATTTCACACATGGGCACGTGGAAGGAGGAACACTAAATCCATGATTGTAATCAAAACTATGATTAACTCTCCTACCCCCTAAAAGGGAGGAAACGTCTTTGTAACTGAATTGGAAGAGTATCAATAAAAAGGGTTGTGCTTTCTGTACTTCTTTTTATCTCATTTAAATTCATCTCTTTTCTTTTATTTCATGCATTTCACTTTATAGGACCTTAAGCGTTAATTTTGGGTTTTGAATACATCGCATTAGTTTTCTTTTCAATCTTCCGAAATCTCATGCTTTCAATGGCGATCACGGTGGGACCATTTTGGGAGTCACAAGAGCCTTCATAATTGCATTTAAATGGTTTTCATAAAAAGCTTTCAAAAAAAAAAAAAAAACAAACAACAAAACACACTAAAACCAGTTTAGGACACACCATTAATCTTTAAAAGAGATAATCATTGCTTTGTGTGTGTATGTTCTTTTCTGCTTAGTGTAACAAAATCATAAACAAAAGATAAAAATCTACGTAGCTTGTAGAGAGTCATTACCATGGTATTCACTCGTAGCCAAGCCCAATCACGGGCAGAAGCTACAGAGAATGCACCAAGGGGGACAAGTCACCTCCGATATAGCCCTAAAGACTTGGCCATCCCGCCTTGGCGGCAGGGTACACAAGTTAGTCCACACCATGCAGTTACAGAACATGACTTTAGAGGCACCTCCTTGAGGGGCACTCCAACTCATGCCATCACTAGACAGGACTATAGAGGCACCTCCTTAGGGGGTACTCCCATGCAACAAAGATCCTTTCAAGAAAACAACCAACATGTAGCACTTGACCTAGATATAAGGCCTCCCTTGGAAGCTCGTTATGGGTGGCCTAGTGATGAAGTGCTTGAACAACAAAGGGTCCACAAGGAGGAACCATATGATTTTGTTACTCCTAATTTACCCCTGATCAATGTCAGACACACGATACCATATCCAGAATATCAGGTTCTCCCGACAGGGCAAGGCAATTCTGCCCGCACCTTTTATGAATATAACAGAGAATGTGAGGAAGATCAATACGTTCCTCAAGGATAGTACCTAGCATGGGAATGATGCACGTCTGCACCCGCTTTATATCCAGATCGCTCATTGAGACCAGAGCTTCAAGTCAATGCTGCCAACCTCGATAGAGGGAAGCAACATATAGGGGTCTCAGAGTACCAGGATCAAGACAGATATGTAGGGGAGGCATCTAGGCCCCCTAAACAAGAGACGATGGAACAAAATGACTTGGCATTTGCCAAACTAGCCGCCCACCAAGCGCAAATCACGTGGCTTAGGCAAGACCAACAACAATTAGAACATTTGTGTCACCTTAATCAAGAGCGCATTCAGCGTCAGACAGCTGAATTGCTTCACAACAATGCGCCTGAGAAGGCCCTAGTCCCTCGTGCACAACAATCTGAGATGTATGTGAGGCACAACCCCTTAGTGCGAGACAGGTCTCCACGACTTCATCAAGCACTACCTCTAAGACCTCCTAGACCTGAGCGGGAGGCCACTCCCCGCAACCGTGATGGGCATCCTCCGCGGGCACCCATCAATGTTTATAGGCCTAGGCCAGACACTCCTCAAGAAGCTTATGAGGATTATGAAGAAGAAGAGCGGGCTGAAATGCCCTATCAAGGTAGGAGGGGTGCTACCCAGTTACCCCTCCAAAGGCCTCAAGTTCCCCACAACCCACAGCGGGAGCAAACCAAGGAGGAGGAGATTACGTCCTCCGATGCATACAAAGTGTTGTTAGAATGCTTAGAGACTATGGAACTCAAGACTGCTGGGCCCCAAAAGCCTACCTTACGCCAACTCCGTAGTCATCCTGTGCATCCATCAGTGCCAACACCTCCATACCCCGAACATTTTAAGCTGCCCCAGTTGGCACTCTTTAGAGGGGATGAAGATGCTCAAGAGCATGTGACTCAATTTTTGAGCCAATGCTTCGGTATACAAGACAATGATGCATTGCTATTAAGAACATTTATAACCACATTCGTAGGACCTACCTCGGATTGGTTTACCCATCTACCAAAGCATAGCATCTACAACTTGGATCAACTAGTGGACGCGTTCCTAGAACGTTTCGCTTTCAACACAAAGAAAAAGGCGTCACTCAGTGATCTAGCTAGCCTCAAGCAGTATGAGGAGGAATCTATGGTGGCATATGGGAATCGGTGGAGGACGTTGCTTTCAAAGCTATCCTACCTCCCTCCTATGTCCGACCTAACTCAAATGTTCGCAAAGAGCTGTTTGCGATCGATCTCTGTGCTATTGCAGCTGCAACAATACGCCACTTTAGAAGAAGCTCTGATGCAAGCTAGAATTATCGAAGAGATCAAGATACAGGATGGCAAAATTGCCAAGCCTAAGAAAAAAGAGTGGAACAAGAGCACCAAAATAGGGAATACGCAACAGAAACCCATCGCGGTCAATCAAGTTGCTATCAATGCCCCTAAGCCTACCCAAGCGACACAGCCTCCAAAGGCTAATTATCAGGCGATGCCTCACAATAACTATGAGAAAGATAATAAAAAATAGGATCACAATCAGCAGCATCACCCTAGGCGGCAATATACACCATACACCGAGTCCAGGGAATCTTTGTTTGACTGTTTGTCAGTGGCAAACTTGATTAATCTGCCAGAGATTCAAACAATCGATCCTAATGCGCCCAAGCCTAAGGGCTACAGAGAGGATCTTTACTGTAGATTCCATAGAAGGAAAGGGCATGACCTTAATGTCTGTTGGACGTTCAAAGGTTTAGTGCAAGACCTCATTGACAATAATACATTGGTAGTGGATAACCCCATCGCACCCAACAACCAACAAATGGGTGTTTTCAAAGATCCTTTACCCGCACATGATGCACAAGCAAAACCTCTTCATGTCAACGAAGTGCAACAGAATTGCCCCATGGAGGGGTATGTTGGGATGATCAGCATTGTGACAAGGAACAAGAGACACTCAGGGGCTGCCCCCGTGACAGCCACAAGGGAAGTTCCACCCATGTCACAACCTCAAGTGAATCCTACATAGCTTCCCCCGCCTAGACCAGTGGCCATGATTCGCACTAGACTTACTCAAAGTCTACGGACCACGTCGGCTAGGCTCTCCATCTATGAGCTTATTCAACAATCGACGCCCCATCGGGAAGCTCTCATGGAGATATTAAAGGCAATTGAGCTGCAACCCCACGAAGCGGATTCGTTCAACAATTTTGTGGGGCATGTCAAACAGTGTACCGAACCAGTCATCACCTTTAGGGAAGATGAATTAAAAATGGTGATTGGGGATGTAGCGGATCCACCCCTGCACGTTATTGCATGGGTCAACGGGACTCCGTATAAGCGGGTGTTGGTAGACACTGGTTCATCCAGTAACATTATTACAACCGCTGCACTGAAACATTTGAAGCTGCCAGCCTCTCACATTGTACCTTCCACTTATACCCTTCGAGCATTCAATGATGCGATATGCTCGACAGTTGGCACAATTGTCCTACCCATACAAGTGGGACAAAAGACCATTCATACATTGTGCCACATTTTAGAAGGTGAGATGGCTTACAATATCTTGCTTGGGCGGCCTTGGATCCGGGATATGAAGTGTGTCCCTTCAATTGCTCATCAATGTTTAAAGTACACATTTTAAGGACAAGTGCACGTGGTCCCCATAGATTTAGAACCTTTTAAATATTGCAACTCAGTGCAACTCATGCCATAGTCGACCCTTCCTTCAACGCATGTGGATTTCCAGTTAAATCCATCTAAGAGGGGTCCGATTAAGCAAGAATCTCCATTACCAAATCAATCAAATTCCCAGGCAGGTTCATCTTCTTCATCTAGTCCTCCCACAACGATGCCACCTACGGTGGCCACACCAACGGACAAAGGAAAGAAGCCCCTGGAAGCGGAACCACCCTTAGTCTCCAACATCTCGACAGAAGAGATGCCTAATAGAATGGAAGTCGAGACGCCTAGTTCACCCCACATGGAGTGGACTCAGGGAGAACTCCCATTCGCTTCCTCTCAATCGCCAATGATTACTGTTGAGATGTCTACCACAGGCATGGGGGAGTATATAGTGCGCAATGTTGTAGCAAAGCCCACACTTCAGCCTATGCAAGACATGGGAAGACCTCGACTCCCCATAGGCTCCGTGGTTCCTCTAGGCTACCCACCTAATCAGACAAACTTTATTTTTGGGGGCCTGGATCATGGCGTTGAACCTTCCCGACGAGAAGAGGAAGATGAAGAGCCCTTTGTGGAAGATGTCAATTATCTGTCTAACCCAAACTTCGCATTACGATATCTTAGCCAATGCAATTGGCATGGATACGGGTTGGGCAGGTATGAACAAGGAGTGCGTGTTTTGTGCCAACCAAGATACCAAATGCCTTATGACAAGTCAGGAGTAGGGTTTAATCACCCTTTGCCCCTCGACATCTTGGTCAAAAACATGCAAGGCCTAGGGATAGGCAACAAGGATGGGTTGGCATCAGATCCATATGCCAATCCAAATACAACTTATACATTGGGGGATTATTTCCCATTACAAACAAACAACCTTGTTGACCTCAACAACCCTTTCCCTTCGGCCGAACAAGGAGAAACCTCACAGACTCACCCACAAGGGGAAGATGGACAAGACCAAGAAGGGTCTTTCGAAGATGAGTCGGAGTACGATCATTCTCACGAATATCCAATGAATGATGATCAGGAAAGCTTCCTGACGATGTTCCCATTGGCTGCTCCAGTTGAGCACATGCCACTTCAAGATAATCCGGTCCCCCCATAGAGAGCGGCACAACCTCGTTGGGACCATATTAATTTGCTCGAGCAAGATGAGCTTCCCATGTCGCAAGCAGTAATTGGAGCCAATGAAGGCCTGTGGTTCTCCGACAGTGAGTCGAAAGATGAAACTAAGATGGCTTATCTCAACCACATGCGACAAATGCAACAAAGGCAACAAATGCAACAACATTATCCCTTGGACATAGATGACATGTTTGAACATTTACACATGGGTCCAAGACATAGGTGGCACCTCAACCCGACGTAGTTATAGCAATTACTGCACCCGCCACTCTAGGTACACAGAGAGCATCTTCCGCCCGGAGACCCTATCAAACCATCAGTGCCTAGGGCAGACCCTGTTTGCATGTCCACGCATAGGGCTGATCCCTTTGTGCCAGTGCCTACAGAGCCAGACCCAATGCATCAAGAGCATCTCGAATGTCAGAGTTATCACATCTACGGTAATGGAGGTTACCCTCATTTCATCAACATGATCTCCATTGACTTGACCGCCCCCATCCATGATCCAGCCAATCCCACATGATCATTGCATCTAGACATAGAGGCTATAGATTGGGATCACGCTGACACACCACCATCCCCATCGGAGTATTGGCCTTGCGGTGGGATGTTTCATTTCACTCCAGGACAGACTCGAGGATGTCTTCCATGCTGAAGAGGAACTTGACGTTCCTAATGATGATCTTAATTCAGCAAACGATATCCATCTGATCCCAATTCCACATCAGTTGGAAGACGGATCCCACATGTCGGTCGAGGCAACGACTGATGTAGACATCGGCACAGATCCAATGAATCCATGAATTCTCAAGCTAGGGGTAAGTCTTTCCCCCGAAGAGCAAGCCGATTATGTTGCCCTTCTTAAGGAAAAGAAGGAGGTTTTTGCATGGTCATACAAGGATATGCCGGGACTAGACCCACAGCTAGTCACGCATAATTTAACGCTTGATCCGACAATCAAGCCAGTAAAGCAAAAACTATGCAAGATGCACCCAACAGTGGCCTTAATGGTAAAATATGAGTTACAAAAGTTGTTGGATGCCCAGTTTGTCATCTGTGTGGATTATCCTCCATGGTTGTCTAACATGGTTCCCGTCAAGAAGCCCGATGGGAGGATTCGCATATGCATCGATTTTTGAGATCTTAACAAAGCGAGTCCTAAGGATGATTTTCCCTTGCCAAGCATCGACGCATTGGTAGACACCACAATGGGCCACGAAATGCTTTCCCTTATGGATGGTTTCTCAGGATACAATCAGATTCGTATCAATCCTGAGGACCAACTAAAAATGGCATTCACAATGCCTTGGGGGACATTTTGCTATAAGGTCATGCCTTTTGGCCTTAAAAATGCTGGCGCCACTTACCAACGTGCCATGACGTACATCTTTCATGATTACATGCACAAGACTTTGGAAGATTACATGGATGATTTGTTGGCCAAATCTCTTTTGCGCCCAGATCACCTCGGTGACTTGAGCAAGGTCCTTGATCGCCTCATTGAACATAAAGTTAGACTAAACCCCAAGAAGTGCGTCTTTGGCATCACATCTAGAAAGCTCTTGGGTTTCATAGTCTCCAAATGAGGAATCGAGGTAGACCCAAACAAAGTCAAGGCAATCCTTGAAATGCTTCCCCCAACCACCATCAAGCAGCTCAGGAGTCTGCAGGGAAAGGTTGCGTCGATCAAGCGCTTCATAGCGCAGTTATCTGACAAGTGCCGACCCATGAATAAATTATTGCATAAGGGGGTCACATTTCATTGGGATGACGAGTGCCAATCAGCCTTTGATGACATTAAATAGTACTTGGCTTCGCCGCCAGTATTGGCACCACCTAGACCAGGAGTGCCATTCTATTTATACATCTCAGCTACTGAGGTGGCACTGGGCGCCATGCTGTCCCAGAAAAATGAACTTCACAAAGAACAGGCTACATACTATCTTAGCCGCACCCTGGTCAGTTATGAACTTAACTATGCATACGTTGAAAAGCTCTGCTTGGCAGTGGTGTTTGCTACCAAAAAGCTATGCCACTACATGCTCAGTAATAAGACGTATGTTGTGTCTAAGGAGAATCCATTGCGATACATGATGAGTCATACTTATCATAGTAGCCGCACGGCGAAATGGATCATGTTGTTGATGGAGTTTGACATAGAGTTCATTGGACAAAAATCCATAAAAGGTCAAGTCATCGCCGATCAACTAGCTGAGGCTCCTCTTGAAGACGATCAGCCTCTGACTTTTGAACTACCTGATGATGGGGTCTTCCATGTTTCAGAATCTCCAGATTCTGATGAGCCTGAGTCACAGGCTGACATAACCCTATTCTTCGATGGTTCTAAATGTGAGCAAGGGGGTGGCACGGGAATTGTATTCTTCACTCCGCAAGGTGCTCCAATGCCCTTGTCATTTAAATTAGACTTCCCGTGCACCAACAACAATGCAGAATACGAAGCCTTGCTCATAGGTCTTCAGACAACAATCACCATGAACATTAAACGTCTAAACATCTTTGGTGATTCGTTGTTGATTGTCAATCAAGTGAAGGGGATTTTTCAATGTAAATGTCCAGTTCTGCAGGCCTACAAAGCCCTTGTGGACAAATTCCTGGCACAACTTGAATGGTATGACATCGAGGCACTCCCTCGATCATCAAATCATTTTGCGGATACTATGGCCTCCTTGGGGTCACTAATCCCGCAAGACCCTTCTGGTGAAATGACAACCATTCAGGTTAAAACATTATCGCAATCTGCGATGGAGCGTGCAAGCTCTGATCTGACGCCAGGAATCCACCTGATCCAGATTGAACCATCTCCGGATAAGTTCTCTCGAATTCAAGATTGTTTGACTCAAGCCAACTGGGGGTCCTTGTTCTCCCCGACCCCTCTTAATAGCAACACCACGTTGTTTTTACAAGTTCTTTCCCGCTCAGCTTTTGTTAGGGATGGACTTCAAGAGGGATTGGCCGTTCATACTATCGAGGTTTCTGATCAGCAGGATTGGTACACACCCATTCGGGATTACCTCAAGCTAGGTAACCTCCCACTTGGATTGACACAAGCCATGAAAAGATCATTCAAATAGAAAGCGGCAAAGCATGTCTTGTTAGGAGACATTTTGTATCGTCGAAATTATGAAGGAATCCTCCTTCGTTGTTTGGACCAGCAAGAGTCCGCTTGGGCGATCACCCAAGCTCACGATGGTACATGTGGTGGCCACTTCAGCGGTATGGCCATCGCAAAGCGCATTCTTCGCATGGGTTATTATTGGCCATCTTTAGAGCGAGATTGTTGTGCATATGTGAAGAAGTGCATGAAGTGTCAACACCATGCTAATTTGACACACGTACCTTCTCAGGCCTTGCAGCCGATCCAATCAGTTTGGCCTTTTTCATAGTGGGGCTTTGACTTAATTGGAAAGATCTCCCCTACGTCGTCTGGTCATCACACGTTTATTTTAATGGCCACAGAGTACTTCACCAAGTGGGTGGAAGCGATTCCGCTAACCTCTATGACTGGATCCCGCATTGCGGAGTTTATTTTGCATAACATCATATGTCATTTTGGTATTCCATCCAAGATCTTGTCAGATAATGGGACACCATTCAAGAATAAAGATGTGCGTGCTTTGACCACAAAGTACAAAATTCAGCATAGTTTTTCAACACCCTATTATCCGTAGGCAAATGGGCAAGCAGAGGCGTCCAACAAAATGCTAGTCGCCATTCTTAAAAAGATAGTTGCAGACAATCATAAGGACTGGCACATTCAGATCCCGCTTGCCCTATGGGCTTATCGCACCAGCATTCGGACGCCCACTGGGGCAACTCCATTTTCGCTGGTGTATGGCTCCGAGGCAGTCATGCCTTTTGAGTTGGAAATCCCTTCCCTACGCATTTCAATGCAAGAGTTCATCGATGATGACACTACATGGCAGGCTCGGTTAGATCAACTGACGTTGCTCGATGAACGACGCGTTAATGCTCTTGAGCATTTGCGTATCTATCAAGAGCGACTTAAGAGAGCATACAACATGAAAGTCCACCTCAGGGAATTTTAGGTTGGTGACTTGGTCTTAAAAGAGAACCAACAGAATTCTAATTTGCCATCCCATCTACGAGACAAGTTCATGGCAAACTGGTTAGGTCCTTATGTCATTGATAGTAGAATAGGACCTGGAACATACCGGCTTGCCTCTCTTGAAGGAATCAAGGAAAAAGAACCCTTGAACATCAGTCATTTGAGGCCATTCCACGTCTAGAGAGCCATAGTCCAACTAAAAGCTCCAAGGATTCTCATCATCGCTTGGTCAACCCTAAATGCCCCAAAGGTATCTATAAACCCTTTGGTCAAGCCAAAAGCTCCAAGGATTCTCATCATTTTCTGTAACCCTAAATGTCCCAAAGGTATCTATAAAAAGGTATTATAAACCCTTTGTGTCAAATCCAAAAGCTCCAAGGATTCTCATAATCGCTTGGTCAACCCCAAAATGCTCCACAGGAATCCATAAACCCTTTGGTCAAACACCAAAAGCTCCAAGCATTCCCATAATTGCTTGGTCAAAATAAATATTCAAAAATAAACAAAAACAATACAAAAATCAAAAATCACAAAAACAATTGCATTTCAATTCCATGCATACTTATAAAAAAAAAAAAAAAAATTAAATAAAAAAAAAATCAAAAATCACAAAAACAATTGCATTTCAATTTCCTGCATTCTCATAAAAATCAAAATACAAAAATATAGGTTGCATTAGGCATTGCATCCATACATTGCATACTTCGCTAGGTCATACAAGTCAACCGCACCATAGACTGTCATCACTTGGCAATTCCATCATTTTCCACAAATGCATACATCTAGAATAGCACCATCACCATTTTTTTTTAGCATCGTCAGTTGTCTCCTAATGTATATAGGGTTTTCGTCATTCAGTTGTCTTTAAATTTCTAGCCAAAATTGTACATAGTTAAATGGATTTTACACGGGAAAGTTTTACTTGGATCATGTCTTGTTACGTAGCATCCCAACACAAATTAACACACATAAAATAATTCCTAAGTTGTGTGAATGCAAGAGAACCCTACAAAGCAGTCTCGGGTACCATAAGTGAAAGATTAGCCTGTTCATCCCCCTGTGCGAATGGTTCTAGAATGCTGAGAATTGACAAAAGGACGAGCTCTTCCCCATCCATTCACCATAATAAATAGTGGTTTTCACCACTCCCACAAATCCAAATCATAGTTGGTCCCCAAAGTTGTAAGGATTCGTACTACACGTCCCTGCCAAGGATGGGTAGTCATCCCCAAGACCTAAAAGGATCAACGCCCTTCACAAACAAAATTCCAACGAACCATCATCCTAACCTTTCCATTCACCTTTGATCTCCAAGTTGTAAGGATTCGTACTATCCGCCCCTAATCAGGATGGGTAGTCATCCCCAAGGCCTAATAGATCAATGCCTTTACTTCATACTCTCCATTATCCCTTTGGTCTCCAAGTTGTAAGGATTCATACTATCCGCCCCTAACCAGGATGGGTAGTCATCCCCAAGGCCTAACAGATCAATGCCCTTACTTCATCATCTCCATTATCCCCTTGGTTCCCAAAGTCGTAAGGATTCGTACTACACGTCCCTGCCAAGGATGGGTAGTCATCCCCAAGACCTAAAAGGATCAAGGCCATTCACAAGTTCAAACTTACAAAGCTCAAAATACAAAATCAAATAACAGTGGTTATCACCACTATTCAAAATCCTTGCTCAAAAAAAAAAAAAAGAAAAATAAATAGAAAAATAAACAGTGATTTTCATCACTATATCGACGAGCAAGTCTCCCAAATCATTCAGCCAATAAATAACCTGAACTTGAATCCCTGGAATTCTCAGCATTCGAAAACCATCTAGGTGATCCTCATTACAGGTTTGGTTGATAGCCTACCTGGCAATGGTGGTATCCTACCCGCATGACGATATGTCCGTCACATTAGCTTTGCGTGTGTGCAGACCAATGTTTGCATGTGGATGAGCTAGCTTATGGTACCTTAGATTGTCACGTGGATTAATCTTGCTAAATACAACAACGGAGTTAGTGGAGCTAATTAGGTGATCCTCAGTACAGGTTTGGTTGATAGCCTATCTGGCACTGGCGGTATCCTGACAAATACCACATAAACGAACTCAATTGCACACATAGGGATGTGAAATAACTTGGTTAAATTCAAGTCGGATTTAGACCTTGTTCAAAAGTCTCGCGAGATAAATGTACAGTCTTGGCTAGTTAGTTAAAATATCTGCATCTCAGAAAAGCTTAACTACATTTTCAAACAACCGGTACATTTCATTCCGTACATCACCATCCAAAAATAGACAAAATACAAAAACAAAGTTTTCACATGCACAAGCATTCCACAAAGTTATCCCATTAATATAGCAAGTCAGTCAAATCTTGTACAGTCTATGGTGCATCGACAAAATCATCAACAACTCATTTCATTCATTCCATATGCATACATCATACAAATTAGACCCATCGCATTCATAATCGCATATGCATACATCAATGTAAAAACATGTACATAAAAATAAATCATGAAAAATGTATAAACACCAAAAAGAGTCATATGTATATATATATCATAACAAAATTGCCCGTAGGCTACAATGAACCGGTCCTCGGACCTCGCTACCACAATCCAAAAACTCAAAAACCCCCAGCCTAGGGCGTCGGCCACCATGATCACGCAGGATCGGTGCGACGAGAACTACCCCCTGTAGTATGGGTCCTATGGGACCTCTCAGGGTGACTGCTCGCCCCTGCATCACGCCCACTAGCGCCTCCCTCATCTCGCCGCCTACGACGGGATGATGTTGACTGCTCCGTCCCACTGTCTCTCGTCCGATACGATGAGCCACCTCCAGGAGGCTCTGGTATTCGCCCACCAAGGTGGATAATCTCTCCCTCCATCTCCAGTCGATGCCACCACCAATCTGCCTCTCGTCGACTCCACTCTGCCTCCCACCTATGGTAGTAAGCGACTACATCGTCGCGCTGTGCTAGCTGCACCTACAGGAGATCCCTCTCCCGTGCAGCATCCGTATCACCCTCCTATCGGTGAGATGCAGCCCCTGTGCTCTCTCGCTCTACCAACTGAGTCCATAAGAGATCTCTCTCCTGCAAAGCCTCTCCCAGCTCCCCATCTCACCTCCGTAGCACCTCCGTCAATCGTGCTACCTCAGCGCGCAACCCCGCCTCTGTATCCCCCGGCACGATCGGCTGCGTCGGCCTCTCTGGCGCATCGGCCTGCTCCGGAGCATCCTGCATCTCTGGCTCCTCCTCACCAAAGTCCTCTCCCACATCTGCCACCTCCACCATGTCCACATCAACAGGAGCTCCCCAACCCTCTCCTGGTGCCTCTGCACCCTCTCTGCCTCCCGCTGCCTCATCCCCTCCCAATGGCCCCTCACCTCGCCATTGTCGGAGCGTCCACCACTCCTGGTACTCGATAGTAACTCCAACGTCATCCACGTCTGGAGTGTCCAGTACTGTATCCGCCTCCTCCCCTAGTGGCTCGAGGATCGACGTAGCTAGAGTCCTCTCATCGCTCCGACGTCGATAGACTAAGGGCTCCCCAGGCAACCCCTGGCGTACCCCAAACTGTCGTGTCACTCGGAGATAATGGAAGTATTCTTGCTCTGTCCCGTGTCGTCCAATGACCCACCTCCCCCTCCGGACCCACCGAAGCCACTCATCAGCCTCCGACCATGCGGGACAATCTCGATATGGCCTCCACACCACATCTCCTGGAGTCAGTCGGGCCAATGCATCTACGTAATGGTCCACGTCTCCCACAAACCGTCGACTCTGCCCCCGCTCCTCAGATCGATACCATAAAGCCCCATAACCAATGTCTCGATCCACCATGTCAACCCGTGTAGTCCAGGGTAGCCCTCGTGGTCGCTCTACGGCTATATGCTGCCAGGCCCAGCACTACAATAAGTAACTATAGCCAATCCCCTTCCGCTTTCGATAGCGGACCTCATACAACTCATCATATAGTTGAGCCAAAAGCGTCTGGCCCCATCTCATGATCACCGGCTCTGTCACAGGACAATCCACTAACTGCCACACCACCTCCAGTAGGTTCCATGGGAACCTCGCCCCCGAGGAGTCTGGCAACAACATGTTGGAAATGAGGCTCATGAGTAGTGCATGCCTCACTCCCAACACCCTCCTCTCATACCACCACCGCACTAGGATACCACCCACCTGACAATCCTCCTCCGCTTTCTGCACCACGTCCTCCCCACCCAAGTCCCCATGTCCAAAGCATCGGGTCAGTACAACCATCCTCTGGCCTCGTGGCATCGTCCGGATGGGAACCCCATCTATCGAAATTCGAAGAATCCGATACACATCCTCCAAGGTAACTGTCATCTCCCCTGTCGAGAGATGGAAGGTGTTCGTCCGAACATCCCATAGACTGATCAAAGCTATCAAGTATGCCCGATCCCCAACCACTAGCTCCAATCGAGCCACATGCTTGAGCCCCAAGGCATCAAGCCACTCCCAGTCCTCCACACTCAATGCCTCGCGGGCACTAGAAAAAATAGTCGGTACCCGATATCGACTCTTCACCACCTGCATATCACAAAACATAAACACATCAAAAACATGCATCAAATCACCATCACATATACAAAAATGCATCAATATACAGTAACATCATTCATTCACATGTACATCTACAATTTACAAACATACAAAAAAAAAAAAAAAATTGATATGGTTTACCTACGGTTTTGACCTAAGTTTACCATTAAAAAAAAAATTTCAAGTTTTCATCTTAATTTCATAAAAAAAAAAATTTGACATGGTTTCTCTATGGTTTTTAACCTACGTTTTACCATTTCAAACAAAAAAATTCATCAAGTTTTTCATCTTACATTTCATAAAAACAACAAAAATTTGACATGGTTTACCTACGGTTTTTACCTAAGTTTACCATTTAAACAAAAAAATTCATCAATTTTTCATCTTAAATTTCATAAAAACAACAAAAATTTGACATGGTTTACCTACGGTTTTTACCTAAGTTTACCATTTCAAAAAAAAAAATTCATCAAGTTTTCATCTTACATTTCATAAAAAAAACAAAAATTTGACATGGTTTACCTACGGTTTTTAACCTAAGTTTACCATTTCAAAAAAAAAATTCATCAATTTTAATGTTTTCATCTTACATTTCATAAAAACAACACAAATTTGACATGGTTTACCTATGGTTTTTACCTAAGTTTACCATTTCAAAACAAAAAAATTCATCAATTTTTCATCTTTAATTTCATACAAACAAAACACAAAATTTGACATGGTTTACCTACGGTTTTTAACCTAAGTTTACCATTCAAAAAAAAAAATTCATCAATTTTTACCCTAGGGTTTCATTTTTCATCATTTCCACAATAAAAATTTGACATGGTTTACCTACGGTTTTACCTAAGTTTACCATTCAAACAAAAAAATTCATCCATTTTTTTTTAAATCTAGGGTTTCATCATAAAAAGCAGGACAAAAAGGGACATGGTTTACCTACGGTTTCGACCTAAGTTTTACCATTCACATAAAAAAAACATTTTTATAACCGTGGTTACCCTAAGGTGTTACTCTAAGTTTCATTTGGGTTTATTCTACGGTTTTCCATCTAGGTTTCCATCGGTTTGCATACATGTTTCATTTTGTTTCATGGTCTTTAAATCAATTCATTCACCTTTTAATTAATTAATTAGGGTTCCATGTCTTAAACAAAAGAAAAACACAATAAAAACAAATTTGCACTTTTTCAAATTAAAACTCGCGGAGATAGTTCACTTACTGGTCTCGCTTCGGCTCCGCCGCTTGACGACCCGGTTTGTGCACTCATGGTAGCTGGAAAATTCGGCAGCGCTTCGCGTCAGAAAATCTCCCTCCTCCTCCTCAGAGCTCCAAATCGCAATCGATGAACAGTGCAAATGAGCCAAATCCGTCATTTTCTGCATATTTATATTTTTTGCTCCTGGGTATTCGTTCTTGCTTGGGACAAGCACTTTTTCTTCGAAAGAGCGCTCGTCCCACCCCGGACGAGTACCATAATGGAGTTCGTCCCCCCCGAAACGAATACCAAAAAAACAAAAAAATCAAAAACAACAAAATTAAAAAAATTGAAAAATGCACCACAACAAAACCACTAAAAATTGTCGGACAAAAGTGCTCTTGTACTTAATCTCTTGGCATCAAAAAATAGATGTCGGGGTTTTACATTGTCATTCTCTGTCTCCCAAAGAAGGCTACCATGGCCGGACCGCTCCATGAGAGATCAGATTTTTGCCAATGTTAACCCCAAATGGCATCCCCAAATGGGTTCACACCCACCAAAAATAGGTCAAAAAATCGGGAAACTGCTTAAGCATTCAATGGAAAACATCTGAAGGCACCCTCACTTAAGTCATCTTGGGTCAAGCGACTCGTCGCTTTTCTCATGTTGGTCATTCCCTCATCGATTCGTCGCTTGAGGGGGTAGTCACACTTAGTTATCAATCAACACACACACACCCAATCAAGGCAATGGCATGCATTCAAAGAATCATTGACAAAGACAATCACGCTCCTGCTTGGGGCAGCAAACAAGCAACAATCACAAACTGATTAAACACTTGGCATTCATGAATCATGAACACAAGGTTCCCACAGACAAAAGGTTGCGCCCTTTGCCTATTCATGATTGATCAATGCCCAAGCTCAAGTCACACCTCACCAAAATAGGTTAATACTTGGAATCCAATTCCTTAGCTCGTCAGAAGCAAGGATTCAAGAATGCATGCCCTTTCCATACTTGGGGCATCCAAAGTTGGTTAGATTATTGAGAAATCCTAATCATTAGTGCTTTGGTTATCTATTTTTGCTCAGCACTGCACCATGTGCAGCGCTTTCCAAAAAGGGGCATCTATAGACACCAAAACAGCACCAATCCGATTATGTGACTGCAAACACTGATCGCATTAACACACATAGCCCCCAGGGCAGCCCCAGAGGTTAAAACAGTGGTTCTAACCACTCACACAGTAGTTTTAAAAGTCAGAGATCAATTTGGCACCTTTTAGGCACTCTGCTACTTACTCGCTCCACCCAGGGACGAGTGCAGACTGGTACTCGTTTCACCCAGGGACGATTACCAGCGCTCGCTCTTGGGTGGGACGAATGCCGGGTTTGACCTACAAAAAGTCAAACTTCGGCACATGACAACTCAGAACTGCCACTTAGCTCTCCTTTCATGGCATAGGGGTGCGAGTGAGTTCTTTTGACAACTCATATCTGCCACTTGACTCTCCATTCACTGCATGGGAATGAGAGTGAGCTTTTCAGGACAACTCGGATTGGCCACTTGACTCTCCCTTCATTGCATGGGAGTGAGAGTAGGCTTTTTCATGACAACTCAAATTAGCTACTTAACTCTCCCTTCATTGCATGGGAGTGCGAGTGAGTTCTTTTGGGCATGCAACAACAGTTGCAGAAGCAGTTAAGAAGCCCTTGATCAAGAAGAAGTCTTCTCTTCCCTGAAAAAGCATTCATGCTAAGTAGCACTTTTGCATGCTAATTCAAAGAGACCCCTTGGGTCTATAAAATGGTGAGCTTCCTCACCCAAAAGATATACAGAGAAGGAGCATTTTGAGCGACGAAGTGCTGACAGTTTACTTACTTACGATTTGTGCTTCACATCCATAATCTCTTAATCGAAAAGGAGGTTATTGGGTGATTTTGGAGGCACGAATCAAGACCTAAAACCCGATTTTTTGACCACAATATCCTACCAATTTGCCGACAACACATCACAACAGGTTTCGGACCCATCCCAAGCGGATTGGTGTCGAAACAAAGTTTCAACCCGCGGGTGGTTTGCCTTCGGGCACCCCCTGCCTTATTGCAGGTTTACTCGCCTCACCCCGAAACGAGTACCAAACTATTGCAAGTTTACTCGCCTCACCCCGAAATGAGTACCAAACTGTTGCAGGTTTACTCGTCCGACCCCGGGATGAATACCGATCTGTATCGAATTTGGTGACTGTTTCTTTTGCAGTATTTTGCTAGTTACATGATTACGCTTCTGTCAAATTTTTAGTCTATTTGGATTCATTTTAATCATCGTTATATTCATCTTTTACATTCATTAACAGTACTCTTTCAGATTTGCAAGTTTCATTATCATACACAGGTGCTACTGACGATTTGTTGTTTCTTTGAACGCAGGAGGAGCAGCAAGGATTAAAGATTCATCAATACCAGCGACGACAATACTTTGGCTCGCCCATTTCACACGTGGGCACGTGGAAGGAGGAACACTAAATCCATGATTGTAATTGAAACTATGTTAACGCTCCTACCCCTTAAAAGGGAGGAGACGTCTTTGTAACCGAATTGGAAGAGTATAAATAAAAAGGGTTGTGCTTTCTGTACTTCTTTTTATCTCATTTAAATTTGTCTCTTTTCTTTTATTTCATGCATTTCACTTTATAGGACCTTAAGCGTTAATTTTGGGTTTTGAATACATCGCATTAGTTTTCTTTTCAATCTTTCGGAATCTCGTGCTTTCACAAAGTCATAATCTATATCTTTAGGCCAGTCATACTCATGCAATAATTTACAAGAATCTAGGATATTTACAAAATAAGAATCATTATAATTTTGTATCCTATATTGAATTGTTAGCTATTGATGAAATTGGTTCAATATATCCTTTTTTATTTAGCAATGCAATATTATTTGTAGTGGAAATATAAATCCACTTTAGTTCTTGATCAACCTCCAATGGCATTTCATTATAAACAACATCTAAATCCAATAAATGATTATGCAAACTTTTACCTGATTCTTGGATGTTTGAATACAAAGTCTAAGATTCTACCTTTTGTATACTTTCATTTACCACTACTTGATGAGCCATTGTAGTCTTTTATTTTTCTTCATGATCTCTATCATCATCATCATTTTGTATTCCTTCATCAATGATCTATTTTTCAAAAGCATCAAAATTAGGCATCCAATCAAGAATATGTCCATATTTTTCAAACCATAAATATTTTTTTTGGTAAGTTGAATTAAAATTGGGTTTTTATCAAGGATCCAAAAACTTGATTAAATTGAGTCATGATTACATCAAAAGGAAGACATTCAAGGAAGGACAACAGGACAAGCTTGAGGAAAAACAAAAGGAACAAAGTAGGAAAGTGCCAGAGGAACCGACTCAGGAAAACATGAAGGATGGCATAAAGGAAGCAGGAAAAGGATGGAAGCAAGGAAACCTACAGAGGAAAATTGTGCAGGAAAAGAAAGCCCGCAAAAAAAGCAAATTTGAAACTTTAGGCACTAAACAAGAAATTTGAAGCTTTCCAAGGATGGGGAAAAGTGCCAAACCACCCAAACTGCCAACAAACCATTAAAAACTTCCCAAAGGTAGGAAAGGACAAGTGCTAGAATTTAAAATTTGAATCCTCCCAAGGGCAGGAAAACCAAAAACCACCCTTGGGAAACCAGGACCCAAGAAAAAACTACTTCCCATGTAGGGGAAAACCAGAATGAATCTAAAAATCCACCCTAAACAAATGGGTGGAGCAGTGGATCAGAAAAACTATGAATCCCACAAAAATATGGATGATAATCACACAAGGATGGTGAAAGATTATGAAAACTGGAAAAGCCACTCCCTAAAAGCCTAAAAAATAAATCAGCATAAAGAGGAATTTTGTAGGCCATAAAATCCTCATGCAATGGAATATTAGCCTAAAGGAATGTGCAGCAATGGAATAGCAACAAGAGGAACTCCCTAGGCCACGAATTCCTCAAGCAAAAAAATGAAATCCCCGTTCATTGGATATCCAACCTAAAAAATGGTACAACATAAAGAGGAATTCCATAGGCTACAAAATCCTCATGTAGTGGAACAATATCCTGAAAGAAGGTGCATCAGTGGATCAGGAACAAGAGGAACTTCCCAGGCTATGAAGTCCTCAAGTAGAAAAAGGAAGTCTTCAAGAAAAAACAACCCAAAGGAGGAAATAACACTAGTGAAACATCACATTTGAAGGGAAATGTGGAAAAGTGTCATAAGAACCCAAAAATAAGGTGTCATAAGGAGGTACCACTATAGGCATTAGAGTCCAAAATGAAAGAAAGAAGCCAAGCATCCTAGAAAACCTTCAAAACTATAGCTTCAAGGATGCAAAAAAGGAAATACCACAAGGATTCAACATCAAGAAAAGCATAGGTCATCTTGAAAGCCATGAAAGGAGATGAAAACCTATAGGATACACCACCACGAACCCAAAGAGAAGAGTTACAATAGAAAGCACACGGTCCTCCTGTTAGGAATATGGTAAGTGCAAATAAATCAAACCATAATCATTAACCTTAGCATAGGAATACGCTAGGTTTATATAGGTTACAAAATAGACTAATTAACAATAGATCCTATGTCTACGCTAACAACTAACCTATCTGCCGTCCAAAAGGGAAATGACGGTAAGATAGACTACTAACCAAGGTAATTGGTAATAGTAACTACTAGTGGTAAAAAGTAAGAAATTACTTTTTACCATGTGGTAAATTATATCTACCTAGGTGAAACTTTAAATATTACCTAAATGAGGTAATAATTATAGTTACTAACATAGTAACTCTAACATCCCCCCTTATTACATTATTTGGGTAATACATACATATCCCTCTATACAACAATATTTGGGAAAAGTATATAACTGCCCCAATACAGTGAAGAAGATGTTGATCTGCTGGTTCTTTGCTCTATCACAGTACTCTGGCTGCTCCTAGGCAAAAAATGGGTCATTCCTCGCTTTGTCTTCATGCCAACGAATGTCCTTATGGTAATCACATCATCCAATCGATTTGCATGGGTAACCAGCCACTGCAATCGCTAGGTGTAGTAGAATAGATCACTTCATACAAGGTTCATTCATTTACAATATGAATTTGCAAAAGATAAGGTAGCTAAGGTGTCGGTCGCTGCCAAAAATGCACCCTTATAAGTTCCCCCCTTCTTGTTGCAAAACATAGTGTAATTAATTTCTGAAGGAAGTGTGACTAAGGTGTCGGTCGAAGCCGAAAATGCACCCTTATAAGCCTTCTTCCCTATTTACAAAAATCAGTGAAGAAAAGAAATGGATATCCCCCTCAATTGCAAAAAGTATGCAACTCAAGAGTGTTGTGAAGGATTTTACAAATATTGCCTCCTAGACAATTTTACATCACAAAAAGTCGCTCCTCTTTGTTACAAGTACTTCAAACACCTAGAATTTGCTATTTATGAAGCCTAGAAGAGGTACAAGCACCCCTTATTGCAAGGTCTTCAAACAAAATACTTATGCTATTTTATGAAGCCTAAAAGAAGAGAGAGAGAATATGATGTTTTTGCCCAAGGGACACATGTGTTTTCCCTCTACAAAATCTGTTTTAGCAATTAGCACTCTGTGTGCTTTCTCTGAACCAGAATCAGAATCTGTATTAGACATCTCATTTGCAACATTGCCTTGGTTTTTATTTTGACCTTTTTCTTTGGGAGGCTTGTTCTTAAACCAACATCTCTTGGTTTGATGAGTGTCTGTGTCACAGATTTTACAATGTTGCTTCTTCTTCGGAACCTCTTTGGCTTTACCCTTGTCTTGTCTAGAAGAAGAACCCCTTTGTTGATTCCATTGTTTCTTACCACCTTGTCGTTTGTGTGAGAAAAGTGCATTGTTGGATGCATCATCTCTTTGGAATTGATTAGCTTCTTCAGTTTGAAGCATATTTACCAACTCGACAAAAGTTACTGTCCTACCAAAAACTTGTAAGGAGGTGATCAACATTCTGTAGGAGTCAGGAAGAGCTCTCAAAATGATTGAGTTCAAGACTTGGTCTTCCAACTTTTCTCCTAAGGATTGCAGCTTTGTTTTTAATTCTGCGACTCTGCAGAGGAATAGCTCTACTGTTTCTCCTGATCTCATATGTAATGTATGAAGCTGTGTTTGAAGGTTAAGAATCGTTGATTGATTCTTGCCCTCAAAAATGGTACTTAAGGCATCCCAAGCTGCCTTACCAGTTGTAGCTTCACTGATATGAGGTTGGATATCATCAATAATAGCAAGCAAGATCATTAAGGAAAGTTTCTTATCCTTTTTATCAAAGTCTATTTGATCTTGTCCAGAAGATTGAGGTCTAGTGACACTTCCATCCACTATTGACCACAAGTCCTCTACAATTAAGATAGCCTTCATCTTAGTCTTCCATGCTGAGTAATTTGAACCTCTGAGTAGTTGGCTCTCAGTGAGATACTTGTGTATCATGGCCATGGTTTAGGTTTCAAATTTTTGGAGAGGACTAATATGATGCTATCTTGCACTATACCCTAAGAAAAGGTATAGAGAAGTTGTTTCAAATTGCTTTCTATAAGATATTTAATGGCACCTGCCTTAACACCCTTACCAAGGGATGAAAAGTTGGAGGAATATTGAGCCAAACAAAATAGAGCAAATGAAACAAGGGAAGGTTTGTCAAACTTTTGATATTTGCTCTCTAAGATATTTAATGGCACCTGCTTTTAACACCTTTGTAAGAAGGATGAAAAAATTTGAGGTTTATTTAAGCCAAACAAAAGAGAGTCTTATCAAGGTGATTGAAATTTTTGACCTTTTGATGGGGAGTAATTACTTGTGTGAACCTATGCAAAGTTTAGCATGGTGTTTGAGTGAAGTTTGGGTGTTTGTGAAAGGCTCCTTGTAATGTTTTATTTTTGACCTTGTAATTGCAAAAAAAATGTTTTTAGTGCAATAATCAAAAAACATAAGAGCACCCAAATTTGTATCACTCTAGGTGTCGGATTCCACCGAAAATGCACCTAGTACAAGCAATTTTGAAGAGAAGGTGTCGAGTAAAATCGAGAATGCACCTTTCTTTAAACTGAAATAGCCCCCCTTTTTCTTTACAATTTTGCAAACTATAGAATTCTAAAAAAAATTCTATCCCCCCTTAATGTTTACAAAATGTAGAATTTAGAGCATATCTTTCAAGACAAGTCGACACACGACAAGCATTTGAAAGACCATCCAGAACCAGTCGACACACGACTTGGTTGTTATGGGCCCAAGGCTTCAAATTCTTCTCAATGTTGCAAAAAAAATGTGCAATTTTATGTCTTTATATTCCTCCTTGGAGAAAACAAATGCACAATGTCAAGTTTGATGTTTTGCAAATTTTGGAGTCTCCTTGTTTTCTAATTTGCAAAAAGAATTCAAGTTTGATCCTTTCTTTTACGCTAAATTAACAAGGTTGAGAAGAGTTTGTTTTTATGGTTTGCAACAAAAATTTGTTTGGTTCTTTGTCTCTCTATCCCCAAATGTGGAGAAAACAAAAGAAATAAATTTGTTATAGTTGCAAAAAAAAACTTTATAATTTTTATTTTAATGCAAAATTTTAATTAAGTCTAAGCAAGATTAAATTAATAATAAGATAAATTTGATAAAGATCACTTAAGAAATTAAAAAAAATGATTTTATATCAAACTATATCAAATTATTAATAAAATTACTTAAAAAAACAAAATTAAAAAATTACAAAAGAAAATAAAAAAAATTTACCTTGAGTTTTTTATCGTTTAAAAAAAAGGTGTTTTTTTTTTGTTTTAAAAAAAAAAAAAAAAAACGTGGAGCAAAATGACCCCGACAGGAGTCGAACTCCCGACCTCCTGTCGGGAGTTTTACGTGCGGGTAGAACTACCAGTCGGGCTATCCAGCCCGACGGGTTCTATTAAAACCCGCCTTCCCTTTAAAGCGGTATACACCGTGAGGGAAGGAAAAAGTGAAGCCTTTCTCAAGGCTTCGGGACTATTTGTCCCACATTGATGCCGCTAGGCATCTTGAGGGGTATTAAAATAGGATAACCCCCTTTTATGTTTGATTGCCTACGGGCAATCAACAAACAGTCGAAGCCTTTTGCCGCTCGCTCCAGCGAATGACCGTGCGCCACGTGGAGAAAACTGGGAACGAAGTTCTAGATGCCAGAATGATTATCTAAATGCCACGTCAACCCCCTCGAAAGTTGTGCCACGTACGTCAACCGTCCGCCTGTCGCCACGTCAGCTCCTCAAAAGTTGTGCCTATGCCACGTCAATAGACCGCCTATCGCCACATCAAAACCTCGAAAGCTATACCTGTGCCACGTTAGCAGTCCGCCTATGGCCACGTAGGTCACCGATGCTCCTCGGGAGTCATGTCATTTGTTGGATCCGATGGAGGGCGCGCCTGCCCTCGCTGACCGGTCCAAGTCTGTAGATACTGTGCAGGTTAGGGCTACGCCTGGAAGGTCTCGTCAAAGTCTGTCAGACCTGACAGGTCTCCCTGTCAGTGTCGGTCAGACCCGAGGGCGCACCTGCCCTCGGGTGACGGCCTGTCCCCGCCTGGGAGGGCGCGTCTGCCCTCCCGGTTGTTTGGGGAACCCACGGGGGTTGCACGATCGGCCGCCGATGATCGGAGGGCGATCGTGCCCTCGCGGATCCCGATCACCGAAGGGCTAGCTCCGGTGGTCAGCCGTCCCGTGGTGTAGGCCTGCGGGCCCGCCTCGGGATCCGTGCCTCAACGGGTCGAGCTCCAACTCCAGCCAGGTAATTGCAACCCTAGTGCATCGGGAAGCGCACAAGATCGGACAACACTTCGAGGACTGTGCCTTGACCAGCTCCTGCGGGCCACCTTGGGATGCGTGCATAGGTACCAGGTAGAACCCCAACGAATGATACCAATGTTAGGAATATGGTAAGTGCAAATAAATCAAACCATAATCATTAACCTTAGCATAGGAATACGCTAGGTTTATATAGGTTACAAAATAGATTAATTAACAATAGATCCTATGTCTACGCTAACAACTAACCTATCTATCGTCCAAAAGGGAAATGACGGTAAGATAGACTACTAACCAAGGTAATTGGTAATAGTAACTACTAGTGGTAAAAAGTAAGAAATTACTTTTTACCATGTGGTAAATTATATCTACCTAGGTGAAACTTTAAATATTACCTAAATGAGGTAATAATTATAGTTACGAACATAGTAACTCTAACACCTCCTCCAAAACCGAAAGGATGTTGTGTAAAACTGCTCATGAATATAGAATTCCTCAGACCCACCAGCGAATAGCTTGAAGGACACAAAATAGAAATTACTAAAAGGATTCAATATCAAGAAGAACAAAGGCCTCTCCAAAAGCCACGAAAGGAGCTAAAATCCTACAAGAGCCACCACTTCAAACCCAAAGAGTAGAGTCAAAGTATAAAGCACATGGTCCTCCAAACCAAAAGGATGTTGTGCAAAACTACTCATGAAGCTAGAAATCCTCAGACCCAACAAACCACAACTAAAGATCCCCTAAGAACAATTGTGAAGAAGACTTCCAAAAACAACCTGAGAAAAAAGGAAATTTCAAGGAAAAACCCTGAAAGATCCAAAAAACCTAGGAAAAGTCCCAAAGAAAAACCTAAACCCATCCAAAACCTAGACATCGAAGGAAAAGAGTAGGAAAATAAGGCAGACTAATGTAACAAAGGTTTTCCCACCATAGGGCAATGAAATTGTCAGAACAATGGAACAATGATCTCCCCCCTAAAGGAGATCATCTACAACACCTTCCAGCTGAAAATAATGGTAAAAGGAGGTGCCACGGAAGCTAGGATAGGATCAGGGACCTGGGATAGGGTCGAGGAAGGGATGTAGGAAAGTGGAATAGGACTTCCATAGGAAGTCTCTTGCAGAGCCCTCCTCCCCATCAAACTCAATACCATATCCCATCAAGCTCAATATCAAACCATAAATCTTGTTGATCAATTAAAGCAATAGTTTATTTAGGATGAATAGAAAATTCTAATTCTTTGTTAGCCATACATGAAATTTCTTCATTTGAATATTCAATACAATCATGAAAATTTTCACACAAATCTTCAGTGTTCTAGAATGAAATAAAAGAATTTACCTCTTCTTCATATAAAACAAATGAATCATAAGAAACATTTACCATTTATTATTTTTCTATTTCAAAAATATGTTCCACAAACTTATATATAAAATGATCAACTTTTGGAACATTTTCCATGTCTGCAAATGACTTGACATCTCTTAATTGAACTAAAATTGTAAGATCTTCATATGAAGTAGAACTTTCAGCATCATGCATATCAAATGAAATAGAAATTTCATCAGTAGGAGTATGAGAAAAAATACTCAGGTGTTGTAGGTGAGTTGGAGAGGAGAGGGCAATCCTCCAAGGGAGATCCTAGGTTCAAATCTCCACCCTACCAAAAAGCTGAATTGGGTATCCAAAATCCAATTGATAATGTTGGTGCAGGCAGGGTCGAGTGTGACCCTCGGGTGACTTTGACGGTGTAGAACCCCCTGTTCGTGGTCTCTCAGACCAAGGTGGCTCTGTAAAGGGTTTTTCGTTTTAAAAAAAAAAAGGAGTATGAGAAAATAATGATTTACCATACAAACCCCAACCATTATAATAATTCTCTTCTAAAATAGAAGGATGATATCCTATTGTGTCTTCAAACAACATATGATATTTTGGTTATATAGGAATTATAGGTTCTTCATGTAAGATATCAACTTTAGTGTCCTGCATATAAGATGAAGAAACAATTTTATTAGAAGACAAAAGAAACACATTTCTCATATCTTCCACATCCATTATAATAGTTATCTTCTACAGCTAAAGGGTGAGCTTCAACCATATATTTTGTACAATATTTAGATATATCTATAGATTCCTTTTCACATTCCCCTTCATCAATCACTTGATGTGAAAACCTACTAGTTTCTTGTTGTATAGATATTATAGAATCCTTAGATGAGATAAGGTTTTCATTTTCTTGCACATCAATTGAAATAGAATCTTCTTTGAAAATTGCAAAAGAAGTGAATGATTCTTCTTCATTATCTAAAATAAGGACATCATTATCTTTTTGAAGCACCTGGTGAAATTTCATATCTTCTTTTATGATATTTTCAGATTCATCTTCAAATTCATTTTCTTTAATTTCATGGATTGAAATATATCAAAAAAATGTGGAAGTAACTTCATAAAAGATAAAGGAGAATGGTTGGTAACTTTGGTTTTCAAACTGTTGAAGGCATGAAGGTTTTTTTTCAAATTTTCAGCAGGCAGGAGGATGGCCCTCTCTCTGTTGATGCAGATATTTCTCTGTCCTCCACTCATGAGGTGGGTTCCATTTGCCCCCTTGGGATTGGAACCGGGTCTACTCAATATGTTGAAGGAAATGCGGTTGTTTCCAACATTGGTCCCACTTCTGCGCTAGTTGGCATTTCCTCCTCATCCTCATAGGCAGTGGGCTCCACAAAATCTCTTAAGGACAAGATTTGTGAAATTCATCTCCAATACTCAAGGCGGGAGGAAGATTCTAAAATATTTGGGCATTCAAATGATCAGTTTCAAGTAGTTGCTGACAAGGCAGGGCTTCTAGGGGGGAGAATGTTCCTTTTAATCCCAAGCCTTCATTTGCAAAGGTCTTGGGTGGGCCTTCCTCCTCTTCCTTCTCTCCTCCTCCGTTCGTGGTTTCTGGGAACAAGGTCAAGATTCCTATTGATATCACCAAAAAAATCATTGCTGAAGAATCCTTTTTCTTGGTAGGGAAAGTGGTTGGAAGTAATCCAAATCTTGACATCATCAAGCGATGGGCCTTTTCTCATTGGAAATTTAGTGGAACCTTGCAAATTTTTGGTCTTTCCAGGGGGTTTTTTGGGGTCTGCCTCAATACCCAAGAAGACACTGGCCACATTCTGTCTGTAGGACCTTGGTTCCTTGGGTACAAGAGTGTTTTTTTGATGAAATAGAATCCCAAATTCAACCCAAAAACACAAAGCATTAACTTTGCACCTATCTAGGTTAGATTTCCAAATTTACCTTGTCACCTTTTGCGGGAATCTATTTTCAAATCCATGGCTTTGACTATTGGAGACCTGCTTCTTATTGACAAAGTGACTCTTTCCAGATCAAAAATTCATGCTACTTGCCTTTGTATTATGTCCAATTTATATTCTGCTCTTCCTACCTTCATGGAATTAGAACTTGGTTCATCAATCTTCAAAAAAGCCATTGAGTATGAAAATAAAATTCCTTTTTGTATTGAATGTCGATCTCAGGGACATATTTGTGTTCATTTTCCTTCTATTTCTAAGAATGTGGCCTCCTTTGAGTGACATGATGATCCTATTTCTACAGCTAAGGAGAATGCCTTTCAAGTCTCATAAAAGAAGGATAAAAGAAAATTTCTTCCATCCAGAGGAATAAGCTTCAATCCTGCCAAAGAATATAGAATAAAATAAGGACATAATTCTGCCCCTTTCATCAATTCCCCTGATGAGAAAGAGAAAAATATTTCTTTGGTAAATTCTTCCAATGATATCAGTACTTTTTCTCACCTGTTTCAATTTCAATTTCTTGCGGATTTAAATTCTAAGAAATTTTCCAATCCCAATCCTCCTTTGGATCTAAAAATCTCATTCAAGAATCATCTTTTGAGCCAACGACTAAGAACCCTTAACATTTGGTTGAGGACCTCTCTCTACAAGATGACCAGCCTTTGATAGAATATGCTTCTATTACTGCTTCTCTCTTCGAACCTATCAGTCTTGTGATCCAGCAAATTCCCTCTTCCACATTTAGTCCCAAAATTCTTCGAAGCCAAAAGAGGTCTCCTATAGATTTTGAAATGGAAACAAAGAGGGGAAGACCTTCTCATTCTGATCAAAGGAATAAATATGTGCATGAAAATATTGCTAATGGGGTTCAAAAAACTCTATTTTCTACTAGAATCAATATCTCCAAGGAAGAAACAAAGTGCACCAAACCTCCCCAACCACATGGAAAGTGTATCGCTCCAAATTTTTTGCACCCTTACCTTCAGGCTATAGGATCCATGCCCGAAAGGGGGATGTGAAAAGGATGGGACAATACCTCGGACTGAGAGGCCTTTTGAAGGTCCCGCCTCTCGGGGGAGGTGTATAAGGGTGAATTTTTGATGGATGGTGGGTTCACCAGGAAACTTTTGAATGGCAGTTTCCACGCCTAGGTTGATAGTGTGTTTGATGTGTTCATTTTTATGCTTGATCATTCAACTCCTAGGTTTGGCCGATATGAATCTAAACTATTCTATATGCCAATGCAGATTTAAATGAATACAAAAAATAGAAATGGATGCAAATAATAGAGAATATGCTAACTAGAAGAAGTCATACCTGTTTCGGATGTCTGATGGAGATTCTGAGTCTTGTAGCAGTTCAGATCATCTCAGTTTGTACGTAATCATCTGATATTTCTTGAGATCATCTCAAATCATAGTAGGTCATCTGAAATCAGACAGAATCATCTGAAATCTGACGAATTCGTAAGACGAATTCGTCAAAACCTGCAATCACAAAAATAGACACAAAATACCAAATATGCAAATGCAGAAGCAAGGGATAATGGTAGAAATGATAGCAAACATGCCTAAATAATAGTGTCTAATAACAAATGAGGAAATGCAGTAAATTTAATGATTGATTTTATCTTTATCATGCAATTATGCTAAATGAGGTGAACTCCAAGATGCATAAAACATAATAACTTAAAACAGTGCAGAGATATATTATGAAAAATACAGAAAAGCTTAAGAGAATGCAAACTCTAAACTCGGACAGCCCTCAATCTGGACTACAGTCAGGATCACCTCCAATCGTACGAAATCGTCCGCAATCGTCCGAGATCGTCTGGGTCGATCTAAGCTAGCTTCGACTGAAAAATAGTAGAGTTCCTACAATAAAAAATGCAAAAATACCAAATGCAAGCAATAATTAGCGAGGATGGCAGGGGAGACAGAGGGATAAACTAGAAAAATCCTAGTTTATATAGGATTAGAAAGAGGTTTGGGAGGTTGGGGATCATCCCAATCTGGGAGATCTCCAACGAGGAAATCTCCAACTGCGCCGACACGCTTCTCCCCGAGTTGGAGAGGTTGTTGAAATAGAAGCTAATTATGAAAATTTGGTTTTGGGACGAAATCGTCTGGACGTTCTGTTCCGGACGAATTCGTCAGATCGGGGACGATTTCGTCTAATCTGAGACGATATCGTCCAACGGTCAAAACAAATCCTAAATATGGCACGGAAAATGGGGAAAGCGGGTAAAAGGCGGTTTAACGGGCAGTTTGGGGTTGAAATTCAAATTTTAATATTTTATCTTTTTACTAAGGTTTTAACCGTGCCAATTTTAGGGTGCTACATTTTGCCCCCTCTTTAGCGAATTTTCTGAAGAAAATGCGTTAAAGACGAGTTCTTCCCGTTTTACGAGAAAGCAAAAATATACTCAATTTTTTAGACGACGATTCTTTGTCGAATCGTACGAATGCTGACTATGGTGCCCCCTCCGTGTTTTTACCCAAATCGAACATTTGAGGTAAAAACGCGAAAAGCAAAGATTTAAAATGCTGATTTTTAAATAAATTAAGAAAAATAGGGTAAAACCCTAATTCATTTTTTATTATTCATTTTTACTGTTCCAGAGCTCTACAGAGAAGAAAAATGGTGGAGACAACGCACAGAGCGACAGAGGTCCGGCACGGGCTACGGGTAAGGATCTAATCCTAGTAGATTAGGTTTAATTTAACTCTGTGCAATTCTTTGTGATTTAAATTTGA
Source organism: Wollemia nobilis (assembly GCA_028583015.1). Lineage (NCBI taxonomy): Eukaryota > Viridiplantae > Streptophyta > Pinopsida > Araucariales > Araucariaceae > Wollemia > Wollemia nobilis. The sequence goes on along the minus strand of JAQPPZ010017077.1, from coordinate 3,010,131 downwards.
TTGTTTGGGGCATCACGGCCATTTTTAGGTCGTCGACGCCGTCGAGACGAAATCGTCCCGATTTCATCAAAATCGTCCTAAGATCATCGATTTCATCTGACGATGAAATCGACGAATTAGGGGCGATTTCGTCCAACAAGGGGCGATTCCCAAGTTGCAAAATCGGAGATGATTTCATCCTCACAAAGGACGATTTTGCCCAATGTGGGACGATATCATCCAATGGTGGACGATATCATTTAAAATTTGATTTTAAGTTGTTTAATTTGAATGATTAAGTTATTAATGATTTTGTTGTTTTATTGTTTGTTTTGCATAAGGGATTACTAAAGAGCCAGGAATGGAAATACGATGGGCTAAGAGATGACATAGCCACACTTGACCAAGCAGAGCATGACCGACTTGGACAGGTCGGTCTGTAGCATGTGGCAGAGATGCCACAAGTACCGACTGACATGGGGCTACTGACAGCCCTAGCAGAGAGGTGGTATCCGGGGTCATCCTATTTCTAGCTATCGACAGGGGAGATGGCTCCCACTCTAGAGGACGTATGGAGGATCATGAGGATCCCCATACAAGGACGGCTGATGATGCCTACGGCCAATCAGGGCCAGGCGATGATGAGGCTCACGGGAGACCCGAGCTTCACCCTGGAGAAGGGCGGAGTGAACATCGAGTCACTACGGTAGATGCCTGGGGCATCTAGGCTGACACGGGTTTTGGTAGGAGTTGTCGATGGCTTACTGTTGTGCCACCAGAGCGGATGCAGACTACCGTGGGTGCTCTCAGACATAGTCTATGACATGAGAGACCACGGGCATAGATTTGCATGGGGCAGCTTTGTTCTGTGCCGCTTGTATAGGATCCTGTATGGGGTCGTATACAAGGGAGGTCGATGTCTGGTTTTGACATCGCTACTGCAGGTTTGGTGCTGGGAGCACATTGCGGTGCGGAGGCCGGTAGGGCTCCCACTGACAGGGGTTGACCGAGAGAGGCCCTAGGTTTTCTATTGGTGGTTGCAGCGAGGGTCACAGTGGTGGATAGATCTGTCGATGTCACGGAGGTTGCTAGATGACCTCATCCCAGACCAGATCACCTGGAGGCCATGGCGAGAGCACCCCGGGTGGGCAGAGGATGGGCAGGAGCTGGCTCGCATCAGGTGAGTCTACTGGCTGAGGATGGAGCGAGGAGAGGTAGAGCTCCACCGCTATGACCGAGTACTATGACAGTTCGGTCTACAATAGGGGATCCCTTCTCTCAGGGATTACGAGTACTCTCAGACTATTTGAGATAGTACTACACTGAGCGAGGCTCCAGATATGCAACGATTCTAGACTCAGGATACGGACGATGCCCCCATCCAGCCAGTGGATGGTGATGACGTCGAGGTTGTGGATGGCTACGATGCCTGGTACGTAGGCATCCACCCTCCTCGGATGATGAGGGCATAGGGTCCAGTGCACGCTATGGTGCGCCAGATGGGGAGACGATGGCAGGCTGCTATTGAGGCAGCGCGGGGTCACGAGGGAAGAGAGCAGCGGCGGATCCCATAGGAGAGATGCCAGAGGATGGCACGGGCTCCATAGAGGCCATGGGAGATAGGGTGAAGGGAGGAGGGACTCCCTTCATAGCAGGAGGAGAGACCACCATCGCTTGATAAGGGCAAGGGTGTCGACACAGGGGAGAGCAACGAGACGGCGGCTCTCTGGGCTGAGGTTGCCCGCCTCTAGGCTCAGGTGCAGACATTGCAGGATGAGGCTACATGGCTCAGAGCTCAGGGCGGAGGAGTGAGCATGGATGATCTAGCATGGTCTATTGCTCAGACCGCATTCTACCAGGGGTTATACTATCACATGGTTCCAGAGAACCAGAGGGTACCACTGCCGCCCCTATTGCAGAGCCGATCATGATGGGATCATCGAGGACATCCTCACGATCGACGACGAGGACCCGAGATACAACCCGGACCTCTATGGGACCACCTCCTCCATGTCAGGGTGGGGGAGGAGATGAGGCTGAGAGCTCGAGGGCTTCTCGAGGCTAGGTGTCTATGGACTAAAAATTTTGGTAGAGATTGTTGAGAGGATTGAGTATGCCAGGGTATAGATTGTGGCATACCAATCTTGTTTTGATATGATGTATATAATTTTTTGATATATATATGATCTTATTTCTGATGATATGACTTGTTCATATGTTTTGATGATGCTTTAATGGTTGAATTGTTTGCTTATTTGAGGATTCATGTAATTATGTCGTGTTGAAATATTATAATTTGATGTCATGCTGTAAGATTTTTAAATGAAATAATCTGATGTAAACAATTGGTTGTGGTGGTGTGATTTGATGAAAAATAAAAGAGACTTCTAACAATAATTTCAAAGGACATTGTCACTGTTATAGACCATTTCATGGAGTCGCCGCTCACTCGGTCGTCAAGCTAATCCCAGTATAGAAATATTGTTTAAAAGTAAAAGAGTGCTTAAGAGACTGTCTTAAGACTTTGTGTTGTGATGATGGAGATAATGATGGTTTGATGATTTGTTTTCAGATTTTCATAAAAATAGTATGCATGAGATACTAAAATATGATTTTTCTAGGCATAAATTCCTAAGTGTGATAAAATTTTTGAACAATTCCTTAGAATTTATACCATGGTTGCAAAACTGAATTTGAACATAATGACATGAAATAGAATAAGTGTTCGTTTGTTTGTAAAGCATAATTGTGTAACATAATGATGCAAGTCATATGTTTTGATGAATTTGTTTTTAAAATAAATGGAAAATAAAATTAGAACAATGGTTTGCGCTAGGCATAGAATTATAGGTATAGACTTATACCATCATCGCGAAATCCAAAGAAGAAAATAGATTGTTGGTTTTATTGCAAGATGAATTTTTGACTTTTGATAAACCGAAAAATAATAATATGAAAATTTTGTTTGAAATTATTTTTGAGATTTTGTGAGAAGATGTATGTAATTGCTTTTATACAAAACAAGAATTCTGAAATAAAAGGATAAAATTATTCCGAAAAGAATTACAAAAATATTTTAAATTATCTCAAAGAGAAATGTAGATTTATAAGGAATCCTCATGTGCAAATGTGAATTCATTACCGATCTTGATTTATCATAATGATACAAAATCTCTCAAATACAAATGTGTGTGCGATTGTATTGTTCATTCACCAATTTTGAGCAAGATAATTTGATACAAGTAATTTGCCTTGACCAAATGAATGTTCGTTGACCATGATTTATATGCATGTAACCGTACCAGGCTACTATGTAAGTTAGGTTATCAAGAGCTAGCTAATCCATAAGCTGATAGAGGTCTATACAAAAGAAGGTCGCTAATGTGACAGACATATCGCCATGCTAGGGATTACCCAAGGCCAAGCGGGTTGGGCACAAACCACCTGTTATGGGGCTTACCTCACAGTTTTTGAATAATTGAGAATTCCAGGGATTCAAGCTCATTCACCCTTCTTTTCTTTTCAAGGGGTAGGGAAAGGATTTTATTGCATTTTGCTTTTGCGTTTCTCTTTTTTTTTCTTTTTTTTTGTACTTTTGTATTTCTGCTTGATATTTGAGAAAATACTGAAATATTGTTGTGATGATACAAAATAACCTTTTTTTTTTCTCTTTTTCTTGAACTTTTCTTTTTCTTCCTATGCTAGGGATACTTGCTCGGATTGGCTGTAGAGCAAGGGATTTTTATTCCGGGTAGGGGTGAGCTTGTCCTTTTGTCAATTCTCAAAGATTCTAGACCATGTGCATGATAGGATAGCAGGGGAAACTTTTCGCTCAGGAAACCATTTCTACTATGTAGCATCATATCGAATTTGCAATGAAATCATTTTAATGTGAAAAGATATACTTAGTTCAAGTAAATAACAAGATCAGTTCTCTATGCTCAAAACTTTATTTAATTCAACTGTGGACTTTGATATAAGAGAGATGAATAATCATACCAAATAAAATCAAGATATTTATTCATGTGAATGTGAAAGTGCGGGATTCCAAATAAATGCTAATTTATCCAAAATAACTAAAAATATAACTGTAATACTTCACAGTTTGACAGGTACAAAATAAAAGATGTTTTTGAAGATTTTGATGATTTGGATATTTTTGTATTTTGATTTTAAGTTATGAATTGAAAGAAATACAAGATAATTGTTTTTGAAACGTTTTATATAAGTGACTAAAAGGAAATAATATGCAAAACAAATATATACAATGATGAATTGACCAATTTTATGCATAGTAACGTTTAAGATGCATAATGTTCATAGGTTCTTTAAGCTCTTTACCATCTAAGGTAGATAATTTGTATGCTCCTGATCCAAATTTAGCAGTGATGACATATGGTCCAAGCCAGTTGGGCTCAAATTTACCTTTAAGGTTTTTAGTTGCATTAGTATTTTTTGATTTTCTTTTAAGACAAGGTCACCGATCTCGAAAGATCGAGGATGAATTTTCTTAAGATATGCTCTCTTAAGCTTGTTTTGGTAGGCGCGAAGATGCTCCAAAGCATTGATGCGCTTTTCATCGAGAAGTTCTAGCTGACTAAATCTGCCAGCACGATATTCATCTCCTACTTCAGTATCTTGAAGTAGTAGAGCTAAAGAAGGAACTTCTAATTCAAAGGGAAAAATGGCTTCAGCACCATAAACCAAGACAAAAGGTGAAGTTCCAGTGGGGGTTCGAACACTAGTTCGATAGGCCCACAAAGCAGGATATAATTGAATGTGCCAATCTCGACCGGATTTATTAACCAATTTTTTGAGAATTTTGATTAAGGTTTTATTAGATGCTTCTGCTTGACCATTACCCTGAGGATAATAGGGAGTGGACCAACGATGTTGAATTTTATATTTTTGACATAATTTCTTGACATCTTTATTTTTGAAACAAGTTCCATTATCGAAAATGAGATTGGCAGGAATTCCAAACCTACAAATAATTTGATTAAAAATGAACTTGGAAACTTGTGTTCCAGTGCAAGAAGCTAATGGCATAGCTTCAACCCACTTCGTGAAATACTCAGTGGCGGTTATGATGAATTTGTGTCCATCGGATGACACAGGGTTGATTTTTCCAATAATGTCTAGGCCCCATTTTGAAAAGGGCCAAGGAGATGAAATAGCCTGCAGTTCTTGTGCAGGCGCATGGACAAGGTCAGCGTGCTTCTGGCACTTGTCGCAATGTCGCACATAATTATGTGCATCATTTTCCATGGTAGGCCAAAAATATCCTATCCGAAGGAGTTTCTTAGCAATGGCGCTACCACTAAAATGTCCCCCACAAGATCCATTGTGGGCTTCATTCAAAGCTGATCTAGATTCTTCTAGATTCAAACATCTCAGTAAGATGCCTTCAAAAGATCTTTTGTACAAGGTATTACCAATAATCACAAAGCGACTTGCTTGTCTACGTAATAACCTACGCTGGTTGCTAGTACAACCATCAGGGAAGGTTCCTTGCTGCAAAAAATTAAATATATCCGTATACCAAGGTTCAGGAGTTGTTTCGTGGATGAGAAACATGTCCAAAGGTTCTAAGCATGATTTTCTTGAAGCGGGTTCCTGGAGTCGATGAATAATGATGGTAGCATATTCATCGTCTAACTCCAAGGGTAAAAGAGATGCAGTTGTAGCCATAGCGTCAGCCGCACGATTGCTAGTTCGAGGAATAGCTTCCAAAGTAACTTGATCAAACAAGGATAATAACTACAAAACATATGCTTTATATGGGCGTAATTTATCATCTCTGGTCTGATAAACATCATTGATTTGATTTATGACAAGTTGGGAGTCACCGAAAACCAATAAACTTTTAATTTTCAATGCCAAGGCAGCTCGTAATCCAAGGATAAGAGCTTCATATTCAGCAGTGTTATTGGTGCAAGCAAATGTTAATTTGAAGGACAGAGGAATAAGATGTTTTTGCGGAGATATTAAAATAATACCCGCACCAGCCCCACTCATGCATCGGGCTCCGTCAAAGTATAGGGACCATTGCTCTGAATGGTCTACCTCTAGTTTAAGGCATTCATCAGGAAACTCAATGATGAGGGGATGAGTAGACTCTAAGGGTGCAACAACTAATTGATCTGCTATGATTTGACCCTTAACAGACTTCTGTCCTATAAATGTGAGTTCAAACTCGCTTAGCGCAAGAACCCATTTGGTTGTGCGACCAGATAAATACGGTCGACTCATGAGATATCGCAAAGGGTCGAATTTGGCAATAACATACATTTTTTGACTGAGCATATAATGTCATAGTTTCTATGTAGAAAATATGACTGCTAGACATAATTTCTCTAATGTGGTATATCGAGTTTCATAACTGATTAAGGTTCTGCTAATATAATAATTAGCACATTCTTTCTTCTCATCGTCAAGCTGAGCTAACATAGCTCCTAAGGCAGAATCAAAAGCAAAAATATACAAGATAAAAGGACGATCAGATCTAGGTGGGGAAAGCACTGGTGGTTTGAGGAGATATTGCTTAAGGAGTTCAAATGCTTCTTGGCATTCGTCGTCCCAATGAAAAGAGACATCTTTCTTAAGAAGCTTAAGAAAGGGTCCGATTTTGTCTGCCAACTTGTCGATAAAGCGGCGAATAGCTTGAAGCTTACCTTGTAAACTTCGTAATTCTGATATATTGGTGGGTGCGGGCATATCTGTGATAGCCACGATCTTGAGAGGGTCAATTTCAATGCCACGTAAAGAAACTATAACCCCTAATAATTTATCGAACTTAACTCCGAATATGCATTTAGCTGGATTTAGTCGGATAAGATATTCCCTTAACCGATCAAATACTTTCCTTAAGTCATTTAAATGATCATCTTCTTTGATGGAACGAGCTATGATATCATCTACATAATCATGTAGGATATCATGCATCATATCGTGAAAGATATAAGTCATAGCTCGTTGATAGGTTGCACTCGCATTCTTTAAGCCAAATGGCATCACTTTCCAACAAAAGGTTCCCCAAGGGGTAATGAAGGTTGTTTTGGCCTGATCTTCAGGAGCTATCCTGATCTGATTATAACCAAAAAATCCATCCATTAAGGATATCATTCCACTTCCAGTAGTAAATTCAATGATCTGATCCATGTTGGGAAGAGGAAAGTCGTCTTTAGGGCATGCAACATTAATGTCTCTGAAATCGGTGCAAACCCTAACTTTAGTGGCTTCTTTCTTGGTTATTGGAACTACATTTGAGATCCATTCGGCATAATCAATGGCTTGTATAAAAATGACTTTCAACAGTTTTTCTAGTTCTCCTTTGACTAGTAAGGCCACTTTAGGATGCATTTTTCTGAGTTTCTGTTTAACAGGTTTAGCACCTGGATGGACTACTAGATGATGCATAACTACAGAAGGGTCCAAACCTGGCATGTCTTCATATGTCCAAGCAAAGACATCTTCATAGTCTTTAAGAAATGAAATGTATTTATCTTGTTTTTCTTGACTCAATTCTGATCCAATATTGATTATGTGAGGGTTATGTTCGGTTCCAATGTTAATCTTTATAACGTTTTCAACTTCCATATGTAAATCTCTCTCAAAATTAGGTGGGGCGGATGAAACACCTAATTCTTGTAATTGTTCCAAGGTTAGCTTGGATAATTCGTCTTGAGGAGTCGAGGCCTCAAGCTGGGCTATACTAGGTAGAGAGCCATCAAAATAAAATTCGTTGTGTAACAATTCATCAACGGAGACATCATGGAAGATATCCCCTTCCAACTCGTCATCGGATTCAGCAATCATTTCAGGGTAGGCTATGGATAGCATATTGCAGGTAAAAGAATTATTCTTTGGACACAAAGAATCTTGTTTATCTAGATAATCTTGATAACATACGAGATGGTCATCATCCTCAAATGGAAAGGGCTGACCTTTACTAGAAAATAGGCCCACACCACAATGGGCAGGCCACGGTTCTACCTCAAAAGGTTCTTTCATACCATTTTGGAAAGGTCCCAAACCTTTCCCTTTATATCCCAATTTAAGCATTATGGGTTTAGCTTTAAGATAATCATTAGCAAAATAGCATCTAGCATATCCATCACAATGTGTCTTAATATTTCTGGGTATTCTTCCCCAATCATATCCTTTATAAATAAAAGCACAACTCCCGACTTGGTAGATACTTCCCATAGGCTGTGGGAGGCCCAAGGTACGAGGAGAGGGTGGGAGTTTATTTAAAAGGAGGGAAGTCTGCATGGCAGTGTTGGCTTCCTCAGATATAAGAATTGTAGATAAATCAGGTAAGAGCTCATCAGTAAGAGCATAAGAGGTAGAAGGAACATTTCCTACATCGTCGGGTGTAGAAAGGATGCCTGTAGTGGATGTAGATGTCATAGGAATATTGATGGATGAGTCTATAGGTATGGAAGACATAGGAGTAAGACAGGAAGCATTGGTTGTAGGTTTAGGATCTTTTCGAGGTCCTAATGTGGTTTGTTCAGAAGATGGTCGAGCTATATGTATAGGTGTAGTTGAAAGAGTAGATGATGTTATGGGTGTGTGTTTCACACGTTTGGATGGATGATAAGAATTAGGATGTGTGGATGACAGGGCAGGGCAAAATTGCACTCCAACAGGTTCTGCCAAAGCGCACATATCAAAGGGTCTAGGATCACCATGAATGGTAACCAACTGGTTTTTAAATTCGAATTTAACACACTGATGTAAAGTGGAGGGAACCGCTCGCATCGCATTGATCCAAGGGCGACCCAAAAGTATATTGTACGATGCAGGGCAATGTACAATAAACACGGTCGTATCTAGGGTTCTAGGACCAACTTGCAAGGGTATAGTAATGACTCCACATGTTTCTTGTGTCTCGTCATTAAAGGCTTTTATAATCATATCAGTTCTTTTCATTTCGTCACTTCTAAACCCAAATCGTTGGTAGAAGTCAAAAGTGCAGATGTTTAAAGATGAACCATTATCAATCAAGACTCGTTTAACGGCTACATCTCCAATTAAGGCAGTAATATATAAGGGGTTATCCTTATGTAAACTATGTTGCGGGATATCTTTATCTCGAAAGTCAATACAATCGACTTCTCGAGTGATGATAGTATTGGTCATGGCTTCAGGTTGAATATTTTGTGGTACCATCATTTGGCTTAATGTAAGCATTAATTCATCCCTATGGGTAGGAGAGGATCTTAACAGGTCCAAAAGGGAAATTCTAGCTGTAGTATTGGATAATTGTTCATTAATATTGTAAGGAGGCTTAGGTTGGACATTAGGCGCATAATTCCCTTTATTGGGATTTTTCAAAACAAATGGGGCTGATCCATCGTTCTGAGTTTGATCCTGTTGAGAGGTTTGAGCCTGTTGTCTGGTAACGGCTCCGATGGTTCCTACAATGTTATTTTGCAAGTGATGAATAGGTCTTGGTCTAGCATTTATGGCTTGTTCATTAGAAACTATTTGGTGAGAAGATGGTCTAGTAGTGACTCTTCGAGGAAATGGTTCTTCTGGAACCATAGAATTGGTGATAGGTTGAATAGGATCTGATTCATCTTCAGAACTATTCGATTGATTCGAGGTGATTTCCATGTCACTTTCAGTCTCATATTCAGTGTCACTAAGATCAAGTGTCCGAATATTATGTAGAGGTCTGGTCGTAACTATGGATAAAGTTGTGTCAAATATTTGAGGATCATGATCAGGTAATTGTCCGCTAATAGTCCCTACATATCGGGTAGGAGGAGGAACATTGTGATGCTCAATTTGATTAGCCACCTCTTTACCATGTTTTGGTAAAGGATGCTGAAATATGTCCAATGATTGATTGGCATTCTGATTCTGATTTTGGGGAATGCTCTTTTGAGCGTTATTAGAAGGATTTTGTTTAGGTTGGAAGGCTTGCACCTCCATCTCATTATTATCAATCAAATCTTGTATTTTATGTTTTAATATTTTACAAGAGTTGGTGGCGTGTCCAGGTCCTCTATGAAAATCACAATGTAAGTCAGCTCTGTATCCGGGTATGGTTGGGTCAGGTTCCCGGATAGTTGGTAATTGGATCAAGCCTCGTGCTAGTAATTGCGGGAGAATGGTTGATAAAGGTTGATTTAACCTAGTAAATTCTCGGGGTGGTTTATCAGGAGGTTTCAATATAAACTTCTCCGTTGTTTTCGTAGTATTAACATTAGCAATGTTTTTGCTATCAGTGACTCCGTCACCCACAACTTGTTTATTTTTGTATTGATTTTTGGATGTTTTCTCATCATCTTTCCTTTTGAGCTGACCTCTTCTAATGAGAGCATCTTCCACCCTTCGAGCTAAGTCTATAGCTTGATCGAAGGTGGTCAAGGTAGCAGTTGATAATTCATAGGATAGTTGTTCTTGTAAATTATTGATAAAAATATCCAACATCTCCCGATAAGGTAACACAAAGTGTAATTTTCCTATCAACTGTCTCCATCGAGCTAAGAAGTCAGCAAAACACTCATCTTTGTCTTGTTTTAGGTTGTACAAATCTTTAATGGTTACATGCCTTTCGATATAGGCACTAAATTGATGCACAAAAGACTCAGCGGTCTCTTCAAAATTTCTCAAAGAATGAGTAGGTAATTGATAATACCATTCCAATGCCATCCCCCCTAAGCTTTTCGGGAACATTTTTAGTAATAGCAAATCATCATGTGATATGTCATGACATGCTATCCTAAACATACGAAGATGCTCTATGGGATCTTCAGTTCCTTTATATATAGGTAGGACAGGCATAGGAAAGTGTTTGGGATATGGTTGTGCTACAACTATAGGATCTAGAGGTTGACTACACATCTCTCGATAATTGTACGAGGGACGGTAGGGATCTATCTGGTCCATGCGAGAGACTAACTGTTTCACCATGGCTTCCAAATTACCAGTTTGTCCACCATATTGGTTTGGTGGTACATGCGTATGAGATTTGTGACCGTAGGAAGGCGGGACATAAGGATTGGATGCTATATTGCTATTATGCAAATTGTTGGTAGGAAGAGTATTATGAAGAAGATTTGTTGTAGCATTATGTTGTATCCCAGATTGTTGGAAATTGGTATTTGGTTTTGTTTTAGGCTTTTGTTGATTTGAGGTATATTGATCAATAGCTTGGCGAAATAGAGTAGTGAATGAAGGTTTCTTTTGTGTGGGGATAACCTTTGGCTTGGTAACATGCACTCTAGGTGGTTGGGTAGCCTGTTGTTGTTGCATGTTTTGGATTATAGCAGCCATGTCCAAATTGGACGGTCCGACTTGATCACTCTCTTGATCAATGAAGGACAAAGGATTAGTGCGTGTGTGATATATGTCTTCTAGGGTTGCTTGAGTATCACTAATTTGATCTTTATCCATATGAACCGCTCTATTAAGGGTGCCAATATTATTATTGAGAAATTTCCAAAAATGGTCCATGTTCTCAAAAGTAACAGCTCCGTCTGGAGTTATTTTAGGAGATGAGGATCCTTCCTCTCTATCATTTTCTTTTTGTTCATTTGCGCCCACAAACTCTTCTTCTTGTTGGTTTAAGGTTCCTTCTTCCTGAATTGGGTCTTCAGGAAGAACATCTGGGTTATTTTCTGGTTTTCTTAACCAATCTTCTTCTACTTCAATTTGTTTTCCATTCCTGAGTCTAGTCATTGTGTCTAAATTTAGGTTTTAGCAAATATATATATTAATATATTTGCAACAGATCTTGGGAGGTATATATTTTAATTATATACCTACTATAATACTTAAAAGAAAATGTTTTGATTTTTATTATGATTTTGTTTTTGTTTTTGTTTTTGTTTTTATGCTTATAAAGACAATAAACAACACACTAAATACAAGAAATAACAATAATAAAATAATAACTTAGTTTTCTATAAATAGTTTATAGATGTCATTGATAGGATCAAGTTCATCAGGAGTCATAAAGTGCTCCTCTTCAAATTGGAAATTGTTTTTCAAGAAGTCAACAAAGTGTGCTATGGTGATATTATCTGTTTCAGATTCTGTTTTGTAAAAATAAATCTCATGGCAATATTCTCGATATAACACAGCTCTGGGAACTCTATTCCATATTTTTCTATCTGCAAGATCGACCTTCTTGGTCCTCTATACGAGACAGAAATTTATGTACTACAGCTGCATTCTCAAGGTATTCCTCAAAGGTATACAACTCAGAAGACACAAGGGCTCTTTTATCTGCTAACCACCTATGGCAAGCTCTCTGAAGTTCATGATACAAAATCACTTGATCGGGATCCAGGATTCTATCTAGGACAAACCTCTTGATTTGCCTAAGTTCGGTTGCTCTAGATGAAATGAGATCTAATCTCCTATTAAGTTCGTCCCACAAAGGTTGAACCCTATTTGTCTGAGGTACTCTAAGCACAGAAGTAATCTCTATAGCTGCTAGTTGATTTTCAACATTAATGGTGACAGCTCGTCTTTTATTATAGTCTACCATCTAAATGTGACATGCAAATTTTCTTAAGTCTAAATGCATTTATGTTTTGGTTTTTATTATTTTTATTTTATTTTAAAAAGGTTTTTGTTTTCAAAAGGTTTCTGTTTCACGTCGGGTTCACCAAAATGTATCGCTCCAAATTTTTTGCACCCTTACCTTCAGGCTATAGGATCCGTGCCCGGAAGGGGGATGTGAAAAGGATGGGACAATACCTCGGACTGAGAGGCCTTTTGAAGGTCCCGCCTCTCGGGGGAGGTGTATAAGGGTGAATTTTTGATGGATGGTGGGTTCACCAGGAAACTTTTGAATGGCAGTTTCCACGCCTAGGTTGATAGTGTGTTTGATGTGTTCATTTTTATGCTTGATCATTCAACTCCTAGGTTTGGCCGATATGAATCTAAGCTATTCTATATGCCAATGCAGATTTAAATGAATACAAAAAATAGAAATGGATGCAAATAACAGAGAATATGCTAACTAGAAGAAGTCATACCTGGTTTCGGATGTCTGATGGAGATTCTGAGTCTTGTAGCAGTTCAGATCATCTCAGTTTGTACGTAATCATCTGATATTTCTTGGGATCATCTCAAATCATAGTAGGTCATCTGAAATCAGACAGAATCATCTGAAATCTGATGAATTCGTAAGACGAATTCGTCAGAAACCTGCAATCACAAAAACAGACACAAAATACCAAATATACAAATGCAGAAGCAAGGGATAATGGTAGAAATGACAGCAAACATGCCTAAATAATAGTGTCTAATAACAAATGAGGAAATGCAGTAAATTTAATGATTGATTTTACCTTTATCATGCAATTATGCTAAATGAGGTGAACTCCAAGATGCATAAAACATAATAACTTAAAACAGTGCAGAGATATATTATGAAAAATGCAAAAAAGCTTAAGAGAATGCAAACTCTAAACTCGGACTGCCCTCAATCTGGACTACAGTCAGGATCGCCTCCAATCGTACGAAATCATCCGAAATCGTCCGAGATCGTCTGCGACGATCCAAGCTAGCTTCGACTAAAAAATAGTAGAGTTCCTGCAATAAAAAAATGCAAAATACCAAATGCAAGCAATAATTAGGCAGGGAGGCAGGGGAGACCGGGGGATAAACTAGAAAAATCCTAGTTTATATAGGATTAGAAAGAGGTTTGGGAGGTTGGGGATCATCCCAATCTGGGAGATCTCCAACAGGGAAATCTCCAACTGCGCAGACACGCTTCTGCCCGAGTTGGAGAGGCTGTTGAAACAGAAGCTAATTATGAAAATTTGGTTTTGGGACGAAATCGTCTGGACGTTCTGTTCCAGACGAATTCGTCAGATCGGGGACGATTTCGTCTAATCTGAGACGATATCGTCCAACGGTCAAAACAAATCCTAAATATGGCATGAAAAATGGGGAAAGCGGGTAAAAGGCGGTTTAACGGGCAGTTTGGGGTTGAAATTCAAATTTTAATATTTTATCTTTTTACTAAGGTTTTAACCGTGCCAATTTTAGGGTGCTACAGAAAGAGAGGAAATTTTTTTTCCAAATCCTCCAAATGAAGATCCTCTCATGGAATGTGAGAGGCCTTAATGGTATAGCCAAGCAAAGGCTAGTTAAATCATTAAGGAAAGAAATTAGATCGACTATTTTTGTGATTCAAGAATCTAAAATTAGTGAACCTCTTGATAAAAATATTTGTAATCTTATTTGGAAAAATAGTGATTTCTGCATTTACAATGCTAGGGGTGCTTCAATAGGCCTCCTCTGCTTATGGAATCTTGATCTTGTGAAAGGAAATATCATCCACTCCAATGATGATATTTTGAGCATTCATTTCTATGATCAAGACATCAACTGTTCTTGGGTCCTAACCAATAGCTATGATCCTAATTCCATTTATGGGAGATCCAATATGTGGGACACTTTATCTTCTATCAGGAATGCTTTTTCTAATCTGCCTTGGATCCTGATTTGTGATTTCAACACCCCTTTGTTTCCTTCTAACATAAGGGGAGGATTTGGGTCATTTTCTAAAAGTATGGAGGATTTATACGACTTCATTAATGGATAAAATTTTATTGCTATCAACTTGAAAGGTAATCAGTTCACTTGGTCAAACAGAAGGAATGGATCTCAGCTAATCCAAGTTAAATTAGATAGGGTGTTGTTCTCTCAGGAAGCTTTTGACAACTGGGGAGATGTCACTCTTCAATCACTCCTTAAAATTGGATTTTATCATAGTCCCATCCTTTTGGACACAAATAATCTAAAAATATACAAAAACCCTTTTAGGTTCGAAGCAATGTGGATGTAACATCTTGATTTTAAATAAAGAATCAACCAATGGTGGTAAACTAACATTCAAGGAAAACCTTCTTACATTCTAGCTCAGAAAATCAAGATCCTTAAAGAGAATATTAAAGTGTGGAACAAAGACATATTTGGTAACCTCTTCCATAATAAGAAGTATGCCATGTTGAGGCTCTCCCTAATCAAAAAAAAAATCAGGAAAATGGTGATTTCACTGTTGAAATCAAAAAATAAGAGAAGGAACTGTTAGCTAGATATCATAATATTCTTCAATGTGAAGAAATTTTTTGGAGACAAAAATCCCATAACTTATGGCTCAAAAAATGGGATTCTAATACCAGATTTTTCCACACTTCTACTATGAGACACCACAGAAATAACAAAATCAAGGAAATCCATACCCAGGAAGGAGAAAATATCAATGATATCAAATAAATCATGAAGGAAGGCATCTTCCACTTCATGCATCTTCTTCAGGTTGAGCATAGACCAAACTCACAAATGACAAAAGATTTTTTTCTCCAGTTCATTCCTCATCTTATATCTAATAGTATTAATAATAGACTCACAACTACCCTTTCTGATGAGGAAATTAAATATGCTATATTCTCCATGGATCATGATGAAGCTCCTAGCCCGGATGGTTTTTCACCAAGGTTTTATCAATAATTTTGGGATATTGTCAATAGGTATGTTTGCCAAGCCATAAGAGAAATCCAAAACTCAAAAATGATTCCAAGAGGCTTCAATTACACCTTAATTGCATTAATTCCTAAAAATACTAATGCTTTCATTTTAATGATTTTAGGTCAATAAGTATTTGTAATGTCATTTACAAGATTTTAACAAAAGCCATCACCATTCGCATGAGGGAAGTTATACCTTTGATTATTAATCAGAGACAAGGTAGTTCTTTCAAAGGTAGATCCATCCTAGACGACATTATTTCAGTCCATGAAGCAATTCATTCAGTTTCTATCAACAAAAAAGTAGTCTTTCTCCTCAAGCTAGACATGAATAAGGCCTATGACAGACTAAATTGGGATTTCCTTTTTGCTATTCTCAACAAGTTTGGCTTTCATCCTGAATGGATTGCTCTAATCAAAGGGTGCATCTCCTCTAATTGGTTTTCAGTCCTCATTAATGGCTCTCCTACAAGTTATTTTCAAAGAAGTTGAGGGTTAAGGCAAGGAGATCCTTTATCTCCTCTCTTATTTATAATTTTTGTTGAAGCTCTGGGAAGAGCAATTATTGAAGCAAAAAATTTTGGTCTCCTCTTTGGAATTTAAAAAAATTCCCAATGCGATCCTATCACACATCAAAAATTTATTGATGATACTCTATTGTCCACAATTGCCTTTGTCAAATAAGCTAAGATTATTAAGAGGATACTCTTCCTTTATGAGCTTGTTGTAGGTCAAAGGATTAATTTTCAAAAGAGCAAAATTTACTTCCTCAATACTCCTCCAAGAAGACAGAACATCATTGCTTACATCCTTAATTGTTCCATAGCTTCTTTGCCTTCTACCTATCTGGGTTTACCTCTCTTCACTGGGAATGTCAAAGACAACTTATGGGACATTGTCATTGAGAGGTTACAAAAAAGACTCACTACTTGGAGAAGCAATATTTTATCTCAAGCAGGGAAAATTACTCTCACCATGGCTTGCCTCAAGAGCATTCATGTTTACTTCCTTTCTTTGTTCAAAGCTCTAGTAAGTATTTATGACAAAATGGAAAAAATTCAAAAATATTTCCTCTGGACAGGATCTGAAAATAAGCACAGATTTCATTTGGTATCTTGGGAAAAAGTGTGCAAACCTAAAGAATGTGGAGGACTAGGTCTGAGAAAAATTTATCCTCTCAATATTTCACTTCTTGCAAAGCAAGCTTGGCAGTTGATTTCTAATGAGAATTTTATTTGGGTCAAGATCATAAAAAGGAAATATCTTCAGGGATCACATTTCCCTCATGGGGAGGCACCTTCATCCGGTTTAGCTTTCTGGAAGGCTATTTTCGAAGCTCGATCCCTTTTGATCAAAGGACTAAGGTGGTAATTTGGTAATGGCACTTCTATTTCCTTTTGGGATGATAAATGGATAGGAGATCAACCTCTCAATAAAAATCCTATGTTTCAAAGGCTGAGAAATATTACAAATCAATTGGCTAGACCTTTGGTGGTAGATTTCATCTCTTCTACAAATGGACGTAAACAATGGAGAAAGATTAACATTCCTACTTTTGAAAATGAATCAACATGTTTAAACAATTTTTTTTCTACTATAAAAATTCCTTTACATGACTAGACTGATTGTCCTATTTGGGAACCTACTGATTCTAGAGATTTCACGGTCAAATCAACTTACTTGCTCTCTCTTGATAGTATTGATACTCCCATCCCTTTCAAGCTTGTCTGGACTAAGTATTTGATTGCAAATATTGCTTCCTTTTCCTGGCTATGTATTCAAGATCACATCCTTTCCACTGAAATCTTATAAAAACAGGTATTATTTTTCCTAATAGATGTCATCTTTGCTATTATGATTGGGAATGCACTACTTATCTCTTCTTATTTTGTTCTTATTCAAGAATGGTGCTTAACAAACTTTTCTATACTTTCAAGATTGCCTGGGCATGTCCTATTTCAATTGTTGATCTATTCCAACAGTGGCCAATTCCTTTCAAAAATCCCATACTCAAAGGACTTTGAAAGTTTTGTTTGCATCATTTCCTTTGGCAGATATGGTTAGAACGCAATAAAAGAATCTTTGACTTGAAGGCTTTGGATTCCAACATTATTGTCAGCAAAATCATCCTTCATGCTAAGGAAAATGCCCTTGCTACTACTTTTGATCCTCATCCTTGTTCATCCTTTGAGAAGGGCATCTTAAATTCTTGTGATATTTGCATTGATGTCCCAAGGCTTGTTACTCAGCCTTCGTCTAGAACCAGCATCAAATGGCAACCTCCTCCCTTTGGGTGGGTCAAGCTTAATTTTTATGGGGCTGTAAAAGGCAATCCTGGCATTGCATGGGTTGGAGGAACCCTCTGTGATCACAATGGCAATTCCATATTTACCTTTTCCAAATCATTAGGAATCCAAACAAATCATTCTGCTGAAGCTAAAGTTGTGTGGAGAAGCCTTCAATTTCTAAAGGAAATTCTAGGAAAAGTCATTGTTGAAGGAGATTCTCTTCATATTATAAATTTCCTTAAAACTTCCAAGCCCAACATCTGGAGGATCAGGAATCTCATCGAGGAAAGTAAGCAAATTCTTAGTAAGTAAGTTAATATTGCAGTTCAGCACATTTTTAGGGAGGGCAATTCTGTCGCTGACAAATTAGCCAACATTGGAGTCAACGCACAAGGTTTGATGACCTGGACGGATGTCCTCCCAAATGACATGGCTGAGTTGGAAAATCATGATCAAAATACCATATGCCATGATGAATCTCGAAATCCTTAATTTTTCTATTACCAAAAATCTTCCCCTTTTCGTGATTCATAGGGCCCATATCCAAAGTTCCACAAAGTTTCAAAATAGAGATTTTGTTCATCATTCCTATTATTCTCCTTTGAAAAGGGTATCCATGTTGATAATGTCCAATTCTCCATCGCCTCTTTTTTATGCCCCTTCATTGTTGATAACCATTTCCATGAGGAATTTTGATGCCATGTCCACCCTAATTTTAAATAATTTCAATCTCATGTGGAATGATGCTTGTAATTTTACCTTTCGCATTATCCTAAGGCTTTATTGAATGTATATCCCAATCCCTTATAGGTTTTGTACCTATTTTTGCCATTGGCCCTATCATATGAGTATCACCAGAAGACCCATCTTCATTGGGATGATGTTTTACCTTTTTATTATCACCCATTTTCATCAGTTTTTTTTGCGTTGTGCCCAATGCTCTAACAATAATTATCCTTTTTGCCAAGGGTTTCCTTTTTGGCCAAGCATTACTTTCTATTTATTCCTCCTGTGGTATTCCCAATAAATTTATCATTCCATCTCTGTTTCTTTTGATCCGTGGATTTTTTCACCCAATTGTCATCCTTCCTTATTTTCCTTTGTCACCATGAATGAAGGAAAAGTTATTTTCATCAAGCTTGAAACTATTGATTTGGATTCTGTATCTACTGACATGTTCAAGGATAAGCATGGGATTATCAATTTCTTCAATCTGTTTAGTGGGGTGGATGACAAGATCACTAAGGTGTTCATGAAAACCTAGGATAATGGGTTGGTATCCATCCACGGTGTCCAGTTCCAAATTTCCTTTGAGCTGTTGGCAAACCTGATAGGGCAAGACTTGGAAGGAAAAATCATCAAAAGAAATAAGAACAACTGGGAGGAGGAGTTGACACTCTTCAATAAAAATTTACCCATCCACAAGAAGATAAGGAAAGGTTTGTTTCTCCATGACTTGTCAACTCCTTGGAAAGAAATCCTTAAGCCAATAATCCAATATTTTACCTATGACAATCTTGAGTCTCAATTATGATGTTTGAATCTTGCATTTGTTAATCATTTTTGGGACTCAAAAATGATGAACATTCCTGATTCTTTGTTCTGGTCCATGGACTATACCATCACCACCAACCGTTCCAAGAAGGATGAGGCCAAACCTTGCCACCAGGGTCTTTTCAATGTCCTTTACAAATACTTCCTTCTGCAATTCCCTTCAGGTAATCTCCCTACCCCTAATTCTGATGAGAAGAATTCTTCCTCAACCTCAAGCCCTAAAACATCCAAATCCAAAAGAAAAGATAAAGGGGGCAAATATATTTTTGAGTTCTCTATTAAAAATAAATCCAAACTTGAAAAGACCCCTATCTATAGTTCCCAGAGGCTAAAACATAAAGACGTTATCAAAAATCCTTTGTCCACCTCTATAAAAACTCCGAAGGACAAGTCTTATTCTCCTGACCTTGTCGAAAGGTATCTTCACAAGCTGGTTGTGCATGCTACTTCTGCCACCATTGGACATATTAAAACTGCTCACTTGGCCATTGGAAAGGTGATTTCAACCCTCAAAGAGTAGCACCATGCACTTAGTCTTTTGTTCTTCTATGATAATTTCAAGAACATTTCTTCCCTAGCTAGTGCTGAGGTGTCCTTCGACACCAAAATTGATGTCAAAGATACTAAAAATGATGAATATGTAATAGATATTGCTAAGGAGGCTTGCATCATTGTTCCCAAAGATAGCAAGGATATTTCTATGAAAGATATTGGTCCAAAAGGGGCTGCTTCGTCCCTCATGCAGTTGGACACTCCTCTTGATGACTAATGGTTCTTCCTCTGGTTTCCTGGGTCCTCTGCGATGGTGGCTTGCATATTTTTTGGTTTCTTTTTGGTCGAGGACCATTTATTTTTTAGCCTTGTTTCTCTTAGTGCATGTTTGTTCAAGGTTGTTGAATCATTTTAGTTTGAGGTGTATTTTTGAAATTGTATGTTGTTTCATCTAGCAATTTTTAGTGTCCTTCTCCTGTTCCTTTTTTATCCTTTTTTATCCTCTAAATATCCTCTATTGTACAAGGCATTAGGGAACCTTTCAAATGTCCTGGTTTCAATAAAATTATTAATCTACCAAAAAAAATCTTTAATTTCAAAAAATTCATCTTTCTTAGATTCATCCTCCTAAATTTCAAAGAATTCATCTTCCTCAGATTCATCCTTTTGTGAGACAAGGGTTTCTTCAGTGGGATCAATTTTTGCATTTTTTTTATAATATCATCCCAATCCTCCTTTGTGAATAATGGCTCTAAGATAATTTCTATATTTTGATCAACTTGATCATCACAATGTTCATTGATGAGTATTGACTCTAAAACCTACACCTCATTCTCAACATCTAAGGTAGTTGTGATATCTAAACTATCAATATCAATCTGACTCATTTGTGATCTTTGATTATGATTTTTAGGTCTAAGTTTGTATAGTTGTTCCATAGTAACACTTTGAGAGATCAACTGTTGTTCAAATTTCAATGCCTCATTGTAAGATCTAGGCAATGATGTGATTTTAAGATATTTTTCCAAAAATATAAAAGTAATGTTATATAAGGATCCCATGTATATTTGAGTAGCTCTTTCTTCTGAAATGATATAATGTATCCCCACTTCAGTATAAAACTTATGGAATTTATCATTAAATGATCCCATGGGTTCATTAAATGTTTTGTGGATAGAGATAAATTGAATTAACATCATAACTAGGTCATCTAACTTTCTAAAATGTTTGATAAATGCTTCTTCTAGTTTAGCCCAATAAATAGTAGAACTTACAGGTAAATGTAAGTACCACTCAAATGCAACCTCATCCAATGGGTATGAAAACAACCTACAAGGAAAATCTCCCTACATAAGCTGCAAATGACTTAGCACAGTCTTGTATCTTTGAATATGTTCCCTAGCTTGATCCACATCATGTCTAAACCTGGGTAAATAAACTTCTACACCTTCAGGAAATTGATGAATAGGCATGTTTAAATTGCTATAATAATCACCTATCCAAGATGCAATTATTTTCTTTTTTGAAGTAAACAATGCCATTAGTGAACTTTAAAGAACACAACTTTAATGTCAATCTTATTAGTCAAAGAAATATATCTTGCAAATAAACATGAAATGACTAACAATTAATCGAAAGATATGCATTAATTAAACCTTGGCATTTTTTTTAAACTTGAAATAAATTTGAACAATTTCAAATGTTGAAAATTAAAAACATTACCTTTCAAGCCCTCCTTCTAGCAGCAATTCTGTTGAGGTATGAATTTGATCAATTACGAAATGACCTTCACATTTAGGATTTTGGTTAAAAACCCTCTCTTGCAAAGAAATGTAAATTTCTCCAAGGTTCATTTCACTTAATGTGTTTATATGTCATGAAAATGTGTTAAAATAAGTGCTTAGAATACCTTAGTGATTTGCAAATAACTATTAACAAGGGGCCTGTGTTGGTAATATTTTATGATGCCATGCAAATGATTGTTCATGAAATTTAATGAAATGATGAATCAATTGATCTTTAGGTTGCTTTAAACATAAAAGAAAATAATCCCAATGATTAAACCTTCACATTTAATATCCTTTGAAATAAATTATAAATTAATTTTCCCCTTTGATGAAATCAATTTTATTAAGGGAAATTAATCTATATGCTTTGAAAATAATGGCCCTTTGGCTATCATATATATATCTACATTTAATGAAATTAATTTTCATTAAGGTAGGTTTATTTATTGCTTAAAAATGAAGACTTTAAAATTATAAAATTCATTAAAAATGTGAACATTATGAACAATTTTATAACTTTAAATTTTCTCTGAAAATGCTTTAACTAACCAATGTATATAAATATTAATTATAAAGCTTATAACTTTATAATATAAAAATTAATTAAATTAAATATTTTGAAAATGAATAATCATAAGACCCTAAAGATAAAGTTTACAATCTTTATAATATGAATTAGGGCTTTGTAATTTAAAGTTTAGAATTAAAATAAAATCAAAATACTGGTAAAAGGAAAATAAAATAAAATGTAATCTGCAGGCTACAGTATGAATAAACATAACCTTTCAAATTTAAAAATTCAATTTATAATAACCAGTAATGACACAATTAATTATAAACTGAATGCAAGCTTATGTGGGATTTTAAAATAAATAAGGAACATATCAAATAATTTACTCAATTGAAATACCATCATTGATGCTTATTTCAAAAAATATAATTTAATATATCATTTTAGGATCTTACAATAAATATTATCCAAAATCTCCTGTTCTTCATTATGAAATTTTCTACAACTAGTACTTCTGCTTCGAACGTCCTTTCCAAATATTCTATCCTCTTCCTTGTCCAAGTGTCCGACCTCTTTTTTGGTTTTCCAAACTTTATTTATAATTGAAGAAAATTCAGTTTTCTTTGTTTCATAATTCGTTCTTTTTGTTCCATTTCTATTTTCTTACTGGTTTCGCAACCAATTTTCGTTCTTTTTCTGTGTTTATGTAATTAACACAATGACATTTTATATAATTAATACTATATGCCTTTAATTATTCCATTCATACTTCACTTAATATCTTTGGGTATTAAGCAATAATTTATTACTTTTGAACTATAATATTGATGACGTCTTCACAGATAATTTTTCTCATGTTGTATTTGATGTTGTATTTAATTGACCAAGGATGAATTTACTATGTCGTCAAGCTTGAACCATTAATATAACTTTTTGATTCTATGGTTTCAAAATAATGGTGGTGTGATATATGAATCCAATATTAAGACTCCAAACCATGCTAGTAAGAAAATTGTCTCCATGAACATCGTAAACGTATTTGAGGCTTTGATCAATTTATAACACCATGTTTGCTCAGTCTTTCCTTAAAATCAACATAATATGCCAGTTTATACAGATCAATTCCATATTATATTAAATCATGCTCGATAATTTTATTCTTGGGTGACCATATCACTCTAAATTGCCACACTGTCATGCATGTTAAATCATTTATGTCTGCATTATCATTTCCAAATAGGATCACCGTTACCATTTGCTATTCTGTCCAGCATACAATATCAGCATTGATGTTTGTATACATTTTCCCCATCGTTATGTCGATTCAAGTCTACCCACGTCTCTGCTGACTAGTTACTAATATCAAAGATAGTATTTCTTTTTATCTGCCCATTATAATTATTATTATCTTCAGTGCATAGCCACCATATTTGACGTCGTCATTCTATCTCATGACTATATCTCCATAATAATCTCATTCATGCTAACATAAAAAGCATAATTAAGGTAATGTCACATCTGGTTCATGAATATACTATATTTGTAGTCGATGCAAACCACTGCATGGCCTATCATTTCCCCACTGAAGATGTAAATAAACCACTATATTTCCTACTTCTAAAGCTTCATGTTAATTTGCAAATATATTCTCGTCAATTTATTGCATTTCTATTTGTCACACAGGCCACCATATCACTATTTTGGGAACGATTTGGATTTAACCTTCTTGAATTGAATTTGCAAACCAGGTACTATACAAATCTACTGAAAATGTATTCATGGGGCACTACTGGTTTTCGTCTATCTATCACTTGTCATCAAGGAGTAAAATAGCCCATAACATGCATTGCCAATACTACCTGTAGCTTCCTGTTGATAAATTCATCCTATTATCATCAATGATACTACCCCATCTAGTGCATCCACGGTGTAATTGGTCCCACTTCATCATTTGGTCTAGCTCCCATGTTTTGCAACTTCTTTCGAACCATCCATTATCATCTTCATGTGTGTCCCATTGGCTTCCAGTCAACATAATGTGGGTGTTCGATGATCATCTATCATCGACATGGATTTTACCATCCTCCAATCATGAATGCTTTCGCATATGACTCTTCAATACTTCAAATAATTGTCAACACATCATAATAGCACTGTAGAGTGAATTGATATTCATTTTCCTTGATCAATCATGTACCATCATTAATCCATGTCGCAGTATCTTCATATTCACACATATTTAATTAAAATCAAACTTAAAATGAAGACATCATGAAAATGCCTTGTTCGCCTCTGTTGAATCCTCTCAAGAGAAGTGTTGTAAATTTTCACTGTCGTCTTCGACACTTGCCGATCCAATCATATGCTGTTGCATGTCTATCATTTCTCATTGTGTTAATTTTGCAAACACCATTTTCTATCCCTCATCCAACTTTGTTATGTCATTAAATTTCACTCCGAGAAAACCTTTGTCACCTTCGGTTCGTCTTTACCTGAAATGAACTGTGTGGTCATCATCGGCTTGCCATATTATCTGCGTTGGTTTTTGTTAGTATCAACTTTGTCCCACGCGAACCCTAAGGTATTATTTCAAACATTTTATCAGTGTGCAATCACCATATAAACAATGATGAGTTGTTCATTTGTTATATGTGCCTCTTATTTTGCATTGTATTTCAAGACCAATGGACCCATCTTAAAATATTGTTCGTCCATATGATGACAACCGAGTCAATTTTGACTGTTACATAATTCATGCCAAAGACCTACAAAATATCAAACAAACAGTTTTTATTAAAATATTTTAATGATATATATCCGAATCAAAATCATTTTAAGTATTTTAAATCAATGTTTAATTTATAATATTTAAAATAAATATTTTATTTTAAATCACTTTAAATACTTTAAACTAATTTCTTTTTTTAATCAATGTTAATTTAAAATATTTAAAATAAACATTTTAATTTAAACTCAAAATCCCTTTAAATAATTGGGACACTTAAGAAAACATAATCATGAAAATATATGCTTTTGACAAAAATTACTTTAACAACAACAAAACATCAACAAAATAACACTAAAACCGTCTATTTTATGACACCAAAACTACCAACCAAACATGACAAACTAAACCTCCAAGAAGAAAACAAGTGGGTCCTCAAAATATTGGGACATGGTGATTTGGTCACAACACCTAGGAAAAGGTCCCATTGAAATTTGGAAGGAGAAAGAAGGATAATAAAAAAGTCTTATTGGAAAATTTGAAGAAGTGGCCATTAGAGAATATTTGAAGAAAGTTCAAGGTAGATGATTTTAAGAAGAAGAAACTCCTAAAAAGAGGTAATCACACTAAATTTGGGACAATCATCACCATTTGATGATAAGCCCAAAAGGATTTATGAAACTGATTCAATGAGTAAGAGTTTGGCAAAGAGTTCATAAATTTTTGAGAAGATATATTTTTTGAAGACTTCAAGACATTGAGAATCTTGAAGAATAGTCCAACAAAAGTGGCCAAAATTGAATATAGAAATCACCAAGAGAATGGAGGAAAATTTTAGGATAACAAAGGCCACAAATTGATATTTTTGAAGATAGCCATTAAATATTTGAAGGCTGAAATTTGAAGGAGAAATTTTAGAAATTTTTGGGGCAGAATGTAGAAGGTTTTCTGGATAACAAGTTGAAGAAAAGGAAGGTAGATTTCAGGCAGCATTTGAAGAAGTAGAAGAGTTGAAAATTTTTAGTATTTTGGGATATCTATTTGGAAAGAGAAAGAGAATATTTTGTACAACATTTGGAGAAATAAAGTTGTGAATTGCAGAATTTTTTGGACAGCATTTTGAGGAGGAGAATAGCTAAGAATTTCAAAGTTATTGGGCAGCAAGTAAAAGTATGAAAGAGCTGCAAATTTGAAGGTATCAGACAGTGAATTGTGGACAGAAAAAGGTGAGAAAAACCAGCAAGAAAGCAATGTAGAAGGAGGTAGAAAAGAATTTTGTAAATTGATATTAAAAGAGGTATTTTGTTAAGTTTTTGAAGCATCTTCAAACCTACATAAAAAAAGTGAGTGCAAAAAGAGTATAAGCATTGGAAAATAATTATTAAAGAGATATAATGAAAGCATACAACCAAGCCTCAGGAAATTAGCCCTCAAGACAATGAACCAACTCACACATCATGGAGAAGCTACAAAATATGAGTTAAAGTTTGTTGAGCCATACATAAATATAACATTTTCATGGTGGAATCAAAGCAATAGGAGTGGAAAATGAAGAAGAAAGAAGGAGAAGCCATCAGATATGGAAGGAAGAGTCACCATGCTAAAAAGAAGATAGCCACCTAAGTGGAGGATGAACCACCATGAGAGGAGAAACCATTGAACTTGGAAGGAAGAGCAACCACGTTGAAATGGGGAGCCACCAAGTTGAGAACAAGAAGAATATTTTAACAACCACCATTAGCTCCATTCCAAGGAGCACAAGCACCATCTATGAATATTGGAGAATGAGTAGCTGAAAGGATATTCAATGGACATCAAAAAGCTAAGCATCAAGATGCCAAAATGTTGAGGAGTTGAGTTAGGGTAAGTTGGAGCATCAAAAGGGAAAGCCAAGCATCAAAGATCCAACCACTACATAGCAAATTTTCAAGAATACATAATGCCATTAAGCAAGAAAGAATAACGCTTCAAGTTTCTTATTTCCAAGTGTTATATAGGAAAGAAGAACTCAGGAAAAATTGGAGCTCCAAAAGAGTTTAATAGCCATGTGGTATGTTAGTTGAAAAGAAAAAAGAAGTTGTATGCCATTTGGCACCCATAATAGAGAGCACTACTAGGTATTAAAAGGAGATAACATGTCTCAAGGTAGTCATTAAATACATGGGCTGAATCAAACAATAAAGCATACATCAATACGCTCGTTAAGCATCAAGCAAGAAGTTTGAGTGTGGCGGAAAGGAGGAGATTCGCCAAGCAGTTCCTTATTAGGAGAAATTTTAAACTTAATTTTGGTGAGCACTTGAAGCAGAGCATATTTCACAGAGATTGAAGAAGGCATATACATTGAAGGGCCAAAAATATCATGCACCCAATAAAGGAGGTAATATTTTAAGTTTGATTTTTGAATTTTATAAATATTGGAGAAATAAGGATTGATTTATATTTGATTTACCTAAGGTTGAACTTGATTATTATATTTCCACTTTGATTAATTATTTTGTGGAGAGATAAGACTTTAATTTGAAGAATTGAAATTCTAGAAACCTTATAAAGGTATTTTGAAAAGTTTTTGAAGATTATTGAAAAGTCAATTTGAAGTTTTTGGGAATTTAATTACAAGTGTTGTAATTAATTTATTCAATTTGAAAGTCAATTTTATTATTTGTAAATAATTTGATATTGGGAGAAATAAGGTTTTCTAAATTAAAATTAGAAATATTAAATTTGCAAATATTATTTCCTAAATTGCTAAATTTTTTATTTGGGAGCCATAAGGTATTCAACATCAAAAATAATTTTGTGAAATTTAGATTTTAGTAATAATATATTCAAACATATGGAAACATAAGGCATTCAACTCAATATCTTGGAAAAGTCAGAAAATTATCTTTAAGTTTCTTATTCAAAAACTAGGAATACATAGAGAAGTCGACAATAAAGAATTTTTGAAAATTAAGGTAGAGATAAAAGTTTACAACATAAAATTTTTTGAGAGAATATTTTTTTAGAGTTTTCATCCAAACACTAGGGATACATAAGGTAGTCAACCTCAAAGGTTTAGAAATTTGAAACATTCATTATCCAAAGTTAAGTGAATTATGGATGAAATAGTGAAGAATGCATTTAATGAAAATGATGAAGAACTATTTCATGAACTTAAGTTTTATTCACAAAACTTAATAGATACCTTTGATGGATACAAATATTTGCCTACCAATATAAAAGAAATATTTTATTTATTTCTTAAGGAAGCAAAAGAAGAGAATTTTATGACATTGATTGGTTATCTTCATGAAGTACTTTTCAAGACTTGGTGGAGTGCTCAGAACATAGTTGTACTTTCCTTAGAGGAATATTTGATGATTTATCTATCATTAATTTCTTTTAAAAATTTTCAAGGAATTAAACAAAAGAAAGAAAAAATACTAGTAATGAATCGTTGAATCCAAGTCAATATTGTTATGATGATTTACTAACTCATTGCATTAAAAACATACCATTAGTGAAAGTAAAAAAAAAAAGAAGAAGAAGACACAAGAAAATAAATTATATCAAGAGAGGCAAGATGAAGGTTGAATCAAAAGTCAAAGAAGATAGTTACATGATGAATCCAGATATTAATCTATAGGAGGTAGAGTGAAGATTGAAGATGAATATTGTATTGAAGACTAAAGTATTTAATAACCAAATAATGTAAAACAAGGGATGTTGGAGTATATTAAATTATTTGGTACATGCTAATGGTCCACCTTGGGTACATCATTAGATTAGGAGTGTGTTCTAGATTAGAGTATATGTAAAATGTAATAATGTGCAGGAAATGCTCAAGTGTCATGTAATTGAGTGTGCAAGTGTGGTGAGTGTAAATATACACGTGTCCATTATGTAAGAGTGCACATGTGTCATTAGAATAGGAAAGTGAATATTCTCATAGAAGAGTGAAGACCAAGAGTACTCCATATGAAGAGTCACATTCTATTATATATATGTGATTGAGCATTGTAAAAGAGAGAGGATGTATGTGACCTTTATTCTATATCAATTTACTATTTTCAAGAGCATTTATTAGGGTCCATTTTATGAGTTATTTATGAAGTTATTTGTGAGTTATATTTGAATAAATAGTTGTTGTTATTGAGTATTTTATATTTCAAATTTATATTTGATTATGTGGTTATTTACTTTAAGAATTAAGCATCAAAAGCTAACAATAATCGTAGTGAGGGAAGCTTTATCATTGCCATCCAATATCTCCTAATAGTCTTATGGTTTCTCTATGAAATCATTTCTCTTAGCGGCTTGTGAGCTTTAGAAACTTATGAGCTTAGGTGACTAAATCATAGATGACTTCTCTATGTTCTCTATCCTTTCAATACTTCTATGAATGGATAAACCTTAGTACTTTATGTATCACTTTGAATGCTTAGACCTTAGCACTTTTTGCTACACTCTATCATTCCTCTTTGATTATGTCTAGTTGCTTTCTTATATTCAGTGACCTTTAGCCTCTTTATAAAGCTTCTTATTGTACTTTAGGATATCTTCTAGAGTCAAACATTTGTCCTTCTTCAAACCTTCTTCACTATATTTATAATATTTATATGGCTGCCAATGTCAAGGTTCAAGACCTAAAACTTTTAATATCTTGCAAATTTAATTAACCTTTGCTTGATGAAAGCTTGCTTTTAGACTGATATATCTTCCTTGATATATCCTTCTATTATGCTTTCTATTGCACTTAGAAAATGAAATTCTTCTCTATATATTGTAGGAAGCTTCTCACACTTTTTATGATCAATATTTGCTACAATTTTCCTTCAATAATATCTTAGGTCACACCTAAGAACTCAAACCTCTAATTTCAAGGTGATGCTGAATTTCCCTAATGCCTCAATCAAAGTCAAGATGACTTGATTGTTTTGAATTCTTCAACTTCCTTTTGAGTTGATAGAAAATAGTTTCAAGGAATATCTTAGTCCTTGACATCCTTCTAACTCTAAAATCAATATCAATGGTTGGCTATTTTCCTAAAATGATCAACTATCTTAAAGTTGATTTGCCTTCCAATATAGATGAGTCCTTGTCTTCATTGATTATTCTCCAACAGTGAAAAAACTATATAGTTGAGTCTTAGTCTTCACTAGTTGTTCTCCAACCTTGGAAAGACTCTAGCCTTTCTACTCACTTTGAACTTACTATAGGATCTAAGTCACACTGCTTTTAAATTTGATAGACTCTAAATCAATTTCATCAAACTAGACAAAATAAATTTTTGTATGTAGCTAAATTAAATTTGATCAACCTATACAAGAAACTACACTTTTTAAGCCTTAATGCTAATATAAAATTCACAAGATAAATGCCACAAGATCAAATATAATATAGCCACAATACAATAATATCAAGATAATGATGTAAGTAGAATAATATGAGCAAGTTAATATGTAAATCAAGGTTTATAATATATCAAATAACATTCATTAATAAATAGAAATATGAATGCAAATAGCTTGAATCATACATGTATAAAACATATAGCACAAATTATAATATCAATTTCTCAAAATGTATGCAACCTTTATTACTTCACTTTCTCTTACCAATATGATAAGTACTTTCTCTTCTTTGTAATGTGATATATGATATGAAATCCTATAGAGTCCTATATAGTCATGGTAGAATGACGCTTTGAATACTTGACTATTCCTTTCCATATTCCAAGTTGCATGACTCTTGTCTACTCTATTTGACACTTGCATACTTGATAAACACATGAATCTATATTGTATGCACACCTATATATGACTCGTAACCTTCACTTTGTACACTCTAACCTAAGACACTCCTGAACATCTTTACATTATATATTTGATCTCTTTCATACAAGACACTTGTGTACATAGACTCAATTTACACTTGCACACTTATTCACATGACACTTGTGTATTTCCTGCACATGCACACTTACATAGAAATGGAAAATAGTACTCACAATCTAAACAATGACTCAATATTAATGTAATATTTTCATAGTACCATGAAGGCACCATGGGGGTACATCAACATGTACCAAATAATGTAATATACTCCAATACTCCCATGTAATTATAGGCATGATCCTACAAAATGTGTTGGAGACATCAAATATTCTCAAATTATCCAATATAATCAACAATGCTAGTATCAATTGGATGCCATCTTATGTCAAATGATATTTATAGTGAATTAACATACACATAAACAACCCCAAATTCAATAGTCAATCTCTATATTACACAATCCTAGCAATGTCATCCTAGTCAATTTCAATACCATATAGATGGATGAAGAGTCAACATTTAAATATGAAACCTTATGCACTAATCAATAAGGGGTTGAGACTAGAGATAAGAGGAAATATTCTAAAGAGAAATTGACTAAAATATAAACTAAAGCATGTAAGGGTATGATGATTATTAGGATAGGGAGGCTACTATTATATTTGAAAAACAAAGGGCCTATATAAATATACTAGGTCAACCAAAATCAAAACAAGAATGTAGAAAAGGATACCACAAATACACCATAGAAGGAAAGAGGAGAAATGCAATCCAATGGGAATAAATGAATAAATAAAATAAGGGAGTCTTAAAAATATTAGGAAATGGAGGAAAAAATAAGCCTACAAAAAATAAGAGTGGTAAGGAAAGAGGCATTTGCAAAAAGGGCCAATCAATGTCTAAAATGCACCTCTCTCACCAAAGAAGTCATGTGACAACCACAAGGGAATTTAAAAAATTCACAACATAAAACGAGAGTATCTATATGGAAATTAAGTTTAGTATTATAGACAAGACAAAAATACACCCACTAAATTGAGTATGCTAGAGGCATGGATCTACCTAATAGTGGCATCTACTCTATAAGGGTCTAGAAGAACAAGACATGATTTATGCTAGTGGTAAACAGTTAGAACCTACTTAGACCAAAACAACTAATAAATATAATTTGATAGTATAGTATCTAATAGATATTAAAGTTAGCATAACTAAAATATTTAATGTACCAAAGCCCAAGATGCTAAATCTACCTCCATTTTGTTACCCTCAAAATTAAATCTAGAGTAGTAGTGATAGTGATGCCTAAAGTTGTTTGTGAAGATATGGAATTATCTTATACCAAAATGGATAGTAACCTAATCCTGTACCAAGGCGGATTAAATGGGGTTATTAAATATCTTGTCATGACCATAACTAGACATCGATATTTCATATTAGTACAAGAAGTGATAGTTGTTGATCTCCCTTTATACTTTGTTATGTTGCTATCTAGAGAATGGACACAAATGTTATTAGGAGATCGTTAAGAACATACTATTAAAATAAATCTCACTCACAAAAATTATTGTAAAATAACTAAAATACATAAAATAACATAATAACACTATGCAAAAATTAATTGTAAAATTGAAACAATCTCACAAATAACTCAGAATTGTTGGCCTCTTCGAGGGGGCAACCTCCTTCAATATTTTATTAACTTGCAAAAATATACATTCATACATGGATCCATATATTTTAAATATAAAGAGTCAGAGACGAACATTAGGTATGGGGGAGGGAAGAAAGCAGAGAGGGGAGGGCTCTGGTCCCTTCCCTGCTCCCCCTCCCCTGGATCCTGGTTCCTGCCCAGTCCATGGCTCAACCCAGGTCATCCCTCCCTGGGAGTGGTTGTTGCAGATGATCTCCTGGGGGGAGATCCTTCTCCATTTTTTTGTGCCCCTCCCAGCCGGATTGGGTTTCCTTGGTTGATTTTTTGGCCTGGTGCTTCCCAGGGATCCCTGTTTGTTTGGGGATCCCTTCCCTTTTTTCCTCAGGCTTCCCCCTAGGGTTTTTTGTAGGTTATTCGCACGGATCTGGTCCCCTACTTTTCTCTGAGCGATGGAGGTGATGGTTTAGGGTTTGACAGCTTCCTGGGGTCTCCCTTGAGGTCCTCACAGCTTTGGGGGTGGTCTGGGGGGCCTCTTTCCTCCTTTGCTTGTGAATCCTCGACGGGATCCTATGGCTGCTATTCTTCCTGCTTGGAGGCTTCTTCATGCTGGTTCTGCTCCTTGGTGGACACCCTGGGCATCTGGTTTGGCCTTGGGGGGGGCTTTCCTTTGCCTGGGCTATTCCTAATCCCAGTCCTAGTTCCCTGAAGCTACTTCTATGCTTAGACAGGATTCTTGGTCCCTGCTACTGGGTTCCCTTTGGCTTCTGTTGCATGTTTCATTCTTGGGGGGGTCTGATCTATGCACGCAGACCTTAGATCCCACTTGTTTGGCTCCTTGGGATCCCTTCCCTGTGACTGTCTTCCTCTTCCCACTCGAGATTCCCAGTCCCTGGATCCCTGTTTCCTTAACCTGTAGTTTCCTTGCTGTTTCCCCAGGGCAGGATCCTCGTGGTGAAGCTCCTGTTTGCTTCCCGCTGGGCCGGATCCTGGCTCTCGGCTTCTTGCTGGGTGGGATCCCCCTGTCGCTGGGCGGGATGGCTTCTCGCTGGGCGGGATCTTCTGGGCGGGATCCGCCAAATTCACTTTTTCTCGATGGGCGTGATCCTTTGGGCGGGATCCGCAAAATTCACTTTTTCCCGCTGGGTGGGATCCTCTAGGCGGGATCCGCCAAATCCACTGGTTTTCCCGTTGGGCGGGATTTTCTCCTTTTTGCTGGTTTCCCGGATGGCAGGATTTTCCTGGTGCAATTTTTTTGAAGCTTTTCGCTGGGCAAGATTTCACTAAGGTGGGTTTAAGCTGCTTTCCGCTAGGCTGGACTCTCTCTTTGGTGGTTTTTGACTGCTTCCCGTGAGGCGGGATTTTATTGTAATGGTTTTTCTCTGATTCCTGCTGGGCGGGATCTACTCAATGGTGGTTTTCGGCTTCTTCCCGCTGGGCGGGATCTGTTTTATTTTTTAATTGTTTGTGGTGGGATCATCTGCTATGTCAAAAAATTTTGTAATTCGGCCTGAGATGTGGTTCCTATCTCAAAATTGTGGCCCTAAAGGTGCTCCTTTTATTGTTATAAGGTTTTGGGATCCTCTTAAAAAACCCGCTATGTATATAATGTTACTTAAAAAAAATATTTTAAATATAAATTCCATGTAACCCTACCCTAAGGCTTAAGATTTGTCTTACATTCAAAATGCCACTCAAGCTAGAATATTCTACCAAACATCGGTTAAAATATTGATAACGGTTACATGAAATGGCCCACTTTTCTAGGTGCATTACTTTCCACATACATTATAAAATATTAAAAAATAATATTATAAATGGAATCCCCCATGTTGGAAGTGGGTCATTACATAAGCAAATGAGAATTACAAAATAAAATTAGGATGGGATCCTAACATGTACTTCCCCTTAAAAAATCTTTGTCCTCAAAGCTGAAAATGAGAAAATTGGTACTAGAGCTATTGGAGAGACTCCCATGTAGCATATTTTGAATGGAGTCCACACCACTGAACAATGACCTTAGTAATGGTGTGGTTGTAGAGAGTGTAATTTCAATGATCCAACAATTATTCGGGATTGAGAAATATAGAACCTTCTTCATCCAATATTGGAGTGCATGTTGAACCTAAACCTGAGTGCCCACAATATGTTTTAGAGAGGAGACATGAAAAATAGGATGGATCTTAGATGTAGGTGGGAGAGAAAATTTTTAAACTACGACAACATTCTTTTGTAAAACATGGTAGGGCACATAGTATTTTATAGCAATTTTTTGGCATCTGCAAAGTTGTAGGGATAATTGTTTGTACAACTGCAAGCGAAGGAAAATCATATCACCCACATCAAAGCCATGATCATAATGGTGTTGGTCAACTTGTTGGTGCATCCAATTCTATGTTGCATCTAAATTAATATTCAATTGGTGGAAGAAATTGGCATGTTGACTAAGAGTAGTTTTTATTGCATGGACCCTAGAGCTACCCAAAATGTAAGAGGAAGGCATGAGTGGAGGGTACCCAAAAACTACCATGAAAGGAGTAACCTTGGTTTTTGTGTGATAAGAAGTTTTGTACCACCACTTGACCAAAGGAAGTCACTTTACCCATTGATTAGGATGATCACAGGTAAAGCAACGAAGGTAGGTCTCTAATCATTTATTGACAATCTTTGTTTGGCCATCCGTTTGAGGATGATAAGCTAAACTCATGTTGAGTTGATTTTCCTGCAACTTAAATAATTCTTACCAGAAATAACTAGTAAAATTTGGGTCATGGTTGGACACGATGGAGGTGTAGACACCTAAACACATAATTTTGAGAAGACTACCTATATGGAAACCTTTTCAAGGACCCACTTGGGGCAGCCTTAGGGATTAACATTTATTTTTATCACTTCAACAAGAAGGATTCTTCCTTTATAGCCTGGACCATCATACCTAGGAGTGACTTCCAGATGCCACTATACCCTATAATGGCTAGAAATCATGACCACTCTACCCTATGATGGCCACACCTGTAACAAAATCAGAATTAGTATCATAGGAAAAAATTGTTTCAATGGCCAAACAAACTCAATGGCACTTGAAAATAGTAGGAAGCTTCTCGATTGGTCTATTGCCCTTATTGATCCTAATCGCTTCTTGGTTTCTCAAGGAAGCCAATATTACCATTGGAAAATTATATAATAAGACCCCTTGGCCTTCATTAAATATATCTTAGTCTCATTCAACAAAGTGCTATCGGTTTGCGTACCAGAGAGAACATTCTCTCATAAGAAATGGAGTGCTTCCCCAATCCAACCATGGAGCTTGTAAATGCATCAATGGAGTCTCTTGGAGTTTGAAGATCAAATTCAACCATTGTTCACCATCAATCATCTTGAATTTAAGCCATTTTTTGTGATCTAATTGTGGTTCGAAGAGCACGATCCTTGAATATATCTTTGGCATACCAAACTATTAGGATCCTAATCCTAACCCTTAATACTATTATTAATTCACTTTATTTATTAATGGACCATTGCGTCCTTTCACTTCATAGCTCTAGGATAAATATATATTCATTCACAAGGGTGTAACTAGGTAGGCATTGAATAAGAAAACATATCTCATTTGAGAGCATTGGCAAGGTTACCTCCATTGAAACAACAATACATTCCAAGGTGATTTAATACATTTTACTTGTTTTGCATCCATTTCCATTGTTATTCCACCTTTCTCCATTGCTAGGAATGAGGTTCCTACCATCTAGTATCAGAGCTATTTCATTCTTCTACACCTGTGCATATTTCAAAACCATCAACGTTCCACACCAGTACCTATTCAATATTCATCAACATTCCTTCTTTTATCAATGTCGATCAATGTTATCTTAAGCAAGAGATTCATTATCATTACCCACCTCATAATCCACTACATACAAACTCAAAAATTTATCAATTGCAAGCAACTGCATAGTCTCTATGACTAAAAAACCAAAACCGGCAATCAAAAAAATTAACAGAGCAAAAATTGAGAGTGATTATCGACAAGAAAAGGAGCGCACAAATTCTCAAAATAAATTTTTTGCAAGTGGAAAGAAATTCTGAAATTGTTCCAACTTGAAAAAATCCAAATTGTGGAAAAACAATATGAGCTACAGTGCAACATATAGGTTTCCGATGAGGGGATAATGTTTAAACAACAATTTTTTATAAGTTTAAATTTATAATATAAAGTTTGCAACATTTACCAACACCAGAAAATGACACCCAAAAAATTTTGATGTTGGAGCGAGCTTAAGAAAAGAGGGTTTTAAAATTTTTGGGATTAAAAATCCCATATTTCTAATGCTAAAGAATTAAAGCACCTTATATTGCACGAAGCACACAAAGGAATACGTGACTTAGGTCATGCCTCCCTTGCACTTTGCACGAAACCCGACCATTGTTCCAAATGCTGACATAACCATTCTCCCTCATCCACTTATTGTTATTCTATATTTTCCTCATCCACTTGTCATAGATCATGCCATCACTGACCCCACCACTTGTAGTTGACCCACCACCATCGCTCGTAATTCACCACCTCCACTCATATCTAACCCACCATCATTGCTCGTATACTCTTATTGCCTCCATTTGTCTTCACTTGCTCCACACCTTGGTGTTTCTCATTCACACCACTGATTTTAGTTCCTGCCAATATTAAAAAATCAAAATTCAAATTTATTGACCGTTAGGTCCCAAAATTCGAAAAAAAAAATTCCAAAAATTGAAATTTTGTTTTTTTGTCAAAAAAATTGATAAAATTTTATTTTTCAATAATTAAATATATTTTGCAATTTTTTGAAGAAAACCTAAATTCTCCACTAAAAGAAGAATTAAATTTTTTTAACCAAGCTCGATAGTGGCTGATGGCAAGAGGTCACAAGACCCAATGAAGGATTTCGTGTAGGAAATGAATCGATGGAAGGATAAACTTGAGAAGAAAATCATGACAAAAGAGGATTTTTGCAAATGGCAGGATGAAAATACTCTACTAAAGATGGACTATGAAAACAAGGTAGCAAAACTAGACTTAAAAATTGATGCCAGTAACCACTCTGTGGATATGGTACAACAAAATATGGCATTAGTCCAAGCCAACCGATCTATCGGAGCACCAACACACCAAGCATTACTCGGGGGACCACAAACATCAATCCTACCTTGAACTACTAAATTGGATTTTCCAAAATTTGAAGGAGGCAACCCCACAAATTGGATCTATCAAGCTAACCAATACTTCTCCCTCTATCAAATCCCTGAGGTACAAAAGGTTCGCATTGCATCCTTCCACCTTGAAAGTACCGCCACCCAATGGTACCAATGGTATGAAAAAATGAGTGCCACCCCTACATGGCTAGAATTTAAAAAAAACCTAATGGTATGATTTGAACCCTACTAAATTCAAATATTTCACAGGAACCCTTACCAAACTCCGCCAAACCACTATAGTGCAAGAATACCAAGCTCAATTTGAAAAATTGGTAAATCTTACATCAGGGCTAAATACCTCATTCTTCCAAAGTTGTTTCATCAGTGGCTTAAAGGAAGACATTCAATTAGAAGTACAAATTCTCAACCCCACTGACATGATGTAAACTATCGTGCTAGCCCAAATGGTGAAAGAGAAATTCAATAACCAGTGTCAACTGGGAAACCCATCTAAAACATAATCACAAAATACTTACCCCCCAAAACTTAACCGAATCCTACCAATTAAACGCATCAGCCCCAAGGAAATGAAAGAAAGAAGAGAAAAAGGCCTTTGTTTTCATTGTGATGAGAAATTTGTACCCAATCATAAATGCATTACACCCAAATTATATATTTTGGATGCAGCTATTCCTTGTCAATCAACCAACGACGAAGAGGAGATCGAGGTAGAAGTCATGACGGATACACCCGATGATAGCACTCAAGGTCCACTAGAAATTTCCTTCAATGCCCTCACCGGTAATTCTTCTCCCCAAACTATGAAAGTCCCCAAATCCTTCAAACAACAAAATCTTATTGTGCTTATTGACTCCGGTAGTACCCATAATTTTATCGACCCATGTGTGGTAAAACAAGCTGACTGCTTTATCCATCCTTGCAATAATTTTGAAGTCATGATTGGTAATGGGGGAAGGATCACTTGTAAGGGGAAATGCCATAATATTAAGCTCACCTTGGGTGATTACACCATGAAACATGACATGTATGCAATTCCCTTAGGAGGATGTGATATTGTCTTAGGAGTACAATGGTTACGAACACTTGGGACAATCCAATGGGATTTTGCAGAATTATGGATGAAATTCACAATAAATAATCAAATGTATACTCTTAAAGGATTAAAATTAGACCCTTCTCCAATAGCAATCTCTCATCGCATGGAGAAAATTATTCGTAATAGAGGTAAGGAAATGGTTGCCCACTTATTTTCTATCCAAGCCACTAAAAAGGCACAAAAAGGGTTACCCCCCTATTGTCATTATGATCCTACTATTCTTCCTACCTATCCCCCGCCAACACTTCCACCTTCAAAATATCCCTGCTTATGGGAATATGACATTAAAATAGTGCAAGAACATGAGCAAATACTACTTGGAAAACATGGAATGAAGCTTCTCACTTTGATATTTGAGGACAAAGCTCTTTTTAAGGAGGGTGGCATGTTAGGATCCTAATCCTAACCCTTAATACTATTATTAATTCACTTCATTTATTAATGGACCATTGCATCCTTTCACTTCATAGCTCTAGGATAAATATATATATTCATTCACAAGGGTGTAACTAGGCATCCATTGAATAAGAAAACATATCTCATTTGAGAGCATTGGTAGGGTTACCTCCATTGAAACAATGATACATTCCAAGGTGATTTAATACATTTTACTTGTTTTGCATCCATTTCCATTGTTATTCCACCTTTCTCCATTGCTAGGAATGAGGTTTACCATAACCCAGGTAATTTATCGCATCGGTCACAGAGAAATAGTTCTCTACTCAGCGACTGCTTTACCCCTAAGCAGCCCGCAGGTGCAGCCACTGGACCCTATGATGGCTAGTAGGCCTGACCATTTTACCCCATGATAGTCTTGATGAAATTTGCTTTTATTATGTTTTCTAGTTGTAGTAGCTTTAGCAGCATTTCATTTCTATTTTAGCATAGTTTGTTTTAATTTTCATGCATTTCTTTATCATTTTTAGCATATTTCTTTCAATTGCTTATCATGGACATGGACCTCATCATGAGAGGTTCCTCATTTGCTATTAAAATTCTTGTAAGTGTTCTTGTGTGCAAGTTTCAGATCTTATCAGGAGCTCTTCAACACAAAGATCCATCAATATTTATCTCACCATGCGGAGGTCGCAAAGAAACCCTCCTATAATCAATTTTGAGAGAGCAAAGACTCTGCGGGTTACACCTATTTGTGGTTCTATATTGTAATTTGTATCAAATTGGTATCTATCCCTAAGAGGGATATCTTTGTAACCACCTTATGAAGGAATATTTCAATATTAATGAGGACACCATTTTCTATATTTCTTTGTCATTTTATGGTTACATGATTTGCATTTATCAATTTGATTTCATAATTATTTAGGTGTACGGTTTTTGCTACTCTACAGTGGCGATCACGGTTGGACCTTGGCTAAAATTTCACAATTTTTCACTAATTACCTCTTTTCTTATTTTTATTGAATTGTAGGTACCATCGCTCTAGGCTAAAATGACTCGTAGGAGCCATTGTCCTACCCTATGATAGCCAAAAAACCCCATCGCTTTACCCTATGATGGCCAACAAACCCTATCGCTTTGCCCTATGATGGCCTCAAAGAAAAATCATAGAAAACAAAGAGGCAGCAACTTCATCGAATGTAGGCTTCTCTTGAAAGTATTTATGCACTTAATTTTATTACTTTCATAGAAAAAGATATAATTTTAGTTTTTAATAAAAAAATATATAACTTTAAATTTGAAGTATTCTACTTGTGACCACTTTTGGGTCCAACGGCCTCTATTTCTAGTCATTTATGGTTCAAGCGGCCCCTATTTCTAACCACTTCTATGTTATATGGCCTTTGTTGCAGATCATCTTACACAGAGATGGCCTCTATTTTCTAATTGTGTGGATTGCATGCTTGCTGCCTGTGCAAAGGCTAATATCATTCTAGGGTTTGCAATTTTAAATTTTCTAAAATTGAAATGTTCTTACCTAGGAATTTGAAAATTTAAAATATTATTTCATGCATTAGAAAAAATTATTGATTGCTCTATGTTGCATTTTTATTTTTGCATGAAATAAAATGAACCCACACACACCACGAATCATATTAAACATCAGTGAGTTGGAATTCACACCCAACCATTGATCAAGACTAACAATGATGGCCTTCATCACCATCTCATTGGCTTGTTTATGATTATTTCACACCCTATTTTGGCCAAGGCTAGTCCAAGAACCATCATAGCCAAGGAATATAGCATGTATCTCTTTTCGGAGAGGTATATCACTAACCGAGGTGAATTGGATGAGGATTGGTAGGACCTAGACTCCCTCAATAGATTTGGACTTCATCACAAAATCTCGGTGGGTTTCATGACTTGAACTTCATCACTAGGCCTATGTGTGAGAGGATATAGGTGAAATCCATTTAACTGAGTAAGCAAAACACGGGTAAGAAAGTAATACTATCAATAAATCAAAACACACAAACCATTTTAGGAATCACAAAAAAAATCTAAATGAGATAATCATTTTGTATACTTTATTTTTTCTTTATTGTTTATGTAATCAACATAAAATCCTACCATCCGAGCTAGGACCTAATTTCTAAAAAAATAAAAAATCATGCAAATTGGAGCTATAACGAAGAAGTTGTAGTGGTTTTATCATTACTCTATTTTGAGTAATTTTTAAACAAAAAATAGGGAAAATAGCACTAAAAAAAGTCATAAAAAGCCCTAGAAAACCCCAAAAATTCTCAAATTTATTTTGTTATCTTAGTTAGCCCCTTCTGCACCTCTCACAAAATTTTTGAGTCCTAACTCCTTATTTTCTCAAAATTCCTCAAATTTATCATTTTTCCACTAGCCCTTCTTGGCCAAATATTCCACAAATACAAAATTTGATCCCAAAAAGACTTTTTTGAGTCCTAGCTCATTATGATTAGCTCGTCGCATTGATCATTTTGATATATAACACCCACAACTTTTTTTGGAAGTCAGAATTTGCTTTAGTGTGTGTTTCCTTTAGTGTTTGCTTAATCAACACATAATGATAACTACGCATAGCCGAGCTCAACCATGAGCTGGTAAAGCAAAAAACTTATGAAGAGGCCCTAAATGCCTCCACTATAGTCCTAAGGATATCCTCATTCCCACATGATGCCCTGATAGTCATCGTGAAGCTAAATCCTCACATAGAGGATCAAACCACCAGTATACCTCTACTAGGAGAGCACCAATGGGTTATTCACATGATCAAGTGGATGATTTTGTTAGTCAATGTCAACCCCAACCACTACCAGACATGATCGATCTATCAAGGGGTCTAGGAAGGAATCCACATTCTATCTATGTCACAACACTTTGAAATCTCATCCAAATCCCACCATCTCAACTGGTGATCACAATAAAAAGTGGGCCTATGCAAATTTTGCATACACCATCAGCCAATATAACCATGAGTGAGTTAATACAATAGTCCCCCAAATATCGGGAAACTCTCATGAATATTTTGAGTTCGATCGAGTTACAACCAAATGACCCTGATGCTTTCACTAAATTTGTGGGACATATACAAATGTACAAAGATCCTATTATCACTTTTTAGGATCACAAGATCAAACCCGTGCCCACAAATATACCTAACCCTCCTTTGCACATCATCGCATGCATCAATAGGATCCCCTATAAATGAGTATTGATCGACATGGGCTCCACGATAAATATGAATACCACAATTGCACTGAAGCATCTCAATATTCCACCTTCACACATAATAGAGCCCATGTTCACCCTAAAAGTGTTCAACGACATTCTATCTCCCATGATTGGCATGATAGTCCTCCCCATTTAGTTTGGATAAAAAACCATACCTATATTGTGCTACATCTTGGAGGGTTGAAGACAATATAACATACTGCTTGGAAGGCCATGGATGAGAGCCATGAAGTGTGTCCCTTCCATAGTTCATCAACACCTCAAATATATTCATGAAGGTAAGGTCCATGCGGTTCATGTCAACCCAGACTCTTTTAAGTATTACAATAAGGTGGAGCATTTGTAGGAACCTCCTATTTCACCCATGCATCTAGACACTAAATCCAATTATATTATCTAGATTCTAGATTCAATCCTATGGTTTATTGTGGAACTACCTTTACCACTGCCATTACCATCAATTTTTTCTGATACTCCTTCATCTTTGGTTTCTCCAAGCAAGGATAAGTCAAAAAATCTAACTGCAGATATGCCTACAGCCATATCAAACATGTCAGTGAAAGACCTCCCCACTTCTACCAACAAGGAAGAACCCATGGTTGATACGAATGAATCAGATCATATCATACCATCCACATCCACTGTATTGTAGATCACAGGTCACTCGACCAATAATGAACTCAAATATTATATAGAAGAAAACATTACGTTCACATCTATCATTGAGTCAATTAAGGATTTGGGTCGACCTCTCACCTATCGATTCCATCCTTTATTCTTCACCTAAACATAGGGGACAAGTAGATCACCCTACCCAAGTTGATGAGACATCCATGACTTGTCCAAATTCCAATACATCTTCTCATGAGTTTGTAGGAGTGGTCAATGTTATGATAGGGAACCAGGTTTCTCTAAATCAATCAACACAATTGGTAGCTCCATTAAACATTGCTTCTATATCAAAAGTGCTACCACCACTAAAACTAGTCACACCTAGCTCATTTCATCCAACATCTTCACAAGAGCAAGAATAGGTGTATCCTTTACGCCAAAATGGAGCAAAATCACATTGTGATAGCTAAGCACTCTAAAATAGAACAAGAGCACGAATTAAGTAAAAAATAAGAGCATGTGGATGCAATCACTAAATAGGACCATTGTGACACATCCACATCTCCTCAAATAATGGAGACCGGTTGATGAACTTCAATCATCATCCCCTTACCTTACAACACATCATAGATGTTTAGCCAAACTTGAGACACAAATTCACCAAAATGATCTTTAGAAAATCATCAAATCACAAAATGCTCTAGAAAGTGCACTCACAAAACTTCAGGCGCAAAATGGACCCAAAAATGAACCATCCACCTTGCATTTACATGACATTGTACTGAATCTTTGGCATCAATATTTAATCAATTGTGCGAAGCAAAGGTTATTACCTTACCAAATATTCCCCTTTTGGATCCTAGCAAACCAAAGCCTAAATGGTACCAAGAGGATTTATATTATTTATATCATAGACAAAATGGTCATGATATACAAGCATGCTACACTTTCAAAAATATAGTACAAGACATGATCAATAAGAATCAACTTCAAATAGATAATCCTTTCACTATTGAGGATAAACAAGGATGCATAATTGATGAATCATTACCTATGCAAAAAAATAAGAAGAGCAACCTAGGTAGGTGACTGAGATACATATAGCCCAGCCACCCCATCAAATAGGTCAACCATGTTCACCTCATTTAAAATTTCAATCTCGTACCTAGACCCTATTATCTGAGCCCATGTAAACCATTTTTCAAAAACTGCAAGAAGCTAATGCAATCATCATACTTGATGTATGCCCTTTAGACCCAAATAAAACCAAGCCTAAGGGTTATAAGGAAGATCACTTCTACCTTTATCATCAAATAGAGGGCCATGACATTAATAGTTGTTATGATTTTAAAAATGTAGTCCAAGACCTTATTGATAAAGAGGCTTCACCCATATATGGTTTACTCATGTCATCTAAGCCTATCACAATTTAGGCCACATCATCCCATTTGTGACCCTAAGATCAACCATAACCTCGTAGGCTTGACAAGCTACCTTGCCATTAAGTTATATTTTTGATGACTACTTTGGTCCTGTTTCAAAAAATTTACAAGGCACATGCAATCACATTAGCAGAAATAAAATTGATAAAACCTAAACCTAGGTCTAAAAATGAAAAATTTTACTATCCCTATCATCATCGAAATGGGCATGACATTCACAATTACTACTCATTCAATAATAGGGTCAAAGAGATGATAGAACAAAATGAGCTCCATATAGATGGATCACTAATTTTATATCATCAGGTCATGAAAATTTCATAGAATTTTGTGCCACAAAGAGTGGTTAGTTTCTATCACTCTTCCTAGCCAAGCCAATCACATTG
Source organism: Wollemia nobilis (assembly GCA_028583015.1). NCBI lineage: Eukaryota > Viridiplantae > Streptophyta > Pinopsida > Araucariales > Araucariaceae > Wollemia > Wollemia nobilis. The sequence goes on along the minus strand of JAQPPZ010017077.1, from coordinate 2,965,424 downwards.
CATCAAACAAAATGCACATTGGGGGTCTTCAATGTGTGACACATTTCTTACCATCCACATCACAATCGATGAAGCAAATTAGGGATTCTAAAGGTATCGCACCTTCCCCACTACCATTTATCATCATACACACTAGGGGTACATAAGTCATCGCACCTTCCCCCTAAAATCATAAAACAATTAAAATCACAAAAACAACAAAAATCATCAAAAATAACAAATAAATCAAAAACATAAAAACACAACAAAATATTAAAATACAAAAACACTTACATTATGTTATCATAAATTTCATTGTATGTATTGATTAGTTGCACTTTATTATGCATTTCCATCCATTTTATTTGCACTAGGACAAGTCATGTTTACATTCTTACGAATGACACCATGTTTTTATGCCAATCATGAATCCACACATCACTATCATCCATATCTTCTTTGTGAGTAACTATGTTTTTCAACACAACTTATGAGTTGTTATAGGGTGTATACTAGGGTTTTCAATTATTCAAGCATCCCTAGTTATATTTTTAGATTTTATAGAAAGCTATCTTGACTTTTAGAAGGTAAGGTCTTGCTTTTATAATACCTTGCATATGTCAAAATCCCAACATAATTTTAAACATTAACAATCCGAGTTTGAACAAGGAAATTTGGCACTACAAAGTGGTCCTTGTCACCTTAAGCAAAAGTTTTCCCTTGATCATCCTATTTTGTGCATGGTCTAGAATGCTAAGAATTAACAAAAGTACAAGCTCCCCCCTACCCAAGCAATCTCCTTTCTCTTCCACAAAACTAGCAAAATTCCCAAAAGAAACTGTGATTTTCATCACTAAGAAAATCCCTTGCTAAAAAAAAACAATGGTTTTCACCACTAAGCATGAGAAATTATCCCAAGTAATCAAAATAAAATAAGGGGGTAATGAGATTGAATCCCTGGAATATTCAATATTCAAAAGCCATGAGATGATCTCCATTAAATATTGGGTTGAATGAAACCCACCTGGCAATGGAGTAGCCTTATGCATGGTGATATTTATGTCACATTAGTGATCTTATTTTGTATAGACAAATCTCATATTATGATTGAGCTAACTTTTGGTGTTTTGTATTGCCTAGTAGTCTAATCTAACTATGTCTAAACCCAAGATTAGGATTATCATAAGGTGATCCTCATTATAGCAATGGATTACATGAAAATCGCCTAGCAACGAGGTAGTATTATGCCTTATCTAATACATCCACTTTGCACACATAGGGATATTAAATATCTAGGTCTTCTTAATAGGCTTGTATCTTTCAGGAGTCTTGTGTAGTCAGTATACAACTTTTTATCAATCAACTAGGGTGTTTGAGTCTCATGAAAAACCTCAAAATCCTCTCATAGCACCAAATCATCTCATTAAACAATCACAGTTTTCATTATGATATTTTATCTATTAAGGGGTCCTCATAAAATAGGATATATACTAGATGAATATCAGCAATGATATTTAGATGGCCACTGACTATTTTATGCACACCTTTTAGTTTGTAAAAGTTTATAGGGAAAGCCCCTATATTACACATATTTCATCTCACATATGCATGTACAAATGTATAACTCTTATGATAAGGGTAACATTTTAATTCATGAATTTTATACATTCTATGGTGTTTACCATCAGTTTTTTAAACACAATTAGATTCATTTATTATGATTTAAGCAATTAAAGCATGCATCCACAATTGGCATTAGAACGTCCATATAAAATTAATGCATATCACACATGTTAGATTTTTCATAACGATAACATGAATTCACATTTGTAATAAAATAAACAAATTGAATCATACATCTAACATTAAACACATCACCCATATGCATACATCTAAGAATAACATTAACATCAATATGGGCATTTAATCACATCTAATAGTCTAAAATCTCACAATTGAAAATCATACAAACATTTTCAAATATTATCTGGGGCATTATCAGTATCATACTTCTCCCAATTAGAAATTAAACTATCAAGCAACATAGGGAAAATCAAGGAAGTGTACCTTCCTGATCAAGGGTTTAATTCAATTTAATCACCAATCAATCAATCAATTACCAGGTTTCAAAAGGTTGTGCCCTTTGTCTCACATTCAATTAATCAATACATCAACTGCTAGGTTTCAAAGGTTACACCCTTTGCCTTGTATTCAATTAATCAATACATCAATTACCAGGTTTTAAAAGGTTGTGCTCTTTGCCTCACATTCAATTAATTAATACATAAACTACTAGGTTTCAAATTTTGTGCTCTTTTCCTTGCATCAATAAATTGATCAATCAATTTCCAGGTTTTCAAAAGGTTACATTCTTTACCTCACATTCAATCAATTCATCAATCAATTATCAGGTTTCCAAAAGGTTGTGTCCTTTACCTTACATTCAATTAATCAATACATCAATTACCAAGTTTTAAAAGGTTGTACTCTTTGCCTCGCATTCAATCAATCCAAACATTTCAACTGCTAGGTTTAAAAGGTTGTGCCCTTTACCTCACATTTAATCATTTAACAAATCAATTTCTAGGTTTCAAAAGGTTGCATCCTTTGCCTTGCATTCAATCAATTCATCAATCAGTTTCTGGGTTTCCAAAATTTTATACCCTTTGCCTCACATTCAATTAATCACAACAAATCAATTACCAAATTTCCAAAAGGTTGCGCACTTTGCCTTGCATTCAATCAATTCATCAATAAATTGCTAGTTTTCCATAATGTCATGCCCTTTGCCTCACATTCAATCAATTCATAAATCAATTGCCAAGTTTCCAAAAGGTTGTGCCCTTTGCCTCGCTATCTCAATTTCAAAAGGCTCCAAATATGCCTAGTTTCCTTTGGTCAAATTTTAAAAGGCTCCAAAGATGCCTAGTTTCCTTTGGTCAAATTTCAAAAGGCTCCAAAGATGCCTAGTTTCCTTTGGTAAAATTTTAAAAAGTCCCCAAGACACCTAGTTTCCTTTGGTAAAATTTCAAAATGCTCCAAAGACACCTAGTTTCCTTTGGTAAAATTTCAAAAAGTTCCAAATATACCTAAATTCCTTTGGTCAATTTTAAAAAATGCTTCAAAGAAGCCTATACCTTTGGTCAGTATAATCAAGTCATCTTGTTCAAGCGACTCGCTGCTTTCATCATTATCCATCTCATCATTGATGCATCGCTTGAGGGGGTGGTCATAGTCACAAAATTCATAATTGAATTCAATAATCAAGCACTCAATCATGCTAATTTATTTTATCCATGAATAATTTCCAAAGACAATCATGTCCTTGCTTGGGGTAGATAACAAGCAAAAATTTTAATTAAATAAATACTTGGCATTCTTGAAGCATGAAGGTTTCATAGGTCTTCACCTCTTCATGACTGAACAATATACCAAGATCAAGTAGGCCTCGTCGAAATGTTTACTTGAATTATGCTCTTTAATTTTGTTTGAAGCAATGACTCAAATATGTATGCTCTTTCATGAGTAGGGTATTTATTATTGACTAAATCAATGATCAACATCAATTTTCAATCTGCTTTTAGGTTATCTATTTTTGCTCGATATTATGCTTTCACACAATGCATCCCAAAAAGGGGCATTTGTAGACACCTAAAACATGTCATTTTGATAATAATGCCTATATGGACAATTTTTTAGGTCATATGACCCACTTGGGGTAGCCTCAGGGCTTAACAATGATTTTTATCACTTCAACAAGAAGGGTTCTTCCTTTATAGCCTAGACCATCATACCCAGGAACGACCTCCAAAGGCCATTGTACCCTATAATGGTAAACAGTCATGATCACTCTACCCTATGATGGTCATGCCTGTAACAAACTCATAACCAACACCATGGGAAAAATGGTTTCAATGGCCAAACAATCTCAACGACATTTGCAAACAATTGTGGAACGCTAGTATAATGGTTTTTTACCCTTCTTGATCCTAACCACTTATTGGCTTCTCAAGGAAGCCAATATTTCCATTGGATAATTATATAAGAAGACCCCTTGGCATTCATTAAATATATCTCAATCTCATGCAATGAAGTGCTATCAGTTTGTGTACTAGAGATAACACTCTCTCATAAGCAACGGAGAGATACCCAAATCTAACCATGGAGCTTGCAATTGCATCAATGGAGTCTCTTGGAGTTTGAAGATAAAATTCAACCATTGTTCACCATCAATCATCCTAAATTTGAGCTAATTTTCATGATCTAATTGTTCTTCAAAGAGCACAACCCTTGAACATCAATTTTGTAAATCAACCCAAATAATTTCTTGCACCGATCATGAAGAAATAGTTCTCTGTTCAATTATCACTTCACCCTGAAGCAACTCACAGGTGCAACCATTGGGCCTTATGATGGCTAGTAGGCCTGACAATTTTACCCCATGATGGCCTCTTAGTGAAATCTTCTTTTGCTATATTTTCTATTCATAGTAGCTTTAGAAGAATTTCATTCTATTTTAGCATAGTTTATTTCAATTTTTATGCATTTCTTTATCATTTTCAGCATCATTCTTTCATTTACGTATTATGGACATGGACCTCATCATGAGATGTTCCTCATTTGCTATTAACATTTTGTAAGTGTTCTTGTATGTAGGTTTCATATCTTATCAGGAGACCTTCAACATAAATATCCTTCAATATTTATCTCACTATGGAGAGGACACAAAGAAACCCTCTATAATCAGTTTTGAGAGAGCAGAGACTCTGCAGGTTGCACCTACTTGTGGTTCTATATTGTAATTTGTATCAAATTGGTATCTATACCTAAGAAGGATATATTTGTAACTGCCTTATGAAGGAATATTACAATATTAATGATGATACCATTTTTTGTATTTCTTTGTCATTTTATGGTTATATGATTTGCATTTGTCAATTTGATTTCATAATTGTTTAGGTGTATGGTTTTTGCATATCTACAGGAGGTGGGCATACCATGAAGGTGAAAGATAGAATCAAGGAAAATTTGGGCAATGGTGGAGGTTGTGTAAGGATGGGATAGGGAACAAAAGTGAGCATACTTTGAAAGATGATCCACTACCATGAAAATAATGGATTTACCTCCGAACTTAGGTAACCCTTCAATAAAATCCATGGAAATATCGGTCCAAACCTGGTCAGGAATGGGCAAGGGTTGGAGAGTGCCTGGAGAATGCACCATTTCACCTTTCATCCATTGATAGGTATCACAAGCCACCACAAAATTATGAATATCCTTTTTCATACCCTTCCAAAAAAAGTGCACTTAAGCCATTCATATGTTTTGAGAAATCTTGAATGGCCTATAGATGGGGCGACATGTAGTTCCTTCATGAGAAGTTCCCAAAGGGAAGATGTGTGGGGAACAACAAGGTATTGGTGGTAATACAAATCATGGCCATCCCAAGTGTAGCCAGGGCATGAAGTAGAGTCGACGTGTAGGGAGGCAACCAAAGTTTGCAAGCTCGAATCCTGAAGTACCTCCTATCATAAGGAATCGATCCACTATGGAATGGGTGATGAAATGGTGCATAGCATACTGTGAGCCTCAAATTGGTGAGAGAGAGCATCAACCACAATGTTCTCCTTGCCCTTCTTATAAGTGATATCATAATCATAGCCCATGAGCTTAGAAACCCATTTTTGTTGTTTAGGGGTGGCAACCCATTGCTCCAAAAAGTATTTGAGACTTTGATGGTCAGTTTTAATGGAGAAATGATGCCCAATGAGATACGGTCACCAATGGGTTACCATATGCAGAATTGCTAGCATCTCCTTAGCATAAGTGGATTTTCCTAGATTACGACTGGAGAGTGCTTTACTAGTGAAAGCCAAGGGTCACCCTTCTTGCATCAACACTACACCAATACCATGACCAGAAGCATCACTTTCAATGACAAAAGGCTTGGAAAAATCTGGCATGGCTAAGACTGGTGTGGTGGTCATAGCATGCTTCAACTCTAGGAAAGCCTATTCAGTGGGTCCCATCCAAGTAAAAGAGTCCTTTAACATGGAAGTGAGGGGAGCTACAATTTTACCATAATTACGAATAAATTTGTGGTAATAACCTGTAAGCCCTAAAAATCCTCGAAGACCTTTGAGAGTGTGAGGTTTTGGCCATTCTTGAACCACTTGGATCTTCTTGGGGTCAACTTTGATGCCATATTTGGTGATAATGTGTCCCAAATACTCCACTTCTATCAACCCAAAGGAACACTTGGACCACTTAGCATAAATTTGATGTTGTGCCAACAACTGTAAAGTCTGATCCACATGGACGAGGTGCTCTTCCCATGAGCGGCTATAAACCAAAATGTCATCAAAGAAAACTAGGATGAATTTTCAAAGGAATGGGTGAAATATGTTGTTCATGAGGCTTTGAAATGTGGAAGGAGCATTAGTCAAGCCAAATGGCATCACCAAAAACTCATAGTGACCTTCATGAGTACAAAAAGTAGTCTTGGGAATATCCTCATCCTTGAGCCTGATCTGATGGTACCCAAAGCGAAGGTCTAATTTGGAGAAGTACATAGTCCCATGCAACTCATCCAGTAATTCATCCACCATTAGAATAGGAAACTTATCCTTGATGGTGAGTTTATTGAGCTCATGGTAATCGATACACAACCACTAGGACCCATCTTTCTTTCGTACCAATAAGATTGGAGAAGAGTAAGGACTGTTACTCGGCCTAATGATGCTAACTTTTAACAATTCCTGTACTAACTTCTTGATTTTTGACTTAAGAGCATGAGGATACCGGTACGGTCTGATGTTGGGTGGTGCATTGCTAGGTAACAATGGAATAGCATGGTCATGGGAGCGACGAGGCGACAATTCTGATGGTTCAGCAAAAATAGAATTGTGCTTGGCCAAAATAAGTTGCAAATCTATGGAAATAGAATCCACCTCGAAAGTGTGAGGTTGGATCACAAATATCTGAGCTATGACTCCTCGAGAATATTTTTTCAATAACTTCTCCATATGGCTTGAACTGATAATCTGTGAAGGCCCTACTTTTGAACCATGGAGAGTATAGGACTATCCATTCTATGAAAATTGCATCTAAAGCTCGACAAAGTTCCATGAGATGGTTCCCAATGTGCCCAACCATTGAGCTCCCAACATGATATCACATCCCCCTAATTGAAGAGCAAACATATCTTGTTTGAGCTCATATTCCCCAATTTTTACTTTAACATTACGACATTTACCTTTGCAAGGTAAGGTCCCTCCATTGGCTACCATAACCTCAAAGGAATTACATGTGTGTACGTAACAATTAGCTTGCTTGGCAATGCGGGGATCAATAAAGTTGTGTGTACTACCATAATCAATCAGGATGGTAAGACGTAGGCCTTTGAAAAAACCCACAACTTTCATGGTTTGGGGAGTAGTAATTCCAGCAAGAGCATGAACAAAAATTTTGGCCTGTGGTTCTTCTTGGATTTCTTCCTCAGTTTGGGGTGGTTCCTCTACTGGTTCTGTGTCATCATCACTTTGGTCGCTAGTGTCAGGCTCATCAACATCTATGAGGAACAACTTCTTTTGGGTGCACCTATGCCCATGAACATACTTTTCATCATAATTGTAGCACAACCCTTGGGCATGCTACGCATCCATTTCTTCGGTAGTCAGATGTTTGGGTGTAACAGTTTTATTTTCATTATGATTTTGGAATCTAGGAGGAAAGGAGGGTCTAGCTTGTGGAAATTTAGATGTCCACCTTTGAGCTAAAAATTTGGATTCGGCCAAATGGGCCAAATTGATAGCCTGCATCATGGTTTATGGTTTAAACATCTTGACCTCAACTTGGAGATCATCCTTCAAACCACTAATGAAACAACTCATAAAGAACCCTTCATTCAATCCCCTAGTTTTGTTGGCCAATTTCTCAAATTGCGTTTGGTAATCTCGAACTGTAGAAGTTTGTTTCAACTTTGTCAATGCTCCTATAAAGTCATCATACTCACTAGGGCCAAATCGAGTGAGTAATTGAGACTCAAATTCTTCCCAAGAGGGATCAGGAGTAGTGTTTTGCAACCATTGGTACCATTGTAAAGCTTCAGATTCCAAGTTGAAGGAAGCCATCTGAACCTGATAATATCTAGGGACATTGTGGAGTTTAAAAAATTGATCAACACGACACAACCACCCATCTGCATCCTTCCCATTGAACTTAGGAAAGTCCAATTTAGGCATCTTAAAGGTAGGATCATGGTCATAGTGAGGGTGAGAGTCATCCATTTCCCTTCCTTTACCTCGGTCAGATTTTTCAGTATGGTACTCAGACCTTCTTGGACCACCTTGCAATTTGGACTCAACATCTGCAAGTTGTTCTTCCAAGAGATTTTTGGAGGTATCGTAATCCTCTCTAAAGCCTTGAAGCTCTTCCCTTATGGATTGATTTGCTTGGGTCATGTTATCAATGGAGATTTTGAGGTATTCCAACAATGAGGTGGTTTGGTCTATCTCTTTTTGATGTCCACGAGTGCTAGTAGCCATTTTGGAGAGTCTTGAACCTCTTTCACTGAATTACTAAAAATAGAAATGTGGTTATAGGAGTTACTATTTTTAGTAAGGAGTCCAAAAAAGTGCTTGGGTGTTATATATCAAACTGATCAGCTTGGAATAATGATCAGAATGAGCTATATATCTCAACACTAGTTTTGGACACCCCAGACTTTTTTTATCCTCTATTTTGATGAGTCTATTGGTGTGGTCGATTTTTTATTTGGAGATTGGGTTCAAAAGTTGGGTACTAGATCAACTATCTCTGACCTATGTATTCTATCTACTGACCACCTTGTCACTATCTTATCTCTATCCCTATCACCTATACTATAGTTATTGACACTGTTCACTTCACTAACCTTAGGATTCTCTATACTATGTAGTTACTAACATTGACGGTTCTATTTTTGACACTAACAACCTATAATTTTTGATTGGTACAGATGACTATTACTACCACTATTGACCTAACTATTATTATCACTGACCCGACTATTACTACCACTAACCTAAATGGTACTAGAATATTTTTGACTATCACAAACACTTGTAGACTCTATCTTGACTATTTGGTGCATGCAAAAGTTTGTTCTTCGGTGATAGGGAAGTCCTTCTGTATGCTCACTTTTGTGGGTCATAAATGCAGGTTTAGCAGAACAGGAAGGTTTTGTTTTTGTAGGTTGAAGTTTTTGATAGAACTAGGGTACGCTAGGTAGAGGAGTATGTAATACCCATAGGCCCTCTGTTATACCGTAGTGACGAACAATAGTGCTCGGACCAATATTTTAGGCCACTACCCAAGGAGGATTCCACACATACCCTTGAGCACACTATCTACCTCTCTGATAGTATGGGAGGGTAATCATCCGGGATGTTGTGTCCCATGGACTATGGATAATACAAGGCCGAAAAGCTTCCTATTGGATAAAATTTTGTTTAAGCCTAAATGGTCTCCCGATACACCCGAAGATGCATGGGAGCTCAATTCCATGTGCGAGTGTTGTCTGAGGCCTGGGTATTGGAGCCTGATCACCCCTCACTTCACTAGATGCTTTATGGGCTATCTAGCTTAGCCAATAATGATAGCTCCTTCACGATATTTTAAAACCCCTAGCATAGGGTTTCTAGCCTACTCAACTACTGTAAAAAAAAGACTGTATTTTTTTGCTTTTTTCTGGTTTTTGCTGATTTTTTTAAATAAAGGAAAACAAAAATGAAAAACACAAGAAAATTATACCTAATAGGCGGAAATGGATGGGCAAGAATTATCGCAGTCACAATAGAACTCGGCCCTAGAAAGCGCTCTGATACCACTTGTTAGGAACCTACTATTAAAATAAAGCTCACTCACACAAAATACTGTAAAATAACTGAAATACATCAAATAATAGAATAACACTATGCAGAAAGTAATTGCAGAATTGAAACAATCTCACAAATAACTCAGAATCGCAGGCCTCTTCGAGGGGGCAACCTCCTTCAATATTTCATTAACTTGCAAAAAGATACATTCGTACATGGCTCCATGTCTTTTAAAGAGAAACTCCATGCAACCCTACCCTAAGGCTCAAGAGTTGGCTTACATGCAAAATGCCACTCGAGCTAGAATCTTCTACCAAACATCGGTTACAATCTTGATAACGGTTACATGAAATGGCCCCACTTGGCTAGGTGCCTTACTTGCCACATACATTACAAAATATTACAAAATAACATTATAGATGGAATCCCCCACGTTGGAAGTGGGTCATTACATAAGCAAATGAGAATTACAAAATAACGTTAGGATGGGATCCTAACAGAGATAGTTTATTGATAATGGATTACCCTATATGAATGTGCCTAAGGATGATAAGGTGACTAAGATAAAAATGAGATACTTTCTAACTATTTACTACATAGATTAAAGGGACATTATAAACTAGAATGAGCTTCCAAAATTCATGGAATATTATGAGTAAATTAAAGATGAATAAAGCTCAAAAATTGGCATGATAATTGGTGTATCACAAGATGAAGAATATTCATAGGTTGAATATGAGGAGACTAAACTAGGAAACTATCTCATCATAAAAGTACCATCTATTCTCCTAGCTTTGATAAGCCTAGAAGTAGATGAAACTTTAATATTTTACTTTGATGGTGCTAGAACTAGAAATGGGATATGTATCGGTATTCAATTTATTGACCCATAGGGTGAATAGACTCATTTCATATGGAGGTTTCTATTCAATTTTACCAATAATATGGCATAGTAGGAATCACTTAGTACTACCTTAAGGAAGGCCAAGAAGTTGGAAATTTTACCTATGAATATATGGTGACTTTAAACTAATTGTAAATTAGGTTAATTCTCTATTTACCATAAATAGAGAATATATGAAGTCATATAGGCATCATGTATGGGTTTTTCTAAAAAAATTTGACACATATGAGATCAAATTATTTCCTATGGAATTGAATGGAAAGGAAAATGAGTTGGTAGGCATGACAACTACATTCAACCCAACCATCAATATACAATATAAACCTATAGAGTTTGAGGTAATCTTTAGACTATTCATCCATGATAATTACTATCATGGAAAAGTATTTAACAATAACAAGTAGATCATAGAATCATAATACACTAAATATAAGAATGGTTATGGGAAAAATATCAAGGATTTATATACAACTAAATATGAATTAGTTTCCCAAGGTACTGATCACTATGGAGATCTTCTTCAACCTAGATGATAGCAAAAATAAAATACCTTAAACTAAAATATTCCTCATATGACCCCATTAAATTGGTTGAAGGGAAAAACCTACTACTTTGAAAGTATTTCCCTCAATAGGAAATTGACATTTTAAATAGGTTTGTGGAAAGTACAAGGATATCATTATATGTCATATTAATATCTTAAGGTCAATCTCAAGATCTATGACTAAAATGTCATAGAGCAAACCATTAAGTAATAACATGATTTTAAGCCATTTTGACAAAACTATTGATTTATGAAACCTAAGATCAAGGTAATGATGAAGAAATAATATTTGAAGTGCTTGTAGACCAAGAAAATATTCCCAATTAAAATTTCTACTTAGGTCACTAATTTGGCTCCTATTTATAAGAAACATGGTTACATAAGACTATTTTGAAACCTAATTTTTTTTTTATATTTGTGAAAAAAAGGGTTTTTGGATGGGCCCCAACCCTTTACAGAATTAAGTTATCCAAGGTTACAAGATAAAAATCAACCTCCTCCCTGAATAACATGATACAAAAGCAAAGTTGCAGCAAAAAAACCCAAAATAAAAATTTTGAAACCTAAATTGAGATTAATGAAATTATCATTATTTTACTTGTCATAGATCAAATTATACAAAAGGTATCTAGGTCACAAATGTTTATATCTCCTTGATGGTTTCTTAGGGTATAATAAGATCTAGACAAATATGACAACTAGCATTAAATATCCTTCACCACCAAATAGGGGACCTTCATAGATAAAATATTACCATTTGGTATATCAAACATGGTAATAATATTCCAAAGTGCTATGGACATAACAATTGTTGGACTTGTGGGTAACACAATTATCATATACCTCAATGACCTAAAAATATATTCCAAAAATGTAGGTAAGCACATTAAACATCTCGAATCAATATTTCAAGGGTCTAGAGAGTTTAATATATTGTTCAATATAAAAATATCTATTTTTATGCTCCAAGAAGGTAAAGTGATATGCCACATAGTATCAAAAGAATTTTTGGACATAGATCCTAATCAAATAAAAGTCATCCAAGACCTATCATTTCCTTATTTTGTCAAGGGAATTAGGTCCTTCCTAGGTCAAATCTAGTTTATTTCTAAATTCATCACCAATTTTCCCCATATGGTCAAACCTATCACAAAAATGTTAAAGAAATATGCCACCCTAGGATGGACCAATGAACATAAGAATGATCTTAAAGAAATTAAATATACCATCACTAAAGCCTTTGTTTTGATCAACCTAGACTTTTTGAAAGATTTTAGGCTATGCATATTTGGTATAGATGAAAGTGTTACCACTATTCTAACCCAAAAGAATGATAAATATGAGGAACATCATGTCTTGTTCATGATCCAAGTTCTCCATAACTATAAATATAAATATACCCTTATATAATAATAGGTATTCACCATCATGAAAGGTCTTAGTAAGTTTAGGCATATTTTATCATAGAGCAAAACTACCATATTCATTGTACACATAATGTCTTATCCATTAATATTCATTATGAGTTAGGAGAAAAGAGAAATATGTGGATCAACAAAATGCAAGAATCTGACATTGAAATTAAATCCAAAAAGATCATCAGGTAAAGGGTATTATGTGAAAGCATAGAAATAACAACCCCTACAGATTAGATTTCTCTAGTAGAGGAAATATATATTGATGATAGAATGGATTAAATGGGTGACATATGCTGATATATGGCAATAAAATAGGTACTAAAATGGCTAATATACAAGGATAGAACTTGGTTCAGGTAGAAAATAACATACTATTACTAGATTGATGACATATTATTTAGTCAATGATATGATGGTATTTTTCTATGCTACATTGCAAAAGAAAAGATAGAGGATTTAATAATGTAGTACCATGATGATGGAGGGAATTATTGTGTGCCCACTATAACCTATAAAATTTTGAGATTTATATATCATTAGCCTACCATCTTCACTGATTACTACTAGTGGGTTAATAATTATAGGTCATGCTACATGTTCATATCAAATAAGAGATGACCACAAAATCCCCTAAAATCCATTATTATGACTAAATAATCCCAATAATGGGCCTTAGAATTCAAAGGAAAAAATAATCCACTCTCAAGTACAAGGTATGGATGGATCCTTACTACTACAAGTTATTTCACTAAATGGATTAAAATTGTCCTGACCAAATCAGCCAACTAAAATATAGTGGTTCAATTGCTAGAAGATATCATCACCAAATTTGGAGCCCTAGCCACTATAGTCATAGATAATACCATCCAAGTAGAAAACAACATACTATTACTATCTTAATGGAATATTATTTAGGTAAGGATATGATGGTATTTTTCTATGCTACATTGAAGAAGAAAATATAGAGGTTTTAATCATGTAATACCATGATGAAGGATGGAATTATTGTGTGCCCACTATAGACCATAAAATTTAGAGAGTTATATATCATTGGCCTACCATATTCACTGATTGCTACTAGTGGGTTAAGAATTATAGGTCATGTTATATATTCATATCAAAGAAGAGATGATCACAAATTCCACTAAAACCCATCATTATAACTAAATCATTCCAATAATGGGCCCTAGACTTCATAGGAAAAATTAATCCACTCTCAAGTACAAGGCATGGATGGATCCTTACTACTAAAGGTTATTTCACTAAATGGGTTAAAGTAGTCCTAGCTAAATCAACCAACTAGGAGAGAGTGGTTCAATTGCTAGAAGATATCATCATTGGATTTGGAGACCTAGAAACTAAAGTCATAGATAATGCCATCTAATTCAAGGTGCCAAGGTAATTAAATTTTCCATGGAATATGGATTCTTAAGATGTATTTAAACTAATATTCCCAAGGAAATAGGTTGGGTAAATTTACTAATAATAATATCATGAAGATCCTAAAGAGAACTATTTTATAATCATAAAGGGATTAGAACACCAAGCTACATAAAATATCATGGATAGATCAAATGATACCAAAAGCATTTAATAAATCATCCTCCTACAAGTTTTTCCATGGGAAAAATGTAACATTGATCCCATGCAAGAAATTCTAAATACATTATTGACCCTCAAGAAAGAAAAATAGAAGTATTTTAGGAGAACAATGTAGCACCAAGAGGCTATCAAAAAAATGGTTTAACAAGAAATCCATAGCAATGGACTACAAATAAGAAGAATTTGTATTTAAGCATGATGAAGATCAAATGAAACTAGGAGAATATTATAAGTTTAATTTTCTATGGAGTGCCTTATCAAATCTTGACTATTAGGGATGAAAATGCCTATATACTAGCCACTATGAATAGAATAATGTTATTTAGGTCTATAAATGGGAACAACCTCCATCCAATCTAATAGTATGAATTATGGACAACAAAATATATAAATATGTATTGTATATTTTCCTTTTGGCATATTTTATTTGAATAATTACTTTCCTCTTCTTATCCAATATCAATTCAATAATTCCCTTTATTCTAAAATTTTTAGTCATAATGTCTTCTACTCCTTTTAATATTGGACCATATTAGCCCATCATAATTCCTCCTTGTACATTATGATATATTCCAAAAAACTTCAAGTCTTAAAAATGAATGAACTTCTTACACTATAGGCCCTCTTGGACACAACCAAAAAGGGCCAATAAACACTTAATGAGCCAATTTTCCCACCTTATGGGCCCATACCAAGGTGTGAACAACTCACTTTTGAATGCACCACACAAACAAACATTATCTTCCACTTTGATTTGCATGCTAAAACTATTTTATTCACCTCCTAAGCCTAATCGCCTGAGAAATTCACTTAGTTAAGCTAGCAGACATGTGCTTTGTGCCTCATTTTAAGAAGGATAGGATAGATCCTCATTAAATCTCACCTCATGAGGCCTACTAAACCATACCTAAAGGTTAACAAGGAAGTTATATTCCAACTAAAAAATTTCTAAAACTTCTTCAAACAAATCACCCATGCATGGAATCAAGTATTCCTACTAGTGAATAACTAGCAATATTGAGTGAATCACTTGATTTTATCCATTCAATCACCCCATAATTTAAAATAGTCTCTAAGTAATCCTAGGAAATAAAATTGATTGCTTATGCAAGTGAATCACTTTCTTTGTAGTATCAAAGTTCTCAATGTGCTCAAACCCTCTAAGTGCCTCTAAAGTGAGTGAATCACACACTTTAGCAAGAAAATCGCTTGCAATTATGAGTGAATCACTCCACCTGTTAATTTTTTCTAAGTTTCCTAAAAGTGATAAGATCATTTTTATTTATGAGTTAATTTCTCCATTTTCTAGAACTTGACAATTTTTTTGTTTTTTACCTTGAATTTTATCATTGCATTTTATTTTTATCCATATTCTATCCAAACAATAATGGATACCATTTATTCCTATGTAATTTCATATTTTATTGAAGTATGTCATATTTTCCCATATTTAACTACCATTCCTTCATACATATTTGCTCTACCTTCACTAGTGCTTATAATTATAAAATAGGTAGACCCATCAATGGTAGGCTAAATAAGAATAGGGGTAAGAGAATGAGATAAGGCTCTCCTCCCCCCAAGAGACCTAAGGAATTATTTGATGTTCCCTATTGAAATATTGAAGAGGGAACTACACACACCCAATAGGAAGGTGAATAAGGAAGCTCTAAGAAAATTCAACTTAGGGCCTCAAAGTGATTCATGGATCATAAGTCACATATGGACATTGGGGCTAGCAATGAACTTGGTACCACAAGTATGGAGCTACCTTGAGTTGGTGGAGGCATATGTCAAGAGATATGACCCTCTAGGGAGAAGCTTAAAATTTCCTCAATTTAGTAAAGAGTCCTTCTATATAAAGGAGGGATCCATAATGAAAATTCTCAAGGTGGAAAATGAATTGACTATGTGTGTGTCTTATAATACAAAGATACAAAAATACTTCTACTATTGATGCACAAGTGACTATTGGTAGAATTTCTAAATCATATATCTAAAAAATCCAAACCTTCTAACTAGCTTTAGCATTCTATTAGAGTTATGTATCCTTAAGGAGGATGTACATATGGTATTGTCAAGGATAACCACGGTCATGGGAGAAAGAAGTAACTTGATGATTCATGAAGACCATATTTCCCTACTTCATATTGTGCAAGCCTACCCTAAGCATTGACAAATTATTGACTATGCTAGGTATATTATAGATTAGATGGATAGCTATATAATGTCATTTAGATAAGAAAGGAAGTTCAACCACACCTCTCTTTAGTCTTTCTGATTATATACAAGAAGAAACATATATTTTCAACCCTATAGCTATACCAATTAGGAGAAAATGATAATCTCCTATTACTGGTGGAATACATAGATGTACCCTATCAAGAAGTAGGTAAGAATTTATACCACTTTTATGATGATGTGTTGATGCAATCATGGAAAATTTTATGGGTAAGTCATCTATGCTATTATATACGGAACACTGACTTATAAAAATAGGGGAATGGCTAAGGAAAGCCTTCTACCTTGGGAGGATCCAATCCTTCATCTACCTCTATAGATTGTCAAAAATACCTTTTGAGTTTCCTTCATGCATGTTATACTATATGATCAACCTTTAATATATACAAAAAACTTAATTATGTGGACTTAAATTATTCCAAGGGTGGAAAAAAACCACCCTCTAGTAACTTAAGCAACCAATCATAAAAATTAGACCAAAGTTGTGTGGGTTCTACCAAGTGGTACATGTGATATTGAGAGAAATGGGGGTAGACTAAGTAAGAGATTATTAGTCCTATTATCCATAAGGATTATTTGAAAATTTCCTATCAAGTAATAATTTGGTACCTTCTTCATGCATGAGACAAGAAAAAACATTCATAAGGAGGTAAACCCCAAAAAGGAATTGGTCTTTACCACCCTAAAATAAATCATAAGTATGAAAACAAGATCTAAAATTGGTATAACAATCCAATAGATTAGCATAATTCTACATGAAAAAGAAGAATTATTTTGACCTTGATATCAAAATGAACCATCAAAAGCTATTGAAGTTACAAAAAGTATGGTATGTAGATAGAAATATCCTGGCATGGCAGAGGACGAGATATGAACTGAGTATGAACAAAAATCCTACTAAAGACATTTTTTAATGATAAATATCTCTCAATTAAGATAGAAGACACCATAAAATCATGAAAAGGATCAAAATAATCACTGAGGTAGTGACCAACCCATCAACCTCCCAAAGTAAAAATAAGAGAACAATACCTAAAATTAACATCTCTAATACACTTATGATTCTAGACATGGTGATTTAAATAGTAAGGTAGACTACAATTAAGTGGAAAAAGGTATTTGAAAGGTATGATTCAATGTTCAACAATGATGTGATAATGCAAGAACAATAACAATAGCTAACCTAGCTTAACGACGGTAAATCCCATAAGGAGGATCCTTTCTTGAGTTGGGAATAACCAACATTGTAGCTAAATATACTACCACCTTCACTTATGTTCCACCGTCCACCACTCTCCCTTTTTCTCCATTTATTCTTCATTTATTCTTACTTTTTCTCTCCCTATCCATTCTTCTACGACACTTCTTACTCCTTCCACTAGTGTAGCTCAAGGTTATTGTAGAGGCACCTTGCATCCAATCATCTTTGTGATGGTTAAGACCACCCCTATAAATTTATTTCCATAGTCTACCATATAATTTTACACTATGCAATATGTGGTTCCATATGGCATATTATAGTTAGCAAATGAACCTAAATATATCATAGGTCCAAGTTTCCAAGATTGTAAAATTGCTTGTAAATAATCACACACACACACAATACCAATATTGCACAAAATAACACTTTATTGATAATAAAAAATATATTAATACAAACTCCATCACAAACTTGTTCTCCTTATTCTTCTTACATAGCATGGAGATTTTTCTCCAATATGTAAACTTCAAAAGACTATTCAATTCTCCTAAATGTTGCTCTTCTCAAACTTACAGGGGATGCAACCTTTCACTTGGCTTTCTTACATTATTACAAAGCTTCTCATATTTACATAACTTTATACTTCTAATATTGAAACATTTCCCATGACTCTTGACTTCCACACTTAACATCTATCACTTATTACTCTTTATTTGCACACATGACACTTGCACACTTGACAAATTTCACTCATAACTCACTTGACACTTAAACACTCTTCACACTTTGGCACCTACTATTGACAAAAATAAAACACACTCCTAATATGAATATTTACAATGGTACTCAAGGTACCAAATAATTTAATATTTCCAACACCCCCGTATTACATTATTTGTTGTGAAGGCTTTTTGTCTTTAATCTCTAATTTTGTTGTTGATGTTGTTCTTGTTCCATTGTCCTATTATTTGTTGCTTTTCCATAAGATATTTATGCTCAATATAATATTTATTTTGATTTTTATCCTATGGTAAAAATTGATTTAGAAATTTTGGTGATTCTATAACATGTAAAGTAAATTTCCCACTCTTATGGGAACCCATAGTTATATTTTATCTCTTGATGAGATATTTTTATTACCATTGACATATCTAGACTCCATTATTATTCCTTTGTTAAATCATTGAGATACTAAGATGATATTATTGGTTATGTTAGGGACATAAATTATATTTTCTAATGTACACTTAGAATATGGTAAACTAAGTGTTACATTGCTAAATCCCTATACATGATAAACTTTATTATCAACTATTTTTATTGGTATGGTTTTTTCACTTGTAATGATTCAAACCAATATAGATATCTTGTCATGTGATGACTTGCACCTAAATAAACATATAAATAATTATCATCATCTATAATTTTTAATTCAAATGGATTTCATATGGTTCTCTATATCTTACCACATGTTTTTGATAGTATATTTGTGTTTGAAATTTTCTTATCACAAAATTTTATCCTTAGACTTGGTCTTCTTGATGCATTCATTTTGAAATTCCTTTGATTTATACTTCCTTATTACTCATAAATATTAAACTTAAATTTATATTTATTTCAATTCTTATATCTCCCAATTTACAAATTTCAAGTTTCACATATTTCAATCAATATCAATTTCAAAATTCTAATCTTCAATCAATCAATTCATTTTTCCTCTTCTTATAATTCTCATTTTATGATTTCAAATTCTTTATTCCACATTCTTAATTTTCACAATTCTAATTAATCTTCAAAATTTTCCTTTAACAAAAATCTCAAATTTTAAATTCCACTTCCTTTTTATATCTCCCTAATTAATTCCACAATTTCACTTTCA
Organism: Wollemia nobilis; assembly: GCA_028583015.1. NCBI lineage: Eukaryota > Viridiplantae > Streptophyta > Pinopsida > Araucariales > Araucariaceae > Wollemia > Wollemia nobilis. Next base: position 2,945,799 of record JAQPPZ010017077.1, on the reverse strand, counting down.
AATTATAATTTAACACAAATTATAATTAACTCATTCTTAAATTTAAATTTCAAACATTTAATTTCCTTATATCTTCCATTCATTAATTCATTCCTTAAATATTCCTTTTAACTCCCATGTTTAACCTTTAATTATCAATACTTTATAATTTCTAAATTTATCCCCAAATCCTTATAACTCTCAAAATTAATAAAAGCAATTATCTTCTTCAAATATTTTAAGAACCTAAAGAAACTAAATGCACCCTTAAATAATATCAAATATTTTAAAATTTACCTTATTCTCCACCATGTCTAAATTCAAATCAAAATGAGGGTATCCAAGCGTTATGCACAATTTTTTCATTCCATACAATCTCAGGCATTACAATGTAGTCCAAATCTTATATTGTCCCTCGATGTTTTCTCTGCATTGAGGTTCCAACTATGAAACACCCATTTGACCTTGTTTGGATTCACCTTGATTCAATATCTAGTCTACATCTTCATGCCTCCTCTTATCCTTAGGTCTACATCCTTTGGCTTACACTCATCCTTAGGTTTGCATCCTCTAGCTTGCACTCATCCTTAGGCCTACATCCTCTAGCTTGCACTCATCCTCAAGTCTAAATACATCTTCAACAATCATATCTAGTAGTATTTTTCTCCAAAAATATCAAACTTCATATTCAAAATTTCTCCTCCAATTAATCTCATCTTCAACTCCTTCAATAATCATCCTCCTCCAATGTTCTAGTATATGCCCTTCAACAATATTCCTCAATAATTTTCTCCAAGTCATCAATAAATTGTCCTCTAATCTTCTTTAATTCTTCCTCTCCTCAAAAATATTTTTAAAAACATCTCCTTCCACTCAAACATTCTCTCTTCAAATATTCCTCTCCAAACTTTCTCCAATTATCTTCCACCAATCTCTCTCATGGTTAATATCTTCTACAATCCTCCAATATATCTACTTCCAACTCCAAAAATCCTTCTTCAATTCCAATGTTACCAAATAAACCTACATCCATCTCCTTTAATCTTCTCATGGTTACTCTTTCTTTCCACCCTAGATAGAGATAATTAAAGTGGCCCTAATACCACTACTAGGAAATGATCCCAAAGATATCACAAGCCTAGGTTTCCAAGCTCATAAAATCACTTACAAATAATCACACACACTCACAATAACAAAATTGCACAAAATAACACTTTATTGATGATAAAAAATATCTTAATATAAAATTAATTAAAAACTTTTTCTCCTTATTCTTCTTATATAGGATGGATTTTTGTCTCCATATATAAACTTACAAATGACTCTTCAGTACTCTTGATGTTTACTCTTCTCAATTTTATGGGAGATGCAGCCTTTCACATGACTTTATTACATTATGACAAATTTTATCATGATTACATAACTTCTTACTTCTAATTTTGACACATATCACATGAATATTCACTTCCACACTTGACCTATAACTTATGACTCTTCACTTGCACACATTGTTCACTTGACAATTTTCACTCATAACTCACATGACATATAAACAATCTCCACACTTTTACACCTACTAATAAAAAATATTAAATGCACTCCAAATATAAATATTAAAAATGGTACTCAAGGTACCAAATAATGCAATATTTCCAACAATTATCACCATTAGCTTTACCATCACCAACAATGACATCGCTATCTGACACACTAGTATAACTAGAATTTTAACCCACTCCCTCCATTTCCACTTCCATTCACTCCACCTTCCACTTTCACATGTCCACTTTGCCCACCATCTCAGGCTAGACTACTGCTATCATAGATAATGATGCCCAATTTCCCAACATAATGGGATGATTTTGCAAGAGCACCCCTTCAAACTAGCATAATTACTAGGCTAAGCATGGTTTTAGAATAAACAAAATATGGAAGCTTGAGGAGAGAGACACCAAAAAATTATTTTATGTCTTTACTATTATGGAAAATAAATGGAGAAAGGAACATAATAAACTCAAGGAAAAAACCTCCAAGGCATCATGAAGTAGGGGAAAAATGGTGCACCTAATGAAGCTAAACAATATGCATCTATCGCTAATGAGTGATGAGCATCAAAATGGAAGCATTCAAGTAAGCATGGAAAGATAACCAAAACACATGAAATGAAGTGAAATGAAGCTTTCTTATATTATTTTGATTGATAAAAACCATGGTTACATAAATGTCCCCTTGAGGGCTCTGGATTGATACAATTGTTTACAAAATGATGGGTGCCCAAGGATCAAGTCCTTTCAAACAAGCTCGTGTGCACTTCCAATGTTCTTCCTCGTACCCACAATTGAGGTGGGTGAACCTATGATGCCACCACTTTATTCTTCACTATTATGATCTTGTATTCCTTCCTTATGCACTGTAAAACCTGCACCTACACACAAGGAAACCAGATTTGTTAAATAGCAAGTGCGTAGAATGTGAAACATGCAAAAACCCACATGCATGAAAAGACTAGAAAATGTAAATATGCAATGCGCCTATCTAAAACAACTCCAAATGATCTGAAATTGTAGAGATATGTAAAATAGATGATTTTGGGAAGATCTAATCACAAATAGAACAGAAATTGCATCCGATGGCATGGCGCATTCGCAGTTTACCTACAAAGCCTACAAAACCCAAAACAAGCAATTTATGGACCAAAACACATCCAAATAAAATGAAACTTGGATAGTATGCATAAAATATGATTTTAAGAGAACCCATATGGTCATATTTGCAAAATAAGTAACAGTTTCATGTGCATCTTCAGATGGTCCCCGAAAGCCTACAAAACACTAAAAATGCAATATCTCGCTCAATATGACTCCAAAATGCATGAAATTTGGACAGGAGATTCATATGCTACTCTAGAATATGCCTAAAAAATAATAGTAAAGAAATAATGCACATATATGCCACCATACCTTGGTAGGATGGTGGTGACTATCACAGATTGGGGACCATCCTGGGGTGGGACGACCACCAATTCTGCACTTATTTTATCACCAATTCCTCTGTGAATTGGTTAGGAACCTCCTCAATAGTGTTGTCATAAAATTTTGTGGTGAAATTCACTCAGATGATTCAGTTTTGCAAATAAATTGTGCCTCCTAGATCACTCGCAAACCTCCTTCGCTAGGTAGAGATTTCGAGGGAAAAAGGCACAAAAAGGTGAGGGGAAATCTTGGCAGCACTTCGTTGCTATGTCTCAAAACTCCTCTCTATATTTTGTGTGGAAAATGGATCCACTTTATAGCCAAAGGGAGCCTTTGGGCAAATGGGCATGCAAGGGCATGCAGGGCAAGAGGTGCCACTTGTCTAAAACTGAGCATGCATTGGAGGGGGAAGAGAATCTCCCATTTTGGCCTCCATTCTATAGCATGTCATAAGGATTCTACGCCCTTAGGTCTTGCATGCTCTCATAGGTAGGATAAATGGTAGTTTTTGGGTGCCATTTGTCCAAATTTGACTTTTTGGGAGTCAAACCTTGTGGTCGTCCCACCCAGGGATGACCACTTTGCCACCATCCCTGGGTGGGATGACCATGAACTGTGACCATCCCAGGGTGGGACGGTCATGCCTATGTGGCCCAAAACCTCCCAAAAGTGGGGTAGAGCCTTCCAAGAGTGGTTAGGACCACTATTAAACCTTTGAGGGTTGCCCAAGGGGGCCATATGATGTCAATTAACCAATGCTTTCGATTGCCTAATCATATTGACATGATTTTAGTGTCTATAGATGCCCCTTTTTGAGATGCGTTGTGTGCAACACAATGCTGAGAAAAAATAGATGACTAAAATGTTGAATTATTAGGGTTATTCAATAACCTAACCAACTTTAGATGCCCCAATCATGGAAAGAGCATGCGTTCTTGAATCCTTGCTTTTGATGAGCTAAGGAACTTGCTTCAAGTACAACCTTTCTAGTAAGGTTGACTTGACCTTGGACATTGTTCATTCATGAAGAGGCAAGCAATTTTCATGATTCTATAATGCCAAGCATTTGTTTGATTTAAATTTGTGCTTGTTTGCTGCCCCAAGCAGGGGCATGATTATCTTTGTCAATGATTCGTTGAACGAACACAATTTGCATGATTGAGTGTTTGATTGTTGATTTTGATTATGAATTTATTAAGTATGACTACCCCCTCAAGTGATGAGTCGATGAGGGAATGACCAGTGATAAAAGTGATGAGTCACTTGACACATATGACTTTGTTAGGGTTTCCTCTAGTTTTACTCATTGAAAAATGGAGCATTTTTTAGAGGATTTTGGTGACTTTGTTGATGTTTCATGGAAGAAAGGAGTCAAAAACTTCATTCCCATGGGGTGGTCTAGCCACAATGGCCTTATTAGGGATTAAATTAAGGACTTTTCCATTTCTCCATGAGCAATTTAGGTTCATCTTGATGCCTATTGAATTTTGACCAAATTTGAGCTATTTTTGGTGGGTTTTGGACCCTTTTTGGTGCATTTTGAGTTGTTTTGATGAAATTTTTTGGTGGCCATCCTAGGGTGGGATGGTGGCATATTTTATGACCATCCTAGGGTGGGATAGCCAGCCAATTAGCCACTCATCCCACCCAGGGATGGTCAGGGCCCTGGGAGGGTTATTTAAGCCAAAAATGGGTCATTTGGGCTCATTTGTGCATTTGCAACTTTGCAGCTTGAGAGGTGAGGAGGAGGAGAAGGATTATATGTAGTGGAGTACTACTAAAATCATCCTATAGTCACCATGAGCCAGTATGTAGACTCATCCAATGGTGGAGCCGGTGCGAGATGGGTAAGAGTTGAATTTCTTACTACACTATGCTAGTTTTAAAAGTGGAATTATTGCTTATTTTTGCTTTTTGGTAGAGCACACTAAATCCTTAGTAATTGAACCTAATTAGGGATGCCCTATAATATTTTATACTTTTTTTGTGTTTTTATGCAATTTTATTGCTTTTTAGGGCTTTTTGATTGCTTAATTTTGCTATTTTTGGTGGCCTAAAAGGCCTATTTTGGCCCAATTTGGGGGCGTCCCTGGGTGGGATGGCCAGCCTGGGCTGTTTAGTGGCCATCCTTAGGTGGGATGGTCATATATTTGGGGCATCCTTGGGTGGGACGGTCACAAACTGGCCTAAAAAAGGGGCCATTTTTGGTCTTTTTTGGTATTTTTGGGTCATTTTGAAGCCTGTTTGATGCTTATTATTGACCGACCTATCTCTGCTAGGTGGTTAAGAGTCGGTATCAAGTTTTAACTCTCTTTGAGACCATGAGAGACTTATTGACTGAGGTATACTGGGAATGGCTTGATGCCATTGGCCTCAAGCATGTGATGTGGTTAGAGCCCATGGTGGGCGATCATGCCTACTTGACTGCGCTTATTGACTTGTGGGATCCATGCACCAACACCTTCCACCTATTGATAGGGGAGATGATAGTGATGTTAGAGGATATCTATTAGATATTATACATTTTGATAGAGGGGTGATTGATCGAGTCTACTCATCGTGATGGAGAGACGTAGTGATGGAGAGGTACTTTGGTAGGGTTATGGAGGAGGTGATAGGTGACTCTCTCAGTGGAGGCATATTGGTGGGGTATTGGTATGAGGCTAGGGTATTGGGTGTTAGGTATATTTTTTGATGATGTTGATCTTGAATATGCTACTACTAGACTCATCGGGTGCCAGGTTTCCTTGGAACCTTTTGGAGTTAGTGTTTACTCTGGTAGGGTGCACTATGGAGCAGCCACTGGTGATGGCATGGGGGATGACACTACTAGAATAGTTGTATGATGAGTTATATGAGATCTACTCTTAGGGGTGGAAGGGCTTGGGATGCAACTTTCTACTATAGGTTTGGGGGTGGTAGCACATAGTTGTGGATCGGCCATAGGGATTGCCTTGGATGTCATGGGCATAACTAGTAGATCAAGAGATTGGCTATGAGATCCTATGGTAGTGAGCCTAGGAGGTAGGGTAGAGTCTATTGGGTAGGTGATGTGGACCATTATACCTAGTATTTTGTAGGACTTAGAGTAGTTGATGTGTTCTGGAGACCTTATAGGGATTGCCCAGCATGGTCGATGTTGAGGTGCAGCTCCATGGGTGAGGTGAGGTAGATGGTTGGTTGGCTGACATGGGATGGAGTGGGAGTTCTTCCCTTATGCTTAGGTTATGTGGTAGTTTGGGCTATGATAGGGGTTTCCTAGTGAGCTAGTGGTCTATCGACACTACGGGATGAGAGGACATTGAGGTGGCCTATAGTGGAGGTGGTAGGAGGGGATGCGGATCCTGTAGTAGACATTCTAGACTTGGATGATGTTAGGACTATAGAGGAGTATGACTCTTGGTGGGTGATGCGCCAGTGGTGGGAGAGGGACCACTAGGGGGAGATGTAGTAGGGGTAGTAGTGGAGGCTCAATAGGATGCTCCTAGGGAGGGCTAGGAGAGGTAGGTGAGTGGCATGGGTTTGGTCACATGGTAGATGAGTAGGTAGACCTCCTAGACTTAGGAGATTAGGGTGACTTTGGGGATGATGATATTGGGGATCAGGGGTGTAGGTATAGTAGGTCACAGGGTGACATAGATATAGAGCTATAGGAGGAGCTGATTAGGGTTAGGGAGAGAGATCTCCTTTGGACATAGGTACATGATGCCTAGGTAGAGATAGTAGCTCTATGAGCATAATTGAGATCTCAGAGCCCTAGTCGGGAGGGACCTAGTAGTGGGGAGATGGCTAGGCTATGGGAGGAGGTGGTATAGCTCTAGGGCTTAGTGGAGATATACTAGGTGAGATGTCGATAGGATCAAGCTTTTATTGATGAGTTGGAGGATGAGATAGTGCACCTTAGGGGGTACATACCAGCCCATCCATCTGCTAGTGGGTCATACCAGAGTCGATGGAGTGGTATAGGATAGTCTTTGATGAGGATGGAGGCACCTGGATCTACATAGAGGATGGATAGGTAGGGGTAGTAGGTCTAGGAGTTCTTGGTGAGCTCAATCTGAGGGTAGGGGTGAGAGTCATAGTATCGGTCTTGCATGACCATGGTTATTGAGACTCTGATGGCTCTTTTTGGTATTTTGGATTTTTGGTATTGTGAGGTCGGAGGACCCACTTTATTGTAGCCTACGGGTAGCTCAAGGATTATGATGTATCTTTTTACCCCATACATATACATAATATATATATATATGAGATTTTATGTTTTATCATCATGTGTTTATTGCTTTATGAGATGTATGCAATGTATTTATTTGCTTTATGATATGTTGATGGATGTTTATCATGTATGCATATGTTGTAATTTGATTTGATTTGATGATATGTATATGTATGGATGCATAATGAGATGGATGATTTATTGATCTAGATGATGAAATGTGTATACTATATGACATACTATGTTAGCACCATAGACTGTATAGAATTCATCAATTCATGTGTAATGTTGTCATGAGACTATGTAATGGATTTGTGAAAAATGGTATGAAATGGAATGTGGTAAAAATGGAATGAATAATAGAATGTTATAGAATGTCTTTGAGGTTTTCATGAGACTCAAACACTCTAGTCAATTGATCAAAAGTTATATACTAACCATGCAAGACTTTTTGACAAGGTATGAATCTGCTAGGATGACCCAGATACTCAATATCCCTATGTGTGCAAGTGAGTTCATTGTTGTGATACGCATAAGATTACCCTATGAGTATCATGATCCTAGGTTTTGTACTTAGTTGGATTAGACCACTAGGTAGTATAGGCTACCAAAAGCTAGCTCATCCACATGCAAACATTGGTCTACACACACGCAAAAAGCTAATGTGATAGACATATCATCATGCGTAAGGATACCACCATTGCCAGGCAGGCTTGATGCCACCTAACCTGTAATGAGGATCACCTAATGGTTTGTCAAATGCTAAGAATTCTAGGGATTCAAGTTCAATACTCCCTTCTTTTCTTTTATTTGATTTTAGGGATACTTGCTCATACTTAGTGATGAAAATCACTATTTATTTTGTATTTTGTTTTCTTTGAGCAAGGGATTTGGGGAGTGATGATAATCACTATTTATTTTGCTTTTGGGGATTTTGATTTATTGATAGTGGTGAAAACCACTATTTATTTTGGGGAATTGGGTAAGGAGGAGCTTGTCCTTTTGTCAATTCTCAGCATTCTTGAACCATCCACATAGGGGGATGAGCAAGATAAAATTTTCACTTAAGGTAACCTAGACCACTTCGTAGGTTTCATCTTTCCTTGTGCAAAACTTGGATTTATTAGTGTGAAAATGTGTTGGGATTTTGATGTATACAAGGTACAATCTAAGCAAGACTCTACCTCCTAAAAATTAGGATAGCTTTCTACAAAATCTGAAAAGAAAACTAGAGATGGTTGAGTGATCAAAAACCCTAATGACATTCTAGAACAAATGGCTAGGTGAAGGGAATGGACACAAATATGAAAAGTGGGAAATGTAGGTGGAAATGATAAGTGAAATATGAAATGATGTGAATGATGACTTGAACAACATTGATTTTGAATGATGACTAGTGTACAGTCTCAGTGCTAGACATGTATGAGCAACTCTAAAATGTAAAGTGCAATGATGAGTATGCCTAATGCAAGTGATGATATAATGCAATGGTATGCAATGTGATGTAATGCAATATTTTTGTATTTTTGATGTTTTGATGATGTTTTTGGATTTTTATTGATATATATGTATATATAGGTTGACCAATGGGCTTAGTGGATGCCATTGGGGCTTTTTGGGTGACCAAAGGGCTTATAGATGCCTTTGGGGCATTTTGGGTTGACCAAGTGGTATGTAGATACCCTTGGAGCATTTTGGGGTGACCTAGATGGTCATAGACTACCTAGGAGATTTTGGGTTGACCAAGTGGTATGTAGATACCCTTGGAGCATTTTGGGGTGACCTAGATGGTCATAGACTACCTAGGAGCATTTTGGGTTGACCAAGTAGTATGTAGATACCCTTGGAGAATTTTGGGGTGACCTAGATGGTCATAGACTACCTAGGAGTATTTTGGGTTGACCAAGTGGTATGTAGATACCCTTGGAGCATTTTGGGGTGACCTAGATGGTCATAGACTACCTAGGAGCATTTTGGGTTGACCAAGTGGTATGTAGATACCCTTGGAGCATTTTGGGGTGACCTAGATGGTCATAGACTACCTAGGAGTATTTTGGGTTGACCAAGTGGTATGTAGATACCCTTGGAGCATTTTGGGGTGACCTAGATGGTCATAGACTACCTAGGAGTATTTTGGGTTGACCAAGTGTTGTAGATACCCTTGGAGCATTTTGGGGTGACCTAGATGGTCATAGACTACCTAGGAGCATTTTGGGTTGACCAAGCGGTATGTAGATACCCTTGGAGCATTTTGGGGTGACCTAGATGGTCATAGACCACCTAGGAGAATTTTGGGTTGACCAAGTGGTATGTAGATACCCTTGGAGCATTTTGGGGTGACCTAGATGGTCATAGACCACCTAGGAGCATTTTGGGTTGACCAAGCAGTATGTAGATACCCTTGGAGCATTTTGGGGTGACCTAGATGGTCATAGACTACCTAGGAGCATTTTGGGTTGACCAAGCGGTATGTAGATACCCTTGGAGCATTTTGGGGTGGGCCACAACACTCTAGGCATGGAAAGGCCATAGATGAAGGATGTTCAAGGGTTTAGGATCCTCTATTCCTTCAAGGGAGGCTAGGCGGTAAGTTTTGGGTCCGATCTGACTAGTGATGATAAAAGGACCTAACTAGTTTATCGTAAACTTGTCTCGTAGATGGGGTAGAAAATTAGAATTTTGTTGGTTCTCTTTCAGAATGAGGTCACCAACTTGAAAGTCTCTATGATGGAATTTCATATTATAAGCTCTCTTAAGTCACTCTTGATAAACATGCAGGTGCTCAAGAGCATTGACCCATCGTTCATCAAGCAACGTAAGTTGGTCTAGGTGAGCCTATCATGTAGTATCATCATCGATGAACTCTTGCATGGATATGTGCAATGATGGGATTTCTAGCTCTAGAGGTATGACTACCTCGGTGCCATACACTAGTGAAAATGGAGTGGCCCCAGTGGGCATCCGAATGCTAGTGCGGTAGGCCCATAGAGCAAGGGGTATTTGCATGTGCCAATCGGTGTGATTTTCTTTAACTATTTTCTTTAGAATGGCAATCAATATTTTGTTTGATGCCTCTACTTGCCCATTTTCTTATGGATAATAGGGCATCAAAAATCTATGTTGGATATTATACTTTGCTATCAAAGCATGCACATATTTATTCTTGAATGATGTCCCATTATCGAAAATGATCTTGGATGGAATACCAAAATGATAAATGATATTGTGCAATATGAACTCCGCTATGCGGGGTCCTATCATAGTGGTAAGGGGAATTGCTTCCACCCATTTTGTGAAATACTCGGTAGCCATAATGATGAATGTGTGATGGCTCGAGGAGGTAGGTGAGATTTTCTTGATTAAATCAAACCCCCATTGTAAAAATGGCCAAGCCGATTGAATCGGTTGTAAGGCTTGAGAAGGTACGTGTGTCAAGTTAGCATGGTGTTGACACTTCATGCACTTCTTAACATAAGTACAACAATATTGCTCTAAGGTTGGCCAATAATAGCCCATGTGAAGAATGCACTTAGCGATAGCCATGCCACTAAAATGGCCACCACATGTACCATCGTGTGCTTGGGCGATTGCCCAAACTGACTCTTGATGCTCTAAGCAATGAAGGAGGATCCCTTCATAGCTTTGATGATACAAAATGTCTCCTAGCAAGACATACTTTGCCACTTTTTATTTAAATGTCCTTTTGGTGGTATGCGACAACCTAGGAGGGAGATTACCAAGCTTTAGGTACTCCTTGATTTGGGTAGACCAGTCCTATTGTGAGGAAGCCTCGATTGCATGAATTGCCTATCCCTCTTGAAGTTCATCCCGAGCGAATGCTGATTGGGAAAGAACTTGTAAGAATAGCATTGTACTGCTATCAAAAGGGGTTTGAGGGAATAGAGTCCCCCAAGCGGCATGATTCAAGTGCTCATGAATTTGTGAGAACCTATCTTGATGAGGTTCAATCTGAATCAAGTGGACTTCTGGCGTGGACTGAGTGCTCTCATGCTCAACCATAGATTGTGATAGCATTTTGACCTGAATGGTTGTCATCTCATCCATAGGGTTCTACGGGATCAAGGACCCTAGGGAGGCCATTGTATCCACAAAATGATTAGATGATCGAGGGAGTGCCTCGATATCATACCATTCAAACTTTTCCAGGAGTTTATCCACAAGGGCTTTATAGGCTTGTAGAACTAGACACTTGCATTGGAAAATCCCTTTGACCTAGTTTACGATGAGCAAGGAGTCACCAAAAATGTTGAGCTTGGTTATTTTCATAGTGACAGTCATTTGAAGACCTATGAGCAAGGCTTCATACTCGACATTGTTGTTAGTGCATGAGAAATTGAGTTTGAATGATAGGGGTATGAGAGCCCCTTGAGGTGTGAAAAATATAATCCCTATGCCACCCCCTTGCTCACACTTGGAGCCATCAAAGAATAGAGTCATATCGGCCTGTGACTTAGGCTCATCAGAATCAGGTGATTCTGATATTTGGAAGACTCCATCATCGGGAAGCTCCATGCTAAGAGGTTGCTCATCTTGGAGGGGAGCCTCTACGAGTTGATCGATGATGACCTGACCCTTAATTGATTTTTTTCTGATAAATTCTAGGTCAAACTCCATCAACAACATGATCCATTTTGTCGTGCGACTATTGTGATAAGTATGACTCATCATGTATCACAATGGATTCTCTTTTGATACAACATACATGGTATGACTAAGCATGTAATGGTATAGCTTCTTGGTGGTGAAAACCATCTCTAGGCATAACTTCTCAATGTATGCATACTTGATTTCATAGCTGACCAAGGTGCGACTAAGATAGTAAGTAGCATGTTCCTTATGCAATTCATTGTTCTGGGCTAACATGGCACCCAATGCAATCTCAATGGCTGAGATGTATAAGCGGAATGACACTCCTAGTCTAGGTGGAGCCAATACTAGTGGTGAAGCTAGATATTGTTTGATTGCATCAAAGGTAGCTTGACACTCATCATCCCAATGGAATGCGACCCCCTTATGTAGTAGCTTGTTCATGGGTCGACATTTATCCGACAATTGTGCTATGAAGCGCTTGATGGATGTGACCTTACCCTGTAGGCTTCGGAGTTGCTTAATGGTAGTTGGGGGAGGCATCTCGAGGATTACCTTGACCTTGTTGGGGTCCACTTTGATGCCTCTTTTAGAGACTATAAATCCCAAGAGCTTTCCAGATGTGATATCAAAGATGCACTTCTTGGGGTTCAGTCTCATGTTATGCTCAATAAGGTGATCGAGGACTTTGTGCAAGACATCGAGATGCTCATGGCGTAATAAGGATTTGGCTAGTAAGTCATCCATGTAATCTTCCAAAATATTATGCATGTAATCATGGAAGATGTATGTCATGGCATGTTGGTAGGTAGCACCAACATTTTTAAGGCCAAAGGGCATGACCTTATAGCAAAATGTCCCCCAAGGCATTGTGAATGTCATTTTGAGTTGGTCTTCTAGATTGATATGAATCTGGTTGTATCTAGAGAAACCATCCATGAGGGATAACATTTCATGGCCCACTGTGGCATCTACCAGGGCATCGATGCTTGACAAAGGAAAATCATCCTTAGGACTCACTTTGTTTAGGTCTCGAAAGTCGATGCAAATGTGAATCCTCCCATCGGGCTTCTTGATGGGAACCATGTTGGACAACCATGGTGGATAGTCTATGGAAATGATGAACTTGGCATCCAACAACTTTTGTAGCTCATATTTAACCATTAAGGCTACTTTCGGATGCATATTTCTCAGCTTTTGCTTAATCGGCTTGGCCTTGGGGTCAAGCGTCAGATTATGCGTGACTAGATTTGGATCCAGTCCCAGCATGTCTTTGTAGGACCATGCAAAAGCCTCCTTCTTCTCTGTGAGAAGGGCTATGTAATCGGCTTGCTCTTTAGGGGATAGGCTTTCCCCTAACTTGATATATTATGGATTCTCAGGATCTGAGCTGATATCTTTGTCAATCATTGGCTCGATTGACATATGCGACCCCTCCTCCAACTGGTGGGGAGTAGGGATTAGGTGAATGTCATCTGTTGGGTTTAGATCAGCAATTGGAACCTCGGGTTCCTCCTCAACATGGAAGACATCATGAGTAGGCCTTGGAGAGAAATGAAATGGTTGTAGCATCTCATCACAAGGCCAGTACTCAGAAGGTGATGGGGGAGAATCTCCTCGATCAAAGTCAATTACCCCCAAGTCGAGGTGTAATGGCTTCAATGGGTTATTCGGATCTCGTAGGGGCTCAAAAAGGTCTATGGAAATCATGTTTATGGATGGATGATTTCCCCTAGGTGGTTGATGGTGTCTATCAATATCGAGATGTCGCAAGACCTGAGGAGGTGGTTGTGGTGGAGGTTGAATGATCGAGGTGGTCGGTGTGGTTGTGGGTGGACTTGCCCTTCTATAGGGAGGAATTGGCACTAGATAGGATCATTCAAGGGGAACATACATAGATAACCCTCATGCTCATCATCCAATGGGACAATCCATGCATACTCAACATGCAGACTAGAAGAGTCAATGGATGCCACTTCATAATCTGACTCATCATCAGATGTCCACTCATAGGGAGACCCCTGATCTTCTTCCTCACTATCATGTGGAAGGGTATGTGAAATTTCACCTCTCTCGTAAGATCGGTTGACCTCGCAATGTATCTCTTGGTCACTCATGGGTGTGGGGAAGTAGTCTCCCAGTGAGTAGACTCGATTAGGTTTGGCATAGGGATCATGTGCAAGCTCATCCCTAAAGTCCAGAGTCATGCGCTCTAGACTATCCATGAGGACGTCGAGGGGCACAGGCTTGTTGTGTCCCAAACTAGACTTGTCATAAGGCATTTGATACTATGGCTGGTAAGGAACTCGGGTGCCTTGCTCATACAAGCCCAACCCATAATCATGCCAATTATAGAGATGAAGATACTTCATGGCAAAGTTAGGGTTGGACATGTAGTTGATGTCCTCAAAAAAGGGCTCTTCATCCTCTTCCTACTGTTGATAAGGCTCGATGCCATAGTCGAGACCCCCATAGATGAAATTTATCTGATTAGGGGGAAGGCCAAGAGGTACGATAGTGCCTATGGGAAGATGAGGTCGACCCATATCTTGCACTGACTCGATGGTAGGGGTGGTTGTGACATTCCTAACCATGTACTCTCCTAAACTAGTGGAAGCTAGGTGCACTATGACCTATGGCTATAGAGAAGGAGGGGACGAGAGCGAGGCTTGAATTGATTCAATGTTTACCTCATGAGGTAGCTCCTCATCCATTGGGCTAGGAGTCTCACTTGTGGAGATGGTGGATATGGTCGAAGGAATCTCATCAATAGGCCTCTTCCTCATGTCCCTCAGTGGAGGATTCACCGATGATGAAGGCACATATGGGGGTGTTGAAGATGAGGATGGTATGGCATGAGATGATGATGGATTGAATGAAGGTGATGGTGATGGAGTCAGACCTTGGCTAGATTCATTCGGTTGAAAATCTAGATGGGTGGATGGTAAGGTAGACTCAGGGATCTATTGCACCATGTTGTAGTACTTGAAGGGTTCTAGGTCTATGGAGATGACATGAACTTGCCCTTCATAGGTGTATTTTAGGCACTGGTGAGCGATGGAAGGGACACACTTCATGTCCCTGATCCAAGGTCTACCCAACAAGATATTGTATGCCATCTCACCCTCCAAGATGTGGCACAGTGTCGGTATGGTATTTTGTCCTACCTGAATGGGTAGGACTATCGTACCAACTATTGAGCATATGGCATCATTAAATGCTCGAAGGGTGTAGGTAGATACGACAATATGGGATGCTAGGAGCTTCAGATGCTTGAGAGCTATTGTAGTGATTATGTTGCTAGAAGACCTAGTGTCTATCAACACTCTCTTGTAGGGTGTTCCATTTACACATGCGATGATGTGCAAGGGAGGATCCACCATATCATTTGGAACCGGTTTGAGCTCATCTTCTCGAAAGGTAATTGTTGCGGGCCAAACAAGGTTAACTTCTTTCCTACTTTTGTCACATGCTCGTGCATTTAATTTATCAACCTAGGGAGCTTTGTAAACTTGCGAAGGGTCTTGAACAAGATTGCTTACAATACCACTTGAGATGAGTCCGCTAGTTCTACTATTGGGGGGTGTTTCAACGGTCGTCAATCATTCATACACTCCTCAATAATTTACATAAAAATAATTAAATCTACAAAAAGGAAATATTCACGCATTCTTGGAGATAAACCTATTGCAATACTAGAAATAACAATGTGATAAATGATATTATAAAAGCGGTAAACTAATCTAGAAAACACAAGAAAAATAGGGGAAGAAATACTGGATTGGAGTGGGCCTAGGCTCCAGTAGCTTCCTCCCAGCTGAACACGCACTTAGAAACTCTTAGAATTGTATTATAATTATCAAAGTATTACAATGCTTCTTATGTATATCTCTCTATAATTACTATCAAAAAATTCTATATATCCTCAGAGAGGTCTGCGTGTGTTTATATAGGACACCCATAGATCTTCTATTACAAAGAAGTTATAAATGTAGATTCATTCCAGACTAAACTAAGATAGTATGGTAAATGTGATCAACGTCTACTAAAACTGGAATTTATTTCTAATGGTGGTGTGTTCACTGATTGGTTTGTGCTTCACCTGGCATTGGTAGGACATTCTCATATGTCGGTGCGATCCCAAATTTAACTCTACATGATGTAGAGTTGGAACTGCACCAGTCTTTGTTTTCCACGTCATGCTTGTCTGGTCAACGGGTGAAGAACAGGGGCACCTTACCTATGAGGAAGGTGCCTAAGTATGTCGGGTGCCTTCTCTATGCGAAAGGTGCCTTACTTCCATTGGCACCTTCTTGGAAGAGGAAGGCACTTATCTTCTATTGGAACCTTCCTATGAGAGGAAGGCGCTTGCCTTCTAGTGGTGCCTTCCTATCGGTGCCTTCATTATGAGAGGAAGGTGCTTACCTTCTAGTGGCACCATCCTATCGATGCCTTACTTATGAGAGGAAGACACTTGCCTTTACTTGGAACCTTCTTGGAAGAGGAAGGCACCTACTTACGCTTGGCGCCTTCCTGGAAGAGGAAGGCACCTACTTACTCTTGGCGCCTTCTTGGAAGAGGAAGGCGCCTACCTTATCTGTGTTGATTCTAAAATAAACAAAGTTCCAGGTCCATGAAAAGACCTCGACTGATCCAAATCTGACTAAATCAACTACAATTCCACAAAAACACATGAATTAGATAACACGCATAATTTTATCAAATAATTATATAATCATTCATAAACATATGCAATCCTTATTATACAGCCACATAATAATCAAGAAAATATATACAAAATATGAGCATTTTTGATGCTCATCATCCCCCCACGCCTAACATATGCCACGCCCTCATGGCATCAAAACTATAGGTAGCCTTGTTGACCCCTCATCATTATTGTTTCTTCATGGATCTAACTATACTTGCAGCCCATGTCTGCCTCTTTCGTGCACTAGCATCTAGAGGTGTGGCTCCTCTTTTTCTATGTGGGGCTATAGGTGCTACTGTCAGCTTTGCTTTCCTCATCCTGGCCACTATTGAAGGTGATCTATCTAGCATCGTCTCTGCTACCTAAAATGTAGCTTCTACAACTTGCCATAGGTCAACGTCTGGAGTTCTGACTACTACAAGAGGGATATCTAAATTATCCCTCTTGAGATGAACTACTTGGGCTTTGTACAATCGGGTTGCTTCTGGAGTAAGCCCTGTGTTCTCCTTTCCAATGGCAACGACTTCCAATTCAGGGCCATATACCTACCATCATTCAAAATACCTTCTTATCTTGGAGGGTCATCCCCAGGATGACCCGTAAATCTCCCAACACTGGCTATCCTCTATTGTATTAACATAGATACCATAGTCCCCCTGCATCCTTGAGGTTACCTTCTTGGTCTCCTTAGTTTTTTTCATCTCTTTGAGCAGTCATTTGAACTATTTTCACCTCTCTACGAATGGCTACATATCCCACTCATCTTCTTCTGGCTCGAAGAAGGTCACATTCACCTTCTTTCAAGTCGTCCTGGGTCCTTTTCCTTTGTCCTCTACAGAAAATATGGTGACTCAAACAAGGGTTTTCCCTTTCTCCCTGGCAGATGTCTTCTCACTATGAGGGACTTGCTCTGCGGTCCCTGGAGCATTCTCTTCACTCTGGGGGACCTGTACCGACGTCCCTAGGGGTGCTTCTTCACCCCCCTATCTATCCTATGCCAACCCCTTAGGTTATTCTCTTTCTTCCTTAGGTTCAGGGAGTTCTTCCTTATCCCCTGGTCTTGTTTGCTATTGTTGGCCCTTGTCCTGCTATGTATCACTCAGGTCCATGACAAGGGTTGTTGTGGAACTTCTTTCCCATTCACTCCCAAAAATAGAGGAATTCTCCCCTGCCTTTGGGCTGCTTTGTCGAGCATCCGATCAAAATTCTCCCAAAGAGAATACTCATTCTACAGATGTGGAAGAATTCATCAGGACCTCTATTGCCCAGTCAGTTTGGGTTGATGCGTCCCTTATTTCTGTTCCCCTATCCTGGAGTTGTTGGTTCTCCTCCCGCAACTGCTAAACCAGCTACTCGAGCTAGGTGATTCATCTTTTTCGTTCTTCTAATTTCCCTCTATGCTCATTTTGGTAGTCCTCCAAAATTTTTTTGGCCATCCAGCAATTGGTCTACCACTCCAGCGCTTCCTCCAAGGCTGTGCTGAACTGATCATTTCTCCCAGAAGTCCCTACATCTTGTGGGCTCTGGTTTGTCAATTCTCAGAGGGTTTGGGTTGCCATGTCAACTTTTAGGTTGTTCTCTTCTTCTTCTGCTAAGATGAGGAGTTGTCACAGGCGTTTCCTCCTAGGGACTAGTTTTGGAGGTCAAAACTCGGCCTCGCTGCTAATAAGCAGCGCTCCTTCCTCTTCATACTCGGGCACTAGGTAATTCCCTCTTTCCTCTATTCATTCGAGTACTAGTGAATGCCCTCTTTATTTTGTGAAATTGGGAAATGCCAATTTCCAGATACTTGCCATCTCCTCTATAGGGCTTCCCTCTTCTTGCCCTATTTTGGTAGCAGCATCCTATTGCCTTTCTTGGCAGCCATCTCCCTCTGCATCGGGGTTCTACCTCTGCACTTCTGCATGGTGGACCAGTGTTGATATCAGCCCATGGTGGGCCAAGGCAGATTATGATCCCTTTTGGTGCCTAGCCACTTCTTCCTTCAGGGCATTTTCCAGGTAGAAGGGCAAGTTCAACTTCCTTCCATGCACCAGGTGATTCAAAAATTACACATGGTTAGTGTGCAAATGGGTATACTTCCCGGTACATGTAAAAAATAGAGCAACCTGCTCGAATATCTTCAACAGATTCATGGGAAGGCTGCTTTTGGATAGCCCTTCTTATCTATCTGCACATTTTCTCCTGGCAGCAGCACTTCAGCGTACAACTTCAATAATTTGCCTTTGTATATGTATTCACTTGTGAGGGGTAATCCAGTCGCCTATGAGATGTATTCAGGGGTGACCATAATTTCTACCCCTCGCACTTGAGCTACGTCGCCCCTCAAGGAAGCAGTGAATTCCTTAGCTGCCTCCATATCCTGGCCCTGACTGACCAGGGTACAGTATTTGAACCATCCCTCGACCTAGAACTATGTTTTTACCATCCCCCTGATTCCTTCCGTATCACTTGGCTCATTCTTTTTCATCGCATGATTCTTTGACCTTCCTCCCATGGTGCCTTTCCTTACTGCTGTGCTTCTTCTTTTTTCTATCCTTACTTCTTCAGGAAGGCACATTCTTATAGGGAAGGCGCCTAACCTTAGAATTTAACTCTAGGGTATGCCTTTCAAGCCATATCATTGGCACGTGGTTTTAGCCATGGGGGTATTGATGCGTAGTCATTATACCATCATTAATTCTCAATGAATCTGTCAATCCAGGGTAGTGTACAAGGCTATCTATAGAAGAAGAAGTGAAACAACTATAACTTAGGTCAATCTAGAGCAATAGTTCTTAGGTGGAAATGGTTGTGTGGGGGGTTTTGGAACATTCCTATCTCTAAATTGCATGAATTAAATCTTAATCTAAGTTGCAGAATTGGAAACTAATCATTAACTGCAAAAATGAAGTCCTAATTACAATTGTAGAATAAGACCTAATTATATTGCAAAAATAACAGTTGCAGAATTGAAAGTCTGATCCTAATTGCAGAAAGGAAATCTAATTACTTTTGCAGTAATGAAAGTCTAGATCTAATGTGGAAATAAAAACTATCAAAGTTCTGTAACAGAAGGTTGTCAATCTTCTATTCAGGTTTTAACAGCAAAACATAAAATGCAGGAAATTGCTAAAAAATAGTAAATTTTGGAAATAACAATCTGAAATAAAGTGGAAGCTTTGCTAAAAGTAAGATTGCAACTAAAACATTAAGCACAAGGTTAATCTAAGCATAAATAAACTAAGACTACAAATATTGTCAACTGTTTACAAGCAATTGAAATAACAAGTTCTACAACTCATTCTACTACAGCAAAATCAGAATAAAAACCTGCTTTGTTAGTCCTCCTCCTAGGTCTAGAAGTGGCCAGCCTCTTTGTCCAGAAGAAGGTGTAAGTCTCTCTCTCTTTCTAAATCTTAATCACACTCATTTACAAGCAATATGAAATAGAACTGGTGCACTTTATTGATTAGAAGACATGATTACAATAATTCTACTTGAAAAATCTGTTACAGGACTGTAACAGTCAATTTCTACCTATACTCTATATTTTCTGCTAGCTTCCTTACTCTTTTCTCACTATTTTCTACCTCCTTTTCTACCTACTAGGCTCAACCTGAATGGGAGCAATATTTATAGCTATCCTATGATCTGATTACAAACAAAGAATATCTCAAAAGATCTAATCCTACAATGCTACAACAAATTCTGGTTTTATCCTAGAAGAGGACTAAAACTTGATCTTTCCCTTAATGATGGCTTTGGTCGGCAATGACGGCAAAGACAGATGGAAGATCTTTCCCTTTACCTTTTCCAACCTTTATTTCCCTTTTTTTGGCTTCAAAAATCGGTCAACAGGTCAAAAACACATTTTGTTCTTCATTCCGAAGATAAGTGGCTTCATTCCAAAGACAATGCAATTCTCATTTCGAAGATCGCTCATTTCGAAGATACTGCATTCTTCATTTCGAAGATCCGCTCATTCCAAAGATGTTGTGTTCTTTCATTTCGAAGATATCTGTTCATTCCGAAGATACTTCGGAATGAACAAATGTATGCTTTTCTGTGATTCCTTCTGCATCTCTCAGGTGGGTTATCTCCTAAGATCAAATTCCAATGGTCTTCATCCCTTTCCTCATGTGAATTCCATGCCTTGCTATTTATGGACAGCTGGCTGGAATTTACATGGGAAAGACCAATTTTCTTTGCCACGACAACGGTTTGCTTGCCATTGTTGCCAGATTTAGGTGAAGTAAATGCTTGACAAATCAAAACATAATTAGTGAAATGCTGCTATTATTCTAAGCATATCCCATTGTAGCAAATCATAGCAAAAAGAACACAAAACTATGCAAAAAGCTGTAAAATTAGCATATAATATTTCAAATACATTGATCATGCAAAATGGTTAATATACAGCATATTGAATCAACTTAACTAACATATCAGATAAAACATAAGAGTTTATAGGCATTTTTAGTGTTCAAAATATGTTATGATTGAGGCATTTCTAGGCCTCATCATTTTCCCCCAACTTATATTAATGCATGCCCTCATGCATTCTGTTGGGCTATGGAATCACATATGTCCATGTTTAGATTCCATGACCTATAGAATAATTTCTTGCCTATGTAATACCCCCTATTTTCTTGAATGTTTCGAGCCATTATTCAAATTGTTCATCAGGCTGGGCATCTTCCTCAAAGTAGAATGGAACTGGAGTAATGATGGTCGGAGGCCTGAACTTGAGACCTATCCAGTTATGTTGCATGATCTAAATCAGTTGGACTACACCTTCTGCTCTTCTTCTGGACCATTCTAAGTTGATGGGGGAGATAGGTTCTCTTTTCCTCAAAGACATGGAAAGTTCATTCCATCTGTCTCTGCATACTGACAATCTTTGGGAAGAAATTGTGATCACAAAAATTGTTAAATCTGGCCACACAGTCCCTCAAATTGTTCAAGTACATTCTCTTAATATCATCCCTGTTCATCATTGAGAAGTGCTACCTGGTGATAACTAGGTGATTTGGCTAGATTGCTCTGACTAACAACTCAGCCCTTGTTTCAATCACTTTATTCTACTTTTTCTCTTGATCCCAGTAAAGTTGATTCTGCAAAGTAGACATAAATGCTCTCAACTGAACATCTCCAATGTAGATTTGAGGATGAGAGTCAACTTCCTCTGGAATGAAGAAACTATGTAAAAATAGTTCACACAGGAGATTTTTCTGCTCAAAAGGACTGTCAAAATATGCCTCTAGAAAATCTTCAATAGTGTCCAATTTATATGGAAGGTTTGAAGTAATCCTCATGACCTGCCATCTGAGGTATTTTTCCTTCAAAATAAGGCTGTAAAATCTGGCTGGTCATCTAAATTGGACTAAAAATTCAGCAATTTGGCATAAGTCAGACACCTTTTCTTTCAATGCCTGAATTTCTGTGTCCTTGGCTTCTAGCTGTTTTGCTTCCAATTTGAACTTTTCAGTTTTAGTGGCAAGCTGCTCATATCTAATCATCCAGCTAGCTATGTCTGCATTATACTGCTCTAGAGACACAGTATTAGGTGGTCTTACTATAGGGGGATCCTAGGCAACAGATTTATCTGAACTCCTTTTTCTGCCACTTCCACTGGTTGTTCATCTGTCAATAACTCTACTTGCACCCCCTTATTTGCTATTTCTATGGGGTTGTCATCAGATAGTATTTCTACTTGTACCCCCTTATCTGTTGTTTCTACTGAAAGTGTAACAAGTTGAAATGCAGGGACCTCAATAGGAGTACTTACTTGAACATTTTCTTGCTGCTGGGACTGTTCCTGTGTTGGTGGCTCATCTGCAACATCCTCTACAATATTCTTTATCATTTCTGAAGCATCTTCAGAACAAGAAGGTAATGCTTCAGAATAAGATGGTGCTGCTTCAGAATGAACAGGCACTTCTTCAGAATGAAGGAGTGTTGTTTCAGGATGAACTCCTATGTCTGCCTCAACAGAGTCATCTGCCCTTGATAGACCCAAAAGCAATTGAGCCAAATTGTCTTCATCATTGGATATTTGTCTTCATCATTGGATATAGCTGGCTGTTTTTCAGATTGTGACAACAATTTTCTCAATTCTGCCACTTCCTGCTGAAGCTCTGCAATTTTTCTTTCTTGCATCTCAATGATGCTTTCTTTCTCTGAAATCCACTTGGTCTGTGTTTTGACAACACTCCTTGCTGCCCTCAGCTGCTCTGTGATGTCTTCCACTTCTATTTCTGCTTCAGAAGTTGATGCAGACAAATCAGTTGCAGTTGGCTACTCAACCAAATTTTCCTCTTCTTCTACAATAGTTTGTTCTTGTTCAGGAGGCTCTGTGAGACTGTCTATAAGGGTATCTACCATATCTGTAGCTTGTTGAACTGTAGCCTCCTCCAAACCATCCTGCTCAATTTTTGCCTCAACTATCTGTTCAGGGAATTTTGGAAAGTTTTCAGATGCTGGTTGTATCTCTGTGACATCTGGGCTGCTTGGTCTATCTTCTTCTTCCATGACCTGTTCTGCAGTTTCTTTCAAATGGATTCTTGTAGACCTCCTAGTTCTAGATGCAAACTTCTTCTTTTTGCTCTATTTTCTGGTGATAGTAGGGGTCATGGGGTCAGTTTCAGATGCCTCTATTTCCCTTGTTGTTTTCGCCTCTGTTTGGTTAAGTGCTTCACTTCTCTGTTCTGATAAATCATTTGTAGCTTCAGTAAAATGAACCTTCTTTTGTTTTTCTGCTCTGCTGCTAGTTCCAGATCCTCTTCTCTTTTGTTTCTTAGCTCGTGAAGTTGAGGGTTCAGGAGCAAGGTTTTTTGTTCTGCTGTGGGGTGTAGTTTTGTAACAGCTTCAGGGGCACCTTCTGCAGTTTCTTCTGCAGCATCTTCTGCAACATTTTTTGCAGTAGTTGTTTCCTCTTCTACAGCAACATCAGCAGCATTTGGTTCTTCTTCTTCCTCACTTTCATCCCCAAAAATGACATCATTTAGGGTAGAGTAAAACCTGTCAAAACTCCTAGGGTTTCCTCTAAAATGGTGTTGGCAAACTAATTTGATGAGGCCATGATGGCGAAGGCTTCCTTTACCCTCCTGATATCTCTTTGCCATGTTCTTTAATTCTTGATACAGATACAGGGGAAGATTTACCCTAACTTCTGGTTGTTGCCCACCATGTTTGAGATGGTTCAAAATTCGTAAATGATGCCCTGATAATAGCACATACTGCCCTTCACAGGTTAGGAATTTAATTACCTAGGTGGCTACTTCATCCCAAGGTTCTTGTAGGCTGGCCCTTTTTAACCCTTTGCATGTGTTGTTATGGGTTAAGTACTCTGGTTTTCTATCATTTTCTTCTACAAACTGATTAACTACATTTGCCAATGTGTTCTTGCCAGATCTAGAAATTGAAATCCCTTCTAATGGCAGCTCTGTAATCTGACTTAAAATTTTAGGGCTTACCTCAATAGACATGTCGTTAACATGTGCTCGGTTGTTTCTGAATGTATGGGCGAACATGCCAGCCAAATCTTTAGAAGACCCATTGAATTTATCCATAAATGGCATAAACCCTCCGTCTTCAAAAATCTGCACAACTATCGGATTTTCTCGAAGGTAAGTGGTATCTACAGGCTCTGTTCTGATCTTTCACCCCATTTTTTTCTGTTTAAAAATCGTACACTACGGCTGCTGTTCTACTATCTGGATCTCTGGCTGTTTTTTGTTGCAAATTTGTAGAGTTTTAGTTTGAAACCTTCGTTGCCCTATTTCTCGTCTGCTTCTTCGGAATGAACCATAACCTGTGCACTGTACTTCACAACACGTCTTTGAAAAGAAAGGTGGCACACATTTCTACTTTTGCACTATACACCTGTTCGTTGATAATTGCATGGATGTCCTTGTCGTCAGATCCACCTCATTAGTTTTGTAGATTCTCACGTGCATGTTAATTGGCATTAAAAACTGGTGGCATATGGTTGGTCACGTTCTCCGTATTTCCAATGAGTGCAAAAACAAACCATGTGCTGACTGACACGTGTTCCTTCCTCGCATGCAACTAAAAATTTTGATTTTGTCGTACCTTGTCTTCTTGGATGCCACGTGGAAATGCTCTTTTCGAAGATTATAACTAATTGCGTAGACAAAATTTCATTCCAAAGATTATGACCTCATTCCGAAGATTATGACTTCATTCCGAAGACAGGTCTTCATTCCGAAGACAAATCTTCTTTGCAAAATTTTCATTCCGAAGATTAATCCTCATTTCAAAGATCAATCTGTATTGTGAAGGTAAATCGTCATTCCAAAGACAGACCCTCATTCTGAAGATAGATCTTCATTTCGAAGACAGATCTTCATTCCGAAGATGATGCAGCAAGTCGTCATTCCGAAGACCAAGTTTCATTCTGAAGACAAATTGTCATTCCGAAGACCAAGTTTCATTCTGAAGACAAATTGTCATTTCGAAGACAAAGTTTCTTTCTGAAGACAAAGTGCAACATTCATTTTGTTGTCATTTCGAAGACAATTTCAATCCGAAGATAATATAGCAGGCACTATTTTTGGCATTCTTGTTTCGAAGATTAGGCAGAAATCAATATTTTCATTTTCAAAACATGTCTTAAGTATGCCAACTCTTATGAATACCTTTTATGCTAATGGTTAATTGTCACATACTATATACCAATCATTTTACAATGAAGAAATGTAAGAAATATATACCTGATAAAAACAGTTAATGCCAGTTTTGAAGAATGACTGCCTTTGTTGATATTCTGCTGAGATTTTCTGCAACATTTCAAAACAAGTGCACTTGGTGAATTTGTACAATGATGGTTCAGAAATTTCTCAAGGTTATGCATGCTAGAAAACTGGTTTTCATGCACACCAACTTAGTAGTGCCTTAAGAAAAGGTTTTCACTGCTGAGTTATTCATTTTTCTCTCTTCCTTTTTTCTTGATTTTTCCTCCTTTTTTTTTTTTTTTTTTTTTTACCTCTCCTTTTCTCTCTTTTTTTTTTTTTCTTGATCCTGACTATGCCCATGAAGGAATTTCATGATTTCCCCTGAAACCATGCCCGTGAAGGAATTCATACTCAGAATTTATTCATCTTTTTGTTTTTTGTTTTTTGATTTTTTTGTATTTTTTGTTTTTTTCTTGAAATCCACTGATCATGTTGATTGTTTTGAAGTGGAAGAGGGAATCTCTTCCACCTGTTGTGTATCCAAACTATCAAGTTGCTACAAGAATTCTTCTTTAGTCAGAGGTGTATGGTATACCCTGAGGCGATGTCCATTCACTACCAACTTTCTTTGTGACCCATCAATAGGGGATAAACGAGCTGCTCCATTGTTAAATACCTCCTCAATCCAGTAAGGTCCCAACCATCTAGTTCTCAGTTTTCTAGGGAAGTCTTCATATTGAGAATCAAACAGTAAAGCCCAATATCCTTGTTGAAGTTTCCTCTGCTTGAATGTGATTTGTCATGCCACGACTTCCTCTGCTCCTGAATTACCTCGGTTTGGTGCAGAGCATCCAACCTAAGTTCATCCAATGCATTCAGTTGCAGAATTCTATCTATCTGTGCCTGCAACAATTCAATTCCAATTTCTAGTGCTATGCGCAATGTTAGTAGCTCAAATTCAATAGGTAAGAGAGGCTTTTTACCAAAGACTAGTTCATAAGGTGTGAATCCGGTAGTGGACTTCCAAGTAGTATTGTAGGCCCAAAGCTGCTTAGGTAATTTATCTAGCCAATTTCTCCTATGAAAAGCTACTATTTTTGTCAAGATGCATTCTAGTTCCCTGTTTGTTACTTCAACCTAGCCATTTGCTTGTGGGTGGTAAGGTGATGATTTCCTATGTTTGATTTCATACAATTCTGTAAATGCTTTTATGACTTTGGATGCAAATTGGGGTCCTTGGTCTGTGGTGATAGACCGTGGAGCTCCAAATCTCTAAAAAATCTGAGTATACAAGAAATCAGTGACCTTCTCTTCATGAGCATGTTTAAAAGCACGCACCTCTACCCACTTTGTCGGGTAATCGGTGCATACTAGAATATGCACCTTTCCTTGAGAAGGTGGATCAATAGGTCCTACAAAATCAAGCCCCCACCTCTCAAATGGTTCTAAAACCATTTGAGGCTGCGATGGCATCTCATTTGTATGAGTGGGTTTCCCCATTATTTGGCATGCATCACAATGCTTGATGTACTTTTTCACATCCTTGTGAAGAGATGGCCAATAATATCCTGTCCCTAAGATTTTCCTAAGTGTGCTTTTTATAGAATAGTGTCCACCTGAGGGTTCATCATGACAAGCTCTAAGGATATCATACACTTCATCCTTTCGGATGCACCTACGTAACACATGGTCAAGACTGCACTTAAAAAGCATACCCTTAATCCATTCAAAAGAAGAACTCTATTTGATCAATTGTTTTTTCTGTTTTGAAGTGAAATATGGAGGAACTTTCCCTGTGACCAAATAATTGGCTATATCTGCAAACCAAGGTGATTGAACTGATATAGCAAATAGTTTTTCATCAGGAAAAGTGTCATCAACTAATTCCACTTCATCTATGTTCTGCAACCTGGACAAGAAATCTGCCACAACATTAGCTTTTCCTGGTTTGTTGATTATAGTGATATCAAATTCTTGCAGCAACAGCAACCAACGAATAATTCTTGCACTTACCATAGGTTTATTCATCAAATACTTAATGGTTGTATGATCTGTGTGAATAAATATTTGATAACCTATGATATAATGCCTGAATTTGTTGATGGCATAAATTACTGCTAGGAATTCCTTCTCAGTTGTTGTATAATTTTTCTCGGCTCTTGTCAAGTTCTTGCTAATGTTGTATATGGTATAATGTTCACCATTATCAATTTGTCCTAATGTTGCTCCAATTGCTGTATTGGAGGCATCAGTTTGTATGTGAAATGGTAATGTCCAATTAGGTCCTCTGAGCATAGGTGGAGTTATCAATTTCTCTTTCAGAGCTTCAAATGCTTCTCGACACTTTGCAGTCCAGGGAGAATTCAGAATCTTTAGTCAATAGGGCAAACATAGGGTTGGCTATTGTACTAAAGTTGGGAATAAACCTACGGTAAAAACCAATGTGTCCTAGGAAGCTTCTGACATTAGTCTGAGTTTTAGGAGGAAGGAGATTCTTGATAATTTCAACCTTCTTTGGATCAACTTGGATCCCTTCAGGAGAGATGTGATGACCAAGAACTATCCCTTCCTTCATCATCATGAAGCATTTATCTATATTTAAGGATAAGTGGTATGTTTCACAGCGAGTTAAGACTTTATCAAGATTTTCCAATGTAAAATCAAAAGTTTGTCCACATACTATGAAATCATCCATGTAAATTTCAACGCTTTTGGTGGTCAGATCAGCAAAAATTGCTAGGACTGCTCGCTAAAAAGTTGTTGGGGCATTACACAAACCAAAAGGTAAAACCCTATAGGCAAATGTTCCCCATGGACATGTAAAAGTTGTTTTTTCTTGATCTTCAGGTGCAATCTGAATTTGATTATATCCACTAAATCCATCAAGAAAACAAAAGTATCTTTTTCGAGCAAGAGTATCTAACACTTGATCTATGAAAGGTAATGGAAAATGGTCTTTGTATGTCACCTTATTCAATTCTCTATAGTCTACACATACTCTCATTTTTCCATTTTTCTTAGGAACTATTACCAATGGAGAGACCCATTGGCTATCAGAAATTGGGTAAATGAATCCTACTTCTAGGAGTTTTTCAATTTCTTCTTTCACAATATCTCTTAAGGCGAGGATTCAATCTTATTTGAGGTTGTCTGATTGGCTTGACTTCTTCAGTATAGATTCTATGGGTACATATATCAGGATGAACTCCTAACATATCTTTGTAGTTCCAAGCAAAAGCATGAACATGCTTCTACAAGACAACTATCAGTTTTTCTTCCTCTTCCCTAGTAAGCTGGTTGTAGATGTTCAAAAATTTGCCTGGCTGGACTTCTATTTGTTTTGTATTTAGAAGGACTGAATTCACTCCTTCATACTTGGTAATTAAGGGATTAAGAGGACATTGTTGAGATGGGAGAAAAGAAGCAGTTTTTGTTTTATTACTACTTGAGGGAAGCATATCTTGTATGGAACAGTGAGAAGGAAAAATCAGATGATGGTGCCATCCATGTGGTAGTGAAACAGAGTTTCCCTGTGATAGCACAAGATGGTTCATCTTCAGATTTTTGATTCTCCTCATTACTTATCAATTGTTGGATATTTGTTGCTTCCCCTTCTAAACCTTGTTCATGCAGAACATTCATCAGGATTGTTTCATTTTCCAAGTTTTATGTGTCACTGAGGTCTTCTGTGTGTTCTCTTACTACTAAGGTAGCTAGTGTAGAAATGACCTCTTCTGGTTCTTCCTCCGAGTCGAGAAAACCATAACTGACCTAAAAATTTGCTAGATGGTTTTGCGGGGAGGATATAAAGAAATATGTTTCAGATCAATACCATTTGAAATAGTCATATTTCTAGATCTGCAGTCTATGAAGGCTACTGCAGTTGCAAGCCAAGGTCTTCCCAAAATAATGGGATATCCATGTGCTAAATTTCTTGGCTGTAAAACCAAAAAATCTGTAGGGAATTCCCAAGAAGAAACTTCTATAGGGACATCTTCAATGATTCCTTCAGGTTTTGCAACTGACCTATCAGCCATTTCTAAAATTGTAAATGTGGGGCTGAGATGTTTGAGCTGTAATTGTTCCATTGTATCCTTGGTCATGACATTTATTGCAGCTCCTAGATCCACTAAAACATTTGATATTGGTACTGAACCTATGGTGACTGTGATAACTGGGCTTCCTGGATCACTATACTTTGGAGGTAGTAGTTTTCCAGATAAGAGATCAGCTATTTTTCCTTCAACCTACACAGTCTTGGGAAATGCTTTCTTCTTTCTTCCTGCTCTTTTAATGCACAAATTTTGGACAGTACTGTTAATCTCTGGTATTTCCTTAATGGCTTGCAATAAGGGCAATGAAATAGTCAACTTTTTGAGTTATTTGACCAATTCTTACTCAGAATTTTTTGGTATTGCATTAAGTCTTTCAGGATATGGAATTATCCTTGGTAATTGTTCTGCTTGTGTCTCTTTCTCTATTGTTGGTTCCAATTTTTTTGTTTCTATTGTTGGTTGGATTCTCTCTGGTTCTGATGATTCTTGCTCTTCATTTTCTTTGATTTCAATTGAAACTAGTTCAGGTACAACTTTTCTTGAACGAAGTTGGATGTCACTACAATCAAGAACATTAATTTCAACATTTTCTTTAGCTTCAGCCACATAGACAGGAGGTGTCTGTCTCATTGTTTGGATTAGTGACTGGCTTGAGCTGGCAATTGAGGTTGTTTCACTTGCTGTGTTTGCTATTGTTTTTCTTAAAAATTTTGATTAGGTGCAGGCAACAAATGTTGATTTTGACCTTGATTCCTTTGCTGCCTTGGATAGGACTGGTATTGCTGATTCCATTGTGGTTGGTTTTGCATCCAATGTGGATTAGTCTAATTTTGATTCCAAGATGGGTTGTTTTGATTCCATGAGGGGTTGTTTTGATTCTAATTCTAGTCTAGGTTACTCCAATTTGATCGTGGTCATTCTTGGGAATTTTTCCATTGAGGATAATTCCAAGGATGTTGGGGTGGTTCTGATTGTCCCCAAGGCATAGTACCAGGATTATGCCCCCAATTTGTAGGAAAACGAGGGGGATTTTGATATTGAGAGAAATTTCCCCCTTGTTTTGGTCCAATATAGTTGAGTTCCTCAGTCTGGTTTTCTAACATAGTTTTGAGTTGTGGTAGCAGGTGGCATTGATCAGTTGAATGCCTTTTTGAATAGATACTACAAATGGCTGAGATAGATGTTTTATTCAAAGGAAATTCCTACAAAGCATGTTTGTTTCTACATCTTGGGCAATAAATTGCCAAAGGTTCTGTGTTTTTTGCTTTTGTAGACATTTCCCCCAAAGTAGTGTTTAGATGCACTAGGATATCAGTTTTGAAATTTGCAAGTTCCTCTATCAGGTCCTTTACATCAGTGCCATTTGTGCGGCTTTTTCTTCTTCTCTGCTTAGTGCGAGAATAATTCCTACAGATATCCATAATTTCCTCATTACTGAGAGTGGTTACATCCCCTTTTCCCATCAAATCTAGAACTTCTCTAGATTCATCTTGCAATCCTCTCAAAAATATGGTTTTACATAATTTTGGTTCTACAAGTCCACATCTCCTTTGAACAAAGGAGAACCTATCAAGATAATATTCCAAAGTCTCATCATCTTCCTGCTTGATTCTGAATAACTCATCTTTTCTATTCCTTACACGGCAATATTCTTGATATTTATCTAAAAAGACAGTCTCCATTTGATCCCAGGTTCTTATGGAATTTGGCTCTAAGCTCATGAACCAACGCAATGCTGAATCCTTGAGAGTTGAGGGAAAAACCTTAAGTTTCTGATTATCATTTATATAATCATAGGTCTGACACACTACCTTGAATTCAAACAAAAACTGGTCAGGATCTTCAGATACAACACCTCGAAAGGTTGGAAGTACTGAAGGTAAAATGGTCTCCATGGGAGAGTTTTGTGTTGGATTCAGACGAATAGGATATTCAAATGTTCTGGATGGTTGGAGTATATCCTGATCATCTCCTTCATTATGAACATAGCCATGTTGGCCATCTATATTGCCTCCTTCTGCCATAGTTTCCTATTTTTTGGGAGAAGTTAAAGCTTCCCAAATTGTTCTCTCAAGAGGTCCAAGCCTCTCTATTGATGATGAGTCTGATGAATTGTCTTTCTTAGGATATTCTGATGATGATAAAATTGGTGATTTTTCTATCTCGGAATGTTCTAATGATGGTGAGGCTGGTGATTTTTCTATCAATATTTCAAGTAATTCAAACACAGGTGATTCACCCCTTAGGTGTGAAGATCTCCTTAATGGGACAAGCCAGGGATCCTTTGGGGTAGTTCTACATTTTTCATCCCTAGACTTATTCATTCATGTCTACTCCTAAATGACATAAATTAAGTCAATAGTTGTTATCTTCCTCAGTTGTTATATTCAGATTTTAACCTGAATGTTCACAGTTTAGTCTGATTACAGCTATTGGACTATTTGTTTTCTTTTGACAACACTATTCCCTAGCAACGATGCCAAAATGATGCATAGTCATTATACCATCATTAATTCTCAATGAATCTATCAATCCAGGGCAGTGTACAAGGCTATCTACAAAAGAAGAAGTGAAACAGCTATAACTTAGGTCAATCTAGAGCAACAGGTCTTATTGGTGGAAACGATTGTGTGGGGGGTTTTGGAACATTCCTATCTCTAAATTGCATGAATTAAATCTTAATTTAAGTTGCAGAATTGGAAACTAATCATTAACTACAGAAATGAAGTCCTAATTACAATTGCAGAATAAGACCTAATTAGATTGCAGAAATAACAGTTGCAGAATTGAAAGTTTGATCTTAATTGTAGAAAGGAAACCTAATTACTTTTGCAGTAATGAAAGTCTAGATCTAATGTGGAAATAAAAACTGTCAAAGTTCTGCAACAGAAGGTTGTCAATCTTCTATTCAGGTTTTAACAACAAAACATAAAATGCAGGAAATTGCTAAAAAATAGTAAATTCTAGAAATAACAGTCTGAAATAAAGTGGAAGCTTTGCTAAAAGTAATATTGCAACTAAAACATTAAGCACAAGGTTAATTTAAGCATAAATAAACTAAGACTGCAAATATTGTCAACTGTTT
Organism: Wollemia nobilis; assembly: GCA_028583015.1. Taxonomy (NCBI): domain Eukaryota; kingdom Viridiplantae; phylum Streptophyta; class Pinopsida; order Araucariales; family Araucariaceae; genus Wollemia; species Wollemia nobilis. The sequence goes on along the minus strand of JAQPPZ010017077.1, from coordinate 2,913,495 downwards.
ACAAGTAATTGAAATAACAAGTTCTACAACTCATTCTGCTATAGCAAAATCAAAATAAAAACCTGCTTTGTTAGTCCTCCTCCTAGGTCTGGAAGTGGCCAGCCTCTTTTTCTAGAAGAAGGTGTAAGTCTCTCTCTCTTTCTAAATCTTAATCACACTCATTTACAAGAAATATGAAATAGAACTGGTGCACTTTATTGATTAGAAGACATGATTACAATAATTCTACTGAAAAACTGTTATAGGAATGTAACAGTCAATTTCTACCTATACTCTGTATTTTTTGCTAGCTTCCTTACTCTTTTTTCACTATTTTCTACTTCCTTTTCTACCTACTAGGCTCAACCTGAATGGAAGAAATATTTATAGCTATCCTATGATCTGATTACAAACAAAGAATATCTCAAAAGATCTAATCCTACAATGCTGTAACAAATTCTGGTTTTATCCTAGAAGAGGACTAAAACTTGATCTTTCCCTTAATGATGGCTTTGGTCGGCAATGACGACAAAGACAGATGGAAGATCTTTCCCTTTACCTTTTCCAACCTTTATTTCCCTTTTTTCGGCTTCAAAAATTGGTCAACAGGTCAAAAACACATTATGTTCTTCATTTTGAAGATAAGTGGCTTCATTCCGAAGACAATGCAATTCTCATTTTGAAGATCACTCATTCTGAAGATTCTGCATGCTTCATTCCGAAGATCCGCTCATTCCGAAGATGCTGTGTTCTTTCATTCCGAAGATATCTGTTCATTCCGAAGATACTTCGGAATGAACAAATGTATGTTTTTCTCATGATTCCTTTTGCATCTCTCAGGTGGGTTATCTCCTAAGATCAAATTCCAATGGTCTTCATCCCTTTCCTCATGTGAATTCCATGCCTTGCTATTTATGGACAGCTGGCTGGAATTTACATGGGAAAGACCAATTTTTGCTGCACAACAACAGTTTGCTTGCACTGTTGCCAGATTTAGGTGAAGTAAATGCTTGACAAATCAAAACATAATTAGTGAAATGTTGCTATTATTCCAAGCATATCCCATTGTAGCAAATCATAGCAAAAAGAACACAAAACTATGTAAAAAGCTGTAAAATCAGCATATAATATTTCAAATACATTAATCATGCAAAATGGTTAATATACATCATATTGAATCAACTTAACTAACATATCAGATAAAACATAAGAGTTTATAGGCATTTTTAGTGTTCAAAACATGTTATGATTGAGGCATTTCCAGGCCTCATCGGGTATATGATTTTTATGATGACAATATTTTTTTAGTACTGCATAATTTATGAATAATTATATAAATATTTGAGTTAGTATGCGCGTACCTTATTTGGTGTTTCATGCATCATGAAGAGTGTTGATTCACTGATTTGTGACATGGGGGAGGGGTATTTCATTTATGCAGATTACGCTAGACTTTGGTGCTGAGTTGTTTGATGGTTGGTGTTGAAGGTAGACTCCCGATTTGCTCAAAAAACTATCTGTCCATCATCTTTGGAACGTGTGCGCTGATCTCGCCCCATAATTCTTTGAGATTTTTTTTTTATTGGGGCAGATTTCCATCACATGGGAGATGGTGGTAATCTTATGTCGCTCATTCATGTGGTGATTTCATTCCGATCGAGGCGTCCATGAGAATTTACTACTGGTTATATGTGAAAGGCGCTCTTTTGTACCTTCCTAATGTGGAAGGTGCTTATGTGGTGCCTTCCCGATGTGGAAGGTGCTTATATGGTGCCTTCCCGACGTTGTCGGTGCTCTTTGAATGGATGTGCCTTTCGATGGTGGAAGGCATCTCTGATTGGATGTGCCTTTCGATGGTGGAAGGTGCCCTTTTAATGATGGTGCCTTTCTACTGCGAAAGGTGCTTCTGAAAGGGTACACCTTCCTGATGTGGAAGGTGCTGCTAAATACCTGTGCCTTCCTAGGGTGGAAGGCATCATTGTATACCTGCGCCTTCCTGGCGTGGAAGGCACCTCAACCTATATGTACCTTCCTGATGTGGAAGGCACCTCGAGCTTTTTTTTTTTTTGTGGCGCCTTCCCGATGTGGAAAGCACCTACTTTTTTTTTTGTGCGCCTTTATAAGGAAGGCGTCTTCTTCTGGTGGGGTGCCTTCTTCTTGTGGGGCACCTTCTTCATAAGGAAAGTGCCTTATTATGGCGAGGCACCTTCTTCATATGGAATGTGCCTTATTCTGGTGAGGTGCCTTCTTCTGTGCCTTCTCGATGTGGAAGATGCTTTATTCTTGGCAATCATGTTGCGATTGACTGGGAAATGGTGATCAAGCCTTCTCGGTCTCGCTTTACGCTACCTCAGCTTCTACCTACGAGTGCCAGTGTCAAAATGCTGAGCCAAATTAGGCTTGGTTTCCTAGATACCTATTCCTCACGCTATCAAGTCCTCCACCTACAAAAATCAAATGAAAAGAAAGAAAAATAAAGGTAGTTAGACGTATTTCATGCCTGTTAGGCTCTGGATTAGGATGCCTATAGCTTGCATGTGGACGTCGTCTCTGCAAAACACATCGTAAGAAAAAAACTAAATTAACTGATTTTGGTGAGCACCTCCATGCCCATCGTTTCACTTGTTAGGAGTTTGGTACAGATCTAACAAGATGGGGTCTCCCCCACATCTATTCTGGATTCCACTTGTAAGGTTTCGAATGTGTTATAGGGGCACAATCGGTGGCCATTGATCGTTAACACAATGTTGATGTCATCAATTATTCTAACGTGCACTACCCCATTCTTGATGAGCTCTACCACCTCATACGGTCCCATCCATCTTTGCATTAATTTATATTTTCTTTCCTAGAATCGAGAATCATACAACATCACCCATTCTTCTTCTTGGAAATGCTTTAGTTTATTGTGGCGATCATGCCACCGCTTTCTTTGATTTTTTATGATTTTTGTTCTCTACAAAGCAACCATTCAGATTTCATCCAGCTGATCTAGCTGTCGAATCCTTTCTTTTTGAGCATCATCCAAGCTCAAGTTCAATTTTGAAGTCATCCTCAATGTCTTGATTTCAAATTCAATGGGCATCATTGCACTCTTTCCATAGACCAGTTGGAAGGGTGTGAAGCCTATGGTGGATTTCCACATGGTATTATATGCCCAGAATGCCTCTGACAACCGTGTAGCCCAATATTTTTTGTGTTTTTACATGGTATTCATCAGGATGTTCTCTATTTCTCTGTTCATCACTTCCACTTGCCCATTTGCCTACGGATGGTAGGGTGTAGTTTTATTGTGTCGAACTCTGTATTGCTCCATCAGCTCCTTGATCAACATGGAGGTAAATTGAGGCCCTTGGTCTGTTTTTATCTCTCTAGGGACCCCAAATCATGTAAAAATATGGGCAAATAAGAAATCGGTGACTGTTCTTTCTTTTGAATCTCTCAATGCTTGAACTTCAACCCATTTGGTGATGTAATTTGTACAGACCAAAATAAACCTCCTCCCTATTAAAGGTGGATTAATTGGTCCCACAAAGTCCATGCCCCAATTATCGAAGGGTTCCAGGTGTACCTGAGGCTTGAGGGGCATTTCTCATCCAATTCATCTTCACATTCCTTAGATGTTTAAGTTATTTCCAAAAGTGGGCTATCTCTCGAATTCAAATTGGTAAAGCTATCATAATCCAAATTTGTAACCCATGATTCAATTTTATCACAATTTGGAATGTGTGGATCCTCTTGGTCATCACTTTCAAGAACATCATCCAAAGTTTTTGGCGAGAAAAAGTGGTGAAATTTGATTGTCTTCAACTTCATTTGTTGATTTTCTTTCAAATTCATTTTCAGCCACTTGTGATGACTTAAGAGCTTCTATAATGGGATCGATTTTTGAATTTCGTGTCATATAGTTGCTCCAATCCTTTGCAAGTAAATCTGACCAAATCATATCCACATAAGTTTGGTCATCCAAATCCTCATTTTTGGGTAATGATTCTAGATATTTCTTTTCCAAAACAATATGGTGATCATTTGATTCCAACTTCTTATTACCCATCCATAGAATTTCTTCTCCAAAATCTTCATGCTCTTCAATACATTTCGAATAGGTATTTACTTCAACGTAAGTCACCTCAAGATCTCTTGTATCACTTGAAGAAGCATAATATGAAACATCATTAAGATCGGCATTATGAATTTTCTTCCTAGGATGATTTGGATGCATACATTGACGTGCTTGTTTTTGTGGTGGAACTTGCCTACATACCTTCTTAACCACTTTTTTTTGCTCTTTTACTTTTGATACGAACTCTTTGGGTTGAGTGGTAGAAGTAGTGGGATTAGTTGGATTGATATCCAAGAACAAAGCTTGAACATTTTTTGCAATGGTTCCATGAGTGACCACATGATTCTCTAATTGAGGCATAGTTGGATGGATGGAAGTACTTGTATAAGCACATGTGGAGGCATAAGTTGGTATGGTAGGATAAAGTTGATTGTAGAGAAAAACATTTGATATCAAATTTTGTTGTGCCCACTCTTGATTTACCATCGAGGCTTGATTGCAAGCCCCTAGTTGTCCTACCATAGTTGATTGCTTCATTCCATAACCTTGTGGCCTCAATTATTGATCTATAATCATAGCTTCTATGTAGGTCGATGCAAGATCAGTAACCAAGGGATTCATCCTAACAAATATGGCAAAAAATGGATCCAATGCTCGAAAGTATATTTGAAGAGCACCACTTTCCTAAATAGTATAGGGAGAAATTAATCTCGCATAAAGCTTTCAAAACCTCATGTTGAAAATTCTCACTGGCTCATTAGGTTCTCTTTTGCAAGAAGTAAATTGTTGATATATCATGAGAGGATCAATGAGCAACCTAAATTGATTGATAAAATCATCTTTCAATTGAGTCCAATATGTAATAGAACCAGTGGGTAAATTGATGTACCAATCATATGCCACCTCATCTAGGGTTCCAGGAAACATTCTACATGCCACATCCTCATGTTCGACATTCCATCTAACTAGGATATCCACATAGGCTTGAATATGTTCCTCGGCTAATGTTGGACCATTGTGTTTAAATTTGGGCAAACATTTTTCTACGTTCTTGGGTAAAGCATGAGAATATCCACTAATGTTCAAAGTATTAACATGTATCCCATACCATGTTCCTGTAGTTGTAGCCATTAATGAAACTCAAAGAATAACTTCAAAACCAATTTGTTAGTCATGAATAAAAGAAGGAACCATGACAAAGCAATATTCTAAAAATGTAAATTAGTTTTTGATTCACCAGATCACATATGCGCAAGTAAAGAGCATACTCCTAGTGTTGTAGGCTTTCTGATTCACAAGATTGCATTACATGCAAGTGAAGAGCATAATATCGACAACAAATACATTTTAGACAAAATAATTCCTTACAAATAAGCATGAAATGACTAGCAAATATCAAACATGTAACGTATGAATAATCATGTTAGCATCAACCAAGAGATGTATCCATTAAAATCAAATGAAAGTAATTGCATGGAGACAACCTTGTTAGTCAAGACCAATTTTTTTTTCAAAATCAAATCAAAACACATTATTCCTATATGAACAATCAAAAGCGTTAGAACAATGCATAGCAATTCATGTCCTCCTTTTAACACTACAAGGTTGTATTGTTAAAAGAGGGCTAAAGATAATAATCAATAGAGCATGAAATATTCAACATTTAAATCTCTATAGCATTTAAATCACACTGAAATAAACCAATTTGGCCCTCCTTCTAGCTCCAAAATGTTGAGTGGTATTTTCACCCAATTGTGAAAGTACACTCTCCCTTAGGATTTGGGTTTCAAATCCCCTCTTGCAAAGAAGTTAGACAAAACAACTTCTCCAAGGTCTCCACTATATTAGCATTTGCATATGTGTATTAGTAATCTCAAATAAAGATATTCAATTTAAATGCTTGGAACACCTTAGTGATTGCAACTGTAAACAAGGGGCAATGTTGGTTTATTTTACCATGAAACTTTAGTGATTGCTCATTGAACCAAAATAAAGCAAATGTGAGTTGGCCCTCATATGACCACGATGTAGTGCCTTAATTCCTTTTATCTTGAGGGTTTTAAAATAGATTTTATCTTGCATTAAATCCTCAATGATGAATAGGGTCTTCAAATGTAGCTTCAAAATATCACTTTAATTATCCTTCTTAAATGAAATCAGATTTTCATCAAGACAAATAATTTAGTGCTTTGATTGCTCCCAAAATGGTAATTTGCAAAGTGCCATAAAACACGACTCCTTCGTTGAAATTGGAATTTTCATGAAGGGAATGTCATCATAGGCTCATGAATGAAGCATGAAACTAAAAAAATGAAATTCGGCCCAAAAATGGAAATTTTCTATTTTCGGAATTTTCAAAATCTGTAATAAAACAACAACTTCGATGAATTTTTAAAAATACTAAACAACTCCAAAAATGAAATTTCAAAGTGCGTATTGGAAGTATGAAATATAACCTACGCAATGGTGAAATTGTTTTTGTATTTTGAAATTTTTTTAATGTTTATTTTAATGCCTGAAAATTTAAAAAAAAAATTAAAATTTCTGGAAAAATAAAATGCAGAAAAATGAAAATGAAATGCAGAAAATAAAACACATGATACATTCAGTTTGATGCTATCTTATTCCGGCAAAACCAAAGATGTGAGGTTTTCATGCATGCAACCTAACCTATTGGACTTGCAAAACAAGCATAATCCAGATAAGCTAAGTGTTGGCCCTTAGGGTTTAAATGAGGTTTTCAGATTTAAGCATTCACATGAAGAAATCAAGAAACTTGCATAAACTCCATTTATAAGCCTAAAATTTGAAAAGGGAAAAAAATAGACGTTTAATATTGCATGCAGAAAATGACTCCTCCTTTCTTGTCCATAAGATGCAACTTTCTGAAAAACTATCTGCATTAAAAATATGTCCTTGTACTTGGCAGAAATCTGGTTCTCCAAAACCAGAAAAAGTGGAAGAAAAACAATCCAAAGCAGGTTCAGAATGGCCTCTTGCCCTCAGCTCTGCAACTTTGTTTTAGAAGTTTCCAACCCCTTATCCATATTTCGATGGTGTATTTGAACTCCACTCTGAAACTCTTCGTTGCCTATCCTTCCGTTTCATTTCCAATGGGAGGTTATTCGTTTCTTTTTCCAAGAAACTGTTTTGTTTTCCAACGCAGCTTTGCATGCAACCCTTCGTTATCTTATTTCCAACGTTTCCATAGCACATCCTTCCGTAATGCATTTGACCAAACAAATATAATAAAAATGGGCATACCGTATCCTTTGATAAGGCATCCACTTCATTACGTTTTATTATTTTTATTCTTTGAATAACTTCCTTTATCTTTTAATGAATCGTGCATGGAAGTCTTGGCCCTTATAGTCAGTCAAAATGCCCCATGGCCTTCGTAGTCACCGTGGATTACAAAATTAATAATAATCATCGTACGCTATCCCTTGCATCTCCGTTCACTTCGGCGCCCGTGCACGTCCATTTCACTTCTCGCCAATGCGCGTCCGTCTATTGCCATGTGGACTGCACTCTAAACCTGCCTTATCATCGTTATATGAAACCGTTGTACCATTTGTCATTCACAGTTGTCATGTCACCAATCGCTGCCAATCTATGTTGTCTCACGAGTTTTTTCTTTTGGCTATCGAGAGTAATTTTAGATGTTTTCAATGTCATCTGACTTGTTGGACTATCCACTACTCAGTCCACGTCCACTACATCAACAGTGTAACCCCCGGGATGTAGCTGCTGCCAGGTTGTCACACGCCATTGCCGCCGGTTATTTCAAACCTTATGAAACCATATTTTAAATCCTCTGTAATACCATGGAATTTCATAAACTGCCACTGTCACACAAAACTACTCGCGGTTATAACCGACATCCCGGATAGACTACTACTGCATTGTGAAATCCTGGTACAAATAGCCTGGTAATCATCGCCATAAACGTCATATGGTCCGAGCAATCCACCATTGGCACTGTCAGCAAAATGGGTGGGTCTGTTACTGCCGTTGCTACTGCGTCTTCGAGGGAATGGCCTCCTCCGCGCATTTGTCCACACAGCATCTCGAAATTCAATAAAATTTGCTCGCATTTTCCTTGTTTTAAGGATACCAACGCTATTATCCAGGTGTTGTACGTGTGTTGAGAGGAGAGGGCAATTCTCCAAGGGAGGTACAGGTCCGAATTTCCACCCTACCAAAAAAAGTTGAATTAGGTACCCAAAATCCAATTGATAATGTTTGTGCGGACAGGACTGGGTATTTAATCTGTACAAGTTTCAAATTTGTGCCCAAAGAGTATCTTGAAATCCCTTCTTTACTTTAACTCTGGTGTTCGATCGAATTCGTCCATATGCTGCGTGCTCGCCATCCTCAAAAATCGAGCTCTGGTGGTCTGTTAGCCACATTGACATATGTTGTAGACTGTTTCTCCAACTGACCACATGAACTCTTAACAACCCATCTTGGGCTATCCAATATCTTTGGCGGTCTATGTCAAGTGCTTACGTCTACGGGTCCACCTTGCTCTTGCCATTCAGGGTATGCTGGTTCAAATGCTTTATGGTGTCATGGTTTGTTATACTACCACAAAATATCTGCCGCTGCCTTGGACACATCTATTCACCATGTTGTGATGTCTATCACCATTGATGGTGATTGTCCTCTCCGTGTCCTCGCTCAGGATCATCCACAAACGCGTCCACGTCGTCAAAACCCTGCGACTTATCCCATATACCACATCTGGCCAGGTCTATGCCATATCAGCACTATCCGAGTCCCTACTGCCACGTCAACGCAATGTACCCTGCTTTTCCACTGTGGTATCTATACTCGCACTGATTTTCTCTATCGATGTTCTCTGGCTTCATACCGCATGCGCGACGAGCCTCACTTTCGATTCCTCCCAGCGTATCCTTAGCTATGGTCGTTCTGCGCAATAGCCTGTTTTATAACCTGCATCCACATGTGAAACAAAATTTACATTAGCTCTCTTCAAATTGAAATATTAAGACTTTTCCTACTTAAAAAAAATCTACACGGCTTTAGACCTCGCGAGGGTAAGATAAAGACTTTGCATTTTCTTTTATTATTTTATTTATTTATTTATTTTATTTTATTTTTCATTTTATTTGTTTTTTATTTCATTAACATATCTATGTGTATGTATAATGTACCCATAGATGTATTAATATTCAATTTATTATTATTATTGTTTAATATCAAATATATATATATATATATATATATATATATATATATATATATATATTTTTTTTTTTTTTTTTTTTTTTTTGCAATATACACATACACATATAACTTTTTTAGTTATTTTATATTTTATAATTTTTATTATAAATATATATAAAAATATATTTATATTTATATTTACATTTTCTTTCTTCTTTTTTATGTTTTTTTTAGATTTGGTTATTGTGAGAAATCTCCATGATCGATATATATAGGTCGGAGTAGACTTTTCCCACTCATGACCCCCCTTATAGTTGACTACTATACTTATCAATAGAGAATTTAACACAAAACCACCACACATGATTCTTTTTTTTGTTTTTCGGTATAACAAATGAAAGAAAATCCAAAAAGTAACCACGAAAACACTAACAATAAAACTGACGAAACACTTACCAAAACAACCATGACAAAAAAAATTGTGAACCACAATATGACAACAAAAGTCATCGACAAGAAATTGACAAAAGTAATCGACAAGAAATTGATGACAAAAGTTATCGACAAGAAAATTGACAACAAAAGTTATCGACAAGAAAATGGCAAAAAAATGCAAACTCAAAACTGAGTGAAGCGTTAGACACTCACAACAAAACCAAAAGCACCCAAACACAACAAGGAACCTTGGAACTAAATTGCAAATATCGAGGATGGGATATATCGAACATATCACTCCAAGGATCCCAAAATGCTCAAACACAAAATTTAAAAGGTAGGTCCTATTGAGTGCAAAATGATACACACTATCCCCTGGAACGCACATGAACTCACAAGACATTCACAAGATAATCAAAATCTTGAAACATGAAAATCAAGAGGTGGGTCCCCAATTTTTGGGGTACATTGTGGAGCGGCCACAACACGTACGCAGCCACATACTTGAACAGAGTGGGCCAAAAGTACCCAGCCTAAAGGATTTTGTAGGCAGTTTGTTTCCCTACAAAGTTTCCTCCGCATGGTTCGTCGTGACATGCTTTGAGTACTTATGAGAACTGTTCTGCTATGCATCTCCTTATAATCTGGTCACATCCTATTTTGAATAGGAGGCCATCAATCCATAGAAATGATACACTTTTCTCTATGATCGCCTGCTTTTCTCAAAAAGAGAGTAGGTGAGGTTCTTTTAATGGCCTAGTAATTGGCTATATCTGCATACCATGATATTTTCTCACTAATGGTGAACAAATGTTCATCCAAAAACTGGTCTTCCACTGCTGTAAGGTCTTTCGATATCAATTTGGATAGAAAATTTGCTACGACATTGTCTTTTCCTGGTTTTTCGGCTATTGTGATGTCTAATTCCTACAGTAACAAGAACCACATGATAATTCTTCCACCAATGGCCGGTTTGCTCATCAAGTATCTGATGGTCGCATGGTCCGTGTGGACAAATACCTTATACCTGGTGATATAATGGTAGAATTTGTTTATGGCGTGCACAACTACAAGGAACTCCTTCTCCGTCACCATGTAGTTGAGCTCGTATCCTACCAAGTTTTTTCTGACATAGTAGATGGCGTAAAATTCTTCGTCGTCCTTCTATCCGAAGACTGCTCCAATTGCATTGTTGGATGCATCACAGTAGATATGGAATGATATGGACCAATTTGGTCCTTTTAAAACTAGTGTGGATATCAATTTCTCTTTAAGCAACTGAAATGCTTCTTCACAGTCTTCTGTCCAATTGAACTCCACATCTTTAGATAATAGAGTGTGCAGTGGTTTTGCAATTTTGCTGAATTCGACGATAAATAACTGATATTACTTGGTTGATCCAAGAAAACTCCTCACCTCTCTCTATGTTCTGGGGCTGGGTAGGTCTCTGATGACATCAAATTTTCTTTTATCAACCTGTATTCCTTCTGCGGAGAGGTGGTGTCCCAGTACGATGATTTCTTGCATCATCATAAAGCATTTCTCGTTGCTTAAGGATAAATTGTTTTCCTTGCTTCTTTTGAGTACTCTTTCCAAGTTCATCATTGCTTTGTCAAAGGTTTATCCATATATGATGAAGTTATCCATATATACTTCGACCGCGTATCCCATCATGTCTAAAAATATGCTAAGCACCGCCCTTTGAAAGGTGGCAGGTGCGTTGCATAATCCGAAAGGTAATACCCGATAGGAAAACGTTCCCCATGGGCAGGTGAACGTTGTCTTATCCTGATCTTCTTCTCCTATCTGGATCTAGTTGTATCCACTGAATCCATCTAGGAAGGAGAAATACTTCCTCTTGGAGAGTGTATCCAAGACTTGATCAATGAACGGGAGCGGGAAGTGGTCCTTCTTGGTCACTTTGTTTAACGCTCTATAGTCCACATAGATTTTCCACTTCTTGTTCTTTTTAGGGACTACCACTAACAGTGATACCTACTCGCTGTCAGAAATCAGATAGATAAATCTGAAAGTCAAGAGTTTATGCAGTTATTCCTTGACAATGTCTTTCATTTTTGGATTCATTCTTCTTTGTGGTTGCCTACTTAGAGTCTCTTGATCATTGAGGTATATACGATGGGTACAGATCTCTAGGCTGATACCCTTCATATCTTAGTAATCCCATGCAAATACCTGTTGGTGTCTAACTAGAAGCTCTTCTACTTTCATCAATTGTGTGGGAGTCAACCCACTACTGACATTTAACGTTCTTCTGGCCCGATGTGTATCTGCTGAATGTGGTGATCTTGGGCACCAGCCAAATATGATCTAGGTATGGATATGGAGGACTCCCCATGGAGGAACTCCATAATAGCACCATCTTCATCTTCTTCTACAAACTCATCCAATGTCATCACCGACTGGATCATGGATAGCTCAAGATTTTCATGCTCGATCAACATGGGTTCTGCTAATGAGTCGATGAATTGCACTGGGGTGAAATAGTCAACCTTTTAACATTTCATCCATCAAAGATGGTCATCAGCCCATCTCGGCAACTGATGTAAGCATCAGCTATTGCCAGCCATGGCCTTCCCAAAATGAGCAGGTAACCACCCAGCCTAGTTTTAGATTGCAAGACTAAAAATTTGGTTTGGTATTCCCATGCACTGACTGTCACTATTACATCTTCCAACATTCCTTTCGGTGCCACGATTGATCGATCGGCCAGCTGCAGCATTGTCGTAGTGGGTTTTAGGTTCGTGAGTTATAGCCTCTGCATGGTCTCCTAAGGTATTACGTTGATGGCTGCTTTGAGATTGACCAACGTATTGGACAGGGAATGTCCCTCAATTTTTATAGTCAACATCGGGCTTCCCGAGTCTGCATATTTAGGATGGCACATTTTTACCATCATTAAATCTGCTAGTTTACCCATGATATTAATAGTCTGGGTTGCTATTCATCCTAACTTCCTTAGACACATCTCTCTTATCACCTTGGTATATATCGAAACATCTCGGATGGCTTGAAATAATGGAATTATCACGATGAGGTTCTTCAAGCTAGACAAAATATTGAACTCTATCTACGTTACTTTCCTCTGTTCTTGCAATCGATTGGGAAATGGAGCCTATGATCTCTCAGACGTTTCTTCTATCACCTCTTCTACAAGAGGTGTTTCTCCTACCTCTTCCTCCTCATCTACTAGTGGAGGTGTTCCTACTCCTAGCTGTCTACCAGACCTAAGCTAAATATGGTACATCAAATACATATCACCCTCCATGTTGTATGCTGGTTGGTTCACCCTCTTATTAGGATTTATCGTCAGTTGTACGGGTAGCTATGTAGGTCTTACTGCTGGAAACACCAATAAATTTTGTTGGGGTGAGCTAGTGCTACATTATGTGGAGTCTGATTCCACATGGTGTGGCCTCTCCATTGTTCCCCAGGATATGGATATGGCATCCATGGCTGCTAGTTTAGGAATGCTACTAGGGGTACGTTGGACCAGGGTGATGGCCCCCACCACCCCATGTTAGGTGGTTGAGGCGGGCCTTGGGGCATGTATGGTCCTCCCCCATATGATGACATTCCGGTTGGCATATTCCCCACAAGGGGTTGTGGCCAACTCTTTTGATTGCCTATGAAATAGGCATCCACACTTTCAGCATCCTCCTGGTTACTGGGAAGTTGTGGGCACAATCAATTTTTATAGTTCAGCCTGCAAACTATGCATACTCTGACTTTGTTCTTTGGGAATGCATTCTTTGCATGATTCCCTCTATATTTTAGACATAAGTAACCAATGCTACTTCATTTTTTTGCTTCTTTTTCTTTAACAGTAGTGTATCCATATACAATGCTAGAGATGAGAGCATTTCGCTCTTTAAATATTCCAACATGTTACCTATTTCTATCTTTGTGACTGAAGTAGTCGCTTTCATGGTTCTAGAAGTGGTCTTGCATCTCCTTATTGAGTAGTTCTAGCATAGTTTTTGGATGTCTTCCATAGCGTGCTGGTAGACATCACCTCCAAAAATCATGTTAAGAGCCTCTAGTGATTCATTGGTAAGTCCTCTCAAAAATATGCTTTTGAGGGACTTATCAGATAGTTTCGTGTGAGGAGATCATTGAATATTGAAGTTGAATCTCTCCCAGTATTCCTCGAGAGACTCATCTTATTTCTACGTCATGCTCAGGACCTCTTCTCTGGAGTCTCTTGCTCTCTCGAAATCTTGGTATTGCTCTAAAAAGAGCTTCTTCATTTGATCCCAAGTGGCAATGTGTTTGTCTCCCATACCGATGAACCATCGCAGAGCTGCATCATCCAATGTGGAAGGAAAGAGTTTCAGCTTCTGCATATCAAATTTGTAGTCCACAGACCTGCATAAGACATCAAACTTAAATAAAAATAGGTTAGGGTCCTCAGTTGGGTATCCTCTGAAGTTCAGAAGGTGAGCAGGGGATATATTTTTCATTTTAGTATCTCCTACTCCTTCATCAATCGAGAAACTAAATCCAGATGAGACTTTTTTATCAGCCATTTTTTTAGGGAATGCGGTCTCTAATGCAGTATTTATGGCCATACAATCATTTAAGACTTTTTGAGTCAAGGCTAATGTTGTCTGGTGTTATCGTTCGATCTTCTATAGCTTTCCACAACAGGGCTTCCTCTAAGGGTGTCCTATTAAACAGGGGATTTATGATGATTTGTTCTTCCCCAAGTTGATGGGATGAGGAGGAACTTTGCACAAAGTGTAGATCCTCACTCCATTGGATTGCTGGTGGTGGGTCAGGCGAGTCTAATTAAAATTTAGAATGTTCGGCTGACTCAAGTTCTGGTGGAAACTGACCATCAGGTCCTCTTCTTCTCGAAGAACTCATACAAGGTTAGATGGAAGGTTTCTAGGTATTGTAAATAATCTAGTTGAGACGTTTCCTCAACAACGGTGCCAAAATGTTGTAGGCCAAACAAGGTTAACTTCTTTCCTACTTTTGTCACATGCCCGTGCATTTAATTTATCAACCCAGGGAGCTTCATAAACTTACGAAGGGTCTTGAACAAGATTTCTTACAATACCACTTGAGATGATTTTGCTAGTTATACTATTGGGGGGTGTTTCAATGGTCATCAATCATTCATACACTTCTCAATAATTTACATAAAAATAATTAAATCTACAAAAAGGAAATATTCACGCATTCCTGGAAATAAACCTATTGCAATACTAGAAATAACAATGCGATAAACAATCTTATAAAAGCAATAAACTAATCTAGAAAACATAAGAAAAATATGGGAAGAAATACTGGCTTGGAGTGGGCCCAGGCTCTAGCAGCTTCCTCCCAGCTGAACACGCACTTAGAAACTCTTAGAACTATATTATAATTATCAAAGTATTACAATGCTTCTTCTATATATCTCTCTACAATTACTATCAAAAAATTCTATATATCCTCAGAGAGGTCTGTGTGTGTTTATATAGCACACCCGTAGATCTTCTATTACAAAGAAGTTATAACAGTCGATTCATTCCAGACTAAACTAAGATAGTTTGGTAAATGTGATCGACGTCTGCTAAAATTGACATTCATTTCTAATGGTGGCGTGTTCACTGATTGGTTTGTGCTTCACCTGGCATTGGTAGGACATTCTCATACGTCGATGTGATCCCCAAATTAACTCTACATGATGTAGAGTTGGAACTGCACCAGTCTCTGTTGTCCACGTCATGCTTGTCTGGTCAACGGGTGAAGAACAAGGGCGCCTTCCCTATGAGGAAGGTGCCTAAGTATGTCGGGCACCTTATTTATGTGGAAGGTGCCTTACTGCCATTGGCACCTTTTTGGAAGAGGAAGGTGTTTATCTTCTGTTGGCACCTTCTTGTGAGAGGAAGGTGCTTGCCTTCTAGTGGCACCTTCCTGTTGGCACCTTCCTTATGATAGGAAGGCGCTTTCCTTCTAGTGGTGCCTTCCTGTAGGTGCCTTCCTTATGAGAGGAAGGTGCTTGCCTTTCCTTGGCACCTTCCTGGAAGAGGAAGGTGCCTACTTACGCTTGGCACCTTCCTGGAAGAGGAAGGCACCTACTTACTCTTTGTGCCTTCTTGGAAGAGGAAGGTGCCTACCTTCTCTGTGTTGATTCCGAAAGAAACAAAGTGCCAGGTCCATGAAAAGACCTCGAATGATCCAAATCTGACTAAATCAACTACAATTCCATAAAACACACTAAAAATATATGAATTAGATAACACACATAATTTCATCAAATAATTATATAATCTTTCATAAACATATGCAATCCTTATTATATAGTTGCATAATAATCAAGAAAATGTATACAAAATATGAGCATTTCTGATGCTCATCAGTAATCATCAATTTTGTGCATTTTCATACATGCCCCACAAAATTATTAAAGGATTTAGACTCCTAGGGCTATAGATTGATTGTGTAGGCAGCAAATCCACCTCCCAGAGAAAGAAGAAGTGATTTGCTAAAGTTTTGACTATTTTGGAGATGATTTGCTCTAGTTTTGTGAAACCGTATAGTAGGGAGAAAATCATACATAAGACCATACAACTGAAGTGGCAAACCATACAGAGCAGTGGCAAATCATACAGGGCACACCAAAATGCAATGAGATGCAAAGGAAATGTAATTTCGGGATGAAATATCGCATGGATTTGCTAATCTAAGGTGTAAACTTAGGAAAAGGCAAAAATAATGTATTCAGTTGTAATTGGGTAGTTGTGAATAATGGATTGTCTCAGGAACCACTTTGGAATGGCTTGGGCAACGTTATATAAGGCCCCATTTTCGAATTTATGAGTCTGGCTACTAGTTTACTGGTTCATAGTTGTTAGGATAGAGAGTTAGCCATATTTCTGAGTTATTGCTATAGTATGGATAGATTTTCCACATTGTACTGAGTTGATCACCATTAATAATAAAGAATAGACATTGTGGATGACAATGTACGATCCTGTGTGTATGGTTGATGCATTGTGGATGATTATTGTGTGATTGAGTTTCTTCCTTATTGTCATATGTTAGTTTTAGGCTTCATTGCAGGTTGTGAGCAGATTGCTACTGGTGGGAATCATGGAGAATGATCTAGGAGCATGAGGATGTTTTCAAGGATGTATTGAAGTAGACTGTACAATTTTTGGGCGTAATTGCTTGAACGGAATCACTTATAATCCCGGATTGGATGCTTTGCTTGTGTGTGGAATCATCTTGTTTGGACTATTAAAACCTTACAAAACCTTCCAGAGAGAGATTGGAGTAGAAGAGCATTGCAAATACTATCTTGTTGTACCTTTGGATCGTACATATCGTACATCGTACAAATCGTACATAGAATCCTTACCCGATTTGGTAAAACAGGTGATTGATAGAAACTTACCCGATTTGGCAGTTTTGGTAATCGGCTTGAACGATTACAAAACTGTGTATGACAGCCTCCAAAACAACATCCGTCAGTTTTTTTGAGTGCAATATCATACCATATTGGCCACTGTATGATCTCAGATCATACAGTGTATGTGTGGAAGGTCGTACAAGAGATTGACAGTCCGTACGAGGGTAGTTCGGGTACTTGGAAGATTGTTCGATTTGGTACTTAAGATCAAGCTCATCCTAGGGATTATTCTGACCATCAGAAGATACCTCCCCACCAGGAATACTCCACTACTATGTTACATTTGGCACCGTTGCCTTATCGAATTTGGCATTTTTGTTAAAACGGGTCAAATTTGATGAAACAATTGGAGGTGATTTCTTATGACAAACACCAGTACACGAAGCCATGGGAGAAGAGAACCACGAGAGAACATTCCAGTAAGAAGGAGCATAAGGATTGCTCAAAGAGGAAACACGAGTAACTCAGATCAGAGTACGCATGAACCAGAGATAGAGCAAGTTTGGACATCCAAAGAAGGAGACTTTGAGACGTTGTTGATTGAGACAAAAGACGAGGAGGAAAACCCACCGATCGTAGAGGAGACGGGTGACAAAGAGAAAGTGCACGATGATGGAGAGTGGATGGTAAGGCCTAAGGAAGTGGCAATGGGGTTGTGAGAGGGTGCAGAGGATGGGAGTCAATCACCAAGGCAACAGGACGTGGGGACTCAGGAAGATAGACCAAGACAATCTCCATCACATCAGCGAAGAAGGTCGCAGAGTGAGGACGCACGAGAATTTGGTCATCGAGTGACGGGACAGAATAAGATACCTCAAATTGATTCTTCTGATGACAATGGAAGTAAGACACCTCCGAGGAGGAATTCGGTCGAGATTCCATGGGAGACCTCGAGTGAGAGTGACGACTCTCCCAAGATGGCTAATAGAGCAACCAAGCAAATATGTCCACCATTTTTAGGTGAGGGTAAGGAAGACCCCACATGGCACGTAGGAACTTGCATAACCATTTGGAGAGAAAATGGTGTAGATAGACCAGAGGATTGGGTAGTCCTCTTTCCTACCACTTTGAGAGGATTGGCAATAGATTGGTACCTAAAAAGAGAAAACAATGTTGATTTTCAGACTTGGAACCAGATAAAGGAGAAATTCATTGAGGAATTTTGACCTTTGAAAGATGATGGAGACATAGTCACCGAGCTTTGCATGACAAAATAGAAAGTATATGAGGATATAAAATCCTACAACCATCGACTAAAGTAGTTAGTCGATAAGATGCAGATGCCATTAGCAGACGTGTTGATAAAATGATGGTTTGTAGATGGGTTACTACCAAAATATAAGAAAAATATGAAGGGAGTACCATCTGACACATATGAGGAAGCTTTGAAACATGCAAAGACCTTTGAAAGTGAGTCAAAATATACGTATACGGGAATCTTATCTCATCCCAAGTCAAAATATTTGGATAGTGAGGAAGAGGACACTATCCAGAGAATGGTAGCTTCGTTCTGCAAGGAGTTTGATAAAATGGTTAAGGAGCAAAAGATCAAACCAGAGAGGAATGAACTATGGTGCACAGAATGCAAGAGTGAGGGACATACAAATATGAAGTGCCCAAAGAATGATTACTACCATATTTGTAATGTGATGGGGCACGATGTAGTGCTCTGTCCCTATAATGCAAGAACCCATCCACAGGTACTATCAATTTAGGAGCAGGAACAAAAACCTCAGGCCCAAGGGAGTGGCCAATAGGCAATGAGTGGTGGCTATAGAAATAGCAGAAGGGGTGGCAGACAGAATCAAGGTAATCGATAGGGAGGACAAAGTCATTTATAGTATGATTCGAAAGGAAGACCGATCATACAGTGTCGCAATTGCCAAGAGTGGGGGCATTTTGTGAAGAATTGTCCTACACCTCAGATGCAAGGAGCACCACAGGAAAGCACTACACATATGTGTAGATGGTGTGGTCCAGGGAACCACAAGGAGGAGAATTTTCCAAAGCAGGCGAGTTTGAGTAACCCATAGAATGTGAGCTATTTGGACATTGAGGTTCCTCAAGTTAAAGAGGAAACTCAGGAAGTATTAGCCATGATGCGGAATCAGGCTAAAAAGGACAAGTATCCAGAGCCAAGCAAAGGAGAAGCAACTGCTGGCAAGTTGCAAAGAAAATACTATGAGAAGAAACTGAGAAAGCTAAGCAAGGAGAATCGAGCACTCGAAAGGAAGTACGAAGACCATCAGAATAGGAGACAGTTGTGCAGCATCTGGTCACACAGGTGTTAGATACCACAGTAGAACTTAAGGTATCTGACTTATTCGAAGCTATCCCAGAATTGTCGAAAGCAATTGTGGAAGAGATACAACCACAGAAGGTGATGGAAGTAGAAAGCCAGCCAATTGTAGGAGAAGAATGAAAGGACCAATTTATGGATCCTACCATATTGATGATTGATGTGGGAAAGAAGCCTGCATTAATGCATATGGAGATTTTGGGACACAAATTGACACAAGTGATTGTGGACGGAGGTTCCAGTGTTAATGTGTTACCCAAAAGGACTTGGCTAGAATTAGGTGCACCATCACTATGGGCACCGAGCTTCCGACTATATGGGGCTGACCAGAATGATATTAACATTAAGGGAGTTTTGACTGCACAACAAGTAATGATAGCTGAGCAAGAATTCATCTTGGATTTTGTTGTGATTTCGATGCAAAAACCTGCATACGATGCTCTCTTAGGGAGAGGATGGCTACGAGTGGCCAAGGTTAATCACAATTGGGGAAAGAATCAGATCACCTTCAAAAAGGGACAACATAAATACATGATCAATTTAGCTAATCAAAGGGTGAGTGAGGATGTAGCTACAATGGATGAATCAAAAAACTCATCAGGGGATGAAGAACATGAACCTGATGGAGAAGGAATGTTGTACATAGAAGAATGTAGCGAGGATGAAGCTCGATCTGATAGCGGACTTCTTCATTGGAAAATGGAGGATTATGAAGTATTTCAGCCCAATTGCTTATGCATTGAATCAGAGGAGATTAAAGAGCAGCAAGACAAACCAGAAGCTAGTAAAGAGACTAAGAAGGAAACAGAAGAGAAATGGACATTTCCAAAAAGCTTTGCGGAGTATACAGTAGGAGATGCAGATATTGATACAAGACCGACACATCCTGAGAATGTAATGAAAGCTACGAGTGAGCCAGAGAATATCAAGTATGAAGGACCTAAGATAGTGGATATCAACTTGGGAATGGAGAAAGAACCGAGGATGGTCCACTGTGGCGATGATTGGAATCCTGTATTGAAGGCAACAACTTTCAAGATATTCTTGGAGTACAAGGATGTCTTTGCATGGACATATAAGGATTTGAAAGGAATTCCACCTGAGTTATGTGTCCATAAGATTACACTAATGCCTGGCACTCAACCAGTAAGAAGGAGGCCATATAGAATGAATCCAAAGTATGCGGCATTGGTGAATGCGGAGATAGAAAAGATGTTGGAAGCAGGAATTATATTCAGGGTGATGAACAGTGAATGGGTTTCATCGATAGTAATCACTTTGAAGAAGGAAGTCGATAAGATAAGAATATGCGTAGACTTCAGGAGTTTAAATGTAGTAACCATTAAGGACCCTTTTCCTATTCCATTTACGGATTCTATCTTGGAAGAAGTTGCAAGGCATGAGATCTATTCATTTTTGGATGGATTTTTAGGATACAATCAGATCAGCATCGTTGAGGAGGATAAGCTGAAAACCACATTTGTTGTGGAGAATGGAATTTATGCATACAATCGAATGCCATTTGGGCTCTATAATGCCCCAACCACATTTCAGCGCATCATACTATATATATTCGACCAATTGGTGATGGGGAATTTCAAAGCATTTTTGGATGATTGGTCTATTTATGGGAAGATCAAGGAGCATCTTCCAGCTCTTAGTGAATGCATGAGCAGGTGCAAAAATGCACAGATATCATTAAATCCAGCAAAGTGTTTTTTGATGGTACCATTTGGGAAATTGTTAGGGCACATTGTGTGCAGTGAGGGATTGAAGACGGATCCAGATAAAATTTGGGTAATATTACATATGGAAGAGCCTTTTGATGTGAGTTCACTCAAAACCTTCCTGGGATCAATAGGATATTACCGAAGGTTTATCCGAAATTATGCACATGTGGCCTATCCATTAGATTCTTTGATGAAAAATAATACTCCTTTCAGATGGACAGAGGAGCACCAGGGAGCTTTTGAGGAGTTAAAAGCTAAGTTGGTAAGCAACCCGATCTTGGTGTTTTCGAGTTGGGATAAGGAATTCCATGTCCATGTTGATGCTTCAAACTTTGCAATTGGATGTGCATTGGCACAAGAAGGACAATTTAAGTTGGATCAACCGATTTTCTTTGCTAGTCGCCTTTTTTCAAGGCTAGAAAGGAATTATAGTACAATAGAAAGGGAAGCTTTGGGGATGGTATATGCAGTTCAAAATTTTAGGCATTACCTATTGGCAAACCCCTTTGCATTTTATGTTGATCATCAAGCATTGTTGTACTTAATAAATAAGCCAATAATACAAGGACGAGTTAGTAGGTGGCTCGTCATGCTCCAAGAATTCGTATTCTGAGTTGTGGTGAGACCTGGCAAGAAGCATGTGATTGCAGACTAGTTGTCTCGAATACGATCAGGAGAGCCAGCAGGAACAAGGGTTCCTAATGAATTCCCAGATGCATAGTTATTTTCCATCAATGTTGTGCCATCATGGTACAAGTTGGTTGGCCAGTATCTATCCACAGGGGAGTTGCCACAGGAGATGACGACAACCAAGAAGAAGAAAGTAATTATGAAGTCAACACCTTTCTAGATAATAGCAAGATTGCTATACAAGATAGGAAGTGATGGTATCTTGAGGAGATGTGTAATGGAGGAAGAAGTTAAGATGGTATTGAAAGAAGCCCATGCTGGTTTAGCAGGGGGACACATGGGACCAGATGCGACTGCAAGGAAAATATTGCTAGCAGGTCTATGGTGGCCCACATTGTATAATGATGCAAAAGAACACGTGAAAGCTTGCGATACTTGCCAGAGAGTAGGTAAACCTATGAGGAGGGATTTTATGCCCTTACACCCATCGCAACCACAAGAGTTGTTTGAACATTGGGGCTTGGACTTCGTAGGACCATTCAAGACATCTCGAAGACAGAAATGCAGATATATCATAGTGGCAACGGAATACCTCACAAAATGGGTAGAAGCAAGAGCATTACCTGATAACTCTGCTAAGAGTACAACATGATTTTTGTATGAGCAGGTAATCACAAGATTTGGTATTCCACTATGAATAACGAGTGATCATGGAGGACACTTCGTTAATGAGATTATCAAGATGCTGACGATAGAGTTTAAGATTTTACATTCATTGTCTAGTCCATACTACCCGAGAGCGAACGGGCAGGCAGAGGCAACTAATAAAGTCTTAGTATCGACTCTGTATAAAACCTATGGGATAGAAGGAGAAGACTAGGAGGAAAGGTTACCATCCATTTTGTGGGCATATAGAACAACTTTTAAACCAACAATGGAACATACCCCTTTCCAATTGATGTATGGTCAGGAAGCGGTGGTGCCAGTCGAGTTCTTGATACCAAGTTTGAGAGTTGTGGTAGAGCATCGCTTGGGAGATCAGGAAAGTTTGGAGGAACGACTGATGATGCTGATAAAGCTAGATGAAAGAAGAGTCATGGCACAGTGGGCAATCGAGGTAGCCCAGAAGAGACGAAAGGTGTGGCATGACAAGCATTTGAGAAAGTTAGAACTTAGTCCTGGAGACTTGGTTCTCAAGTTTAATGGTAAGAGGGAGATCAAGCTTGGGAAGCTAAAGATGCTATGGCTTGGCCCTTACAAGGTGATTGAAGCATTGGATAATGGAGTGGTCAGGTTACAGAACCTGAATGGGATAGAGGTACCCAACACTATAAATGGCTCGAAGTTAAAGCCTTATAAAGTACAGTGTTCATTCATTGCTTTGGAAGAAGTGGAACGAAGAAGATGAGCAGACGCTCAGAATGAGGCTCCTCATGAGCCAGGTCCCTCATAGGAAGAGCCAGATTTGGGACTCGCCAAACTTTTTACTGAGATGGAGGAGGCACAACCAATCATCGAACAATAGGAGTTGGCACTTGGACCAGGCGAAAGAAGATGAGTGCGAGTACATATCAGATGGGTAGACGGGACCATAAGAGAGGGAGAAGAGTGGATCCCTCCAGCAAGAGAATATTATCAGGAGAGAGCACTATTACCAAGAGCTTCGGATAGGAGGTACCCACAGATAGAACGTAGGGAACTACCTCGACAACCGGAAGGATGAAGAAGGGTAAGACTGATAGTGCGTAATGAAGATAGAGTGGACACGTTTGAGATGGAAATGCCAGAGGATGCTAGGGAGGACAGGCTAGAAGAAGAACTAGCAAGACTTTCCCCATTAGCTCAAGTAGGGCTATTGCAGTAGAGGATGAGAATGCAAACTCAACAATTGCAGGAAGAATATCAAATGCTACGGGGTCACAATGCGAGACTAAGAGCGCAAGTAATCCATGAATTGGATGACACCATACAAAGACTGGATGAACAAAGAGTCATTAGATTACAAGAGATTGGAAGTGAGCATGAGGAGGCTGAGGATTTAACTCCAAGAAATGGTAGAGGAAATGAAGGTGCAAGTACAAGTTCACCCCCTTCACTAAGCAGACAACCTACAGTAAACGAGGAGGTAGGAGTACTATGGCGAGATATAGAGGAAACCACCACATCACCTGAAGTGCATCACAATGTAGTAGATAGGGTAGATTCTAGTGATGGAGGAATGTCATGGTTGGTATGAGAGCCTAGTACAGATGAAGAGGAACCAGAGAATCCTCATAATCCATAGAGGGATCGAAGTATTCCAATCAGAACATTGAGACCGAGACAAGTTGAGGGAGTTCGAGAAGATAGATTCGAGAATCGTACACAAGCATATGCAATAGCTCACCAACAGCTATGAAGACAAAGGAGGGAAGTTCGATGACTAGAAAGAGTGATGTATTTGCCAATCGACTGGGTAGAATAGAGGGAAGAGAGTCAGACTAACTCTAGCTCTAAAATAGACTTCTCAGACGATTATAGAGCAGTATTGGCATCTTCATCCCCCCAATGATCCTTTGAGGAAAGAAGATGGAGGCATCATTTGGTATGAGCTGATAGGAGAGTCAGAACCTTATGCCAATTGTCACCAAATAGAAGTCCACTAGCTAACATCGAGTTAGTAGAGATTACTCCTGATGACCGTGGAGTAAGAGGAAGAATTGGACAAGGACCTATAAGAGGGAGAGGAAGAGGTAGACGACCAAAAAATGATGGGAATCTGAATGATGTTGTAATGGGAGGAGGTAGAGGATGAGGAATATTTTGACCCCCTACTCCTAGATGGCCAGGTGCTAGCCTGCTAGCTTGCTTGAACTGGGAAAGGAACCCATAGGATATACTTCGACTAAGAGGCATGTTACGAAATGTGGTAGGAAGGCGCACAGGGGGGCGACCACCCCTGAATCGACAAGGACCTCAATGGGAAGGAGGTAATTTGTGGTTACCCCGAGTAAGAGAATAATCATTAGTAGTACGAGGAGGTTTCATGCCTAGAAGGAGTGGTAGGGGGAGATACCCACGTGGCCAAAACTTTGCTGGCAGGGGAAGGGTACAATCCATAGATGGTGGAAACCTAGGCCAACAAAGGACCCGATCACCGAGTTTGGAGCCAAAAATGATCCAGGGAGATAGCCGAAGAAGTCACTCAAATGATAGTAGAGTGGTAAGGACACCACCCCCTCGGGATCAACTACCTGGATGGATGAGAAGAAGGCCTACCAGGAGGTGAGACTCCAATTTGCTGATGTACAATATAGAACTGTACACATTGTGGAAGGGCAAATGAATAGGCAACAACATCGTAGGCAGGGACCAGTCAAGCAGAGGTACAAGAGAATGCTGCTAACCGAAATGTGATGGTCGAACCTCGAGGCCAAGACTAGGATGGGGTCGTACAGGTGAATGTCACTGTACGATTACCCAAAAGGTAAGTATGATTAGAATAGGAATGAAAAAAAAATGATGATGAAAAAAATTATGTGCCTTGGTTGTGAAAATCCCTCGGGACGCAATTAAGAAGGGCGAGGTTGAAAACCGGAAACGACGACCTCTCCATAGAGAAAGCAAAAATTTTCTCTAAGTTATGAAATCGTACATAGCAAGGAAATCATACAAAAGAGAATCGTACAAAGCAATATTGACCTGCAAATCGTACAGGAGGTCGTACGGTATGATCTAGACCGTACAGTGTATGATTTGCCAACTAACTCATTAAATGCGACATGCAAAAAAAGCAGCGGTTGGAGGAAAATTAGGGGGAAAAAGACAAAATTTGAATTTTCGCTGAGTTGTCAGTCATCCAATAGCCCAACTAGGAAATTACATGCAAATTGGCGCCTTTGTGATTTAAATTTTAGGGTTTTTTCTAGGGTTTTGGAGGATTTCTTTAAATAGGAAGAGATTTTACCCATTTTTTTTCACCAAGTAAGAAAAGCACAAGAATTCGAATTTTTTCCAGGAGATTGAAGCGAAGAAGCATACGATTTAGAACTTGAACTGCATGGGCGAAGATTTTTCATGGATTTTTTGAAGATTGCAGACCCATCATAATTTGTACCAGGGCGTTCTTCTTCACTTTGAACAATTTTAACCCGAGAAGAGAGAAATTAGGGTTTCTCCAACAAAAAGGGGAGGAAATTCATGTTAATTGCAGCTAGAGACGTCAGAATACGTCAGCGTATGGATTATGAGCAGGGAAATTGCACATTAAAGCCAAGAAAGCTACGATTGGTGGTGGAAATTGGTGGATTGGCAAGGAAATAGGAGATTGAAACCCTAAATAGTTATGGCTCTAGAAAATATGGGCTGAGAAGCATGAGAAAAGGACCGTACAATCATACCAGAGCGCCAAGAATTCGTCAAGTTGAGAGAAATTGCGTCGGGAGAAAAGGAGTTAACGGTCTATTGTGAAAACTCAGGGAAAGGTAGATCGGGCCATTTTAGCAACTGGGTCGGTGTTGTAATTGTGGAAGGAGGCCGAAATCCTAATATTTTTTAGCATAAGGGTTTGTGCAGATGTATTGTATGATTTTGGGCTGCGTCGTATGATTTTTAGGGAAAAGAGCACAAGTTGGGTGCTTATTTTACCATTTTTGGTAGTTTTTCAGCATATCGTACGAAACCGTATGAAATCGTACCAGTTTTAAAGGGGAGGGCAGCCAACAGGAAGCAGTGTATGGAGTATTGGTGCCCTGTATGGTTTTGAAGTCATCATGGTATGATTTACCAAAAAAGTAACCATTGGAGGAGTGACAGAGATGAAAGGAAAAACTATCGAAGGGTGTACGATTTGGGAGGAAGCGAAGAAAAGCAAGATCATACATGGTACGTAGAATCATACATAGTACACTTTTACGGAGAGTTGTACGATTTTGGATACATTTTTTATTGCGGAGAAGCGAGTGGAGCAATCGGTGAGATGTTGAAGGAATGATATCAACAGAGGAGTTTGGACGCCGATTGAGGTGGATTGCAGCCAACAGGGTGGAGAGATCACCAGGGCCACTCCACGAGAGAGAGGCATCCTCACGATAGTACTTCGGGCATCAGTTTTAGTCCCATGATAGGCATGGTAATCATCCATGGAGAAGAGGAGGACAGAGGCCGTGGAGGAGACAAGGCCATTGGCGAGCGCATTTGAATAGAATGCCACCAAGGTACAGAGCGACAAGAATGGTGCACATCACTACCTCACGGAGGGAGTTGAGGAGTGAAGTACATGTACCACAATAGGAAGAACACCTGAGCAGTGGATAGGAAGAATGCCAGGTGGAATTGAAAAATATGGTATTTGTACAGCATGGGGCAGAAGCATGCAGGAAATGGTGGAACGATGAGAAGAATAAATCTCATCCATGGAAGAAATAGTTTGAGAATGCATAGGTGGTGGTCATTGCACAGATTCTGCCATTTCACAAGACATTTTTTGAGAACTATCTTCTCCAGATAGTTCAGGCTTATGATGCGTCAGCAAGGATGACCTACGTCAATGTAGGCAGGAGATCAGTGAAGGTTGAAGTGTCGACGGAGGCATTCAGGAAAACTTTTGGGCTACCAACAGAGGGTATGGAGATAGTAAAGAAACTAGTAGACCCTATTGAAGCATACCGCCTGGTCACTACTTTGATGACTATCAAATCACTGATAGAGGCTAATATTTTTGGTGCAGGGATGCACGAAATAAAATAGAGCCACTTACGAGATGAACACTAGGCTTGCACAATGAACACAGTCATGGCTCGACTGTCAGGGGACATAAGGATGGCTGAGATGCCTATGTGGATGGCCCAGTACATAAAAGGTATTACCTAGGGGATTTCGTATGATTGGGGTACCTATCTGGAGCGAAGAATGCATGAAGCATTGATGAAGAGACCAAAGAACTTTGGGATGGCCTTTCAGGCTATTGGTTTGCTTCTCAATGCAGTGATGGAAGCAGGGATGACATTCCTAGGGTTGACGCAGCCTAGGGAGATTAGGCCAGATCAACCAACTATACTAAAATGGGTAAATACTGTACCCATAGCCAAGGTGACTCTAGAGAAACCATGGACATGGAGTGAGCGACACAAGAGTGAAGCTCAAGAAGATACTTCTTCGGAGAAGGATGTCGATGTACATCATCGAAGGAAATGCCCAAGATGGTTGGAGCCAGAATTGGAACAATCGGTACCTGCTAGAAGGTAGCAGGAGCAGCCTCTCGAGAAAGAAAGGGAGAGTAGTCCGATTCAGATCAGGATGAGAAGGCAGAGAGAGAGGATGGTAGGAAAACTAGCTCCCAAAGTACGAAGAATGGAAGAGTCAGATTCAGAAGCGACGGAGCTGGATGAAGTGTATTGGGCAGAGGCAAAGAAAATAGTACGCTCATCAAAAATTTTCTCTCAATATGAGAATATGGATGCCTCTAACTTCTTTAGAGGATTTGAGGTAGGGCACGATGGATTGGCCACTACCCAAGAGGAAGTAGTAGCAGAGCCAAAGAAGAAGATGCGATACAAATTTGTATCAGGAGGCTCTAGCAGACATGAAGTCTCGGAGAAGGAAGTGCCACAAGAAAGCGAAGCACTTGTTGCCCCGAAGGTCACAATGGAGGATGCACAGCAGTTGCAGGAGGAAAGACTGGCAGAAGAGCAACAAGTGGAGGGCAAGGAGGAAGGCCGAGACAATACGGAGGAGCCACAAGGAGGCTCATCTGGAGCAGAGAAGGCTCAAGGATAGGATGAGCAACGATCTCAGGAAGAGATCATAAACATTGTAGATAACGAGGGGGAGGAGGAACAAGAGAAACAGTCTCCACCTCGAGAAAATATTGATACCGAGAGAGCACTTAGAGAGCTTGGAGGAAGCTCTAGCCACCTTAGAGAAGAAGACGAACTAAGGACTCCTTCAGAGGAAGAACGATGGGGAATGCAATCCAGTTATCTCTTGGAGATACCATGGTTCGAAAGAATTATGATGGAAGAGGAGGCACGAGGTGTAGAGGATAAGGTGGAGCACTTCTTCAGTCAATTAGGCCATGTGATGAATAGTGCAAGAATGACATTTTGTATTGGCCATGTAGGAGAATTGGCATTGTGGGAACAACAAGTGTCTCTCGAGTTGGAGCGTATAATGGAATGGGTGATTAGTGTAGAGCGGATAAAGAAGATAGAAGAGATCCATGCACAACATCCATGGAGGTTACCCAAGGAAGAGGTAACAACGATGTTGGGAAGAGAAGACTTGCCATAAGGGATGGTCACAAACTATAGGAGGGACCCAAGGATTTACCTGGATAGAGTGAGTCATCCAACCTGCCCAACCAATATGGCAGATGTGGAGTATAGATGGGTTGCCACAGGTGTGTCCATTACCCTGCGAAAGTTGAACTTCCTGACTCATTGGATAGAGTGGCTGAGCATTGGGTTGACAGAAATCCATCGACTCAAGGAGGCGCAAGTAGAGGAGACTACAACCACTCAAAAGGAATTGGTCGCAATGGAGGAAGAACTACAAAAAAGTAGGGCAGCGGTAGAAGAAAATATAAGGAAGTTGGAGGAGGATCTATTGGGTTTTAGAACAGAGTCTGAAGCCAAGATTACAATGCTTGAGGAAGAGAAGTGACAGATCGCTCAAATGGTAGAAGATAGGATCAAGGAGTTGGAGGCACAACTCAAAGCAAAGGATGAGCAGATGTCAGCTCAGTTGGCCAAGAAAGATAAGAAAATAGCTATGCAGGCCAAGAAGATAGAGGAATTGATGATGGATGGCAAGAAGCTCAATGAGATGGTCTTGGACAAGCAGGCTCAAATAAGGACCAAGGAAGACCAGATACGAGCTCTCAAAGCTGACATCGAGCATCACTTGAAAATGATTGATGAGAAGAATGAAGAGCTTCAAGCGGCTGCTAGAGCAGAGGCTCATTGGAAAGATAAGTTGTCAAAGAGTGCCTCCGATCGAGAGAAATATATGATGGACTTCATGAAAGCCATCGAGGAAAAGGCTAACCTTCACGGAGCCAAAGCCATCGAGATGGGGAGCTACGCAGCCAAGCTAAAAAATGAGAGAGAAATGTACAAGACCCAAGTCAAGGACTTGGAGGCTGAGGTAGCTCAACTGGAAACATTACAGAAGAAGTGGAAAGAGTCATCGAGGACATGCTGACTCAAATAAAGGGGAGGGCAGATGTAGGCAGCAAATCCACCTCCCAGAGAAAGAAGAAGTGATTTGCTAAAGTTTTGACTATTTTGGAGATGATTTGCTCCAGTTTTGTGAAACCATATAGTAGGGAGAAAATCATACATAAGACCATACAACTGAAGTGGCAAACCGTACAGAGCAGTGGCAAATCATACAGGGCACATCGAAATGCAATGAGATGCAAAGGAAATGTAATTTTGGGATGAAATGTCGCATGGATTTGCTAATCTAAGGTGTAAACTTAGGAAAAGGCCAAAATAATGTATTCAATTGTAATTGGGCAGTTGTGAATAATGGATTGTCTCAGGAACCACTTTGGAACGGCCTGGGCAACGTTATATAAGGCCCCATTTTCGAATTTATGAGTCTAGCTACTAGTTTACTGGTTCATAGTTGCTAGGATAGAGAGTTAGCCATATTTTTGAGTTATTGCTATAGTATGGATAGAGTTTCCACATTGTACTGAGTTGATCACCATTAATAATAAAGAACAGACATTGTGGATGATAGTGTATGATCCTGTGTGTATGGTTGATGCATTGTGGATGATTATTGTGTGATTGAGTTTCTTCCTTACTGTCATATGTTAGTTTTAGGCTTCATTGCAGGTTGTGAGTAGATTGCTACTGGTGGGAATCATGGAGAATGATCTAGGAGCATGAGGACATTGTCAAGGACGTATTGAAGTAGACTGTACAATTTTTGGGCGTAATTGCTTGAACAGAATCACTTATAATCCCGGATTGGATGCTTTGCTTGTGTGTGGAATCATCTTGTTTGGATTGTTAAAACCTTACAAAACCTTCCAGAGAGATATTGGAGCAGAAGAGCATTGCAAATACTATATTGTTGTACCTTTGGATCATACATATCGTACATCGTACAAATTGTACATAGAATCCTTACCCGATTTGGTAAAACAGGTGATTGATAAAAACTTACCCGATTTGGCAGTTTTGGTAATCGGCTTGAACGATTACAAAACTATGTATGACAGCCTCCAAAACAGCATCCTTCAGTTTTTCTGAGTGCAATATCATACCATATTGGCCATTGTATGATCTCAGATCGTACAATGTATGTGTGGAAGGTCGTACAAGAGATTGACAGTTCGTACGAGGGTAGTTCAGGTACTTGGAAGATTGTTCGATTTGGTACTTAAAGATCAAGCTCATCTGATGAGGCCTAGAAATGCCTCAATCATAGCATGTTTTGAACACTGAAACTTCCTAAAAACTCTTATGTTTAATCTGATATGCTAGTTAAGTTGATTCAATATGCTGTGTATTAACTATTTGCATGATCAATGTATTTGAAATACTATATTCTGATTTTTACAGCTTTTTGCATAGTTTTATGTTATTTTGTTATGACTTGCTAAAAGAGAAATATGCTTAGGTTGATAGCAGCATTTCACTAATTATGTTTTGATATGTCTCAAGAATTTATTTTACCTAATTTTAGCAAACATTGCAAGCAAACTATTACTGTGCAGCAAAAACTGGTTTTCCAATGTAAATTCTAGCCATCTGCCAATGAATGGCAAGGCATGGAATTCACACATGGAAAGAGATGAAGACCATTGAAATCTGATCTTGAGAGATAACCCACCTGAGAAATGTAGAGGAAATCATTTAAAGAGCACACATTTGTTCATTCCGAAGTCTCTTCGGAATGAATAGACATCTTCGAAATGAGAAAACACAGTCTCTTCGAAATGAGCGGATCTTCGGAATGAGAATTGCAGTCTCTTCGAAATGAGCCACTTATCTTCGGAATGAAAACAAAATGTGCTTTTTGACTTGTTGACCAATTTATGATGCTGGAAAAAGGGAAAGAAATATTGAAAAGGGTAAGGGAAAATATCTCCCATCTGACTTTGTCGTCCTTGCCGACCAAAGCCACCATTTATGGAAAGATCAAGTTTGATCCTCTTCTAGGATAAAACCAGGAAAATGTACAGCATAATAGGGATATATCTTTTCATTTTGTAAGTAGATCTTAGGACATCTATAAATATGGCTCCCATCCAGGTTGAGCTAGGGAGATGAAGAGAGAGGAGAATAGGAGAAAATAGGCAAGTAGTGTAATAGTAAGAAAAGTGACTATTACAGTCCTGTAATAGGTTTTTAGCAGCAATATTGTAATCATGTTTTGAATCAATAAAAGTGCACTATTTTTATTCATGTTGTTGTGAATGAGTGTGAGTAATATCTAGAGAAAGAAATACTCATACCTTCTTCTGGACAAGGAGGTTGGCCACTTCCAGACCTAGGAGGAGGACTAATAGCAGGTTTTTATTCTGATTTTGCTGGAGTAGAATGAGTTGTAGAACTTGTCATTTCATTTCCTTGTAAACAGCTAACAATATTTGTAATCTTAGCTTATTTTATGATTGGGATGATCTTGTGATTAATGGTTTGGTTGTAATCTCCACTTTCAGCAAGCTTTCAAAATATTGTAGATTATCATTTCCAAAATTTACTATTTTCTACAATTTGCTGCATTTTGTGTTTTGTTGTCAACCCTTGCACATAATATTGACAACCTTCTATTATAGAGCATTGACAGGGCTTAATTTCCATGCTATAATTAGGTTTCCATTGCTACAAAATTAAATAGATTTCCTTTCTGCAATTATAATCAGATTTCTAATTCTGCAACTGTTATTTCTACAACATAATTAGGTCTCATTCTGCAATTGTAATTAGGATTTCATTTCTGTAATTAATGATTAGTTTCCATTTTTGCAACTAGATTAAGGTTTAATTTATGCAATTTAGAGATAGAAATGTCCTAAATCCCCCACACAATCGGTTTCACCAATAAGACCTGTTGCTCCCAGATGACCTAAGTTATAGCCATGTTCACTCCTTCCGCAAATAGCCTTGTACACTACCCTGGATTGACAAATTCATTGAGAATTAATGATGTGCATAATGACAATGCATCATTTTGGTACCGTTGCTAGGGAATAGTGTTGTTGGAAGGTGACAACAGTCCAATAGTTGTTAATTAGACTGAGCTATGAAATTCAGGATAAAATTTGAATATAACAACTGGTTAAAGTAACAACTATTGACCTATAATTTATGTCATTCAAGAGTAAACATGAATGAGTAAGCCTAGGGATGAAAAAGGTAGAATTACCCAAAAGGATCCCTAGCTTGTTCCATTAAGAAGATCTTCATGCCTAAGGGGTGAATCACCTGTGTTTGAACTACCAGAAATATTGAAAGAAAAATCACCAGTATCATCATCATTAGAACATTCTAAGAAAGAAAAATCACTAGCTTCATCATAATTAGAACATCCTAAGAAAGAAAAATCATCAGACTCATCATCAACAGAGGATCTTGGACCTCTTGAGAGTGAAATTTGGATAGGTTTAACTGTTCCCAAGGAACAAGAAACTATGGCAGAGGGAGGCAATCTAGATAGGGATGGCCAACATGGCTATGTCCATAATGAAGGAGATGATCAGGATATGCCCCAACCTTCCGAAACATTTGAATATCCTATCCGTTTGAATCCAACACAAAACTCTCCCATGAAAACCATTTCACCTTCGGTACTTCCAACTTTTCGAGGTGTTGTATCTGAAGATCCCGATCGATTTTGTTTGAATTCAAAGTAGTGTGTCAAACCTATGACTATGTAAATGACAATCAAAAACTTAAGGTTTTTCCCTCAACACTCAAGGACTCAGCATTACGCTGGTTCATGAGCTTAGAGCCAAATTCCATCCGAACTCGGGATCAAATGGAAACTATGTTTTTAGACAAATATCAAGAGTATTGTCGTGTAAGGAATAGGAAAGATGAGTTATTCAGGATTAAACAGGAAGATGATGAAACATTAGAAGACTATCTTGATAGGTTCTCCTTTGTTCAAAGGAGATGTGGACTTGTAGAACCATAGTTATGCAAAACCATATTTTTGAGAGGATTACAAGATGAATCTAGAGAGGTATTGGATTTGATGGGAAAAGGGGATGTAAATACTCTCAGTAATGAGGAAATTATGGGTCTCTGTAGGAATTACTCTCGTACTAAGAAGGGAAGAAGAAAAAAAAATACAAATGGCACTGATGTGAAGGACCTAATAGAGAAACTTGCAAATTTTAAAACTGATATTCTGGTGCAATTGAACACAAATTTAGGAGAAATGTCTGAAAAAGCAAAAACCATAGAACCTTTGGCAATTTATTGCCCAAGATGTAGAAATAAACATGCTTTGTAGGAGTGTCCTTTGAATAAAACTTCTATCTCAGCCATTTGTAGTATCTGTTCAAAGAAGCATTCAACTGATAAATGCCACCGCTACCATAACTCAAAACTATGTTAGAGAGTCAGATCGAGGAACTCAACTATGTTGGACCAAAACAAGGGGGAAATTTCTCTCATAACCAAAATCCCCCTTATTTTCCTACAAATTGGGGGCATAGTCCTTGGACTATGCCTTGGGGACAATCAGAACCACCCCAACATCCTTGGAATTATTCTCAATGGAAAAATTCCCAAGAATGGCCACAAAAAAGTTGGAGTAATCCAACCTAGAATAAGAATCAGAATAACCCATCATGGAATCAAAAAACCCACCTGGAATAAAAATCAGAATAATCCACATTGGATGCAAAATCAACCACAATGGAGTCAGCAATACCAGTCATATCCAAGGTAATAAAGAAATCAAGGTCAAACTCAGCATTTGTTGTCTGCACCTAATCAAACTTTTCAAAAAAAATAAAACCAACCACAAAAAACACAATAGGTGAAACAACCTCAACTTCTAGCTCAATCAGTCACTAATCCAAACAACATGATACAGGCATCCCATGTCTATGTGGCTGAAGCTAAATAAAATTTTGAAATAAATGTTCTTGATTGTAGTAACATCCAACTTCATTCAAGAAAAGTTGTACCTAAACCTGTTTCAACTAAAATCAAGGAAAATGAAGAGCAAGAACCTTTGGAACTAGTTAGAGTTAAACCAACAATAGAGAAAGAAGAAAAAAAAATAGAACCACAGGTAGAACAATTATCTTCATCAAGGATAATTTCATATCCTAAAATATTTAATACCACAGCAAAAAATTCTGAGTTAGACCTGGTCAAGGAACTTAGAAAGTTAACTATATCATTATCCTGGTTATTTCCACACTAGCCACCTTGGTAGTAAGGGAACACACAGAAGACCTCCATGACATAGAAACTTTAGAGAATGAAACTATCCTAATAAATGTTCTGCATGAACAAGGGTTAGAAGAGGAAGCAGTAAATATCCATCAGTTGTTAGGGAATGAGGAGAACCAAAATTCTGAAGGTGAGCCATCTGTACTATCATAGGAAACATCAGTTTCACTACCACATGGGTGGCATCATCACCTGATTTTTCCTTCTCACTGTTCCATACAGGATATGCTTCCATTAGAAATCAATGAAACAAAAACTTCTTATTGCCCTCTTAACTCCCTAATCACCAGGTATGAAGAAGTGAGTTCAGTCCTTCCAAATACAAAACAAATAGAAGTCCAACCAGGCAAATTACTAAACATTAACAGCTGGCTCACTAGGGAAGAGGAAGAAAAGTTGATAATAGTTTTGCAAAAGCATGTTCATGCTTTTGCGTGGGACTACAAGGATATGTCAGGAATTCACCTTGATATATGCACCCACAGGATTTATACTGAAGAAGTCAAGCCAGTAAGACAACCCCAGAGAAGACCGAATCCTGCCTTGAGGGATATTGTAAAGGAAGAAATTGAAAAACTTCTGGAGGTAGGATTCATTTACCCAATTTTTGATAGCCAGTGGGTCTCTCCATTGGTTATAGTTCCTAAGAAAAATGGAAAAATGAGAGTATGTGTAGACTATAGAGAGCTGAACAAAGTGACATACAAAGACCATTTTCCATTACCTTTCATAGATCAGGTGTTAGATACCCTTGCTAGGAAAGAAATACTTTTGTTTTCTTGATGGATTTAGTGGGTATAATCAAATTTAGGTTGCACCTGAAGATCAAGAGAAAACAACCTTTACCTGTCCATGGGGAACATTTGCCTATAGGGTTTTACCTTTTGGTTTGTGTAATGCCCCAACAACATTTCAGCGAGTGGTCTTAGCAATTTTTTTTGATCTGACTACCAACAGTGTTGAGATATACATGGATGATTTCATAGTATGTGGACAGACTTTTGACTTTACATTAGAAAACCTTGATAGAGTTTTAACTCACTGTGAAACATACCAGTTATCTTTGAATCCAGACAAATGTTTTATGATGATGGAGGAAGGAATAGTTCTTGGTCATCACATATCTCCTCAAGGAATCCAGGTTGATCCAAAGAAGGTGGAAATTATCAAGAATCTTCTTCCTCCTAAAACTTAGACTAATGTCAGAAGCTTCCTAGGACACATTGGTTTTTACCGCAGGTTTATTCCCAGCTTTAGCACAATAGCCAATCCCATGTTTGCCCTATTGACTAAAGATTCTAAATTCTCCTGGACTGCAAGGTGTCAAGAATCATTTGAAGCTCCGAAAGAGAAATTAGTAACTCCACCTATGTTAAGAGGACCTAATTGGACATTACCATTTCACATACAGGCTGATGCTTCCAATACTACAATTGGAGCAGCATTAGGACAAATTGACAATGGTGAACACTATGCCATCTACTACATTAGCAAGAATTTGATAGGAGCTGAGAAAAATTATACCACAACTAAGAAAGAATTCTTGGCAGTAATTTATGCCATCAACAAATTCAGGCATTACATCATAGGTTATCAAATATTTATTCACACAGATCACACAGCCATTAAGTATTTGATGAATAAGCCTATGGTAAGTGCAAGAATTATTCATTGGTTATTGTTGCTGCAAGAATTTGATATCACAATAATCAACAAACTAGGAAAAGCTAATGTTGTAGCAGATTTCTTGTCCAGGTTGCAGAACACAGATAAAGGGGAATTAGTTGAGGACACTTTTCCTGATGAAAAATTATTTTCTATATCAGTCCAATCACCTTGGTTTGTAGATATAGCCAATTATTTGGTCATAGGAAATGTTCCTCCACATTTCACTTCAAAATAGAAAAAAATTGATCAAACAAAGTTCTTCCTTTGAGTGGATTAAGGGTATACTTTTTAAGTGTAGTCCTGACCATGTGTTACGTAGGTGTATCCGAAAGGATGAGGTATATGATATCCTTAGGGCTTGTCATGATGAACCCTCAGGTGGACACTATTCTATAAAAAGCACAATTAGAAAAATTTTAGGGATAGGATATTATTGGCCATCTCTTCACAAGGATGTGAAAAAGTACATCAGGCATTGTGATGCATGCCAAAGAATGGGGAAACCCACTCATACAAATGAAATGCCACTACAGCCTCAATTGGTTTTAGAGCCATTTGAGAGGTGGGGGCTTGATTTTGTAGGACCTATTGATCCACCTTCTCAAGGAAAGGTGCATATTCTAGTATGCACTGATTACCTGACAAAGTGGGTAGAGGTGTGTGCTTTCAAACATGCTCATGAAGAGAAGGTCACCGATTTCTTGTATACTCAGATTTTTTAGAGATTTGGAGCTCCACGGTCTATCACCACAGACCAAGGACCCCAATTTGCATCTAAAGTCATTGAGGCTTTTACAGAATTATATGAAATCAAACATAGGAAATCATCACCTTACCACCCACAAGCAAATGGCCAGGTTGAGGTAACAAACAGAGAACTAGAATGAATCTTGACAAAAATAGTAGCTTTTCATAGGAAAAACTGGCTAGATAAATTACCTGAAGCAGTTTGGGCTTACAATACTACTTGGAAATCCACTACTGGATTCACACCTTATGAACTAGTTTTTGGTAAAAAGCCCCTCCTACCTATTGAATTTGAGCTACTAACATTACGCACAACATTGGAAATTGGAATTGAATTGTCACAGGCATAGACAAACAGGATTTTGTAGCTGAATGCATTGGATGAACTTAGGTTGGATGCTCTGCACCAAACTGAAGTAATTCAGGAGCAGAGGAAGTTGTGGCATGACAGTCACATTCAGCAGAGGAAACTTCAACAAGGATATTGGGCTTTGTTGTTTGATTCTCGCTATGAGGACTTCCCTAGAAAGTTGAGAACTAGATGGCTTGGACCTTACCAGATTGAAGAGGTATTTGACAATGGAGCAGCTCGTCTATCTCCTATTGATGGGTCCCGAAGAAAATTGGTAGTGAATGGACATCGCCTCAGGGTGTATCATACACCTCTAACTAAAGAGGAATTCTTGTAGTAGCTTGATAGTTTGGATACACAACAAGTGGAAGAGGAAATCTCTTCCACTTCAAAACAATCAGCATGATCATGGATTTCAAGAAAAAGCAAAAAAATCAAAATCAAAAATCAGAAAAAGTAGAAAACAAAAAGATGAATAAATTTTGATTGTGAATTCCTTCATGGGTATGATTTCAGGGAAATCATGAATTCCTTCATGGGCATAATCATAATCAAGAAAAAAGAGAGAAAAGGAGAGGTTAAAAAAAAGAAACCAAGAAAAAAAAAGAGAGAAAAATGAATAGCTCAGCAGTGAAAACCTTTCCTAAGGCACTACTAGGTTGGTATGCATGAAAACCAGTTTTCTGGCATGCATAACCTTGAAAAATTTATGAATCATCATTGTACAAATTCACCAACTGCACTTGTTTTGAAATATTGTAGAAAATCTCAGCAGAACATCAACAAAGTAGTCATTCTTCAAAACTTGCATTAACTTGTTTTAATCAGGTATATATTTCTTACATTTCTTCATTGTAAATGATTGGTATATAGTATATAACAATTAACCATTAGCATAAAAGGTATCCATAATAGTTGGCATACTTAAAACATGTTTTGAGAATGAGAATATTGGTTTTTGCCTAATCTTCGAAACAAGAATGCCAAAAACAGTGCCTACTATCTTCTTCAGATTAATTGTTGTATTGTCTTCGAATTGAAATTGTCTTCAAAATGACAGTAGAATGAATGTTGCACTTTGTCTTCGAAATGAAGCTTTGTCTTTAGAATGATGATTTGTCTTCGGAATGAAGCTTTGTCTTCGAAATGACGATTTGCCTTCACAATGAAGCATGATCTTCGGAATGAGGATTTGTCTTCGGAATGAAGCATGACCTTCAGAAAGAGGATTTGTCTTTGGAATGAAGCTTTGTCTTCAAAATGAGGATTTGTCTTCAGAATGAGGATTTATCTTCGGAATAAGGATTTGCCTTCGCAATGAAGCATGATATTCAGAATGAAGACTTGTCTTTGGAATGAAATCATAATCTTCGAAATGAGGTATTGTTTTTGCAATAAATCATAATCTTTAGAATGAGCATTCAATATAACATTTCCACGTGGCATCCAAGGAAGGGAAAATATACGATCAAGTAAAAATTCTTTGACTGCATATGATAAATAAACATGTGTCAGTTGAGATATGGTTTGTTTTATCTTGCACCCATTAAGAAAGTGCTAGAATCACGGGGACGTGACCAACAATATGCCACCATTTTTTTGATGCTAATAATCATGCATGTGAAAATCTACGAGCGAAATAGAAGAACTAAAAATGAGTAAGGTGGATCTGATGGCAAGGACATATTATGCAACCATTAACAGGTATGTGTTCGGAGAAAAAATAGAAACGTGTGCCACCCTTCCTTCCAAAGACATATTTGCTAACGCAAAATGATTACGAGGAATAGTGCAGAGATTACAGTTCATTTCGAAGAAGAAAAATAGGGCAATTGAAAACCTGGAAACAAACCTTGCAAGTCTGCAAACACCAGAAACCAGTGATCCAACAAGAGGAATAGCAATAGAAGTGAGCGGTTTTTAACGTACCAAAATAGGAAAATGGGGCAAAAGACAAAAATGGAACCAGCAGATACCACCCACCTCCGAGAAAATCCAGAAGTGCTGCATATTTTTGAAGATGGAGGGCTTATGCCATTCTTGGACAAATTTAATGGGTCCTCTGAAGATTTGGTCGGCATGTTCGCCCACACATTCAAAAATAACTGGGCACACATTAACGGCATGAAAATTGAGGTAACCCCTAAAGTTTTAAGTCAAATTACTGAGCTTCCATTAGAAGGTCTTCCAATTTCTAGATCTGGCAAAAATACATTGGTGAATATAGTTAATCAATTTCTAGAAGAAAATGATAGGGAGCCAGAATATTTAACACATAACAACACATGCAAGGGGGTAAAAAGGGCCAGCCTACAAGAACCCTGGGATGAAGTGGCCACATGGGTAATCAAATTTCTAACCTATGAAGGGCAGTATGTACTATTATCAGGGCATCATCTCAAAATTTTAAACCATCTAAGACATGGGAGGCAACAACCAAAAGTTAGGGTAAATCTTCCCCTGTACCTACACCAGGAGTTGAAAAACATGGCAAAAAGATATCAGGAAGGAAAAGGAAGCCCTCGCCACCATGGTCTTATTAAACTAGTCTACCAGCACCATTTTAGAGGAAACCCTAGGAGCTTTGATAGGTTTTACTCTACCCTAAATGATGTAATTTTTGGAGATGAGGATGAGGAGGAAGAAGAAATAGATGTTGCTGATGCTATTGTAGAAGAAGAAATAGTTGTTATAGATGCTATTGCAGAAGAAGAAATAGATACTGCCACAGAGGCTATTGCAGAGAAAGAAACACACCCAACAGAGCACCTTGCTCCAGAACCTTCAACCTCACGAACTAAGAAACAAAAGAAGAGAGGGTCTGGAACTGGCAGCAGAACAGAAAAATAGAAGAAGGTCCATTTTTTTGAAGTTGTTACTGATCTATCAGAATAAGGGAGTGAAGTACCTAGCCAAAAAGGGGAAGGAACAACAAAGGAAATAGAAGCATCTGAAACTGTCCCCACAACCCCTATTGTCACCAGAAAACAAAGCAAAAAGAAGAAATTTGCATCAGGAACTAGGAGGTCTACAAGACTCCACTTGAGGGAAATGGTAGAATAGGTGATAGAAGAAGAAGGTGGACAAAGTAGTCCAGATGTCACAGAAATACAACCAGCCCCTGAAGACTTTCTAGAATTCCCTGAATAGATAATTGAGGAAGAGACTGGGCAAGATAGTTTTGAAGTGGCTACAGTTCAACAGGCCATAGAAATTGTAGATGCAATCATAGATAGTTTCATGGAGCCTCTTGAACAAGAGCAGACATCTGAAGTAGAAGAAGAGATAGTTGTTGAGCAGCCAACTATAGCTGATTTATCTGCATCAGATTCTGAACCAGAAATAGAGGAGGTAGACATCATAGAATAGCTGAGAGCAGCAAGAAGTGTTGTCAAAACACAAACCAGATGGATTGAAGAGAGAGAAAGTATCATTGAAATGCAAGAAAGGAGGATTGCAGAATTATAGTAGGAAGTGGTAGAATTGAGAAAAAGGTTGTCACAGTCTAAAAAATAGCCAATTGTATCCATTGATGAGGATGATTTGGCTCAATTACTTATGGATTTATCTAGGGCATATGACTCTGTTGAGACAAACATAGGTGCTCATTCTGAAGTAGCACCCTTTCATTCTAAAGAAGTGCCTTCTCATTCTACAGCATTGCCTTCTCATTCTGAAGATGCTCCAGAATTGGTAAAGAGCATAGAAAAATATACTAGAGATGAGTCACAGCAAGAAACACCAGCACAGGAACAGTCCAAGCAGCAGCATGAAATTGTTCAAGTACTCCTTCAATTGAGGTCTCTGTATTTCAAACTATTGCACCTTCAGTAGAAATAGCAGATAAGGGGGTACAAGTGGAATTATTGTCTGATGAAAAACCAGTAGAGATAGCAAAAAATGGGGTACAAGTAGAATTGTTGATAGATGATCAACCAGTAGAAGTGGCAGAAAAAGGGGTTCAGGTAGATCTGCTACCTAGAGTTCCACCTATAGTTAGACCACCTAATATTGTATCCCTAGAAAAATATAATGCAGACATAGCCATTTGGGTGATCAGATATGAGAAGCTTGCCACTAAGATTGAAAAATTCAAATTGGAAGGAAAATAGTTAGAGGCAAAGGAAACAGAGATCAAGGCATTAAAAGAAAAAGTGACTGATTTATGTCAGATTGCTGAGTTTTTGGTCCAATTCAGACGACCAACCAGATTTTACAGTCTTATTCTAAAAGAGAAATATCTCAGATGGAAGGTCATGAGGATTAGCTCAGGTCTCCCATATAAATTGGACACAACTATAGATTTCCTGGAAGCATATTTTGACAGCCCTATAGAGAAAAAAAATCTCCTATGTGAACTATTTTTACACAGCTTCTTTATTCCAAAAGAAGTAGAATTTCACCCTCAAATTTACATAGGAGATGTTCAATTGAGGGCATTCATGTCCACTTTGCAAAATCACTTTTATTGGGACCAGGAGAAAAGGCAGAATAAAGAAATTGAATCAAGAGTTGAATTGTTAGTCAGAGAAGTTCAGCCAAATCACCCAATTATCACCAAACAACACTTCACCATGATGAATAAGGATGATGTAAAGAGGATGTACTTGAACAATTTGAGGGACTGTGTGACCATATTTTAGAATTTTTGTAATGACAATTTTGTTCCAGCATTATCAATCTACAGAAACAGATGGGTTGAACTTTCCATGTCTTTATAGAAAAGAGAACCCATCTCCCCCATTAACTTAGAATGGTCTAGAAGAAGGGCAGAAGGAGTGATACAGCTGATTGAAATCATGCAACATCATTGGATAGGTCTCATATTTAGGCCTCCAACCATCATTACTCCAGTTCCCTTCTACTTTGAAGAAGATGCTCAACCTGATGATCAGTTTGAAGAATGGCTCAAAAACCTTCAGGAGAACAGGGGATATTATATAGGCACCAAACTGTTCTATAGGTCATGGAATTTGAATATGGACATATGTGATTCCATAGCCCAATAGAATGCATGAGGACATGCATTTATATAAGTTGGGGGGAAAATGATGAGGCCTGGAAATGCCTCAATCATAGCATGTTTTG
This sequence comes from Wollemia nobilis, assembly GCA_028583015.1. NCBI lineage: Eukaryota > Viridiplantae > Streptophyta > Pinopsida > Araucariales > Araucariaceae > Wollemia > Wollemia nobilis. The sequence continues at coordinate 2,870,476 of JAQPPZ010017077.1, read as the reverse complement.
AATACTAAAACTGCCTAAAAAATCTTATGTTTAATCTGATATGCTAGTTAAGTTGATTCAATATGTTGTGTATTAACTATTTGCATGATCAATGTATTTGAAATACTATATTCTGATTTTTATAGCTTTTTGCATAGTTTTATGTTATTTTGTTATGACTTGCTAAAAGAGAAATATGCTTAGGTTGATAGCAACATTTCACTAATTATGTTTTGATATGTCTCAAGCATTTATTTTACCTAAGTTTAGCAAACAATGCAAGCAAACTATTACTGTGCAACAAAAACTAGTTTTCCAATGTAAATTCCAGCCAGTTGCCAATGAATGGCAAGGCATGGAATTCACACATGGAAAGAGATGAAGACCATTGAAATCTAATCCTAAGAGATAACCCACCTGAGAAATGTAGAGGAAATCATTTAAAGAGCACACATTTGTTCATTCCGAAGTCTCTTCGGAATGAACAGACATCTTTGGAATGAGAAAACATAGTCTCTTCGAAATGAGCGGATCTTCGAAATGAGAATTGCAGTCTCTTCGGAATGAGCCACTTATCTTCGAAATGAAAAAAAAATGTGCTTTTTGACTTGTTGACCGATTTTTGACGCTGGAAAAAGGGAAAGAAATATTGAAAAGGGTAAGGGAAAATATCTCCCATCTGACTTTGTCGTCCTTGTTGACCAAAGCCACCATTTATGGAAAGATCAAGTTTGATCCTCTTCTAGGATAAAACCAGTAAAAGTTGCAGCATAATAGGATTAGATATTTTTAGTTTGTAAGTAGATCTTAGGACATCTATAAATATGGCTCCTATCTAGGTTGAGCTAGGGATATGGAGAGAGAGGAGAATAGGAGAAAATAGGCAAGTAGTGTAATAGTAAGAAAAGTGACTGTTATAGTCATGTAACAGGTTTTTAGTAGCAATATTGTAATCACGTTTTGAATCAATAAAAGTGCACTATTTTTATTCATGTTGTTGTGAATGAGTGTGAGTAAGATCTATAGAAATAAAGACTCATACCTTCTTCTATACAAGGAGGGTGGCCACTTCCAAACCTAGGAGGAGGACTAACAACAGGTTTTTATTCTGATTTTGCTGCAGCATAATGAGTTGTAGAACTTGTCATTGCATTTCCTTATAAACAGCTAACAGTATTTGTAATCTTAGCTTATTTTATGATTGATATGATCTTTTGATTTATTTTTTTGTTGTAATATCCACTTTCAGAAAGCTTTCAAAATACTACAGATTATCATTTCCAAAATTTACTATTTTTTGCAATTTGCTGCATTTTTGTGTTTTGTTGTCAACCCCTACATAGAAGATTGACAACCTTCTGTTATAAGCAGAGAAAATAGTACGTTCACCAAAAAATTTCTCTCAATATTATAATATGGATGCCTCTGACTTATTTAGAATATTTGAGGTAGGGCACGATGGATTGGCCAGTACCCAAGAGGAAGCAGTAATAGAGCCAAAGAATAAAATGCAATACATATTTGTATCAGAAGGGTCTAGCATACATGAAGTCTCAAAGAATAAAGTGCCACAAGAAAGTGAAGCACTTGTTGCCATGAAGGTCACAATGGAGGATGTATAGCATGCTACAGAAGGAAAGAGTGGCAGAAAAGTAACAAGTGGAGGGCAAGGAGGAAGACCGAGACAATACAGAGGAGCCACAAGGAGGCTCATCTAGAGTAGAGAAGGCTCGAGGACAGGACGAGCAGTGATCTTAGGAAGAGATCATAAACATTATAGATAACGAGGGGGAGGAGGATCAAGAGAAACAGTCTCCACCTTAAGAAAATATTGATATCGAGAGAGCACTTAGAGAGCTTGGAGGAAGTTCTAGCCACTTTAGAGAAGAAGACAAACTAAGGACTCCTTCAGAGGAAGAACGATGGGGAATGCAATCCAATTATCTCTTGGAGATACCATGGTTCAAAAGAACTACGATGAAAGAGGAGGCATGAGGTGTAGAGGATAAGGTGGAGCACTTCTTCAGTCAATTAGTCCATGTGATGAATAGTGCAAGAATGTCATTTTGTATTGGCCATGTAGGATAATTGGCATTGTGGGAACAACAAGTATCTCTCGAGTTGGAGTGTATAATGGAGTGGGTGATTAGTGTAGAGTGGATAAAGAAGATAGAAGAGATCCATGCACAACATCCATGGAGGTTACCTAGGGAAGAGGTAATAATGATGTTGGGAAGAGAAGACTTTCCAGAAGGGATGGTCACAAACTATAGGAGGGACCCAAGGATTTACCTGGATAGAGTGAGTCATCCAACATGCCCAACCAATATGGTAGATGTGGAGTATAGATGGGTTGCCACAAGTGTGTCCATTACCCTATGGAAGTTGAACTTCCTGACTCAATGGATAGAGTGGATAAGCATTGGGTTGATATAAATCCATCGACTCAAGGAGGTGTAAGTAGAGGAGACTGCAACCGCTCAAAAGGAATTGTTCATAATGAAGTAATAACTATAGAAAAGTAGGGTAGTGGTAGAAGAAAAGATAAGGAAGTTGGAGGAGGATTTGTCAAGTTTTAGAACATATTCTGAATCCAATATTACAATGCTTGAGGAAGAGAAGTGACAGATCGCTCAGACGATAGAAGACAAGATCAAGGAGTTGGAGGCACAACTCAAAGCAAAGGATGAGCAGATGTCAACTCAGTTGGCCAAGAAATATTAGGAAATATCTATGCAAGCCAAGCAGATAGAGGAATTGATGATGGATGGCAAGAAACTCAATGAGATGGTCTTGGACAAGCAGGATCAAATAAGGACCAAGGAAGACCATATACGAGCTCTCAAATATGACATCGAGCATCACTTAAAAACAATTGATGAGAAGAATGAAGAGCTTCAAGCAGTTGCTAGAGCAGAGGCTCATTGGAAATATAGGTTGTCAAAGAGTGCCTTTGATCGAGAGAAACAGATTATAGACTTCGTGAAAACCATCGAGGAAAATGCTAACCTTCACGGAGCCAAAGCCATCGAGATGGGGAGCTACGCAGCCAAGCTAAAAAATGAGAGAGAAATGTAGAAAACCCAATTCAAGGACTTGGAGGCTGAGGTAGATCGATTGGAAACATTACAAAAGAAGTGGAATGAGTCATTGAGGATGTTGACTCAAATAAATGGGAGGGCAGATGTAGGTAGCAAATCCACCTCCCAGAGAAATAAGTGATTTGCTAATTTTTTTACTATTTTGGATATGATTTGCTCTAGTTTTGTGAAACCGTACAATAGGGAGCAAATCATACATAATACCATACAACTAAAGTGGCAAATCGTACATAGCAATGGCAAATCATACAAGACGCATTTAAATGCAATGAGATGCAAAGGAAATGTAATTTTGGGATGAAATGTCACATGGATTTGCTAATCTAAGGTGTAAAGTTAGGAAAAAGCCAAAATAATGTATTCAATTGTAATCAGGTAGTTGTGAATAATGGATTGTATCAGGAACCACTTTGGAATGGCCTGGGCAACATTATATAAGGCCCCATTTTCGAATTTATGGGCCTGGCTACTATTTTATTGGTTCATAGTTGTTAGGATAGAGAGTTAGCCATATTTTTGAGTTATTGCTATAGTATGGATAGATTTTCCACATTGTACTAATTTGATCACCATTAATAATAAATAACAGACATTGTGGATGACATTTTATGATCCTATGTGTATGGTTGATGCATTGTGGATGATTTTTGTGTGATTGAGTTTCTTCTTTACTTCATATGTTAGGTTTAGGCTTCATTGCAGGTTGTGAGTAGATTGCTACTTGTGGGAATCATGGAGAATGATCTAGGAGCATGAGGACATTTTCAAGGATGTATTAAAGCATACTGTGCAAATTTTAGGCACAATTGCTTGCACGGAATCACTTATAATATCGGATTGGATGCTTTGTCTGTGTCTGGAATCATCTTGTTTGGATTGTTAAAACCTTACAAAACCTTCTAGAGAGATTTTGGAGTATAAGAGCATTGCAAATACTATATTTTTGTACCTTTGGATAGTACATATCATACATCGTATAAATAGTACATAGAATCCTTACCCAATTTGGTAAAACAGATGATTGATAAAAAGTTACCCGATTTGGCAGTTTTGGTAATCAGCTTGAATGATTACAAAACTATGTATGACAGCATCCAAAATAGCATCTGTCTATTTTATTGAGTGCAATATCATACCATATTGGCCACTGTATGATATTAGATCATACAGTGTATGTGTGGAAGGTCGTACAAGAGATTGACAGTCCATACGAGGGTAATTCGGGTATTTGGAAGATTGTTTGATTTGGTACTTAAAGATCAAGCTCATCTAATGAGGCCTGGAAATACCTCAATCATAGCATGTTTTGAATACTGAAACTACCTAAAAACTCTTATGTTTAATTTGATATGCTAGTTAATTTGATTCAATATGTTGTGTATTAACTATTTGCATGATCAATGTATTTGAAATACTATATTATGATTTTTACAACTTTTTGAATAGTTTTATGTTATTTTGTTATGACTTTCTAAAGGTTGATAGCAGAATTTCACTAATTATGTTTTGATATGTCTCAAGCATTTATTTTACCTAATTTTAGCAAACAGTGCAAGCAAACTATTACTGTACAGCAAAAACTAGTTTTCCAATGTAAATTCCAACCAGTTGCCAATGAATGGCAAGGCATGGAATTCACACATGGAAAGAGATGAAAACCATTAAAATATGATCCTGAGATATAGCCCACCTGATAAATGTAGAAGAAATCATTTAAGAGCACACATTTGTTCATTCCGAAGTCTCTTCGGAATGAACAGACATCTTCGGAATGAGAAAACACAGTCTCTTTAGAATGAGCGGATCTTCAGAATGAGAATTGTAGTCTCTTCAGAATGAGCCACTTATCTTCGAAATGAAGACATAATGTGCTTTTTGACTTGTTGAAAAATTTTTGAAACTGGAAAAATGGAAAGAAATATTGAAAATGGTAAGGGAAAATATCTCCCATCTAACTTTGTCATCCTTCCCAACCAAAGCCACCTTTTATCGAAATATCAAGTTTGATCCTCTTCTAGGATAAAACCAGGAAAAGATGCAACATAATAGGATTAAATATTTTCAGTTTGTAAGTAGATCTTAGGACATCTATAAATATGGCTCCCGTCCAGGTTGAGTTAGGGATATGAAGAGAGAGGAGAATAGTAGTAAATAGGCAAGTAGTGTAATAGTAAGAAAAGTGACTCATTACGATCTCGTAATAGGTTTTTAGCAGCAATACTGTAATCATGTTCTGAATCAATAAAAGTGCACTATTTTTATTCATGTTGTTGTGAATGAGTGTGAGTAATATATAGATAAATAAAGACTCATACCTTCTTCTAGACAAGGATGTTGGCCACTTCCAGACCTAGGAGGAGGACTAACAACAGGTTTTTATTTTGATTTTGTTGCAGCAGAATGAGTTGTACAACTTGTCATTACATTTCCTTGTAAACAGCTAACAGTATTTGTAATATTAGCTTATTTTATGATTGATATGATCTTGTGATTAATGGTTTGGTTGTAATCTCCACTTTTAGCAAAGATTTCAAAATACTACAAATTATCATTTCTAGAATTTACTATTTTTTGCAATTTGCTGCATTTTTATGTTTTGCTATCAACCCTTGCACAGAATATTGACAACCTTCTATTACAAAGCATTGATAGGGCTTAATTTCCATACTATAATTAGGTTTCCATTGCTGCAAAAGTAAATAGATTTATTTTCTGCAATTATTATCAGATTTCTAATTTTGCAACTATTATTTTTGCCACATAATTAGGTCTCATTCTACAATTGTAATTAGGAGTTCATTTCTACAGTTAATGATTCGTTTCCATTTGTGCAAGTATATTAAGGTTTAATTTATGCAATTTAGAGATAGATATGTCCTAAATCCACCACACAATCAATTTCACCAATAAGACCTGTTGCTCCCAGATGATCTAAGTTATAGCCCTATTCACTCCTTTCGCAAATAGCCTTGTACACTGCCCTGGATTGACAAATTCATTGAGAATTAATGATGTGCATAATGAGAATGCATCATCATCCTAGGGATTATTTTGGCCATCAGAAGATACCTCCCCATTAGGAATACTCCACCAGTGTGTTACATATTGCCTTAAGGATATCAATTAGTGCTTCTTTATGAGGTGGATATTGTTGAATGAGCTCATATATGGAGAGTTGAGCAAATTTCATTCTCAGGCTCTGAGTGATATTGCTCTTAATTGTGACCATCGATCAAGGTGGAAGGCTTGAAACTAGAGGTAATATAGGATATGACATTGAAGTAACATCGCTCTGAGCCACAAGTGGTGCAACTAGACTTGGGTTCTACCTATTCTTCATTACAATGCTAATCATGCTAACATAACCTTGTTGAGGGGTGCAAGATGAATCTCATTCACCTAGGGTGCTAGCTTGGCTTGCTCTGCATGGGTAGGAAATGAGTCTTTAAAAACACCCATCTGTTGGTTGTTTGGCATGATAGGGTTGTCCACCTGAAGGGTGTTCCTATCAATCATGTCTTGCACCAAATGTTTGAACTTATAACACACTTGCATGTCATGCCCATTTTGCCTATGAAACTTATAGTATAGGTCTTCTTGGTACCCTTTGGGCTTCGATGCATTTGGGTCGATAGGTCGACTCTCAGGAAGATTGATCAAGTTAGCCATCAAGAGGTACTCAAACAAAGAATCCATAGACTCTACAATGGACATGAACTATCACTTTGGGTGACACTGTTGATTTTACCCTTGATTATTCTAATTGTCCTTGTTATAGTTCCCAGGTGTGGCCTAATAATTAGAATTTTGAGGTGGCACAGGTTGCGATGGTCCTGGGATGCTAATGGAAACCTTATTGACTATTTATGGCTTAGGTTGCACTAGGCTATTCTTAGCATTATTGTTCCACTCCTTGTGAGGCTTTGCAATTTCACCCTCTTGAATCTTGATGTCTTCAATCATTCTAGCTTGCGCTAGGGCATCTTCAAGAGTCAGATATTGTTGTAGTTGCAATAACAAGGAGATCATATTTAGGTAGCTTTTAGTAAATATCTAAGTCAACTTTGACATGGGGAGTAGATAAGGTAGCTTGGTGAGCAACACTTACCACCTATTGTCGTAATTTGCTATTAAATCATCATCATATTGTTTCAACCTAGCGATATTAGCTAGCATCTCCTTCCTATTGGTATTTAAGGTGAAGCATTATAGGAATGCATCTACAAGTTGATCCAAATTGTGGATGTTATGCTTTAGGATTTGGGTAAACCACTCCATGGTTGGACTAGAGAGGATAGTCATGAATGTCCATAAAAGCAAAGCATCATCATCCTGAATGCTAAAGCATTGACTCAAGAATTTGGTAGCATGCTCCTATGCATCTTCCTATCCCTTAAAGGTAGCCAACTAAAGCATCTTAAATTGCTCTAGATAGGAAGGGGTAGGCACTGAAGGATGAAGGAGCTAACCGTGTAACTGGCACAAAGTGGTATTTTGAGATCCGAACCTAGATTTCTTGTTCTCTACTAACTCTAAGCACTCTAGCAGTACCTTATATGCATTAGAGGATTTGATCTCCTCTTATTTACTCTTATCCTATGGTGGAGGGTGAGGGTCCTTAGGCCTATTTTAGGGTGGTGGCATGTCACCCCCCTACCTTGATAAGGTGTTTCCAAATATTCTACCTCTGGATCATGCTCAGTGTAATCCCCATAGGGCATCTCTTGATCCAATCTATAGATAGGGGTAGCTGCCTATTGTGGGTGCCCTATGTGTGGTCTGAGAGGCAAGTCCTGATCTAACCTAGGAGGTCATGGAGGCAATATTATATAAGTCCTAGGAGACCTATATTGAATGAGAGTGGGTTGCCTTGGTTGAACTTCCTATCTATGAGTTCTAGGAGTAGGGACCCTCTCACGTAAAGTTTTCTAGAATATCTCGTTAGTCTGTTGTTCGATTATTTCTTTATAAAGTTGATGCAAATGGTGTAGTTTCTATTTGTCTCAATGAAGCTACTTGAACTATGCTTGGCATTCCACATAACTTGCAATCTCTTGATTGATCTGTTCCACTATGCGGGTCTTAGGAGGCCTAGGAGTCTTGCCCTGGGGCTGGCCTTCTTCAAGATAATCTGCCATATCCATTGTATGCTTCCCTCAATCGAGGGTAGTCATATTTACTTGAGGCTCAAGCCTGGTCATATGCTCATTATAATAAATAGGCATAGAGGTACATAGTTATTGCACGGTATATTGCTCTCGAGGATAATCGAGGATTTCTTCATATCTTACTTCATAAATAAGGAAGGGAAGGATAGAGTTTGCTCACCCTGAGTAGTGAGTATCATACTCATCCTATTTTCTAGGCTACTGGACCCTATCAGGATGATGTAGAGGCATATTATGATCGATATGCTCTACCCAATGTGTGAATTTGTGCTCTAGACCATAAATGGGCATGTTAGACCTATCAGGTATGCATATGCGTGGCACCACTCTTTCTACTTGTGCCTTAGTGTGCTATTGTCTTTCATCCAATAAGGAATGTGATGTGTCTATATACTAAGAAAACTCTCCCAAATAAGGTACATCACCCATAGGGGTGTCCCGCTAGGGCTCCCTTGTAGGTGTTATTCATGTATATCCTGGGACTCGAGTGAGTAGAGGCTTGCAATGGAGGTATGACCAAATCCCTAGGGCTAAAGTAGAGATTACTCATATCTCCTAGTCCACTCTCCATAGCCTCTACCCATGATTGGTCTTGGTTGTGGGAGCACACTATTTTTAATCTCTATCAACCCTAAATGATTATCTCCTTTACAAATTCTTAATAAAATAGCACACAAGAAAGGAAACACTCAATAAAAATAAGTGATTATCTCTTTTAAGTTTTAGATGTGAATCCCTAAACTATTTTGTGTATTTCAAATGTGTTGGTTGTAAATATGACCTTGTGTCATGTGTTTGAATTTCATTGGATGATAATATTGTGTTTACTTGGATTTCACCTGTATGCTCGCAACTCGACAACCGACAGTGAAAATTAGTCACGTAAACCCACCAAAGTATGGAGATGAAACCCATACCCGATCAGGGAGCACGGTTCCTGACAGTCCTCACCCAATAATCACTTGGTTAGTGCTATACCCTTTGAAGATAAGTACATGCAAATTTTCCAAGCTACATCAGATATTTGAGCCAGCCTTGGCAAAGAACAAGGGTTCATGGGAGTTAATGCAATGGATGGATATGAAAGCCACCATTTATGACCTCTACTAGTGGTTGGTGATGAAATCCAAATCACTAGAATTCAAGTGGAATGTGGTGTGTGTGATTATTTTAAAACCCAAGTAAAGTAAACAATGAAGCATTCAATGATTATTCACTAAAAGCAAAGGAATGATGTTTTACTTTTAGAAAAGGCTAGATAAAAAGTAACCTAGAAGATGCAAATCCTAAATGAGAACCTACCCATTGGGTAGGATACAAGCAAGCAAACCATAGAGATGCATTTCTACTTAGTTCCTTTCTAATTTTTCTTATTATTTTTGTTGTTTTATTAGTTATAGAAAAGCAAATCTAACTTCTACTTTTCAAGCAATCAAAGAAGGCAAGAAAAACCAATTTTTAGCAGTTTTGAACAACAAAAATAAAAACAGAGGGTTTTTATACCTACCTCCATGGCCTATAAGCCTAATGTTGCTATATTTTGGAGCATAGAATATCATGTTTTGTTACCATCCCAGGGTGGAACAATTTCCAATTTTATGGCCATCCGAGGGTGGGATGGTTGTGTGGTCGTCCCAGGGTGGGACGATCAGCAGTCCAAAGGTTGTTTTAGGCTAGAATGGCCAGTACCTACAACAGAAAGAAAGAAAAAATAGGGTTAAACCTTCAATTAAAGTAATAGGAATAGGGTCCCACCATGATCACCACTAAATTAGAGGAAAAATGGTGCACCTAATGAAGCTAAACAATATGCATCTATCGCTAATGAGTGATAAGCATCAAAATGGAAGCATTCAAGTAAGCATGGAAAGATAACCAAAACACACAAAATGAAGTGAAATGAAGATTTATTATATTATTTTTATTGATAAAAACCATGGTTACATAAATTTCCCCTTGAAGTCTTTGTATTGATACAATTGTTTACAAAATTATGGGTGCCCAAGGATCAAGTCCTTTCAAACAAGCTCGTGTGCACTTCCAATGTTCTTCCTTGTACCCACAATTGATGTGGGTGAACCTATGATGATGCCACTTTGTTATTCACTATTATGATATTTTATTACTTCCTTCGATGTTGTAAAACTTGCACCTGCACACAAGGAAACCAGATTTGTTAAATAGCAAGTGCGGAGTGTGAAATATGCAAAAACCCACATGCATGGAAAATACTAGAAAATGTAAATTTACAATGCACCTATCTAAAACAACTCTGAATGATCTGAAATTGCATAGATATGTAAAATATATTATTTGGGAATATCTAATCACAATCAGAATAGAAATTGCATCCGATGGTATGGTGTATTCGCAGTTTACCTACAAAGCCTACAAAACCCAAAAAAAAGAAATTTATAGATAAAAACACATCCAAATAAAATTAAAATTATAAAGTATGCATAAAAAATTATTTTAAGATAACCCATATGGTTATATTTTCAAAATCAGTAACATTTTCATGTGCATCTTCAGATGGTCCCTGAAAGCCTGCAAAACACTAAAAATGCAATATCTCACTCAATATGACTCCAAAATGCATGAAATTTGGACAGGAGACTCATATGATACTCTAGAACATACCTAAAAAATAAAAGTAGAAATAAAATACATATATATTCAAACTTCCTTGGGTATGATGGTGGTGATTGTCATAGACTGGGGACCATACTGGGATGGGATGGCCACCAATCCTACACATATTTTATCACCAATTCCTCTATGAATTTTTTAGGAACTTCCTCAATAGTTTTTTTGTCAAATTTGGTGGTGAAATTCACTTAGAGGATACAATTTTGCAAACAAATTATGCCTCCTAGGTCACTCACAAACCTCCTTCGCTAGGTAGATATTTCAAGAAAAAAAGGCACAAAAATATTAGGGTAAATCTTGGTAGCACTTCATTGCTATGTATTAAAAATCCTCTCCATATTTTGGGTGGAAAATGGATCCACTTTATAGCCAAAGGGGGCCTTTGGGAAAATGGGCATGCAAGGGCATGCAGGGCAAGAGGTACCACTTGTCTAGAATTGAGCATGCATTGGAAGGGAAAGAGAATCTCCCATTTTAGCCTTCATTCTATAGTATGTCATAAGGATTCTATGCCTTGAGGTCTTGCATTCTCACATAGGTAAGATAAATGGTAATTTTTAGGTGCCATTTGTCCAAATTTGACTTTTTTGGAGTCAAACCTTGTGGTCATCCCACCTAGGGATGGTCGCTTTGCCACCATCCTTGGGTGGGATGACCACAAACTATGACCATCCTAGGATGGGACAATCATGCCTATGTGGCCCAAAAGCTCCTAAAAGTGGGGTAGAGCATTCCTAGAGTGGTTAGGACCACTATAAAATCTTTGAGGGTTGACCAAGAGGGCCATATGATGTCAATTAACCAATGCTTATGATCATCTAATCATATTGACGTGATTTTAGTGTCTACACCTTTGGCATTCAAACATCCTATGCCACTCTCCATTTGTAAGGTGACAATATGAATTGGTGGGAAACCTATAGCCAAGGACTAGGACTTGTGACTATAGTTGACTTGAGTTGGGAAGCATTTGTAAAAGCCTTTAAAAATAGATTTCTCATGGAGCACTTTTATTCCCATAAATTTGAGGAATTCACTAGACTTCAACAAGGAATTAAGTTTGTGGAGGTATACCATCAAATATTTATCAACATCTTGAAATATTTTCCTACTTACAATGATAACATGAATATCCATAAGTTTATTATAGGAGTAGACCCAATAATAGGGTGAGAGGTGGATATATGAGAACCTGATACACTGTAGAAGACCTATGATTTGGTTAGGAAAGTTGGAACCTATTTCAAAACCTATTTTGACTATGAAAGGTTAGATGAATAGGGTAAAGAGGAACTAAGAAAAATGAATAGTGTAGGTTTTGTAAAATGGAAAGGAGAGAAGGAAATTAAAGACTCTTCTAGGTAGTTTTGGGCACTGAATTGCACCAAGTTTTACTTGATACTGTGGTTGTCTATCTTCCTACTTTCTATTTAGGCTTGCACCCGATAGCTGCAGCTCAACACTCAACATTGGATGGACCAAAACAAGGGTTTCAGATCCAACCTCCAGAGTAGGTTGGTTCCTTGTCAACTTAGCAGATTGTTGACACAATTATGCTCAATTAGGGTTTGGAGTTTAGGGTAAGAAAAGGGTAAGGTTAGAGAGATGTAGATATCAGTGGATGGATAGGTTAACAACATTGCATCACCATAAAAAGCTTCCAAAAAACCATACTAAAGATATACATCCAGATCAACATTTATCCCAAGATAGCTTGTTTCAGATATTAAAGCATAACAGAGAAATGTTACAGTAAGCAATTTCAATACCTAGGAAATGATAATCCAAATAGCAGAATTCACCAAAACCCAGATTTTATAGAAATGCACCTTCTAATAACAAAGAACAAACTTCAAAGCAGATTTCAATTACTCATAACAACTAGTAATCCATGATTGGCACAAACTAACCATCTAAGTATTTACAGAAATACAACTATGAAATCCGAACCTCTAACATCCAACACAAAAATGCAGCTTTGAGGTGAAGATCAATGTATTGCTCCTTGCATTCAGTCCTTCAAAAATATTTATAGTAGTACAGGCAAACACGCTAGAGCCGACCCTTAAAAATGAGGGTTCGATCTCTCTTTATAGTTTTCATATTATAATATTCAAGAAACAATACATTCAATCCTGTTATAACAGCTCAACAAAGAGTTTAGCTGGCGTTAGCTGATTCATCCAAACTCTGAGAAATCCACTGGAAGAGCATCCACCATGGCCATTCGGGATCTCTACAACTTGATGATCGACCAGAAGGACTATAGTTCAGAACCTTCCGGATCACGCGTTCCATCGATATTTCTTGAGAGCAACTTGCCACCGTCGATCTGTAACCGCTTCTGGTTAGATCTTCTTGAAAATATTTGATGTTTCATCTTCTAGTTGCATGCCATGGTTCTAGTGCAAAAACCTTTTAAACAGTCAAAATTTGATAGGCCAACCTCCACCGTTGATTCTCCTTTTTGGATGACTTAGATTAAGTCCGACGTGAGCTGAAAGCCATCCCGCTCATTTCCTCAGCATCAGAATCTTCAATCCGGATCCGCAGCATCAAAACTTTGAATCCACTCTAGGATATTTTATCTTCCACCTTGTCTTCGTTAATCCGCACTTTTTCATCGTTGACGTCATCATCTCCTCGTGACTTTTGTGGATTTTAGAGATAATGCAAGTCCGGGCCCAGAGTCAAACACTTAGATTATTCCACCCTTCCGCCCTATCTTTATTCCAAAAAGAGAATCCTTGTTCATTTCTCGGATCACCAATCCACTTTTTTCAAGCTGACGTCACCATCTCCTTGTGACTTTTGTGGATTTTGAAACTTTTGTCAATCCGAAGCGGGAAGCAAAAAGGCTCTTCCGGAGCGGGAAGCAAAAAGACTTTCTAGAATCGGACATACGCCAAGAGTCAAATCCGCACTTTTTATTGCTGACGTCACCATCTCTTAGAAACTTTTGTGGATTTTGAAACCCATCGTTATTCCGGACCCGAAATGGAGTTTCTCGGAATATCATCATACCTTCAAGATTGAATAACTCCCCAGTGGACTCATACCCTCAACATAGCTCTAGAGCGGAATAACAGTATTATCACTTAGTCAAAATTATACAAAATTTTACTAAGTATGTGGCCATTTTGGGCCTACATTCTGGTGCCTCTCGGGTGGATTTGCTCGCAAAGCCAATCGAATCCAGAGTCTTATCCATTGGGCCTTCGGAGTCAAGACAATGCTAACCTTTGAAAATGGAACATGTTCAAGAAATGATTTCCATACAAACCCTACCCTCTGCAAATCTAAACATTACTCAGAGGATAGAGGTTCATATAGAAACCATGCCAAGGACATCATAAAACCTCCCATTTAAAATAGAGACTGTGCCTACAATAGTAGTATCATTACTACCTTTTCAAACTATACACAACTCCTCTTCCTTTATAAGGCTTTATTTCAAAGAATATCCTCACACAAAAATTGCTGCTTTATAGGCTTCACACCTTTATTGCTTATTTTTGACAATTGTCAGAGTAAAAAATAAGAAATACAAAAATGATGTATTTGTACAAATAGAAATAGAAATGACTTGAGCGTGAGCCCCTCCTGGGCATGTGAGTGCTCAATATTATCCTTACTCTTCCACACCTCCTTCATCTTCATCTTCTTCTTCTTCTTCCTCCGGAGTCTGTACACTTTGATTATTTCCACCAGAGGTGTCCCCCAACAATTTGATCATTGATTCCAAATATTGGAGGGTATGTCTCCAAACTTCCTCGAAAGGGTTTGACATTTCTTTAAGCTGCTTATAAACATATTGTAGCTCTCCAACATCCTCATAATTAGCAGCCCTCCCCTTAATCACCAAATCTTCCATCAAATCTCTGAAATGGGTATAGTTCACAATCAATTTGGTAGCTTGTTCTTGTAATAATGGTTCTGGTAATGAATCAATCTCAGCTTCATCCTGCAAAATATCTTTGATGTTCTACTGAACTTCTTCCATAGATAACAAGCTATGATCTTCCTTCCAGAGTCCTTTGAAACCAACATGAATCATCTCCTTATTTATGTCAATGATTTCTTTGACTCTTCTATCCATCCTGTTACATAACAACCAAGCTTTTTGTGCTGCTTTGTGCTTTTTCAGCACTATCTTTGAAGCTATCCCGGCTAGATTCCACTCTTTATTAGAAATTGGTTTAGCAGCATTATCAAACCTGCTACTAACCAACCGGCCTATTTGTTCTTCTAGAATCACCATAGACTGTAATTCCCCCATGATTCGATCTGTATCTACCTGAATGATGGAGAGCAGCTGGCTGGCATCTTTCAGGTAGTCGATTATAAGTTGAAGACCAGAACATTTTCCTTGGATTTCAGAAAGCAACTCCTGCTTTATCCTTTTCAAATCATCCTTGGAAAACCTCGAAGATTTGGCCTTCTCAACTTGAAGCTGATGTTTCAGATTTTGAATTTCTCTAGCCTACTTTTCATGCAGCTTCTTCTATTCTTCTAAATGATCTTTCAACTTACTAGCCTTTTGAAATTTTTCTTGCCAACCCTTCACCTCTTCTCTTAAAGCCTTTTCTACTTCCTTTTTATCATTGAAATTCTTTTTTAGTCTTTCAACCTGTTGTTCCAATTTATTCACCTTATCTTTGGCTATATCTATCTTCACACAAAAAGTTTCTAAGTGGGCCTTGGCCATCCCCAATTCATCCTCAGCATGTAATTTGTCAATATCTTCTATAATTTCTTCTGCTCTATAATCTTGAGCAGTCATCTCATTCTTAGGCTTGCTTACCTATGGAACTAAAGACCTTGAAATCCTCTGCCTGGTGATAGGATTAACATACATACTTTTCCTAGTCACAACCATCTGATTGGAGGGTTTAGTGAGCTTTTCTGCCCAGTAATCACTTATGCTTTGAGCACTTGCCTATTCTTGGGGTATAGCTATAGACCTTGAAACATCAACCACCAAAGGAGATAATGGCATCAAAAACATAAGGGTGGACTGACCCTTTGTTGGTAGGGATGAAGACATTCTAACCATAGATAATGGTGGACTCTATGACTACTGATTGATAGGTAAATTAAGCAAAATAGAGACCAAACTGCTAGTGGATGGAATGGATGAATTTGGAACATAATGTCCCATTGATGATGATAATGAAAGAGGTAAAGATGTGACAATGGTAGACATGGGAGTGGACACCTGAGAGGTTGAGAGTGGGTTTGGAAGAGGTTGCGACAATACAGAACTGACTGGTACCTCCAAGGCTACTGATAGATTGAGAGAAGAACTATAAAGTGGAGGAGGTAATTTTACCATATCTTGAATAGAAAGGGAGGGAAATCCTTCCAGGGATTCATGAATATGAGAAGGAGAAGAGAGATTAGAAATTATACCTTTGCTTGCAGATGTAGGGTGTTCCTGTTCAGCTTCTATTACTAGTTGTTGTCCTTGGTCAACCAACCCTTCTGTAGTAACAATAGTTATTCCTCCAGTCATTCCTTCTACACATATTTTCTATTTCTTGGAGACCTCCCTCTCTTCTGTCTCTAAAGCCCTCTTAGTTCTTCTGTATACTATTTGATAAGTGGCTTTCTCTCCTTCAGAATTTTCCCCCTCTTCGCTTCCCTGCTCAATCCTTGAAAGTAGGGATTGCTCTGCTATGGGTCGTAGCTCAATTGAGACCGTTGGGAAAAAATGTGGGGGTCTTACTTCAATTAGTGGAATATTGACCGCTAGTTCCTCGAAAAACTTCTCTACCTGATCAGATATGGGTTTGGAAATCTTAGGTACTTCAGCGGTGGTCGAAGGAACCTCTCGTACCTCTATCAGAATCCTTTGATGTGTTAGAGGAAGTAATGATTCAGAAACTTTCTAGGGCCCTTCACTTATCAAAACTATCTTCCTGACATCTTTCGGCCTCCAGGTTTCAAAATTTTTATTATAAATTCCAGAAAAATCCTTATCCATATTCATTCCAAACTTTGATTTGGGAAAAGGTTTTCCATTTTCAATCCTCATACGCCACCAATCCACAATCTTCTTTACCTTCCATGGTCCCTTTTCTACCGGTTTTCCTCTCTGTGATATATCTTCTTCAGAAGGAAGGTCCTTTAAATTGATAGATTCAATTGTCACTTTATTAATAGTATCTTTGGTAAGCTGATGACTGATCTCATGCTCTGGATCAAAATCTACTACTTGTTCATAGAAATCCAACCATGGAGGCAATTGACTCATCTTTGAAACATTCCACTCCACAAGAGAAGTTTCATCATTATTCCTCCCCTGTTCAAAAATAGCCCTAGGTCTTCTTTCAAATTTATAGGCTTTGTCTCCATTGAGGGTTTTATTTCTTATAGTAAAAATACCATCGGGATCATAACTCCACCTTTGAGGAATATAAAATAGACCTAATCTGTCAAGGTACTGCTCAATTAGTTGGCCCTACCACTCTGATATAATAAAATTATTTTTAGGGTGGTAAGTAATCAGAGACTTCTTCTTTCTTCCAGAACCGAAGCTTGCATCAATGTACACTACCTGTCTCAGATACTCTAGGGCAAATAGTCTTTTCATAACAAAGTGAGGTAAAAGGAAAGGTTTACCCATGAAACCATACAACCTGATTACGGTGCCCTCTGTTAGGAGATACCAATCTCCCTCCTCAACATATTCCTTCCTCAGAATCTGCTTAGCTAAAGCAGGTAACCTAGGGCACTCATTGTACATTATTCTAAGAGTAAGTTCCAAAAATTCCAAATTGAATCTGTAATGGGACCCATTACTTTTCAAAATATCTATCCAATAATAGACTGGCAAGGGTTCTCCATCATCGGTCTTATCCTTAGCTGTAATCCATGGCATTTGGTCTCTGATAGCTACATAGAACATCCATACCAGATTCGAGCAGTGCCTGAAACTGGGAGTACCAACACCTCTCTTCATGTTTATCATCTGCTCATGAATCCTTTGAGAAAGAAAGGTCGGCCAATCAAAGAAAATTACTCTGATACCCTTTTCTCTTGCCCCCTTTTTGTACATTCTCTCATCAGACATACAATAGGCCATGATGATTTGCCAACCATGCACCATTTTTTCAGAGTCCAAACCCTCCATACAAGCCAACATAGAAAATAACTCTGGGTATGCAATTTCATCAATATGAATCGGGACTTCAGGCATCTCAGCTTCATTCCTTATCCTTATGAAATTAAATCGAAGCCATTTTTCTAGTGCTTCTCTTTTTTCGTCTATAGCCATCATGTTATTGTAAGCCCTATCTAGCTCTGCTATGCTAAATGGTCTGGGTTTTGATGGTGGACCTACTCCTATGACAAATAATTCATAACATGCCTCCCTTGTGATAGAAAATAGGGGAGTGCCCTCATGGGTTCTAACTGTCCTACTTTTAGGGTCATAGAACTGAATCATAGCAGAGACCAGTTTGGGATAGTGGTGTACATAATCACAAATGTAAGAGAACAAAAAGGATTTCATGGCTATCATACCTCGTCGTTGCATTGGCTTTCCTTCAAAATATGGAAATTCAAAATCGGTCCTGAGGTGAGTCCTCTCTACTCTTGCCATCACCGTGTCTGTGACTCGACTGGTGCGATGTGCATGCACCTACAATCTTGTCACTATCTTCATCGATTTAGTGGATGATTTATTGGGTGCCATTCTGATAGCAGCAAGCTTCGTTTCCCCAATTTTTTGTAGTAAATTCTTCCAAGTATGGTCGTACTTCTTCCACATTTCTGTAGATGCAAAGACCTCAAAGTGAATTTGGAAAATGCTTTTCATCACTCCCCTTTCTAGAGCCCATGTATCTTTCGCCATTAATGCTGATGTTATGCGATATATTTGTGGGCACACTTTCTAATTTGTTTCATTATTCAATTTGGTGGCACAAAGGTGGCACCCTATCTCCTCATTGGTCAAATTTTGAAATTGCGTTGCCAGCTCATCACATCCCTTCGGCTACTCTTTGTTTCATGCATGAGTTCATTAGAATTGAATGCACGAGCAATATTTAGCCTCCACGTGTCAACTTAGAACTTGTCGTTTGGTTTTGAATTGATTCCGCTCTGGCTTATTCCAAGCTTTGAGAGATTTTTGGATTAGTACCCTTCTCATCTTCCTTCTGATGGATCATCTTGTGGAATCGTCCATCTGGATCTAATCATGCAGATTCGAAGGCAAAACATCATTCTAGAGAACTTTAGGTGGTACCGTATGCGGAATGGAACCTTAGCACGCCCTTCTCAACACTTAGTCATTTTTTGAAACATTCTTTTTTTTTTTTTAGAACCCTTTTTGAAAAGAACCAATTTACAAAGTGCAAAAAGAAAACAAGTACAAAGTGCAGAAAGGAAGGGAAATTTTTATGTACATATGTTACAATGAAATCACAACTTACATATAGTAAAGCTTGAGGTGGAAACCATTCACCAAAATTGGTTGAATGTTCCCCTCCGGATCCTTGAGCTGAAATACATTAGATTCTTTAGCTTCCACTATTTCAAAAGGACCATCCCAAAAGGAATCAAATTTTTCATGCTTCCGACTTTGCTCTATCCACATTCCACCTGAGAACTGAGTCTCCGACTTGAAGTTTTCTGAACCTGGCCTTTTTATCAAACCATGCTTTAATGTCTGATGAATGCTTCTAAAAATGATCATATGCTTGAGTTCTACTTTCTTCCAGTTGCAGCAAGTGTGTCAATCTAGTTTTCACTGGATCTCCCTCCAATTCTTCCTCTTCTGAACTGACCAGCTTCAGTGCTGGAATTTCTAGGTGAATCGGCAATACTGCTTCTTTTCCATATACCAATGCATAAGGGGAATTTTTTATAGACTTCTTAATGGTAATCCTGTCCACCCATAGAGCATGGTCAAGCAATAGATGCCAACTCCTCTTGTTGCCTTCTAGGGACTTTCTCAAAATCCTCAATAGATTCTTGTTAGTAGACTCTGCAAGTCCATTACCTTGAGGGTAATAATTTGAAGTATTTTTGAGAGTGATGCCATACTTGCTAGCAAACTCAATATACTTGGCCCCTATAAAAGTAGGACCATTATCACTCACCAAAGCCTCCGGGATTCCAAATCTGGAAATTAAACTCTCCATAAAGTTGATCACAACATCTTGATCTACCCTTTTTGTAGGGATAGCCTCTACCCATCTGGTTAGATAATCAGTAGCTATCAAGATGAACTTATGTTCTACAGAAGAGTTAGGATTTATAACTCCTATGAAATCTAATCCCCATTGTTGAAAAGGCTCCTCAACTTGAATAGGCTTTAGAGGAGATGCAACATTTCTAGTTCTTCCAACATACCTCTGACATTTATCACAAACCTGAGTAACTTTGAAAGCATCCTTGAAGATAGTAGGCCAATAATAGCCTGCTCTTATTATCTTCAAAGTTGTAACTCTGCCTGAGCCATGACCACCGGATTGTCCTCCATGAAATTCTTCTAGGACTCTCTTTTGTTGGTCTTCCCTCAAACATTTTAGGAGAACCCCATCCAAGTTTATTTTGAATAACCCTTCTGGTAGTAATGCATATTTTAGGGCATGAAGTCTATACCTCCTTCTTTGAGAAGAACTCAGATCAGGTGGGCATACACCAGTTTGAAAATACTGGGTCATCTGTTCGATCCAATCAGAATCCAGAGTGTGAACAATCTCTACTTGATCTTCTTCTGTTACCTGACAAGCTATCATCCCGACCAAAGCTGAAGTATCTATCAATCCTTGGCACAAGGCTCTACCTCTCACCAACTTAGTGGGATGTATCTCTACATCATATTCTTGGATCTTGGTAATCCAACCAGCTCTTTTATCACCTAGGTCACCCTGTAAAATAAAACTCCTTACATCCGGATGAACCACATACACCAGAGTTTTGCTCTGTACCAGATATTGTCTGAACTTCTTAAGTGACTTCATCACAACAAACACTTGTTTTTCAATAAAATTATATTTTACTTGATAGTCATGCAAATTTTGACTCCAAAATAATACAGGGTGTTCATCCCCTTGATCATCCCTTTGAGTGAGTACTGAAGCATAACTTTGTTCAGCTCCATAAGCATATAGAATAAAATATTTGCTGAAATCAGGATTTATCAAAACTAGGGCTGTAGAAATGGATTGCTTGATGATTTCAAAAGCTTGCTTCCTAACCTCAGTCCACTTGAATTCTGCCTTCTTCTTGAGTAGTTCAGATATAGGCCTCACCTTCTATGCAAAATTAGAAATGAACTTTCTGACAAAATTGATCTGGCCTAAGAAATACTGCAACATATTTTGATTAGTAGGCAAAGGAATAGCTAGGATTGCTTTAATCCTATCCGGTTCTATGGCCATACCTTATTTTGAGACCACATGTCCTAGCAGTTTTCCCTCATGTACCACAAAGAATGACTTCTTAGGATTTAGAGAAATACCAAATTCTCTGCATTTTTGAAAAACTTGTTCTAAATGATATAGATGATCATTTTTATCATGAGAAAACACAGTCATGTCATCTAGGTAAATCAGAATAACCTTGTTTATAAGTGTACCAAAGGCATAATCCATGGCCCTCTGAAATGTAGCTCCTACATTAGATAACCCAAAAGGCATCCTCTGATAGGCAAATGTTCCCCACTTTGTAGTAAATGTTGTCTTGTATTGATCTTGATCTTTTACCCAAATTTGGTTATACCCAGAATAACCATCTAATAGTGAGAACCTCTCTGCTCCAGCTACTACTTGTAGAATCTGATCAATCTGAGGGAGGGGATAGTGATCCTTGAGGGAAGCTTGATTCAGATTCCTAAAATCTACACATAGGCGTATGTCCCCATTCTTCTTTCTTATGGGTACCAAATTAGCTACCCAAGTGGAGTGTTTTATCGGATATATTATCTTGGCCTTTAGCAGCTTCAAAAGTTCTTCTCTCATAATGACTTCTATCCTTGGATTGACAGGCCTCTATTTTTGTCGGAATGGTTTAGCATCAGGCTCTAACTCAATAGTATGTTGGATAATCCTTTTGTCATAAACCTTAAGGTCCTCATATGACCAAGCTACAGTATCTTGGTATTTTAGACATAAAGCTTTAATATCTTCTGCTTCCTCAGGAGAACATTGGACCCCAATATTTAACTTCTTTCTGATTCTGACTTCTATCTCTTTATAGATCTTCTCACCAACCTTCATAGCTCCCACTTTCTTTCTATCTTCATTATCGAATAAAATTTCAAGGGTAACCAACCCCTTTGGGATGTGATTGTTTCTCAGCTAGATAAAGTCTTGTTGATCTATCTCCTCCAAGTCTTCTTCTTGGATAGTTGTGAAGCATGCTTCTTTTATCATAAAGTCTAGAATCTGTTCATCACTCTCGAAAACCTGCTAGAATATTTGCTTATCTGACACTGTAGGTCTGAAAACCATTTTAATCCCCTTGGTCTTCTTAGTTCCAAAATCTATAGGAGGATTGAAATTAGCTCCCTTAGTTGCCAATGCATCTGCTAGATGATTCTCTTCTCTAGGCATAAAATTTAGGTTTAGGGCATCAAATGAATCCATTAGGTCCCATACTCTATTCTTGTAAGCCTTTAAGTAATGGTGTTTACTACTACACCTATTCCTTACCTGATGTACTATCAGCTCAGAATCACCATATATGTTCAAAATATTGATGCCCATGCTCTCAAATTGTATTAACCCAAGGCACAAAGCCTCATATTCTACAACATTATTGGTGCATGACCATGTCAGTCTATAAGAAAAATTCTTCATCCCTTCGGACTGTGATTGCAGAACTACACCAGCCCCTGCACCATTTCTGCATTTAGCACCATCAAAGTGCATAACCCATGTTTCATTGTTTCTTAGGGATTTATTAGAAATAGCAGGGAGTTTCTTTTCCAATTCATTTGTGATGTTGTATGTACCCATACCAGTTCTGAATTGACTGTAATCCTCTTTGAAAGGCAACTCATCTTCAATGTCTAGTTCCTCAATATTTTGTACTAGCTCAAATTCTTCCACAGGATTAAGGTTGCACATGTCTTCTTCAATTTTATCAATATGATAAGCAACTGGCTTCTCAAGAGTTATCCTTATCCTCTTTCCCTTGAAAGGTATTACCATGCTAGAATAATCCATATACATACATCCTCCAAGATTTGCAGTAAATTCTCTTGAGAGACATAATCCAAAATAGGGTTCTAAATCCACCACCACTATTTCTTGTACTATTGTCACCTCAGGGGCTCTGTGCAACCTCATCAGTACATATTTAATAACCCCAACTATCTTTACAGGTGTCCCATCTAATTGCAACACTCCAAGACAAGACCGGGTATATTCCATACCCATCTCTTCATAGACTGCTTTAGGCATAACTGTGGTTGATGCTCCTGAATCAATCATGCAATTCTGGACTACCCATCCCTCCATTCTTAAGGATATATAAAAAGGGGGAGGTTTGTTCTTTAGAATAGTAGGTGTCATTTCTTTCTTTTCTGATGGGATACTGAGGATGGTGGTAGCTGGTCTGTTCTGGGGGCTTTTACTGAGGGAAGCTTTAAGCAAGTCAATCTGACCCGGAATGAAAAGGGTATCATACAGGCTAGCTTTTGATGGAATATTTTTCATCTCTTCCACAATGTTATACTCAGACTTGGTTAGGGATAGTCTTTCCAGTCCTCTTTCAGGCTCACCATACCTCCTTTTGTATTGTTGGGTTACCTCTAACCTTTGTATTTTAGTAATAGAGGGGAACCTGAGTCTTTCTTGTTCTTCACTCTTGGATTTCATTCTATCTCCTTCCGTTACTCTTTCTAGAATCTTAGGGAAATTATCAGTTTTCTCCCTTCCCTTAGCTCGGGGAATGGGAAAAGTGTCACTGTTCTGAGGGGGGAAATCAACCTTCTTTTGAGAAGGGACCTAGAACTGTCCCATTTTCTGAGGGTCTACTTGTAAAGCTTTGTTTTCGGACCTCGTCATAACAACAATTGGGCCTTCTTCCTCCAACTCTTTTCCAACCATGATCTGATCAGGGTGCCATAACATATTAACTCTTCCCTTCTAATTTCTTTCAGCTTGATCCATGGCTTGTTGAACATGGTGTTGATACATCACACAAGACTGTGAGTCATGGGGGTCATTGCATACTAAACACCAGATATTTGCAAGAGTGGAATCTATAGAACATTCAGGATCCTCATATGTTGCATTCACCCTAACCCCGATACTATTGCTAGGACCGGGCCTTTGATATTTGTTCACATATGGAAATCTCCTCTGTTGTGACCTTTCTTGATCTCTCTTCTCCATTGAATTCATTCTGTTACTCAGAGTTTTCATGGTATTTTGTATGTCTAGGATAGCAGATAATTCTTGAGAAGGTTGGGAAGGAAGAGGGGGGAAAGAAGGTGTGGAGGACACAACTTTAGATCTAGGAATCAGATTCATCTTAGGGAATGAAGATGGTATAGAAGGAGGATCCATGTGTGAGGCTTTTGTAGATTGTTCATGGCTACCACTATTTTTTGAGTTGTAGGGCAACACAGTCTTGGCGGGAATTCTTCCTACATTGATCAGGATATTTTTAGCATGGACAATGACATTATAGACTTGGGGGAAGGTTTCAATTCTATATTGTTGTGTCTGTAGACCTAGCTCTGATCCTAGGGCATGAATGTAATACATATAAGCCAAACAAGTAGTTGGTCTAGCTTTAGGGGGAATTCTCTTCCATGTTCTGCTAAATCTCAAATTAAAGTCTGAGATAGTTTCTTGTTATGTTTTTTGCATGGCTGTAAACTAATTCAGTAGAGAAAAGGGATCAATAGATTCATTAAACTCTTCTATGAATGGCTCAACCAATGACTACCATGAAGTGATAGAATTATCTTCCAGAGTTCTAAACCAGTGTAATATCTTTCCATGAAATGATAGGGCTAGAATTCTGACAATAATATTTTCCTCTTTTATATTATGGATTGCTGCCAGATTCAAGATATCTTGGTAGTGCTCATAAGCTATTTTTCCAAATCCATCATATGTGGGTGTTGCCTTAGATACAACTTGTGGAATGGCATCCATTTGGGCTAATCTAAGGGGCCCAGTTGAGTCCCAGTTAGGGTACTTCTGTAGTGGCTGATTTGGGGCCACATTGTGTGCCATGTTTCTGGCTATAGGTCTTCTTGGGGGAACTACTGGGTTTTCTTCCAGAAGCTCTTCTTCTTCAACAAAATCTTGATCCAAACTTCTGATAACAGTAGACCCTCTAAGGGGTAACTCACAATGAAAGAAAGAATCAAGGTTGTTCCTCTTGAAAGACCTGGTATACATGAAAGGGCACTGGTCTACAATACTTTTTTAGGGTCTTCTGACTAGGGAGTCACCAGGTGAACTTTATTTTCTCCGCTAACAAGGTCAAGACAATTCACCAAATCTTGATTCCTTCGGGTAGAGATAACAATAACTCTTTAGATGGGTTTCGTGTTCCTTGTGAACGGTCCCATCGGGCATGCCAAAAACTATTGGGCACTGAATTGCACCAAGTTTTACTTGATACTACGGTTGTCTATCTTCCTACTTTCTATTTAGGCTTGCACCCGATAGCTGCAGCTCAACACTCAACATTGGATGGACCAAAACAAGGGTTTCAGATCCAACCTCCAGAGTAGGTTGGTTCCTTGTCAACTTAGCAGATTGTTGACACAATTATGCTCAATTAGGGTTTGGAGTTTAGGGTAAGAAAAGGGTAAGGTTAGAGAGATGTAGATATCAGTGGATGGATAGGTTAACAACATTGCATCACCATAAAAAGCTTCCAAAAAACCATACTAAAGATATACATCCAGATCAACATTTATCCCAAGATAGCTTGTTTCAGATATTAAAGCATAATAGAGAAATGTTATAGTAAGCAATTTCAATACCCAGGAAATGATAATCCAAATAGCAAAATTCACCAAAACCTAGATTTTATAGAAATGCACCTTCTAATAACAAAGAACAAACTTCAAAGCAGATTTCAATTACTCATAATAACTAGTAATCCATGATTGGCACAAACTAACCATCTAAGTATTTACAGAAATACAACTATGAAATCTGAACCTCTAACATCCAACACAAAAATGCAACTTTGAGGTGAAGATCAATGTATTGCTCCTTGCATTCAGTCCTTCAAAAATATTTATAGTAGTATAGGCAAACACGCTAGAGCCGACCCTTAAAAATGAGGGTTCGATCTCTCTTTATAGTTTTCATATTACAATATTCAAGAAACAATACATTCAATCTTGTTACAATAACTCAACAAAGAGTTTAGCTGGCGTTAGCTGATTCATCCAAACTCTAAGAAATCTATTGGAAGAGCATCCACCATGGCCGTTCGAGATCTCTGCAACTTGATGATCGACTAGAAGGACTATAGTTCAGAACCTTCCAGATCATGCATTCCATCGATATTTCTTGAGAGCAACTTGCCATCGTCGATCTGTAATCGCTTCTGGTTAGATCTTCTTGAAAATATTCGATGTTTCATCTTTCGACTGCACGCCATGGTTCTGGTGCAAAAACCTTTTAAATAGTCAAAATTTGATAGGCCAACCTCCACCGTTGATTCTCCTTTTTGGATGACTTAGATTAAGTCTGACGTGAGCTGAAAGCCATCCTGCTCATTTCCTCAACATCAGAATCTTCAATCCGGATCCGCAGCATCAAAACTTTGAATCCACTCTAGAATATTTTATCTTCCACCTTGTCTTCGTTAATCCACACTTTTTCATCACTGACGTCATCATCTCCTCATGACTTTTGCGGATTTTAGAGATAATGCAAGTCCAGGCCCAGAGTCAAACACTTAGATTATTCCACCCTTTCGCCCCATCGTTATTCCAGAAAAGAGAGTCCTTGTTCATTTCTCGGATCACCAATCCACTCTTTTTCACCGCTGACATCACCATCTCCTTGTGACTTTTGTGGATTTTGAAACTTTCGCCAATCCAGAGCGGGAAGCAAAAAGATTATTCCAGAGCGGGAAGCAAAAAGGCCTTTCCAGAATCGGACATACGCCAAGAGTCAAATCCGCACTTCTTTGTTGTTGACGTCACCATTTCTTAGAAACTTTTGTGGATTTTGAAACCCATCGTTATTCCGGACCCGAAATGGAGTTTCTCGGAATATCATCATACCTTCAAAATTGAATAACTCCCAGTGGACTCATACCCTCAGCATAGCTTCGGAGCGGAATAACAGTATTATCACTTAGTCAAAATTATACAAAATTTTACTAAGTATGTGGCCATTTTGGGCCTATAGGTATGATTGAAGGTATGATAGGAAGCAAGGGAGATTTAGGAAATGGTTTTAGGGAAATAACTACAACTCCAGCCATCACAATAATGGCAACAATATATCTTCTCAATGATAAGCTAGTCCTCCCATCACAACAACGAAAGCAGTTGAAGGGCAGAGACAAAAAATACATCCAAGATCCAAAACCGGATGTTTTAACTGTGGTGGATCACATTACTAAACCACTATCTACATAGAGTAGGTTTGAGTTTGAAGGGAAAGGAACCAATGTACAAGGAACCTACAATCAAGGAACTGGAGCACAAGATTAATGCAATAAAAATGAAGTAAAATCTAGATGGGTAAGCCACTATGTTGCTGATTAAGGGTAATGTATTTGGTAGGAATGTTAAGATTTTGATTGATAGTGGTACCATGGATAGTTTTATTTCCACTAATTTAATTAAAAATATACTCGAAAAACCCAAAATGTTTGGCACATAGGTGGAAGGTTGAGAATGGTTCAAGATAAACCTACTTTGTGATTCAGTGCTACCCTATGGTATAAATTGCCTTACCTAGTGGGATGACCATAGGATATCTATATGTAGCACCATTGCATACCTTTGATGTAATCCTAGGAATGGATTGGTTGCAAGTGCATAAGGTTGTAGTCAACTTTCAAGATAGATGGATAGAGTATATGGAAGGTAGTGGAAAGGTGCAAAGGGTGTACAACCTACAAGGGGCTTTCCAACCCCAAATCCTTTCAGCAATGCAACTTAAGAAAGCCATGAAGAAAGGGGGAATGGTTTATGTCATTAAGTTAAATAAGCTAGATGATGAGAAGAAGGAAGAGGTGTTTGGAAGGTACCCACTTTTGTAATAATTTAGGGATGTATTCCCAGAATATTTACCTAGATTACCACCTAAGTAGAAGTTTGACTTCACAATTGAGCTTCAACTCAGAATAAAACACATACATAGATCTCCTTACAGAATGAACCCCATAGAAATGCAAGAGCTAAAAGTGCATCTACAGGGGTTACTAAAGAAAGGACTAATTAGACCAAGTGTGTCACCCTAAGGTGCACCCATGTTATTTATGAAGAAAAAGGATGGTTCCCTAAGATTATACATAGATTATAGGATGTTAAACAAGGTGACTATCAAGAATAGATATCCCTTATCCAGGTTCAAATAACTATTTGATCAACTAAAATATGCCACGATATTTTCAAATTTTGATTTAAAATCTGGGTACCACCAATTGAGGATCTGAGAGGAAGATACTCATAAGACAACCTTTAAAACTCGCTATGTATATTATGAGTTCACTATCTTGCCTTTTGGTTTAACAAATGCTCTAGCTTCATTTATGAATTTGACGATCTTTAGGATACATTTGGATAAATTGTTGGTATTCCTAGATGATATCTTGATATATTATCGAAAAAAGTAGAGCATGATAAACACCTTAGGGTTGTGCTAGAACTACTAAGGAAAAAATAATTGTTTGAAAATCTATCCAAGTGTGATTTCTATTTGTCATAAGTGTAATACCTAGGACACATTATTTCAATAGAAGGTACCATAGTAGATCCCAAGAAAATAGAAGCTATATTGAATTGGCTACCACCCATAAATTTGATAGAGGTCCAAACATTTTTGGGGTTGACTGGATACTATAGGAATTATGTAAAAGACTATTCTAAGATAACCTATCTAATGAGTAACCTACAAAGTAAAGGGAAGAAATTCAAGTGGACTGATAAATGTGAGTCAACTTTTGAATTTCTTAAGAAAATATTACTACGCCCCCTATTTTAAAGGTACCCAACCCCCAAGGGAGTTTTTCTATTTGTATCAATGCATCTCTAGAAGGTTTGGGTGGGGTGCTCACTCAAGAAGAAGTAGTGATAGCCTACAGATCAAGGAAATTGAAGTGACATGAGGTCAACTATGCGACCCATGATCTAGAGCTAGCCACGATGGTGTTCTCTCTCAAGATTTGGTGACACTATTTGGTAGGAAGGCCATTTGAGCTAAGGACAAACCATCAGAGTCTACAATACATTTTTACCCAACTACTACTCAATGCTAGATATAGAAGGTGGATGGAATTTCTTGTAGAGTACAATTTTAGCATTAAGTATATTAAAGGAAAGGAGAATAAGGTCATAGATGCACTGAGTAGAAGGAGACACATAGCTATTTTGTCTCGCATCCATGTAGAATTGATGGAACAAGTCAGGATTATGCAAAAACAAGATGCATACTACAATAAAATTATGGATAAAATGGGAGGGAATCCTAATGATAACAAGAAATTTAGCTTCAAATATGGGTTCCTATGCTTCAAGGATAGGGTAGTGATCCCTAAAATTGGTGATTTGAGAAACATGGTCTTGAATGAAGTGCATAGATCACCATATTCTACTCACCTAGGGGGATCAAATATGAGAGAGAACATGAAGAAAATATTATTTTGGCCTGGGATGAAGAGGGACACAACTAAATTTATCTCTTATTGCCTCGAATGCTAGAAAGTTAAAGTAGAATGCAAACATCCTGCGGGACTGTTGTATCCACATGATGTACCTATGCAAAAATGGTAGGTAATTGCAATGGATTTTATTATAGGGTTGCCTAAAAATTGGTTCTAGCATGATGCAATCCTAGTGGTGGTCGACAGGTTGACCAAGGTTGCACATTTTATACCTAGAAACACTAAATATGATGTCATGATTGTGGCTAATAGATTTTCCAAAGAGATATTTTGGCTTCATGGTTTTCTAGAGGTAATCATATCGAATAGGGATTCAAGATTCACATCCAAGTTTTGGTAAGCTTTACATCATGCCATTGGTACCAGGTTGAATATAAGTTCAACTTATCACCCAAAAATTGATGATCAAACCCAAATAGTGAACCAGGTTTTGGAGGACATGCTTCACATGTATTTTATGGATTAGAAGACCCATTGGGAGGATTAATTATATATGGTGGATTTTACCTACAATAATGGTTACCATTCAATTTTAGATATGGCTTCTTTTGAAGCACTTTATGGAAGGAGATGTAGGACACCCTTGTCGTGGGATAATCTAGAGGATAATTTTTTACATGTTCTAGACTTGGTCAAAGAGATGGAACATCAATTAAGGACAATTAGGGAATGGGTAAAAGAATCCTCGAATTGACAAAAGAGTTATACCGATTTGAAGAGATCACCACGTGAGTTTGTTGTTGGTGATAGAGTGTTTTTAAGGGTGAGACCGATGAAGAGCGCTATTAAGTCCATAAAAATGGACCCCCACTTTGTTGGACCCTTTGAAATGATATAAAATATTAGTCCTCTGGCTTACTGACTTGCCTTACCATCTAGTCTATCCAATATTTCATGATATATTTAACATTTCTTTGCTTAGAAAGTACATCGCTAATCCTAATCATGTGTGGGACTTTTCCAATTTGCAGATGGAAAATCCAGAGGCCATAGAGGTTTGACTAGTAAGGATCCTTGATTTTTTATCCAAATAAATGAGGAAAGGAACTTTGGATCAATGCAAGGTCCAATGGGACCGTTATTCAAAAAAAAATGCTACTTGGAAAAAAGTATTAGACATGCAAAACCATTTTCCTTTTTTGTTTGAAAATGTAATTTGAATGATGATTATTGTCTAAGAACTATGATAATACACAGAGGACTATGTTAAGCCTATGGAGGGGAGGATGTCATGACCCTCTCTTGGAAAACTTATTTTGGTGGGATTTATGTTAGGTTATGCATGATGGATATTTTATTGCAACTATATACATTTTTCTAACCAAAGGAATGATTGACAAATTGATGTTCAATTTCTGCAAATATGGGTTTTAATGATAAAGTATTATGTTGCTAATAGATTTGTATTGATGCAGGATTGAGTTGTCTTATTAAAGGGTATATTCTTGGCAGAAGAGCAGCTAGATAGATGCTCTCTTTTCACATAAGTGATTAAGCATAATTTACACATAAGAAAATAGATCAAATTTTCTTGCATGATTATTGATCACAAACTTTAGTGGTTATGTTATAAGTCTTATTATGTTCTTAAATTTTATCTCTTCTAAAAAGAGAATGAAGGGGAATTTTGGTAAAGCATGATTAATGAAGTTGCTTCCATTATTTTATTGTAAGACTATATCTCTTTTTGGTTGGATCTTTCCTTTTATTAAAGTAATGTTTAATTAAAATAAAAGATATATGTTGCTAAGTTGGAAGACTCAAAAACTAGTGGAGACATGGGAGAAAGGGGTGAGAACTTGATGTTGTTTTCTAGTTGGGAGCCCACATTGAGATTTTTGAAATGCAAGGTGATGAAGTAGTGGAGTAGTGTAGGCACGACGGTTCCATTCTTGATGCCCAAAAAGGAAAGCAAGGGAGAAGATTTGGGTTGTTGTTGGTTCTTGGAGGGTGCACAGAGGAAAAAGGAAAGTTACAGATATTCTATGGGAAGAGTAGAGAGGTGATGTCAAGTAAAGGACTGGTTCACTACAATCATCTCATCGATCATAGGTAGGCATATTTTTATTAAACTATTATCTTGACTTACTTCTTAAGGTTGAGGAAGAAGATTTAAAGCTTCAGTTAGGGGTGCTAGTCTTTATAACAGGGATAGTTTTTCCCTTTTTGCACTCACTGTTCTAACGAATGGTGTGCACTTGACCTGAGATATATATTATTTGTTAGGAAATAAACCTTGGAGTTAGCTCGGTCAAACTAATAAGTTTTTGATATGCTTTATTCTTTTCAAGACTCACCATGAGGTGTAGTAGTTAGTTCATATGGTCATTATGCTAGACATTAATAAGGAGTTGTCTGTGTGAGCTACTCATCCTATAACCTTGCATGTGTTTTATTGTTGTTCTTGTGAGTTTGGAGAATGTTACTCTTATACATCTAAACAATCTAGATGTTGTGTAGAGTTAACTTTATCACTAGAACATCTTCCCTAGGAAATATTTTAGAAGCCATAAGTGGAAGTTTTTGTGAGTACATAGAGGTGGGAAGTAAAGATGTGAAGTACCTCTACTATTGGGCACAGTCCAATTAATTTAGTAATTCCTCTCAAATATGGATGTAGTTCCTTGTGTCTTTTCGAATGCCTTTTTGATCACCAATTACCTTTGGAGAGCAATGATGTTGCTATACATTGGTTGAGTCCTTCATTCTTAAATTTTAGAATACGTTCTATGCTTTGGAAGGAAATATGTGATATGGTCATACATTACTTGAGAAATTAGTATACTAGAAAGTTGTGTAGGTAGTGGATATGCATTCTAGATTTCTAAATGATTAAACAACATAAAAGAATGTGTGAAATGGTTTTATATTCAGTTTCATTATGTGGATGGCACAAATGAATTTTAGGAATGGATATATGCCCATATTTCTATATGTTAGAGAAACATTAATGATTATGTGTTTTGGTTATATATATATATATATATATATATATATATATATATATATATATATATATATATATATATATATTCGGTTTCACTATGTGGATGGCACAAATGAATTTTAGGAATGGATATATGCCCATATTTCTATATGGTAGATAGCATTTATGATATTATGAAATGGTTATATGTGTTTCTGGTTCTTTATGTTGAACAACATAGATGAATGTAAGAAATAGAGTTGCATTCCATACTCTTCATGATTTGAGAGCATAAATGATTTAATGAAACAAATTTTTGTTTTGGTTCTACTTTTGGTTGGTTAGTTAAGAGAGTGTATGTTATGGCTATCATGGTTGGAGAAAAATGATTGTGCCTATGTTAGAGTAAGGACCCTAACTGGGTAACACCATATTGGTCTTGCTTGAAGGATAGTATCCAATAGATCGTTGTAGTTGGTGTAATTTTAATTAATTGGCAAGTGTTGGCCAAGTGGTAATGTTAGGGTGGGATGTAAGAGTTTTCGATCTACTTTTGGTGCCTACCAAGTGAGATCTATGTAACCCAACTCTACCATGATAACATGTTTTGGAGACAGGAACAGGGCTTCCAAGACGTAGGTACCATAACATATTTATGGGATGATGGATTAACTCATAAAGGGGAACTTGAATGTTATGATAGGAATTATTTTAGCTAAGTTTTTGGAAAATATGGGTTGTCCATTTGCAATGTAAGAAATAGATTGATTAATAAAATAATGATGGAATGTTTGAGGTTGGGTTTCCCCATGGGGTTTCTCCCAGGATAAATCATGTGTTGATTATGGTTTGTGTGGTTATACTTGATTTAAATGTTGTTTTATTAATTACATTAGATATGGATTTCTTTGCAAGTTTCTTAATGAGTTGATCAATATATAAGGGTAGTAGAGGAAATGGAATTGTTATGTTCTTGGTAAAAGATATTCCATGGGAAGTTTAAGAATGTCCTAACTTATGTATTAGTTGTGCTAAGGAATTTAATGTGTTTGATAACCAAAACCTTATATTGATGGATAAATGGAGTGAACTAAGTTACTTAAAGGGATGTGAACAATTTAATTATGCTCTTATTTTTAAAAGAGTTAAAGGTAGAAATGATAATGATTTAGTTTAAAGAGGATTAAATCTTGTGGTGACAAGTGTTTAAATAGTTGATTATAAGGTTGAATAGGCAAACATTCTACACATCATAAATGGGTTTGATGGGTATGCTTTGGGTAGCAAGTTGAGAGTTCTCAACTTATAAAGAGACAAATGGTTTGTTCACACTTATCATAAAAGAAACATAGAAGAAACAAGTTGCCACTTTTTCATCATCATGGACTATTTCCAAGGTTCTACCATTTTCATAAATGCACATTAGCCATCATAACATAAAAATAAGATCAACCAAGGTTTTCATCATGCTTATGTTAAATATGATATTGTGTAAATTATAGGCCCTGGTGGATGAGACATAGGAAAAGGTAATTGTGCAAAAGTTTTGAACACTTGATTATTACACCATAATAATAGTGATTTCTAGTAGGCATTTGTTTTGGAAGTTGTAATTATTTACTAGGTTTGCACAAAACTATACACTTAGAGGATTCAATTTGATATAGGTTTTGATTTGATATAGGTTCATAAGTTGAATTTTGAAGAAATTATTACAAATGGATTCAATGTTCTTGAATTGGATATAATGGTATATTTAGATACATAGATTTTTCAAATATAGCTTAATCACCATCCATGTGAGGATGGTAAGTACTTGGAATTCATGGTCCTTGTGAGTGGTAGTTTGTAACTACCTTCATTCTCATTTTCCTTGTGAGGGGTAGTTGATAGCTCCCCCTAACTAACCTACTGAGGGATATTTGATATCATTGCCTTACCTATATTAGATTTTTGGAATTTTCCACATGGCATTTCACTATATGTTTTGTCACTACATATTTTCCAAGCATTTCTTTGATCATATTTGTAATGCAAAAAACATTTATCTTAATTTTCTTGAGACATAAACTTACAATCTTCTCAAATTGCGATGTTTTTCAATCACAAAATTTGATCTCCTTTTGTAGAAATCATTCAACATGTTTTTTTATTTTATCCCATTTGGAGACATCCATCCATCCATAATCAATATATAGTTTTTCTATAACTTCATCCTTATGGAAATAATTTTCCTGAGAGTGATTAGTACTTCCACAAATTTTACATGGATGTAGGTTCTAAAACCTAGTTGTCACATGTCCAAGTCTTCCATAATGACTACAACTCATCATAGAAGCTTCATCATATGTGTCTCTTTTCACAAATTTATTTTCATTGTTTCTTGATTAACCAATGTATCCAATACCTTCATTCTTTGGTATTGTCCATTCTTTCCCAATCCTTTACCATTGTATCCCATTTTTTTTCGCAGTTTGGAACCAATACCTTTGGTATACTTTTCAAAGCACCCAAAATATTTAGCATTGCTTTGATCTCTATAATTATAATTCAAGCATTGAAATTTTCCATATCTACTCTAATTTTTATCATCATTATTCAAAAATGACATCTCATCATCACAATGATCTTCCACACAAATTGAAGTGTCACTATCACTATATTTGATACAATCACTATCATAATAAATTATTATAATAAGGCATTTATCATGGCTAAAACAACCATCTTCTACATTACCTTTATATTTAAGAATAATATTCAAATCACTTGTGTCAACAGTTGTATATTTTATTTAAAATAGGTCACAATAATTATTTACAGGTCTCAAATCACCTATATCATAGCTAATATCTATCATTTGAATCATATCACTTATATCACAACCAACATTTTTTATATTTTCCTTGAGATTGCTTGTGTCACAACAACCATTTTTCATCATGGGCTTATCCTTTAACCTTTCAATTATTTCCTCTTGCCTTTTGTACTTCTCCTTAAGGACATTAAGAGTGATTAATGCCTTGTATATTATTATTTTTTTTTTGTATTTACATGGTGGAATCGGTAGCCGCCAGGAATCTAGGCAGGCTGTCCAGTTTTTATGGTCACCATAGTATTCTGCGCTATCCACCCCGGAAGCCGCCACATAGATCTTCGTGCAGTCCGCCCCTATAACCACCATGCCATAATCATTTTAAACCTTTTACGTTGCTAAAATCACCAGGAAAGGGACAAGCGTTCAGTCCGGCGAGGCCCGAGATTTGAACCTTGGACCTCCGCCCCCTGCCTTAATGCCTTGTTTATTATTAACCCTACACCAATAGGTAGTTTAAAAATATCTTCATAGCAATCATTAAGAATGGAGAGTAAGTAGCACTAAAATGTTGAGAATTTTCACCTTCATCTTCTTTGACAATCATTTGAATTTTTTTTATTTATTTTAATGGTATTATAAGTTCAACAAGATTCTCTTGACTAGCTTCATGGGAGTTAGTATCTTGTGTCACATACCTATGATTTTCAACTTGATTCTCTTCATCTATACTAAATTTGGATGATGCATATGTTTGAATATCATCTTTATTATGTTCTTGCTTACTCTTTGACTTTTCCATGTTATGCTAAGATTTATGTAACAATAATTTTTAGTGTATCACTTTTCTTTCTAAACTATCACTAAAGTGGAATGTTTTTGTCTCACTATATTGTTATAGGAAAGAGCTTTTTGATAAGTATATATGTGTATTCTTTTTCTTGATTATTGCTTCAAAATTATGAATGAAATAGTATATTTTTTTTGGTAAATTAATTTTATTGAAAATAGGGCATTTGAAAGGTGCCCTAACGCCTTTTACATATTTGAAGCAAGAAGGAACAAAGAACTTCTAAACAACTTCAGACAGAGCACAACCGAGAGGTAAAAGCTAAAATTTACCAAAATGAGACATCCTCAAGGACAAAGGAACAAAAAAGGAACTAACAATAGATAGCATCCAACCTAGACAAAAATGAAACTTAACAAAGGATCAAGAACTAGACAGTAAGGATGACAACAAAAATAAAGAATAGTAGACGCGCTCAAAGAGGAGCACTCATTTGCACTGGAGAATTAATAGTAGTTTTTAGAATGGTGTCCTTTGCATCATCCTTTGGGATATCCTTTGAGTTTTCCTTCATAACTTCGAGACATGCATCCTTGGAAATTTCAACCACATATTCGTCTTTGGCACCTCCTTTGGTATCCGATGAAACTTCTATAACAGATAACATAGAAGTATCATTAAAATTATCACAAAATAGGAGGCTAAGAGCGTGCCTCTATTATTTTAGACTCATAATATCTTTGCCAATGGCTACGTGAGTAGTCTCTAGATGATCAATAATTACAGAAGTAGTATGAATGACCAGTTTGTGGAGGTATTTTTCTACTAGGTCAGGCGAGTTGGATTGAACCTTTGAGGGTTTGACCAAAGTGGAAGGAGGGGTTTCAGCCAACTCTTTATGTTTAAGCCTTTAGGAACATTTTATAGGAGTGGCTTTGACTTTGAAATTCTTCCTAATGTGGAATTCAGAATGGAGTTTATAAGTTTTAGCCTTCCTTTTGGGTTTTGAAACTCTGGGGTTGGTCGTAGAGGAGGAATTCTCCTCCTCAGATTCAAGGGTAGGAATGTTACCTCTAGGGAATTTGATAAGGAGATATCTATATAGGAAATTTAAAATCCGTTGGTAGAAAGGTAAACCATTCTCCTTATTATACCGGATAGAGATGTTATAGTTGATAGACCAAAAAATGATGGTAGGGATATTCATCATCTTTGCATCATAGAAATTATTTACGTATGCCAAGTGGAAACAACAAAGTTGGGACTCAGGGTTGTCACATGTTAGTTACTGAATGATAGAAATTAGGATTTCTTGCCAAGGAGTGGAAATATGGTTGCAATACAGATCTTTTTTGTGATTTTTATGAACCTCCAATTTCTTCTCGAAGAAAGCTAGCTTTGCTTCCTAGTTGTGCTTGTTTCGTCAAATGACCTTGTTGTCCAAAGGTTGCCCTGTTAAGTCCATTAGCAACTCAAATGTGATATGGAATTCAACCCCATGAACTGTAACAAAACCTTTATTCTAGGTTTCAGCAAAGGCCTTCGTCACACCTTCATCAATGCCTATGAATAGCTTGAAGAACTCGATTAGTGCACTTTTGGTTTTATCCTTCCACATATCTCTGACCATTGGGTTAAGTTCAAACATAGCAGGTTCAATGAAAATGGGTTTTCTTTCCTTCATGGTGATAGACAAGGAACAAAATAGAGGAAAGCTAGGCAAAAGGATTAGCAGGACAGGCAGAAAGGTAGGAGGTTGGTAAATAATCAGAGCATGCAACGAAATGATTAAAATGAAGGCGCTATCATCTCTGGGACTTTTGTTAGGAAGCCAAAAATGCAACATCAAAAAAGGAAAAAACATTTTTACAAATGAGGATTGGCTAGGGCAAAGGTCGAAACAGATTTTTAGGAATTGGACGTTACACCAGATAATTGAGTGGATTAATGTCAAATGAGACAATTGGCCATTAAGGGTGCACAAAAAATGTAACCAGTAAGAGACCCTAGCCCGAGACATAGAAAGGATGGGGATGATCACCACACATGATCTCGAGAATGAACAACAAGTAGGTTTTTTGAAAATGGTTCTCAATGGGGTAAGATTACACATATCAATGCACATAGGAAAAAAATGATTAAAAATCATGCTCGAATTCATATTGGAATAACAAAAGGATTCGATTACCAAAAAATGAGTATGACCATGGGTGTGGGTGGTGAGAATTTTGAAAATGAAACATAAGGGTTTATACAACCAATTTCCAATGTGAAGAATGGTGCATGAATAAAAACCTGACAAAAGGATTGAAATGTGAGCCATAGACTTCACATGGAAGAAAGAATGTTGGGGATTGAACATGGAAATATTTTTAGGACTCGACATGAGTGACATTACTTTTATCATGTTTAATAAGTTCATCCACCTTAGGAAGTAGAGTATTCATCCAATTCAATAACCCTTGGGCGTTAGCCCCAATACTAGCAAGTCTGTCAGCAACAATGTTGGCCTCCCTGTATGCATGTTGGACAATAAAGTTATGTTGCTAGTGAAGGATTTGCTTACTTTCTTCCACGATTGATATTATCCTCCAGCTGCTAGGCTTTGAAGTCTTTAGGTAATTGATAATATTTAAAGAATCTCCTTCTACTATAATGTTTCTAGGAATATTTTTTGAAATTGGAGGCCTCTCCAAATTGCCCTGGCTTCAACTGAATGATTAGTCATGATGCCCAAAGGTTCTGAATAAGAAAAAATGGAATTTCCAAAATGATCTCTAAGAATTCCCCCAAACCCAACATTTCCAGGGTTTCCTTTGGCATCTCTATCAAATTAAGTTTGGTCCACCCAGCTGGAGGGGAAATCCATTTGACATTACTCCTAGGATTTTAAGGATTACCAGACTTTGAATTATCTAGGAATATATTGCAAGAATTAAGGATGGTTTTCTCAAAAGGAGTACAAGGAAATAGATCAAAAGGAGTAGAGAGGACATTCTCTTTTGTATAGAGGAAAATTTTATTAGCAATGTAGTCAGCATGTAGGGTTTTTTATCAAAAGACCTTCTATTGCATTCAAGCCAAATTTGACAAAGATAATGTTGAAGACAAAATTTCCAAAATCCTTTTAGCACTAAATTTTTAAAAGGATTGGGCCACTGATGGAAAATTTTAACAATGGAAGGAGGAAAAGCCCAAACCAACTAAAATCTCTAGAGAAGCTTGCTAATCACTAATCTTGAGTAAGGACAAAACAAGAAAATATGAGATGTAGACTCCCAGTCAGAAAGGCAAAGATAACATCTGTTAGGAAGTATAATACCCCTTTTTATGAGGTTTTCAATAGTTAGGACATGGTCTTGAATACAAATTCATGAAAAGGAAGCAAATTTTGGAGTCAGGTGTTTCGTCCATACCAGCTTAAAAGGAATGGAATTTTCAAGATTGTTTAGGGAAAGCAAGTAAGCTGACTTGACAGAGAATTCATCATAATTAGTGGGTTCCCAAATGGATTGGTCCTTAAGATTTCCAATAGGTATTTTTATGGAATATAGCTAGGCATTCAAGAAATAAAATTCAATATCAAATTCTAGGACATTAAGTCTTTTCCATCTCATAATATCGTTGGTGGACGATATGAAATTTGCCACTAAAGGACCAAACAAAATGTTGGTTATGTTGATGATTCTTTGAAACATAGAATTTTGGTTGAGAGGATTATCACCAGCCCACTTATCCTCCTAGAAAAAAATGGAATTGCCATCTTAAACTTGCCATCGAGTTCCTTTTTGTAATAAGGATCGAGCTTCACAAATGGATTTCTAGAAAACCGACCCATAAGAAGGTATTTGTCCATGCAAGAATTTAGAGGCTTGAAGATATTTTCTTCTGATAATCTTAACCCACTCAACCTTTTCATTGGAAATGAGTCTCCAAGCTTGTTTAGCGAGAAGGGAAAGGTTGAGAAGATATATCCTTCTAAGTCCTAAGCCTCCTTGGTCTTTAGGTTTGCAGACCCTATCCCAAGCAACCAAATGGAATCTGTGTTTATTCTCACATCCTGTCCAAAGAAAATATTTTTGAATTTTTTCCATTTTTTATAGATCGAGACAGGAGCTTTGAACAAGGACATAAAATAGACAGGAATTCTTTGAAGGTAGTCCATGGTAAGAGTAATTTTTCCTGCTTGATATAGAAGATTACCTCTCCAGGTAGACAACTTTTTTTGGATTCTTTCAATGACAATATTCCATAAGCTTTCTTTGGCATTTTCAATGAAAAGAGGTAATCCAAGGTATGTAGAAGGTAGATTGATTATAGAACATTGAAGTATGTTGGAAATCAAATTTTTTCTTCTTATAGGATTATTGAGTAAATACAATTTGCTTTTCTAAAAATTGATCCGTTGGCCAGTTGCTTCTTCATACAAGATAAGAACTCATTTGATGATTTTGGCTTTGTTGACAGAAGCAAAGGTGGAAAATAAAGTATTATCAATAAATTATTGATGAATAATAGGATCACATTGTGAAGTAACTTGAATTCCATAAATTAATCCTGCCTCTTTTGCTACCAAAATAGACCTACCAAGAGCCTCAGTTGAAATGATGAAAAGGAGGGGGGATAAAGGATCTCCTTGCCTTAGACCTCTACTACTCT
This sequence comes from Wollemia nobilis, assembly GCA_028583015.1. Lineage (NCBI taxonomy): Eukaryota > Viridiplantae > Streptophyta > Pinopsida > Araucariales > Araucariaceae > Wollemia > Wollemia nobilis. Next base: position 2,829,549 of record JAQPPZ010017077.1, on the reverse strand, counting down.
GAAAGTAACTAGCAAGTGAACCATTAATAAGGATAGAGAACCAATAAGAGGATATGCATCCTTTAATGATGTAAATCCAATCAGAATGAAACCCAAACATGTGAAGGATAGCAATTAGTAAATCCTAGCTCAATCTATCATAGGATTTATTCATATCAAGCTTGAGAAGGAAGGCAACCTTTTTGTTGACGAAAATAGAATGAATAGCTTCATGAACAGAAATGATACCATCCAAGATAGATATTCCTCTAACAGAGCTTCCTTGACACTAATTTATTATGAGAGGCATGACATCTCTCATACAGATAATGATAGCCTTTGTAAAAGTTTTGTAAATAACATTACAAAGACTAATTGGACGAAATTCACTAAAATTGGAAGCATTAGGAATTTTTGGTATGATTGCAATAAACATGGAATTGAAGCCTCTAGGAATGACCTTGGACCTTTGAATTTATCTAATGGATTTGCACACATCATTGCAAAAAACATCCCAAAAGGCCTAAAAAAATCTAGGAGGAAACTAGTCCAGGAGCTTTATCTGGCTGCATTGAGAATAGGGCTTCCTTGATTTCATCATTAGAGAGAACTGTAATTAATTTGGTGTTTATATCATCAGAAATGAGATGATGGATGAATTGAAGGAAGAAATATTTGGTATCTAAGGAGTTAGATCTGTGTTCCTCATGGAGTAAATGCATAAAATGAGTTATTCCTTCGGCCCTGATTTCTTTGATATCAGTAATAATTCTACCATCTTGACTATGAATGTATTTGATCCTATTGTTGCTACGATGTCTCAATGTGGAAACATGAATTGGAGTCTCCTTTTTTGAGCCAAATATCACGAGACTTCTGTGTCCAAAAAAATTCTTCACATTGAAGAATGTTACGGTATTGAGCTAATAGGATCCTTTCATCATCCCTAGCTGCAGCAGAATAGTCTCCATTTTCCTGACTTTATTTTTCAATTATGGCAAGCCTGTTCATGATATCCTGTTTATTTTGAAAAAGGTTCCCAAATATGTCCCTATTCCATATTTTTATATTTTCATTGGTCTGTTTGAGTTTCTGTGCCAACATAAATCCTTGTCGGGTAGAATTATAAGATTTGTTCTTCTCCTTCAAGGAATATTCTTCAAAATATTATAATATTTAAAAAAAAGTATATGTGCCTTTCCTTTTGCCTGTAATTAAATGGGAGAAAACAAAATATTATATTGTTTTAACTTGTCTTTCCCACTTCCAATGTGGGATTACTGGCCTATTCTTAAATATGTTAGTCTGATGTTGAACCCAATGACCTGAGAGTATATACATATTGCATGCAATAAAATACTTCTATAATTTTTTCTTACACCCAATTTGATTGGGAAATTCTCTTTTTAAGAAGAACAAATCCTAGCCCCCATAAACCTCTTCAACTATACACAATAATGGATTTCATGTACTCTACTCAACCCTTTTGAACAAATTTACCACTAATAAAATCTCTTGCTTATTTATCTCAAACCAAGTGGGATGTCCACATGTGGATATGGCCAAGCTATAACCCTATGGTATTGTATATGTATTGGTAAGTGACTCATACTAGAGGAATTGGATGATGAGTTAGTGTTGTCTAGACACTAAGGTTATGATCTAATTTATTTTTATTGTTCCAACACCTGTGACTAGATAATTCATAAATCCTTTGATGTTCATGGTATTTTTATTAATAATACAAAATATTTCCTTGTATTTAAGGTGAATTCGTTCTTATCATGATATTCAATAAATTTGATTTCCTACCAATATGCTTAAGCTCTCACTACATCATAACACTTATGAACATGGTTGGCACAATCTCATTCAGTTGCCCTTTCTTGGAGTTATTTCTTTTGTATTCTTTGAATGTCAACTTGGACATCCTAGATTATGATATTTAAGAGAAAGGATAGATAGATTCAAATGTCTAATTTGATGGAGGTGGTGAGGATTCGGTATGTATAGGCTATCAGGTTTTAACTTCTAACATTGCCTGAGAATGTATTTAAATTATATTTAGCCAACATCTAAATGAGAATTCTTTTTTCTTGCTTTAAAATATCAATACACGAGATTTGTGTGCATTGCATATGAGCTATCACCATTTGAATTCTTCTTTTGAGTGTTGATGTTGAATCTAGACTTTCAAGGATTTACTTTTTGAGTCAATGTTTGAACCTAGGAAAATCCGTACATCCATCAGCTAACTAGTGTGCAGTGGCCCAACTTCATGTCATAGATCTATTTTTATACTCTTCATAGATGAAATCATGAATGGATTGAGAATTGTTTGGTTTGAACTTGCTTGAACATAAGTTGGAGCTAATTTTATTAACTCCATGCTCAAAATTATCTATAATGAGGCCTTGTAGTAATAAATTTGGTTATCCATGTAGCTAATGGTGTGTCTTCTTCCTCTAAAAGGATGCATGTGGACTCAACAAAGAGGCACAGGGTAGTTACTAGTTCTATCTAAGGTTTTGTACTACTTTAGCATATTTTTGGATGTTTATTATTCTAGATTTTTTATTGTGCTTAAACATTGATTTATTACAATGAAGGAATCCTAACTCAGTGAATTAATATTCTTGAATTCCTAGTGTACTTATTCCTCAAAATGATTCATTTTTATTGATTTATTTAGAAGTAGAAGATCATGAGCCTCTATCAAAAAAATTTAATAGGAATGAACCTTTGCACCTTGGGATATTATGAACTTGCTTAGATATCATGAAATATGTAATACACATGGAACACCAAACAACCCTTATATAAGGCACATATTATTCTCCTATATATCATTTTGATACTACTTTTGTTACTATCACTACCTTCAGGAAACATTTCTAGTGATAAAATAAAATCTAGGTTAAGTCTTTCTTCTTTAGTTTTAGGTTGCATCCTCCATGGTGGTTCTTCTTAAATGGCATATAATTTGGCCCTCTTATACCTTGGAATGATATTAGAGTTTCTTTTATCTCCTATTAGTAGAGAATTCATGTAATACACTACTCTAGTATTCAAATCTAAGCACTCCTCCTAGCCAAAGGGAAGACACTGTTCTTGACCTAATTCAAAAAACTCTATCAATTATAAACATGAAGAGAAAGAATGTAGTAAAAACTTTTTCTACTTCCTGGGAGATCTCAACAAAAACTTTAAGCGATTAGCTCCAATTTGAGTAGATGTTTAAACTATCATGTTTTTAATGTTCTCACGCCCTTCAGCAATTACATTCTCAATGTGCACTCTCCATTGTGAATTTGTAAGGTTGCTTTTCTATGAACTATATTTTCTAATAGTGGATATCAAGGTGGAATATAAGACCTTTCTATGGTACAGGATATGATATTCCAACAATACTCTAGTATAAGACTTCAAGGTTAGGTATAGAGCATTTGAAATGTTTTTTTTTTTACAGCAAGCTCAAGACTTCATAACAAGACTTTTGCTTCTTGAGGATGCTAAAATTAAATCTTATACCAAATGTTATAAATTATTTCAATGTTCTTACATTAGATATTTATGGTATATTTAAATACATATATTTTCCAAATATGGCTTAATCACCATCCATGTGAAGATGGTAACTACTTGGACTTCATGGTCCTTGTGAGTGATAGTTTGTAACTACCTTTATTCTCATTTTTCTTTTTATGGATATTTTATAGATCTCCCTAATTAACTTTCCACCTATTGAGAGGTAGTTTATAGCTCCTCTAACTATCTTGTTATCTAGTAAGGGGTACTTGGTTACTACCCTCAACATAATGTTTCCTAACTATGATAGAATAATTTCTAACAAAAAAATTTATGCAAAAAAATATCCATATCCAAGAGGGGTAGAGATCTATAATTGCATAGATCTCTCACACATATAATTTCATAGAGCACTCTGACACAACATTAGGGTATATTGTAAATGCATATACAACACCCACACTATGCACAAATGCATTACTCAAAATCATAAAATAGACACCATCCGATGTCTAGATGTGAGAGGTAGAGAATTAATATGCCACCACCATAAAGACCTTTTCCATCATGAAAATTATAGCAACAAAATATTCAAAATATTTTGAATACTCAATTGGTCAATCATCCCATGCATCTAAAAGTATAGAGGTGTTTCTCTATGTAGACCTTTGTGTAGCAACATGCAAGAGAGCGTGTGTAAGAAATACAAAAACAACTAAAGTATGTTCACTTTACATCATAAAAGGTATAGCACAAATGTAAATTCCCAATTTTAAGATCACATGGACATCACCCATAAGCAAGAACTATTGGAAATATTGAAGTGATCATCAAAATGATCATGCACTATAGCAAGCCTTTTGACAAGCTTTTGTGCACCATATCATTTAGGCATAAAAATTTGATAGTTTGACATTCAAATCATACCAAATTAAGATGCTAATGACCTATAATTCATATATGCATCAAAACAAATTTGGCATGGGCTAGCACACATTGTGAGTGACATTAAGTTTGAAGAAATGTATGCATGTACTCAACATTATTGCACCATCACATAGACCAATGAGAAGAGAAGATATGTTATGTACCTAGACCCAATATGTTTTTTTTATGTACTTGGATTAATTGGCCTAAGGGTTTTTTCTAAGATTATAATATTGTCTAGTTATTTCACTAGTACCTATATTAAGTAATGAAGTTTAGGGTTTCATCACATTCTATGTGTGGCTAGGGTTTCCTCCATACATGCTATATATTAGAGATATATTCTTATTTGGGTATTATGTATTATTGGATATTTTCTATAAAGGAATGAAGACCATTTCTAGGCTTCTTTACCATTGAGTGGAATTATAGGTGTAATCCATACAGGTATGGAGGTGCCCACATTTTTTAGGTGAATTATGTACTTCTATTTTCTTATAGTATTCTTAAATAATTTCTAGAAAATAGCATAACAAGTGGTATTATAGCCATTTGATTTTGCTTCATGTTGTGTAACTACTATTTGAGTTTAAAATATATATATTTGGGTATTTCTAGCTACGGTTTTGTTTAAAAAAATGAAAAGAGAGAATATTGTGCAAATTGCAAGGACAATAATATTATAAGCATGAAGAAACTAACTTGAATATGTGACTCAATAGCAATTGTAAGATAATCTAACCAAGATGTGTGAAAATATTAGGAATGAGATATGAGCTTTATAGATAAAATTTAAGTTTAGAAAGAAACCCTTTGATCTATTATTAAGAAGAATTTGACTAGGATGGATAAAAAGAAAAATATTTTTTAGGGAGATCTAAGAGCCCATCCAATTCACCAATTTCATAAGCTTATGGTCCCTCTTACAAGATATAAATGTATATTTCCTAATTTAATTTTTTGAGAAGGTGGAGGTGCATGAATGGATAAGGTAAAAATAGCTTTCTAGATCCAGCAAATATTTAAATAGGAGGATAAACTTAATGTATCCTTGCATCATCTAGATGGAGTAGATGATATATGGGGAGATATGTGGATCTCAAAAAACCTTTAGGAGTTTTTAAAAAATTTGTATATGCTTTATTACCATCTATTTCAAAGATATATGCACATGGATAAATAAACATAAATCTTAGGTTCTAGAGTCAAATTCTAAATTATCGACTAATATGGTTTGGGAAATTTATATTTATAGATTGAGGAAATAAATGCATACTAAGGTAAGGCCTTTTGAATATAATACTTTATAAAAACATATTACTATAGCTAGGAGGTCATAAGTTCATGTTGTAGCTGTAGACACCTAAAACATATCATGTCGATGGTGACTACTCATATGGGACATGCTACAAGACCATATGGAAGATCTTGGATAGATTCCAAGATAGAGCAGTGGTTTTAACCACTCAATTTGGGCTCCTTGGCCTAATCAACTCAAACCATTGTTGAGACCTATGGTCTACAGTCTGAACCACTGCTGACACCCACGGTTCATAGTCTAGGCCATAACTGAGACCCATGGTTTAGAACTAAAGTTTAGTTGGCCTTCATCCGAGCCAAATCGGTTTGAACGACCATTTGTTCTAGAAGAGGGTAGTTGAAGGATGAAAGATTCCAGAGGCTTCCAATCCAAATGTCCCAACCACCTCTTCTTGATCTTGGCTTCTCCATGAAGCCACCCCTAGCCCTTGGGTAATCCTATAAGTACCCCTTAAAATTAGGGCAAAATATATAATGCATTTTGATAGTGAAGCATTATCGAAATAGATAGAAGTGAGCATTGGAGATTAGAGCAACGAAGCCCTATCGAATTGTAGACTCACTAGAGTGCATTGAGAGAGCTTTGTTGCCATTTCACTTTACCAATTCATCAAGCATCATGTCAATTTGTGCCATGGATGCCCTAAGGAGCTAGAACACCAAGAAACATGAATTTGAACAAATGGAGGCCCAATTGTGCAATTCAACCACCAAACCAGTTAGAGGACATCAAGGTGACCCTTGATCATCAATTTGACAAGGAGGATCAAGCCCACAACCCTAGATTTGGAGGGAAAAGCTACTTTGTTGCTCACCATGGTTGACAACCATGGTGTATAGTGCAGACCACTCATTTGAGATATGGTTTGCAATCGATGAGAGATCTCCTTACTATTTCTTTTGCATTGTATTTCATTAGGTTAGATTTAGCATTTTAGTGGTTTATTTAGTATTTGTAGAGACTCTGACTAATAGAATTAGGGTTTTCATTAAGTTTACTTCATTATGGCAAGTAGGATATAATTAGCTCATTTCTATGTTATTATGCTTCATTTCATGCAATTAATCCATTAGATAGATAGCTATGATTTCTATTTATATGTTTCCATAAATATTTTCAAGTATTGCATAGGTTTAGCATGTTTTATCCACTTTCTTGATTATATTAGTGTTATGGCATTTTCATGTGCACATTCTTTAAAGGGCCTCATCATGAGAGGCTGCCTATGCTATTAATGCTTTTATGTTGTTTCTTGACCATAGGAAAGTAGATTCAAAGGAGATTCAACCATCCAATTCCTTCCTCAATGCGAAGAAGAGGGTCAACTCCACCCTAGAGCAGTTTGTGACTATTTAGAGAGCCTAAGTATTGTGCCTACCCCATTGGGGGCTTTCGAATTGTATCAATTGTATCAACATTTGGGTGACCCTAAGAGGGGCATGATTGTAACCGAGATTCATTTCCAATATTAATAAAAGAAACATCCATTTTCTTGTTATTTGCAATCTTGTTTATCATTTCATGCTTTTATGTTGATTCCAATTGATGTATTAGATAGGTGCATGCTTTTTGGATAGGTCAAAAGGTGATCATGGTGGAACTCCGCATTTTTAGCATTTGATTTCTGATATTTTTGTGTTTTTGATATCAGGTGCAAACCACGGTTGACAACTGCGGTCTCATTGTTGGCCCGCGGCTTCAAGATGCAGTCTACAGTAGCAACCGTGCAACAGATCTATGGTTTATAGCAGACACAACAGACATTAGGAGTTCAAAGCTAGATCATATGAGGACCTGAGGTAGGCCCTTCTGACACTCTATGTCTCTGTATTTTGCCTCTATGTTTTTCCAGAATGCGTAAAATGAAATTTAATTAGGACACCTTAAGGAAAAAAGGAAAATGAATTAGGTCCTAGGATTTCATTTTTTTTACGCTTTAGCTAGGCGCTGCTAGGAACAATGGACCTCTGAGTGTAGTCCACCCTAGAATCGAGCATGGTGCTAGAATATTTTATGTGGTGGTTTTGCATGCTTGAGGCCTAATCAAAGGCCATTTATCATCGTAACTTGCATTGTCGAAAAGAGCATGTAGTATGTAGCTTGCATTTTCTAAATTTGAAAAGTTCTTTCACTGCATATCATGTAGGAAATGAGCATGATTGTTGTATGATGCATTTTCTTTTCATGCAACAATTAAAATGAACCACACACACCATGTTTCAATTAAACGCTAGTGAGTTGGAAGTGACATCCAACCACTAGTAGGGTTTCAATGACGGTGGAGGTGATTTCCATCCATTGGCCCAAATCCCACGTACCTATTGTTCTAGACCAATACCGGATCCAAGAACCTTTCGTAGCCTAGAAAATTTGCATGTACTCCTCTTCGAAGGGTATGACACTGACTAGGTGAAAATGGGTGAGGATCTAGGAGGACCTATGCTCCTTGACCATGTGTGGGCTTCATTACCACACATTATAGGTTGGATTACATGACTTGGAGTTCATAGCCAAGTTGTCGAGCTACGAGTATACAGGTGAAAGCCAATTAAACTGAGATTATCATCCAACAAGCTTTCAAACATGATAAGAGTTTCTAATATTGATACAACAAATCATGAAACAACATCAAATAGTTTAGGGCTCACTTTTAAAATGTAAAGGAGATAATCACATTGTTTGCATTGTATGCTTCTTTATTGCTTAAATCATCAAGATAAGGCCTTCCTTGAGGCCAAAATTTTTAGTAAGAGAGGTTTCCTCTCAAGACTTGTGTAGTTGGCACATCATGACAACTAGGCATAGTCGAGCTCAATCATGAGCTAATGACTCAGAATATGCATGGAGAGGCCCTCAATGCCTTCGATATTCCCTTGAGGATATTTTAGATCTTGCACACCTCCTTGCTAGGCATCATACACATCATTCACCTGAGGATCTAATCCTCCCAGCGTGACACTCTGATAGTCATCGCGAGCCCCCTTCATCATGTAGGGGGTCCACCCATATAGGCCATGGGGTTTCTTCACACATGGAGAGAACCCACGTCGTTAGGTCTCCCCCTAGTGAGATAGAGAGTTGTGGATCCTACTCCATGAGTCGGTCATATAGGAAACCTGAGTCTCATACAGTCCATAGTGGGTGACTACTCCAAAGTCAATTGGAGGAAGCACACATTGAGCGGGAATGCCTAGAGCATGAGTACTCAGAGGCAAAGAGATCACATCAACAAAGGTTGGATAGGCTCCAACAACATGAAGGGAGGATTTACCAATAGAAATTATGTGAAGAACAATCATGTGAGGTAACTCCTGAAAAGAAGCTCATACCTAGAGTGCTTAGGCAACAAGTCAACGCGATGCACCCTACGCATCGTCAAGAGTTACCTCTTAAGCAAGTAGATAGCCATTCTCTTAGATAGATAGACATACCGTCGGCTATTGATAAGCAACAAAAAGACATGCCTAAGGATCCCATGCTCAAGCATGAGGTTGAGAGTAGGCAAGTCAGACAGGTGAGCAATGTCAATGCTCAAAAGTTGTCACAATCCTTGAGGCATATACAGTCTATTCTGCCGTATAAGGAACCTATGATTACCTTCCATAAATAGGAAGTCAAACCTGTCCCTATCAAGGAATCTGATCCTCCATTGCACATCATAGTGAGGATAAATCAGATTGCGTATAAGCGAGTGTTGGTTGATACAGGATCGTCCATCAATATTATCACAACCTCTGCATTCAAACATCTCAAAATTCCACCTTCCCACATCAAGGCATCGAATTTCATGCTACAAGATTTTAATGATGTGGAATCCCCTACAATAGGCACAATAGTCCTCCCCATCGAGGTGGGACAAAATATTATTTCTACATTGTGCTACATTTTAGAGGGTTCAAGATAGTATAACCTACTGCTTGGAAGGCCATGGATAAGAGCCATGGAGTGCATACCATCCATAGTGCATCAGTGCATTAAGTACACCCATGCAAATGAAGTCCATGTGGTTGAGGTGGACCCAGATCCTTTCAAGTATTACAAACTAAGGGATCATCCACAGGAACCTAGTGGGGTGCCTACGCATCCAAACACTAAACATGATGAGTTTATCCAAAGTTTGGATGCAACCTTGCAGACTGTTGTGGAGTTACCATCACCACTGTTGTCACCTATGGAGTCACCTATGACTCCTTCATCTTCAAAATTTCCTAGCAGGGAAGGACTGATGAACCAAATCATAGAGATGCTCACAGCTACCTTGGATGTGTCATTAGAGGACCCTCATACTCCTATCGAGGGGGAAGTACCTAGCATGGTCATGGATGCACCCGAGTGTATCATACCTTCATCATCCATCATGTCACAAGGTAGACCTCATGAGGATGATGGTGAATATACAGAGCATATGGAGGCAGACACCATGGTGTCACCCATCATGGAGACCATTGAGGATTTAGGTCAGCTCCTTGTCGAGTCTCTACCTATTGATCCTATCCTTGATGCATCATTTGAGCATGAGGAAGAGTTAGTTGTTGCAATTGAGATGCTACAACCCCAACAGGTTGACGAGTCACCTACGACTCATGCAATTGTGGAGTCATCTTCTCATGAGTTTGTGGGAATGGTTGACATTAGGTCAGAGGATCGAGTGACTCTAGAGAAAATAGAGCAAGATATGGGGCAATCAGACATTGCTTCCACATCAAAGGGTCCAAACCTTTAAAATTAGTCACTCCTAACTCATTTCTTGTGCCACCTTCTCAAGGACAAGAGCAAGTGTGTACCCCATATCAGGTTGGGGGTACTAAATCTGACATAGTTCAATTCTTTCAAGTCAAACAACAACATGAACTGAGTCATGCGCATGAGCATGTGGATAGCACTGATGAAGTGTATCATCAAGAAGCATCTGCATCAACCCAAATGAAGGAAATAGGTGATTTGCAATTACCTAATGGATCTCTAGCATCCACTTTTCTATTTCCTTCAATAGACAAAGGTATTTTGAATCAGTCATTGGAAATACATATGAACTCTTTGTCAGTCTTGCGAGCCATTCTAAGTCATCTAGAACAAATGGAACATCGAATGGATGAGCAAGATAAGGCATTGCATTTTATCATGAAACAGCTTGGAAAACTGGGATCACAAAAGCATCCTTTGTTTGAGGTCAAACCACTTCCTGTGCAAGTATAGGAAAAACCTCAACAAAAGCAAGAGCCCATGCAGCCAACCCAACCATTGGGTCCTCAAAGCAAACCAATGTGGGTCGAGCACCCAAAATAGTCATAGCGCATTTGGACTCCTTTAAAAGAGTCTATGTCTAACATATTTCAAAAGCTGTAAGAGGCTAAGGTCATCACCTTACCTGATATCATCCCTTTAGACCCAAATAGAGCTAAACCTATGGGTTACAAGGAGCATCACTATTGTCTCTATCATCGAATAGAGGGTCATGGCATTCGAGATTATCATGAATTCAAGAGTGTGGTGCAAAATATTATAGATAGGAGGGTTTATAATGTATATGGTTCTCTTATAGTGCCCCAACATGTTGAAGTGGAGGTCACACCTCCTCATGAGCAACCCCGAGGTCATCAGTCACCTCGTAGGCCCAATAAGCCAATGCAATGAATAGTTTCATTTCAGATGACTATTCTAACTTTGTTCCAAAAGTTACACAAGGCAAAGGCATTCATATTACCCAAAGTCAAGCAAAGGGCATCCAAGACTAGGTCACTTGATGAGAGCCCCTTTTGTGTGTATCATCGAGTGCATGGACATGACATTCAAGATTGTCAATCATTTAATAGGGTCATCCAAGACCTAGTAGAATGAGACGCGATCCATGAGGATGGTTCACTCGTTCAACCCCACCAAGACATAGGCACTCCGTTGAGGTCCATTCCTCATTTGGGAGAGTTGATTTCTATCACTCTTCCTAAAAAAGTTGATTACATTTTAGTGGATAGCATGCACATTAGGGGTCTCCAAGGTAGCATACCTTCCCCACCATCCATGCCAAGTTCGATAAGGTGAAGCGAGGGGTATATAGGTATCGCACCTCCCTCATTGTCATCGAGTGGCACATACACTAGGGGTACATAGGGTAGCATACCCTCCCAAAAGGCTCCAAGGGTTCCTAAAACCACTTGGTCATGTTAGTTAAAGGCTCCGAGGGTTTGCTTAAAATCGCTCGGTCAATCCCAAAAGGCTCTAAGGATTCCTAAGAATTGCTTGGTCATCCCTAAAAGCTCCAAAGGTGTTTATAATCCCTTTGGTCAACCCCAAAAGGCTCCAAGGGCATGTACTCATCATTTGGTCAAATATAAAGGCTCAAAATCCATAAAAATTAAAAAAGCAATAAAATCCATAAAAATTGGTAAAGCATAAAATCCAAAAACATTTGCATTTGCATTATGCATTTTCATTTACACATGCATTCAACTCATCACATTGCATGTAGGAATTTTGCATCCATTGCATTCCGTAGTAGGATGGATTGTGTTTGTCAGTCTTACAAATGATGCCACGTTGTGTTTCAATCATGCACCTCTACATTTATCATAATCCATCATTCATGTGAGTAATTATGTTTTTCAACACAACCCATAATGTTGCTATGAGGAATATACTAGGGTTTTCTGGTCATTCAACCATACCTAGAGGTCTTCTCAAGAGTTGATAGAAAGCTTGCTTTGCTTTTGTAGTTGAGGTCTAGTTAGTATAGCCCTTAGCATATCATAATCCTATCACTAATCAACAAATTAAACAATCCTAATAAGGACTAGGGAAATATGAAAGCCACGAAGTAGGACCAGGTATCCTGAGGTGAAAAGAGTTATTCTTGCTTATCCCCCTATGTGGATGGTATGGGAAATGTTGGCAATTGGAAAAAGGACAAGTTTATTCCCTACCCATAATCCCTTGCTTATGATAAAATGAGCAATATCCCAAAGTGATATCCCACATCAATCCTCAATATTGATACCCTAGATCGATATCATAGATTGACATCCCATATTGATATCCCATATTGATATCATAAGATCGATATCCTAAAATCGATATCCCAGAAATAATTCCCCAAAGTAAAATCCCCAAAGGAAGTTTCTGAAGAAAATTATCAAATGTAAATTCCAAAAAGTCAAGTCAAATGAAGATCAAATTGTACAAAGGAAGAAAAATCAGTATCAAATCCCTTGCTCAAGAAAAATAAAATAAAGTACAAAATAAATAGTGATTATTATCACTATAGTACAAAAATAAATAGTGATTTTTATCACTTTATATGAGCAAGTATCCCAAAAAATTGAAGAAAATAAGGGAGTGAACTTGAATCCATGGAATTATCAGCACTATTGTACCTTACGCATGATGATATGTCTGATGCATTAGCACCTCGCTTATGTACAGACCAATGTTTGAATGTGGAAGAGCTAGCTTCAGGTGTCCTATATCACCTAGTGGTCTAGTCCAACTGAAATCTAAACCTAGGATTGGATAAACATTTGTGGACCCCCAATCTTAGCAATGGGCTGAAAGAATCCCGCTTGACATTGGGGTATGCTTATGCTTTATCTTAATATATTCATTTGCACACACAGGGATAATGAATAGTTAGGGCCTATCCTAGCAAAAGCCTTACATTTCAAAAGTCTAGTTTGGTCAGTATACAACTTTTGATAAGTCTACTAGGGTGTTTGAGTCTCATGGAAAACCTCAAAAATTTCTCTAATAGCAAAAAAATACCAAAGATCACAAACCATCAAAAATAAAAGTCATTCAATCATCAAATTGCAAAGTATCGAATCCGTGATACATCATTACATTGAGCACAATCAAGATATAGGATAGATACCGTATGGATATCATAAATGATATTTAGATGACCACTGACTATATTATGCATATCTTTCAAAATTACAAAAGGAATATAGAGTGACATATTATATCATTTGCATCATACCATTGCATATCATTGCATTTCATATATGGGTGATTAATTGATTAAATTCTTGTAATGAGGATTTTCAATTACATTCATGATTTTTACACATTTTGTGGTGTCGTCCATTAGATTGTTAAACACATATCACATTCATTCCTTATGTTTTAAGTGATTAAAGCATACATGTTCATTTACATTAGATTACCATCATGTAAATAATGCATTACATAAATTGCACTAGCATATCATGACATCGTCATAAATTAAATGCATACAATAAAGCAAAATTAAATATGCATTTAAAAGTAAACATCACATCCATATGCATCCATCATAAAATAGCACATCTAAGCATCTAGATCACTACATACCATCATCATCATAAATTAAAATAGCTATCTAGTGCATGTCATCCATACATCACATCATATAAGCATAGCATCAATATGAACATCTGCATCCATGTGCATAACATAAACATAAAATAAAAAATATACAAGTACACATAATGAGCCAAAATGATCAATCTCATATATATATATATATTTTGTGTGTGTGTGTGTGTGTGTGTGTTTGTGTCCAAAAGAGTACATCAAGAAGTATATCAAAATGCCCATAGGCTACAATTGTGTAGGTCCTTCGACCTTACACTCAAAAATAGTACAATAAAGTATCTTTAAATATCTATACTAAATAGGGCATGTACCCCTAATCTGTGAGGCACCTCTATCACCTCCACCATCCCTGTGGGTCCTCTAAGAGCTAGCATCCTGAGTGCTTGAAGACCTATGAGTCCTATCGGTCCTGTGCATCCTGTGGCTCAAACTGGTGGTAGACCGTCCTGTCTCCCTAGTCCTAGTATGGGATCCACTCCTATGGGTCCTTGTGGTGTGAGTGTCCTCTGGTACCTCCAAACCACTCAATCGGATGTAGCCCTCTAGCTAGGAGATGCAAGCTACATACCCATCCTATTGATCATTACCCTCCTCCATGAGGGAATGAAGCCTTCGGATCTCAGCCATAGGGTCATGACCTATTGGTAGTAGAGCAGATGGTGCCATGGGAGGTGCCATGGTAGTCTATGTAGATGAGGGCTCTGCCCTCGTAGCTGAAGTCCCCCCTATCTGAGCTACTATGAGTTGTACCTATAATGTAGCAATCTTTGTATCCCTCTGGCGTAGTTGGCTCCTCAAAGTGCTAATCTGAGTCTATAAGCTCACCACCTGATCCAGTAACTATCCAACCTCACTGTCAGGAGGTACCTCACCCTCCTCAGTTGTGTCCTCCTCTGCCTCAACCTGAGGAGCCTCCCCCATGGTGGCCTCTGTGCCCCATCCACCCTCGGTATGCTAGTGCATGTTGCACCCATATGTATTAGCCTCTACGTCATCATCTACCCGATCGAGGGGCCCCTCTCCCTACCACTGTAGGAGTGACCACCAAGTGTCATACTCTATGGTGGTGCTAGCCTGGTCCATGCTCGACTCTTGGAAGTCATCAGCCTCATCCCCTAGCGGTGTCGGTTGGACCCACTATAGATCTCTCTCCAGAACTAGGTACCTATAGATAGTAGGAAGCACCAAAATATCTTGAACTAGACCAAACTACTAGAAGATGCATGAGTAGTACTGATACTCATGAATCTCAACCTTATGGTCGAGTAGCCACCTATCCCTCCTCACCTAGCGTAGCCACTCATCAACCTTCGACCACGTGGGGTAGTCCATGTATGAGCACCACTCTATGTCATCCACCCGGAGCTATGCAAATCTAGCAATGTAATGGTCTAGGTCCCCAGCATGAGACCTACTCTATAACCCCTCCTCCTCGTGAGGCTAGCATGTCGTATAGCACTAGCATGCGGTAGGAATAGTAGTAATGTATGAGCGACAGGTCTGTAGGCCGCTCGATCTAAATGTGCTACCAACCCTAGATCTGAAGTAGTAGGTTGTAGCTGATACCGACTCGACTCCTGTGGGTAACCTGATATAACTCATGATATATATGGGCTAATAGTGTGCTCCCCCAAGCTAAGAGTAGTGGCTACTACATAGAACTCTGAGTAACTCTCTTGACGATGGCCAGGAGGTTCCAGGGGATCCTCACGCTCGAGGAGTCTAGAAGCACAATCTGAATAACTAAGTGCATAAAGACCACCTCTCGAACTGAGAAGATACCCTTCCCCTACCAATATCTGATGTGGATGCCTCCATGGTCAATCTTGCCCTGGGCAACCTCACTATAGTCACTAAATATGGCATCAAAAATAGCTCCTCTACTGGTAAATGGAGTGGAGGTGATGGGCTCCCCATCGATTGGGATCCTGAAGATCCGGTAGATGTCCTCCAATGTCACTATCATTTCACCTATGGGCAGGTGAAATGTGTTGGTCCACATATCCCAATATCGGGCCAATGTAGTCATGTAGGCTTGGTCTACCTTGATCATGGGTAGATCAAGCACATATCTAAAGCCAACCGCATCGAACCACACTCGCTCCTGGTCAGTGAGCTATCTATGGAGGGTGCAGAGGAGATCCAACTCCTAGGCTCTAGAGGTCAATTTTTGAATAGAAGCAATGCATAAGGAAAAAGGTGACTAAAAATGAAAAATAGCTAAAAAACATCAAACAAATCTAAAAAATTTCTAAAAATACAAAAACATGCAAAAAATGATCAGCATTACAAATTCAAATAAAAATGCATTTTAGAAGTGCAATAAATGGCATTAATTGCTAGTAAAATAAAAAAATCAAATAAAATTGAAAAAAAATTCAAAAGTTTTGGAACCGCGGGTCAAATCTGTGGTCCGCATGTCGGTCAAAATTTGATCATTGGGATTTGAATCCCATTGTGGCTAATAGCCACGGTCCCCAATCTAATAATTGGGAGCCATGTCTGCTAGCTACGGTCTAGGAACGTAACCCTAAAAAGGTCACTTCCTAGCCCGACACCCAAAATATTAAAATCCTAATCTAGCCTAAACTAATGTGAGGTTCTTTACCAATAGTTTAGTGAAGTTAATTGGACCCATTTATTTAATGTGGTTCATTTTTAAACTGGTAAGGAGTGCGAGGACTCGGTTTCGAGTTACCTTTCCCACATCGATGCCTTGGTTGGATGAAGGTTGCATAGGGTCTACCATCGAGATATGCGTGAGGTCGTAGGAAGTTGTTTCAGTAGTGTTTCACATCAAGTTTGCTTCCTCACCTCTCAGAGCTCTCCAGTTGCAATCACTTTCAAGGAATAATAATGAAATTTTCAAATGGGAAAATTTATATACTTTTCTTAATTTTAGCGGACCACATCTGACAATCGTGGTCCCAAAATTAGGGTTTTCCAATCGCAGCTCTGAGCCACGGTTCCCAAAATTTGAAATTTCTAACTACAGCCCGTGCGCGTGGTTTGTAACTGGCATTAAATGCACCAAAATCCCATCGTGGGAAGGTTTTAAATGACAAATTAATGATTCCTAATGGATCAAAATTTCAATAAAAGCAATCAATTTAACAAATTTGGTGATTTTCAAGCACCAAGATCAATTAAAAACTCAAAAAGTCAAAAAATTATTATTAAACAAGTCAAAAGCCAAATGCACCTCGTATTCAATTATTTACCCTAGACACTTGGCGGTTGCAGTGATTGATGCTCCATGCAATCCGACGAGATGAGTAAATAACCATAAGGACATTTGGGGTAAAATTGTCATCGTTGATTTGACATGCTTCTTTTCAATCCCGAAGAAGGCCTTCAAGGCTGGACCGCTCCATGAGAATGAGGTGTTTCATGTCATTTCTCCTATGACATATTTTTAGCAGATCATCGACAAATTGATTCAACATAAATCTAATTGGCATTGTATTATTTTGATTCCCTAAGAAGGCTATTGCAGCTCGACCACTCCATGGGATAGAAATGTGCAATTACTATTAATAGTTGCAATCATAAGCTGAACTAAGCCTAGTCAAGTAATTAAATGCTAAATTCTAAGTTTGTTCAGATCATTCATAGTGGTCAAGTGACCTCGTCATTTCATTCATTTTCATTACCCTCATCGACTCATCGCTTGAGGGGGTAGTCATACTTTCATAATCATAATAAAAATTAGAAGATCCCTTGATCATAGATCCCTTGATCTTGTCAAAATTGCGTTCATCCTTGCGAATCATTGTCAACAACTATCATAAGCTTACCCCTTTGCTTGGGGAAAATAGCATATATGATAGTTTTTTTGTAGCTCTCCTCCTTTCAGTTATATAGGCCTAACTCCTATTGTAGCACCAAAGCTACTCAAATTCCTGATGATGAGTGCAAACTCTTTCAAATTAAGCCTCCAATGAGTTGGAAGCAATGATTCCAGGATGCACGTCCTTTTGCAGGACCTGGGGCATCTAATGTTGATCAGATCAATGATCATCATGCAACCTTCAACATCATTTTAGGTGGTGTATTTTTGCTCATGCGTTGTTCGATATCACAATGCATCTCAAAAGGGGCATCTGTAGACACCTAAAATGCATCATGTCAATGGCGACTACTCATATGGGACATGCTACAAGACCATATGGAAGATCTTGGACAGACTCCAAGATAGAGCAATGGTTTTAACCACTCAATTTGGGCTCCTTGGCCTAATCAGCTCAAACCACTATTGAGACCTATGGTCTATATTCTAAACCACTGTTGACACCCACGGTTCATAGTCTAGGCCACAACTGTCACCCGCGGTTTAGAACTGAAGTTTAGTTGGCCTTCATCCGAGCCAAATCGGTTTGAATGGCCATTTGTTCTAGAAGAGGGTAGTTGAAGGATGAAAGATTCCAGAGGCTTCCAATCCAACTATCCCAACCACCTCTTCTTGATCTTGGCTTCTCCATGAAGCCACCCCTAGCCCTTGGGTAATCCTATAAGTACCCCTTCAAATTAGGGCAAAATATATAGTGCATTTTGATAGCGAAGCATTGTCGAAATAGAGAGAAATGTGCATTGGAGATTAGAGCAATGAAGCCCTATCAAATTGTAGACTCACTAGAGTGCATTGAGAGAGCTTTGTTGCCATTTCACTTGCCAATTCATCAAGCATCATGTCAATTTGTGCCATGGATGCCCTAAGGAGCTAGAACACCAAGAAACATGAATTTGGGCAAATGGAGGCCCAATTGTGCAATTCAACCACCAAACCAGTTAGAGGACACCAAGGCAACCCTTGATCATCAATTTGACAAGGAGGATCAAGCCCACAACCCTAGATTTGGAGGGCAAAGCTACTTTGTTGCTCGTCATGGCTGATAGTCACGGTGTACAATGTAGACCGCTCATTTGAGCTACGGTTTGCAATCGGTGAGAGATATCCTTACTGTTTCTTTTGCACCATATTTCATTAGGTTAGATTTAGCATTTTAGTGGTTTATTTAGCATTTGCAGAGACTCTGAATGATAGAATTAGGGTTTTCATTAAGTTTACTTCATTATGGCAAGTAGGACATAATTAGCTCATTTCTATGTTATTTTGCTTCATTTCATGCAATTAATCCATTAGATAGATAGCTATGCTTTCTATTTACATGTTTCCATAAATATTTTCAAGTATTGCATAGGTTTAGCATGTTTTATCCACTTTCTTGATTATATTAGTTTTATGGCATTTTCATGTGCACATTCTTTAAAGGGCCTCATCATGAGAGGCTTCCTATGCTATTAATGATTTTATGTTGTTTCTTGACCGCAAGAAAGTAGATTCAAAGGAGATTCAACCATCCAATTCCTTCCTCAACATGAAGAAGAGGGTCAAATCCACCCTGGAGCAGTTTGTGACTATTTAGAAAGCCTGATTATTGTGCCTACCCTATTGGGGCTTTCAAATTGTATCAATTGTATCAAAATTTGGGTGACCCTAAGAGGGGCATGATTGTAACCAAGATTCATTTCCAATATTAATAAAAGAAACATCTATTTTCTTATTATTTTCAATCTTGTCTATCATTTCATGCTTTGATGTTGATTCCAATTGATGTATTAGTTAGGTGCATGCTTTTTGTATAGGTTAGTAGCATTAAAAAGAAAAATGATCGGTTCTATTTCAAAGGGATATATGCATGATAGATATGATAGAGTGGATTAAAAAAAAATCAATTATAGTAACCAAAAGAATATATTTGATCAAAGGAAAGCTTACCAAAGTCTAAATGTGTGTCACACATGTTCTTAGCCTTGGTCAAAAATACATAAATACAAATCCAAAAATTGAATATTGGTACACATGAATTTATTAATTATAGCTAGAACCATAAAAATAAAATTCCCTTGAGCACCAAGAAAGTGACTCGGATGAAGTTCAACCCCAACCAACCATTTAAATGGTCCAACCTTAATTCTCTTTGGTTATAATGGTAGGGTTAGATTATCTCGATACATTCAATTTTTGGGAGTTTGTAAAGAAGGCAATGGCATTGGTGTTAGTGGATCCCAAAAGTACTTTCAATATTCTAGATAAGAGATACACCAAGAAGTTAGACCTACCTATAGATTCTTCTAAAAAATTCCCAATTCAAATCCTAAGGCATCATTTTATCTAGTGTGAAGGTTCGATGTAAAGTTTTGAGCTATCTATACAACATTATAATTTAACATATAATTTCTATATACCAGATATTGGTGGAGTTAATTTTATTCTTGAAGTGCAATGGTTATATTCTCTATGCACATATTCCACTAACCACTAATAATATTTATTGATTTTATAGAAATATAGACAGGAATATACAATTAAATTCTTGCCAACAAAGGAAATTAAAATAGTATATTCCAATCATATGTCAAATATTTTGAAAAAATATCACTTTGTATTTATGGCTAGGCTCTACAAAATGGATGTTGATATTTCTTATCAATATAATGACCCATCCATCTCCAAATTACTAGAAATATATAGCATGTTCTTCTAGGATCTATCAAAGAAGCTTCTCCCATATCATGGTCTTGAATATGTGATTGAATTAAACCCTTATAAAGGTCCTATGATGGTCCAACCATATAGGTATGGCCATTTCTAGAAAATACAGATTAAGAAACTAGTGCAATAATTACTAGATGTAGGGGTTATCACTCCAAGTAAAATCCCATGTGCAACACCCATATTGTTGGCAAGGAATAAGGATGAGTCTTATTACATTTTTATAGACTATGAAAAACTAAATAATATTGCCATCAAGAATAAGTTTCCCATGTCCAAGATTGATGTCTTTATAGATGAGCTTCATGGAGCCATAATATTTTCAAATATTGACCTCAAATTTATCTATTATAAATTACCAATTCAAGTAGGAGAACAAGTTAGGACTTAGGATATTACTAGTTTATAGTGATGTTATTTAGTATCCAATGATCCATCTACCTTTCAAGCAATAATGAACAAAGTATTTGGTAAGTACCCCATAATGTTCGTTCTTATCCTCTTTGATGATATTTTAGTCTATAGCAAGTCACTTGAGGAATATTTAATACATATGGATACTATGCTTGGTATTGTAACAAGTGGTATTGGAGCAATATTTATTTGATGTTGTGTAACTAGATCCAAAATATTTTATTTTGGTGTATCAGGATTAATTAGTCTAAGGGCATAGTCTAATATTAGGATGTTGTCTAGTTATTTTACTATTACCTATATTAAGTCATAAAGTTTAGGGTTTTATCACATTCTATTTATGGATGGGATTTCCTCCATACATGCTATATATTGGAGAGATATTTCCATTTGGGTATTATGTATTATTGGATATTTTCTACAAAGGAATGAAGACAATTTCTAGGCTTCTTTACCATTGAGTGAAATTTTAGGTGTGATATATATGGGTGTGTAGGTGCACCTATTTTTATGATATAAAATATGTACTTATATTATCTTCCAACATTCATAAATAATTACATAAAGTAGCATAGCAAGTAGTATTACAACCATTCGATTTTGCTTCTTATTATGTAACCAGGGTTTGAGTTTATATATATATATATATATATATATATATATATATATATATATATATATATATATGTGTGTGTGTGTGTGTGTGTGTGTGGATATTTTTAGCTAGGTTTTTTTTGTTTAAAATATGTAGATTACAAGGAAAATAATACCATGAGCACAAAGAAACCAGCTTGAATATGTGACTTGAAAGCAATTGAAATATAACCTCATCAATATGTGTGTAGATCTAAGGAGTGATATACAAGCTTTAAATAGAAAAAATCTAGGTTCAAAAATAAACCTTTGATCAATTATTTAGAGGAATCTGACTAGGATGAAGAAAATAAAAATATTTTTGCAGGGAGATCTAATAGCCCACCAAATTCACCAAATGCATAGGCTCATGGTCCCTCTTACAATATACAAATATTAATTTCCCAATTTAATTTTTTTTAGGAAGGTGGAGATCCATGAATGGCTAAGGTAAAACTAGCTCTTTGAATCTAGCAAAACTTCAAACAGAAGGATAAATATAATGTAGCCTTGCATAATTTGGATGAAGTAGCTCATACATAGGAAGAGGTGGATCTCAAAAAAACCTAGAGAATATTTGTAAAATTGTTTTTTATAAATAGCATTTCATAATTGGGATGAGCCATATGATTTTTAGCTCATACATCTATTTTAAAGGGATATGTCTATGGAGGAATACACAAAAATTTCATGTTTTGGAGTCAAAATCTAAACTACCATCTAATCTAGTCTAGGACATTTATATTTCTAACTTAAGGATAGAAATTCATACTGAGGTAAGGATTTTTTAACCTAATACTTTATAAAAGGCTATTACTATAGCTAAGAAGGCAAAAATTTATGTAGAAATAAAAATAAAAATTGTTGGTTCTCCTTTAAAGGGCTATACACATGATAGATCTAGCAGAGTGAATGCACAAAAATATAAAATTACCATAGTAACTAAAACATATATTTTATCAAAGGAAGACTCCCCAATACTTAAACTTGTGTCATACATGTTCTCATTCTTGGTCAAAGGAGCCTAAATTCAAACCCCAAAAATTGTATATTATTACAAACACTTGCATTTCTAATTTAGAACCAAAATTAAAAAAAAAGGAAAATTCCTACATCACCAAGAAAGTGACTCAGATGAAGAAGATCAACCCCAAAAAACCATTGAAATATTTAAACCTTCAATATATTTGGCTAAAATGGTAGGGTTAGATCATCTTAATACATTCAAATTTGTTGGTTTTATAAAGAAGGCAAATGCATTGGTGTTAGCAGATCCTAGAAATAATTTAAATATTATATATTAGAGATATGCCAAGAAGGTAGGCCTCCTTATAAATGCTTTTGAAATCTTTTCATTTTAAATACTAAGGCATTGTATTATCCAGTGTGGGGGTTTAGTACATAATCTTGAGCTATTTGTATAGCATTATACATTAACAAATAAATTTTATGTAGTAGAGGTAGGTGGAGTTGATATTGTTCTTGGAGTGTAACGACTATATTGTTTAGGTATATATTCCACTAACCACTAAGAACATTTATTGAGTTTTCAAATAGATGAATAGGAATATACAATTAAATTCTAGATATTATCACTAGTGAAAGAATTGCTAGATGCAAAGATTATCACTCCAAGTAAAAGTGCATATGCAACACCTGTGGTGTTAGCAAGGAATAATGATGGGTCTTATTGCATTTGTATATACTATAGATAATTGAATAGGATTACCATCAAGAATAAGTATCCCATGCCCAAGATAAATGACTTGCTATATGGGCTTCATGGTGCCACAACCTTTTCAAAAATTGACCTCAAATCAAGCTATTATCAAATACCAATTCAAGTACAAGATTAGGAGAAAATAGAATTTAGGACTTACTAGGGATATTATCAATTTACAATGATGCCATTCATTCTATGCAATACTATAGCTACATTTTAGACACTAATGAATAGAGTATTTGGTAAGTACCTCAAAAATTTTGTTATTATATTCTTTGATGATAGTTTAGTCTATAGAAAGTCACTTGAGAAATACTTAGGATATCTATATACTATGTTTAGTATTTAGCAAGGGAAAATAATTTTCGAGGTAATATAAGTGTGAATTCCTCTCTAGAGTACCTAGGGCATATAATTTTAGATGAAGGTATTTGTGTTAATCCAAAAAATATTAGGGTAATAAAAGAATTGCCAAAACCTACTACACTAAATAAATTATGTGTATTGTTAGGACTAGTAGGATTCTATTAATAGTTTATATAGAACTTCTCCACTATAGCCCGACCATTGATAGATTCAATTAAAAAGAATGTTTTTACTTGGTCTAGCAAAGCACAACTAGCTTTTGATAAGCTAAAGGAGATAATATTATCCACTCCAGTACTAGCTACATTAAATTTATTTATGTTGTTTATCATTGAATGCGATGCTTAGAGGCCCAGGTATTAGATCAATATTATTTCAAGAAGAATGTCCAATCACCTATGAGAGTAGGAAATTGAATGACAAGAAATAATTGTTTATCCAAATACAACAAAGATATTTTGGCCATAATTAATATTGTAGTACAATGGCATTTTTTGTTATTAGGAAATAGGTTCTTTATTAAGATAGACCACATGAGTTTGAAATATTTATTGTCATAGGGTGCATTCATAAAGGAATAGAAAAAGTAGGTGGATTGATTGTAAGCCTATAACTATGAGATACTATACAAAAAGGGAAAGGAGAATGTAGTAAGTGATGCATTGTCTCATACATATGATATTCCAACAAGAAATATTGTTTGTTAGACATAATGTATGGTTAGAGAATCTTGTTATAGACTATGGTAGTGACCCAAGAATCATGTAATTGTAGGACATTAATGATGGAAAGAAGGGGTAACTTTGGAGTATCATAAATGGAGCAATCTTCTACAATGATCAATACACTTAAGAAAAACTCAATTATTTTGGAAAGAGCTCTTGAGCATGGTTATTTTATTCCATCAACAAGGCATGTGGGATTCATGCAAAAAATATCTCATCAATGTTTTATTGGCCTAGGATGAAATAAAATATTGAGATGTTTGTTAGTGAATGTGATGTTTTCTAGAGAAATAAGGTCGAGACAATCACATCTCTAGGTCTTCTCCAACCTCATTCAGTCCCCAATAAATAGTATATGGTAGTTTATATGGAGTTGATCACTAGGTTTCCTATATCTGAAGATGAAAAATAGAGGTTGTTAATAAGTACCTAAATGGGTACCTTCAAATGTACACAGGATAAAGACAAGTAAAGTGGATAAAATGGTTATATCTTGGAGCATTTTGGTATAACAATACATACTATACATAAATAATAATGTCCTAATTTAGACCTTTTTATGGGTACAATGTGCCTTCACCAAAAGACTATTGGAGAATATTACATTTTTTGGTAGATGCTAAAGTATCCCCATAGTACATTTATGATTGTAAATATTAGACCATGGTGTGAGTTATTAGATTAGGTGTGTGATTTATATTTTCCCTAAAGTATGTGTTAATATGTGACTGTGCAAGTGTGTAGAGTGTGAGAGTGTGAGAGTGTCATGTAATAAATTGTGCAAGTGTGCAATATGTAAGAGTGTGCAATATGTCATATAGGTAAGTCAAGAGTCATGTGTGTAGGTGTTATGGATTAGTAGCACATGTTTAGCACATGTTTTAATAAGTTTGTTAGCTTAGGATAAGCATTATTTAATGTGTTCTTATCCATTGTCATATATTGTAATGCCTATTTATAAGCACATGTTCTTATGATAAAACAACTAAGTTTGGATTGTCTTCTTATTCCTCGTGTCTGTGTAATTTATTGACATCATTGGTATTAGAGCAAGTTATAGGTACATGCTAGTATCCTCTTCCCCTAGGCCAACATTGGTTCAAATGAGGAATGAGAATACCTCCGTAGATATGTATGTGAAGTAGTTACTTCTATTATAGATATTTTGTGTACAGGATTTTCATACATAGTTTCATATCGCCTTTGTATTGCATTTTTTACCATTTCCAAACTTTGTTTATGACCATCATTCATAATGTCAAGTCTCACAGAGATTTCTACCAACCTTATCGATATTTTTGTAATTTAGCAAGATCAAGCTACTTTCATCACCACTCTTCAACAGTTCAAAGCTGACATCATCACTTCTTCTAATGAAGAATTAGATGTTGAAGATCTCATTCATGCCAATGTAGATCTCAGTAAAGAAGATCAAGATTCTACCCCTAATCTAGAATTTGAAGAATTTCTAGCCACACTTAGATTTAAAACAAAATATTTGGGTTATATACCCAATGTATTTCCATTAGACAATGTAGATTTTGATGCATATCTAAGCTCATTTGAAGCTCTTAATGTAGATCAGTCCCCTTTAGATGTTGTAGATCCAAATTCTCCATAAGTTTTTGTAGTTGAAGAACCACTTACTATCTTTACCGCTATCATTTCTAGATATTCAACTGCCACTCTTGATCAGATTCAACCTATTGTACCTCATGGTCTTTCTTCACCGATTTTTGGCCCACTCTATAGCTTTCATACGTTTCACAGTGTCAATATTTCCTATAAAATGTGAATGTTTCTTGCACATATTTGATCGATGAATCCATTTTTTGGCCTCGATCTGTGATTATAGGCATCTTCTTCTAGTTTATCACTTTTCCATCTACTCATTTCTTGCATTTTGGATGCTTCTCCTAAACACCTAGTGTCCACTGGTAGTCATAAATCCACCTTTCACTATATGCTATCATCATTCATGACTATTATCTCGACCGCATTAGCGTTCCTCTATGCTACAACCCATCGATGTTGCTATAACTTTATCACAAGCTGCTCTCGGCTCTACCACCATCAATTTTCTACTCGATGACCTTCACCATGGCCTCCACCTACCGAAATGTGACATGACCCACATTTATCTATAGAACCAAGCCCTCTATAACCCCAATCTATAGTTTTCATGTGCACAACCACCATTCTTCGATCATCAGGATTTGTTGGCTTCTTTGATGAGATCCGTTATGTCTAATTTATTTTTGTAGCATATAGGTAATTTCATGCCATTTTCTAGCTTCTAACATGTTTTTGGTCATTCCTACACCCTTCCAATGATGATTAAACATTTACAGACCTCCTCCGTCAGTTACTAATGCAATATAATAATTCTCGGTGATGTTCCTGTGCAAAACAACATTTTTTGGCCATCACAAATTTTTTGACAAGCAAAAATTATTTATATCCTAAGGTTAAAACATTTCCCGATAAGCTTTTCAATTTTTTAGCTTCTTGTGACATTTTCTAGCATGCGCATCGATGGATTTCGACATCCTAGAATTTATCAATGAGCAAAATTATCTAGGTTTCTAAGGTTTTAATATTTTTCGGTATGTTTCCTACTTTTTTGGTGGGTTTTCATAATTTTTAATTCCTATTTCATTTTTTTCATCATCCATACCATCAAGGTTTTAGGTTTCACTTCATGGGTTTCTCCCACATGCATTCTATAAGGGATATTTTACTCTTTAAATTGGTAGTGTCTTCACTAAAGAGATAGCCATCTTCTATTGGCCATCTTCGTGCCTTACATCCACTTGGTCCCCTACTTGCTGTCATTCCACCACGTGTCCTAGTCATCATTCCCATCACTTGTCATGTCTCACACCTACCATGTTAGAAAATCCTCTATGTGTCATTCGTATCTCTATGTCATCTAGTCTCAGCCAGTTGTCTTCAACATCCTTACTCCATTGTATCCTTGTCCACATCGTTGCCAATCCCGTCAGACCTGAGTTGTTGGTTTTCCATGTCAAATATTCCACATAATCCACTTTGGATTTCTTACATCATGTGGCCACCCTCCACTTGTCACTATTGAATGTGTTTTTCGTGTGCACCCAGTCAACATATTCCCTAAGTTGGATTTCTATGTCACACTTTATATCGACTTTCGTACCTGGTTCTCTATCCATTACATCAGTTTAAACCCAAGCCAATGGTTTTTATGACACATTTTCATGATTGGTGTCTATTTTATAGTTAGTGCTCACATGTGCTAGTCCGTCAGTGTTTGTCTTCCACTAGCTGTTGGCATTGGAATTGCCAAATAAAACAACTATTTTTCTAGCATGTCATTTTTATTAAATTGTATTTATTAATGCACGATAAAACATTAAAAACAAAAATTTAGCATATTTGGCATGTGGTTCAAGGTATATTCTACTGCATCTTCTCTGAAACTTCGATTGCTACTTTCTTCTACTGATTCTAGGGACCAAATTTCAACTATTCGTCGGTATAGCAGTGTTTACAGTTTTTGGAGAGCATTTTTTGAGCCCAACTCAAATCCACTGCTAATTTTTAGTTTTCTATATACTTGTCTACATTTAGAATTTTAGTCTTCATATTTTGTAATAGGAGTACATTTTTAGTTGTACTTGATGCTCCTGGATATTCTCCTTCTTTCTCTTCCACCTTTGTACGCATTGGGGACCAATGCTTCTTTAGTGGGGAGGAATTTATGGATTAGTAGCACATGTTTTAATAAGTTTTCTAGCTTAATATAAGCATTATTTAATATTTCCTTATACATTATCATGTCTTGTAATACCTATTTATAGGTACCTAATCTTATTATAAAACAACTAAGTTTGGATTGTATTCTTAGTCCTCATGTTTGTGTAACTGATTCACATCAGTAGATGTTAATTATACAAGTGAAGAGTCATATTTATGTGGAAATATATAAAGTCAAGAGACATGAGAGGTTTATCTTATGTGTGGAATATGAAAGGATGCATCTCCTAAATATGTGAGGAGATCAATATTCAAGTATCAAAATCATCTTCTAAGGTTATATTATAGATACAAAGATCCATGTATTGTATTGAATATTTTAATAATAGAAATAAAGTGTATTTGATTCATCAATAATACAATGATTTTATTCATTTTGTTATATTATATTTCATAAATATTATGTTCATATATATTGAATACTCTAATATAAATTTTGTTTAAGATCCTAGATATTGGGACCTATGATTAAATCTAGCTAAAAATCCAATAATGGTATCAAAGCCACATGTCTTTACTTTGTGTGAGAATTTTTTTAATTCTAAATTAGATTTTATGAAGAATAGGTCTGAAGTCGCCTATATTTGAATCACTTGATATTTATTGAGAAATAAGTAGAAGAAAGGGTTTAATTCACCCTAAAATTGAGAAAAAATGGATTGATAATAACACCCAAGAATTAATAGAGAGAATGAAATCATGTATTTTGAAGTTTAGTTTTTTCTAGTATGGCATGGGTTACATTTTTTATTATAGTTGTTCCCTCATTATAATTTTTTTCTTTTGAAAATGAATGGTTAAAGTTTGTGTGGTGAAAAAAATATTAGAGCAAGGATGAACTAGGGGAGGAACAAATTTGGGGGAAGATGAAAAACCCCAGGATTGATTGATTTTTACCAAGAGAGGTCATGAGTATCAGTTTAGGTATGGTACTCCTTTTGCTTTAGCTTTGAAAATATTTTTTATTGGTTAGGGCTCAAGTTAGTAAATTAAAAAAAATGGGACCTCTTATTTGTAAAATTATTTATGGTAGTCTATTGGTTGCAATGACGACAAAAACCTCACTTTTCAAACAAGTAGGTAATGAGATCTTCTCCATGTTTTTGCAACAACTTCCCTTTGATCAGGAGAAGCTGGATCATATCCGTCAAGTGTTTAAAGTGAGGAAATCACCCCATCTAAAACCACCTACTCGCTCTAAAAATGGTAATTGTGTGCCCAATTTAGATGAGTCTCCAATGATTTAGGTACCTCCAACCCTTATCTTACATTCTTTTCTCATGCTTTCCACTCAAGCTCTTGCATGTAAATTTATCATTATCTAGTCTAGTCCAATTACAATTTATAAATGGATTAACACACATTGGGGAGGTAAATTTTCCTCTTATGAATTCATGATGACATGCAAGAGATACTTTGTTGTTACATTTGCCTCTACAGAGGACAAGAGCACTATATTTCATGGAGTTCCCTAGTTTTGGGATCCAACCCACTCTACATTATCCCATGGGACATGAAATTTGATCCTTAAGAGAAGGATCCTAAAGAAAAATTTATCTAGGTGAGATTGCCTTTTCTACCACTACACCTTTGAAACAAACATTTGATGGAATTAATAGGAAATTCTATCAAAACATTCATTTACTGAGCTTCTTCATAGTCCAATAATGATATATGTATCTATGTGCAATTCAATCTAAAAAGGGTTTGCCCAAGCATAATGAAATAAAATTATTTGATTGGATACATAACCAACCCCTCGAATACGAACATATACCATTCAAGTGTATAACCTACCATGATTATGGGCACTTCTCCCAAAACTAATCAATTAAACAAGCACAAGAAACAAAAAAGGAAGAAGTGGGTTTATAGTAAGTCAAAAGGAGATTGCATAGATCAAGAAGTAAGAAGCAACAACCTCAACCACAAGATCAAAAAAGCATTCAACAAAAAAATAAATTTTTAAGTCTTAGTGAAGGAGAAAAGTAAACCACCTCTCTATATGTGATGGCTCCTAAAGGTAAAGATAAGACACACATGATTGAAGTTGACAACTCTCTAGAGATATTAGGAGATACACTAGAGAACACAACTAGAGAAAAAAATTATAGGAGCTTAGAGGAAGAGGTAGAAGAAATGCAACTAAAGGAAATAGTGATTCCCAAGGGCTTTTTGACCACACGATCTATAGCTAAGGGAAGAAAAATGAACCAAAAACTCAAAAATGAGCAAGCACAAAAATACTTGTGATCCAAAATATAGGTTAGAATTGAGGAGAGCTTCACAAAAAATAAGAATCAATTCAAAAAATAAATATTATATCATGGAATTATAGAGGACAGAGAAGTCATTTAAAAAATATATCTCAAATTTTTAATATAGGAGCAAAAAACAACAATAGTCTACATTCAAAAAATGATAGAAGTAACACTAACTATATAATAGCAGAAGATATGGGTGCAATCAAATTTGATAATTATTGATTCAGTGGGAGCTTCAAGGGGACTGTATTTGGCTTAGGACCTACAACAATTAGTCTATAGCTTACAACATAAGCACAATAACTAGATAGGAACAAAATTCCTCTTAATAGATAGAACTAGTGTAGTAGTAATAACGTTTCATGGTCTAAAGAGAACCTCCTTGCCATTCTCTCTAAATTATAAATATTTATCAACAATTAAACTTAAACACATAAAATCACAAGTTCAAATCATATACAATTCAATAGAAGAATGAATCAAATCTTCTAATAATGTTGTGCCTCTTAAGGAGGGTAGATCCCCTCCATGAATGGGTAAATGATAATGTGAATACGCAAATGAGATAATTGATGATAGATAATAAAAACTAAAACTCTTGGATAGCTAAATAATAATTAAATTAAAGTTGTGGAACATAGCCGACGACTATGTTATTTGGTATGTAACATGGCTCCCCTCCTCAGAAAGCTTTATCCTCAAAGCTGGAAATGACTAGAAAATACTTTCAGGTTTCCATGTAGCGTCTTCTTCTGGTAGGTCCTGCCATTTGATGAGAAATTCTTGGGTGTGATGAGATATCAGTATGCATGTTTAGCTTTGTAAAATTTCTTTAGGCTAGAGATATATATGCCCTTATTCATCTAGTATTGGTAATTCTGACTGAGATTTCACTTTATGGTCGATCACCTTCTTGAGACACTTTTTGGCATGGTCATGGGATATTTTAGGAGGTAGTCCCTTTGGTTCTTGAAAGACCTCATCATAATTGGCCAAAATATTTGTATATCATCTGATTGGATTTCTAGCATATCTTGTGCTTGCATTTCCATAGAATTAATTTGAGCAAAGAATCCATAACTACATTTTCTTACTATTTTTTCCATGTTGTGCAAACTTACTATATTTGATGGAGGTGTTGGAATTCCTTGGAGGTAAATGGTCTTCCCATTTTCTTTCCATTCAACAAAGCATTGCTTGTAATTAAAACCGACCATGGTTTCCATTTTTTCTAACCATGAGACTCCCAAGATAACTTCTGAATTCCCTAAATTCATAACAAAAAGAGGACTCTACCAAGTATAACTTCCCATTTATAATGAAATTGAAGATGTTTTACCTATACATTGCGTACTAATCCTGCTTGTAGTTCTAACTTGAAATTTATCTTGATTGGAGGAGTGGATGTGTAAGTCTAATACTTGGCAATCCTTGTGTCAATAAATTTGAGTACTTCATGATAAATTAATACAATTACCTTCCTTTGTCGAATGAATCCTGCTACTTTGATTGTATGGTAAGCTGATAACCCCATAAGAGCATGTACTAAAATTTCCATAGTATCTTCCCCAGCTACAACCACCTTGTGTTCACTTTGGTCTTCATCTATGGGATCATTAGGTGAGTTCTCCTCTATTTCTTCATATTCCTTGTTAGCATATTCAATTTGAAAGTTCTATCATGGTACACATTCTTGATATTTTGGATGGTGATTGCAACATTTATAGCAAAAATATCTTGATGGTTAATCATTTCTATGAAAATAGTTATGATTTTGAGGTTGACCATATGAATCACATTGTATGGATGTCACCATTTGTACCTTCTTCTCAGTCAACTTGGAAATCCTTATACAGGCATCTACAGTATATGGATCTTGTAGATCCACTTTGACTTTAATATTCTCTTCCAACCCATTTCTAAAAGCAACTACCACTACATTGATTTGTAAATTTCTTGCATAGGAAAGCAAGCTAGTGAATTCTGATATATAATCCATTACTGATCCTATTTGCTTAAGTGATAACAACCATACCATATAAGAATATGAGGATCCTTCATCAAATATATTAAGAAAGTATTTGGTGAAATAATTCCAGAAGATGATTTTTCCCTTCTTGTGTTTGAGCCATACAAACCATTGATAAGATTCATTACTTAGTTTGGAAGTAGCAAAAGAAAATTTTTCTGAATCTCAAATTCGGTAAAATTCTAAAATGCCTTCCATTTTGGCTATCCACCCA
The DNA here is from genome assembly GCA_028583015.1 of Wollemia nobilis. Lineage (NCBI taxonomy): Eukaryota > Viridiplantae > Streptophyta > Pinopsida > Araucariales > Araucariaceae > Wollemia > Wollemia nobilis. Next base: position 2,796,729 of record JAQPPZ010017077.1, on the reverse strand, counting down.
CATGGATCATGACCCTCAATGGTGTTAATATCAATGCATGGAAAATTGACCCCACTAGGACCTCTAGGTTTTTGGTAAACTTCATCTCTATCTTGGTCTTCATTATGTCTATATCGATGGAAACAATTTTAGGTAGAACCTCTTTGTTGTTAAAAAATGTCTTCGTTGTTGATATCCTCATTATTTTGTTGTCCATTGAAGTGATTTGGGGAATGACCATTATGACCTATTTGTTGTGTATAGGCTTCTCCTTCATATTGATCCTTAGTGCTCCAGTGTCTTTGGGATGATTTGGACTAGGAGGATTTTGTTGTATTTGTCTTTCCAATAGTTGGGTCATCTTGTTATTCAGGTTGTCCATACTAATTAATAAATATTGTAAGGCCTTGTCAGTGGTAATGGGGCTCCCTATTTCCTCTTGTGTGAGGTTATCATTGGGAATATTTTTGGGAGGGGTTGGATGCTATATTGTTAAGCAATAGATGACCAGGGTCAAAGCTATTAATTCCTAAAGGAGAAGAAGAACTATGTGTACCTGTGCTTCTAGGAAGTCTTCTGGATGACTTCAAGATCCCCTCATTGGAGTTCTTTGAGCTTGATAGTCATATGTTTGGTCCTTTGGTCCACCTTATGCTCATGCACTTCTCCCCCAAGTTTTGCTAACCACTTTTGCCTTTGATCTTTGCAAAACATTTGGATGAATTGGGCAAAAATTTTATTTGTTTTCCACTTCAACTATCAATCCAACTGTGATGCAGATTGAATCTCTTCTTGAGGCTTCCCGATTAACTCGGCTACTTTTGAATACTAATTTGACACCACTTTTGAACCTGATTTGACACCACTTTTGACCACTTTTGAACATTGATTTGACACCTAATTATAATTGACACTCTACTATACCAATAATTTGGACATAATGATCCATATGACTGATTTTGACACATGATTATAATTAATACAATACTACATCAATTTTAGGGTTGCTAACTGACACCACCCAAACTAGATACGATGCTCGAAGATCTGATGACTCGACAATGACATCGCCCAAATTAGACATAACACTCTAATTGATGCCTAAATGACGTGACCATAAGACCACACAGAAGACATGGAAGGGACATGACATAAGACAACACAGAGATGACTTGACAATGATTAAGACTAACTCACAACTGAGAAATACTGACAATGAACAAGACTAATTCACAACTGAGCAATACTAACACGAGCAAGACCATGATCGACATGTGGATAGATGTGAACGACCGAGACCAATGGAACAAGACAATGACATCGCCCAAATTAGGGTTGCTAACTGACACCACCCAAACTAGATACGATGCTCGAAGATCTGATGACTCGACAATGACATCGCCCAAATTAGACATAACACTCTAATTGATGCCTAAATGACGTGACCATAAGACCACATAGAAGACATGGAAGGGACATGACATAAGACAACACAGAGATGACTTGACAATGATTAAGACTAACTCACAACTGAGAAATACTGACAATGAACAAGACTAATTCACAACTGAGCAATACTAACACGAGCAAGACCATGATCGACATGTGGATAGATGTGAACGACCGAGACCAATGGAACAAGGACATGCATGATATAACATTGATAAGGTTACATGTGCGAGAAACCAACACCGTGTGACCAAAGTCACAACTTAAATATGGATTCCCCTGCCTTATAAAATCTTCCCCATATTAAGGCCTCCACAATGTGGGATAATAAATTTAATAACAAGTTAAAAGAATGATAAACCTGAACCACAAAACCTTATCCTGTGCAAAAATAATTCCACATGGTGGAATAAGATTGGCTCATTGTTTTAATCATTTAAATTTGATTTAATCGACAGTGTTTTGGGTGTTTTCTTTAGAATGTGGGAATTAGGGAATCGATTCTGAGATTTACTATGTTATAGACTTAATTTGTGCGAGGAAACCTTTGGTATTCTACCAATTCTTTGTGCTTGTGAATCATCCTAATTTTATCACCGGTTGCTTCGAAGAGGGTGTTCAGAAAAATGTTTATGAACAGCTTCGTTGGTTATGGGTGTGCCACTTTCTAGCGAACCTCATTCATCTTGATAAACTACTATTCAATGACATACCTTGTTCATTCTACTTGATGAATGCGCTTGATAATTAAAAAATCACTTGCCTTAATATTTATGCTTTATGAAATCTTTGGGTTTTAAATATTTTTTGGAGCGTGCTTTTGAAAATGACTCACCATATCACATCGGACCTACTGCTCTTGGAAAATTTGGTTGCGCACCATCTGCTTTGAATACTATGAATTAACCGAGTTGGAATGCCACCCCACTACGCCTGGACCACTGAATCCTGATACCACTTGCAGAGAACCTCCTTGTCATTCTCTTTAAGTTATAATTATTTATCAACAATTAAACTTCAACACATAAACTCACAAGTTTGAATCATATACAATGCAACAAAAGAATGAATAAGAATGAATCAAATATTATAATAATGTTGTGCCTCTTAAGGAGGGTAGATCCCCACCACGAATGGGCAAATGATAATGCAAATATGCAAATGAGATAATTGATGATAGATAATAAAAACTAAAACTCTTGGATAGCCAAATAATAATTAATTAAAGTTGTGGAACATAGCCAATGGCTATGTTATTTGGTATGTAATATGGTCCATATCATCCTATCCAAAAAATACAAGCATGACAAAACTTAGCACAATGGCTAGACACTAAGAATATTGACAACATAATACTGGGAGATCTCAACATGATACTCTACCCATTGTATAGATATCTTCTTAATCAAATTATGGTGGATGAAATCTTACAAGACATTCAACCAACCAAAGGGAAGTACACTTGGAGCAACAGAAGAGTAGGGATAAACTATATTGCAGAAATATTGGATAGATTTTATATTTGTAAAAATATCCTAACACACTTTCCCCTCACTTCTAGTCACATTATTCAAAACTCAATCTCAAATCATAAGCCAATTCTCTTGGATAGAGGCCAAAGCCTACAACCCCAAAAAATCCTTTTAATTACACTTTGAATGGGCAGTCGAAGAATATTTTAGTGAACTTATGTAAAACACTCATAATCAACAAGTCCAATCCATCAACCCCCAAGAAAAGTGGAAAAACAAAATTCAAAAATTGAAGCATGTGATAAAAATGGTTGGCAAAAAAAGCAAGAGTCAAACTAGACAAGAAGTAGTTGATGCAACAACTAGAGTAGCTAGAAACAAAAATTGGGGATCATCCTCCTCAACCATGGCAAGAAGATGTAAGAAATGACCTGATTTAGATTCTCAAGCGTTGAAGGATAAATACATTGGATGCTTATATACTGTTGTGGCTGCTCCACAACGTACCCCAAAATTGGGGAGCCACCTTTTTATTTTTGGTATTTGGGTGTTTGCATGTTGGTTTCGAGTGTCTAATGCTCGGCTTGTTCTGATTTTGCATTTATCATTAGTTTTTTGTTGACGATATTTTATTGTCGATGACTTTTTCTTGTCGACGATATTTTATTGTCGATGACTTTTTCTTGTCGATGATTTTTTTTATCGTCAAATTCTTGTCGACAATTTTTTATCGTCAAATTGTTGTCAATTTTTTGTCGATGATTTTTTATCGTCGAATTGTTGTTGACGATTTTTAATGTCATTTTGTTGTTGACAATTTTTATCATCATAAAACTTCATTCCACCTTAATACCTCTTTAATATGCATCTATACAAAGTAAAACAAACATATCGGTAATGTGACCCGGGTTCAATCTCCATGGTGGATGTGTATAAGAAGTATTACTTAAAAATAAAATAAAATAAAATAATATCAAAATTATATATATATATATAACAAAAAGATAACAATATATATTAAAACTCAAAAAAAAATAAAGGAAAATACCTGATTAAAATGAGCTAATGGGCTATGTTATTTTTGTCGTAAATTGGATTTGCAATTCTAATATTTGGTCATATGCAGGACATTCACCAGCTAACAAAGGACTAAGTGTGGAATACAACGCAGTGACGACAATGTAGAGGTCTCGAGCGATGAGTGGGACCCGCGCTCCAGGTTCGAGAGAAGATAGATGAGATGGGAATACCATAGGTGACACCTTGACACTCCCACGAATGACGAGGACATGAACTTGTGACAAGAAAATGACTGACCCAGCATAACGTAGACCCCATGACTCGGATGACTCGGCAGCGTGAAAGCCTAAAATGTGACGTCGAAGATGGGATTTTAGACCCCTGGTAAACTTTCGAATGAGCGATGAATGAATATAGACCCATAGTGGGGTTGGACGAAGGCCACATGTGGATGAGACAGACTGTAATTTAACTCACCCAATAGTACGCTACATTTTTGTTAATATGACAGCGACGTGGGAGAACGACCATCCACACAATCGTTGACAACAACCGATGTTGACGTAGACTTGGACAATGTGGACGACCAGTGGCTATTAGGCAGCCAAGAAATTCGTAATATGACGCATCAGATTCGGACATATTTTGGAAACACTATATTGACGACGAGAAGGGCACCAAGTGAGTGAAAAATTAGTCTTTCAATATCAATGAAATGGAGAATCAGGCCATGCATAGTGTATTGATATATAGCTGCCTGAACAAAATGGATATCGACACTGAAGGCATAGGAGGTAACTTCGACACTTAGAGAACCTACGTGGAGTGGTGATGACACACTGACATGGCTGACGGATAATGTGGTGCAAAACTGGTGGCACCTAATGAGAAAGGGGGAATAGCAAATCAGATGTGGAGGCTACGTCATTACGATACTATACAGCTAGTCCAAAAATGTTGATAGGACACCATGAGCGATGTTGCTAAAATGAAGATGCTGATGTGGAGTCGCTTTGAAATACAGATGCTTATATGGCAAACAAAAACAGACGTGTCATACAGCATGAATGTGATGATCTTTCAGGCCATTTCATGCTAAGGAATTGAGCGGTCAAGATTAACCTAGAGGATGTTGAATTGAGAACACACGACGCAGATGCTAGACAAAAAGCATATGACCTTGTGGATATACTAAATGCGTGGCATCCACACATGGCGACGTGGCTTTCGACATGGGGGCAACAAAAAAAAGGTCCCAAAGCTTTTGCGGTCATAGCTTATTGGCATAATGAGGAGCGGACATGGGCGATGCATTAGAATAAATTTTGAAAGAAGAACATTGGGTTTATGACACTTCGCATTTAACTCGGGACAAAGTGAACGTGTGACGTCTTCAAGCATGCATTTTAATATCAACACACATGTGGACACCAAGGGCAACCAGAGTGCAATGATATGGATAGCATGACGAGGTGCAATGGACAATGATGGCCATTGACGATAGTTTTAATGGCATATATGGTATAGCAACAATAGTTTGAGCACAGGTCAAGCAATGGATTCGAGACGATGGGAGTGTAGACTACAAGGGTGATTGTTGCGACAACCAGCGTCGGGTTGCGCTGACTCATGCAATACTTTAGCCATCCTAAGGTTTTAAAGAGGATAGGTGTAAGCTTTATTGGCTCATGTATAAGGCACACGTGGATGTTAGTGCATGAAGGGACATAATGCGAAACCAAGGGAAAGTTTATTATTGAAATGGACGTTACAAAGGGAAAAAATTATGCCACCTCTAACAGAAATACGTCTCAATTGAAAGTAAGATGATGTCTAATGCATGAAAATGTTACAAAAACGAAACAAAAACAGAAGGGAGGAAGGCGAAGCGTTGGAGAAAAATATTAAATATCAACGTAGACTCAGAAACAAGGGTTGGAAACTTTTCAGAGAAGATTGCAGGAATGAAGGCAAGGCCTTGGCACTGGGTTTTTCTGGATATTTTCCTTCCACATTGGACTGGTTCTTTGAGAAAACCAGATTTCTGCCATGTACAAGGATATATTTTAATGCAGAAAATTTCAGAAAGTTGCATCTTATGGGCAAGAAAGGAGGAGTCATTTTCTGCATGCAAGATTAAATGTTTATTTTTTTTCCCTTTTTCAGATTTTAGGCTTGTAAATGGAGTTTATGCAAGTTTCTTGGTTGCTTCATGCGAATGTTTAAATCTGAAAAACTCATTTAAAACCCTAGAAGCCAACACTTAGCTTATCCGGATTGTGCTTGTTTTGCAAGTCCAATAGGTTAGGTTGCATGCATGAAAACCTCACATCTTCGGTTTTTCCGGAATAGGATAGCATCAAACTGAATGTATCATGTGTTTCATTTTCTGCATTTCAATTTTCATTTTTCTGCATTTTATTTTTCCAGAAATTTTAATTTTTTTTAATTTTCAGGCATTAAAATAAACATTTAAAAATTTTCAAAATCCAAAAATAATTTCACCATTGCGTAGGTTATACTTCAGACTTCCAATACGCACTTTGAAATTTCATTTTCGGAGTTGTTTAGTATTTTTAAAAATTCATCGAAGTTGTTTTATTACAGATTTTAAAAATCCGAAAATAGAAAATTTCCATTTTAAGGTCAATTTTCATTTTTTCAGTTTTGTGTTACGCTCATGAGCCTATGATGACATTCCCTTCATGAAAATTCCAATTTCATTGAAGGAGTTATGTTTTATGGCACTTCACAAATTTCCATTTTTGGGCCTAAAATTGCCCTCTCTTCATAAAAATTCTAATTTTACGAAAGAGGGGTAATTTGAGTATTACATTGAAGGTCATTTCTTCAAAGCACTTAATTGTTCATCTTAATGAAAATTTGATTTCATCTAAGAGGGATAAGTTAAAGTGACATTTAAAGCCCTTAATTTAAGGCCATAAATTATTGCCTCTTTGTGAAAACCTATTTCACCAAAGAGGGATAGTTTATCGATCACATTGAAAGCTATCTTCATCTTCATGATAAGAAGCCATATTTGGAATTAATAAACAAGATAAAATCTATTTTAAAACCCTCAAGATAAAATGAATTAAGGCACTACATCGTGGTCATATGAGGGCCAACTCACATTTGCTTTATTTTGGTTCAATGAACAATCACTAAAGTTTCATGGTAAAATAAACCAACATTGCCCCTTGTTTACAGTTACTTGCAATCACTAAGGTGTTCCAAGCATTTAAATTGAATATCTTTATTTGAGATTACTAATACACATATGCAAATGCTAATATAGCGGAGACCTTGGAGAAGTTGTTTGTTTAACTTCTTTGCAAGAGGGGATTTGGAACCCAAATCCTAAGGGAGAGTGTACTTTCACAATTGGGTGAAAATACCACTCAACATATTGGCGCTAGAAGGAGGGCCTGAATTGGTTTATTTCAGTGTGATTTAAATGCTATAGGGATTTAAATTTTGAATATTTCATGCCCTATTGATTATTATCTTTAGCCCTCTTTTAACAATACAACCTTGTAGTGTTAAAAGGAGGACATGAATTGCTATGCATTGTTCTAACGCTTTTGATTGTTCATACAGGAATAATGTGTTTTGATTTGATTTTGAAAAATTTTGGTCTTGACTAACGAGGTTGTCTCCATGCAATTACTTTCATTTGATTTTAATGGATACATCTCTTGGTTGATGCTAACATGATTATTCATACGTTACATGTTTGATATTTGCTAGTCATTTCATGCTTATTTGTAAGGAATTATTTTGTCTAAAATGTATTTGTTGTCGGTATTATGCTCTTCACTTGCGTGTAATGCGATCTTGTGAATCGGAAAGCCTACAACACTAGGAGTATGCTCTTCACTTGCGCATATGCGATCTGGTGAATTCGAAACTAAATTACATTTTTAGAATATTGCTTTGTCCTGGTTCCTTCTTTTATTTTGACTAACAGATTTGGTTCTAAAGTTATATTTTGAGTTTTACTAATGACGACATACGATATAAGAGCTGAAGTAGCATCTCTAAGAGAAAGAATGGTATCTACGATGGAGGATCATTATAAGGGTTTGTCTATGCATGGGATACCCTATCAAATTCCTAAAATGTTATTGGAGTTTCTACGATGTTTTAATCAAGAGGTGCCACTAGGATACTTGCAAAAATTGTATGTCTACAAGAATACATTATGTCAATTCCAAATTTTCTATGAGGAGGTGGCTTGTAAGTTATTTGCATACATTTTGGATGATAGACCATTCTTTTGGTATGGCCAACTACCCATGGAGGTTAGGACTTCTTGGATACAACTAGAAGCAACCTATCTTTATCATTTTGGTAATCAGGTTGACTTAGAGATGTTGAAAAATTAGTTTACCTCCATACGTAATGAGCCTAATGAATCCTTGAGTCAATTCAATGGAAGATTTCGTGAGTTGCACTCCCAAATGTGGGAAAATTTTAACACATCAGAAGAGGAAGCTATTCAAGTATACATGGGAGCCATACACCCCAAACTTGCTACATATTTAAAGAAAAACTTGGATGACCTGTCTCTAGAGACAATCTATGAGATCTTGGAAAAGGTAGAACAAGTTTTTGAAGAAGAAAAGGCACAACATGTTCACATGAGAGATTGTTCTTTTGGAGTTAGTGATGCCAACCGACACCAACCATTAAATATAGCACCCTCCACTCCAATGATACCTAAGGTAAATGATCAAGGGGATGAATTTGAAGGTCCAAATGTTACAACCACCTTAGATGTAGTCCAAGAGGAGGTGCAAATTGCTAAGCCAACATCCACCAGTGAGGATTATGCAGAAATGATCTCATTCATAGAGATACATGATTATTCGGATAAAGGGGTCCTAAATTCAACAAGGTTTGAGATAGGTGATAGGACAGAAACTACCATAGAATTGAATGAAGTGGTTGAAAGTGAAATTGGAAGAAAATCAATAAATGAATTTGAAGATATGATAGAATTTCACCACTTGTTCTTGGAAGACACTCTCGATGAGAAGCTTGGAACTAATGATCAAAAAATTCTTCACCCTCCAAATTGTGATAAAATTGAATCATGGGTTACTAATTTGGACGATGATAGTCTTACAAATTTGAATTCAAGAAATAACCCACTTTTGAAAGTTATTGAACCATCTAAAGAAGGTGAAGGTGAATTTGATGAGAAACACATTGATGAATTGGAAGATGTTGAAGAAGTAGTTGAACGTCACCACTTGACTTTGGAAGATGATTATTATGATGCTTGGAAGAAGTGGGAAGACTACACTCACTCCAAAACCGCTAATGAAACTTGTGTGCCAATTGATATACAGGACAACATAATCGCCTACTCAAAGGAAGATATTACAACTCCTGTACAATTTGAGGATGTTTTGGAAGAGGGTTTCAAATCTCATCAAATTTTGGAAGATTATAATGATCCTACTACCAAGGACAAAGAAGAAAGTGAATTGATGAATGAATCAAAAGATCATGTCACAAATACCATGGAGTTTCATTCCACGAATCTGGATGACAATTTTTACAATGGTTGGGGGAGATATGATGATGTATTGTTTTCTCACACCCCTATTGATGAAAATCCTATTTCATTGGATATACAAGATATTGAAACTTCTATCTCACATGAGGAGATGCCATGGATGGTGAATAAGGAATTGGAAACAAATGACAAAGAGATTGATCAATTGGAAGCAACTCAAATGAGTGATCATCAAGACAGATTACGTGACATATACTTCGACCAACAAAATTTGAGGATTGAGAAAGATGAACATGTTTTCAATTGGGTGCCATATTTTGGTATGCTTGATGAACAGGTAATAAATGAAGAAATTGTGATTTCTCACCAAGTTTTGGTAAATGAAAATGTGCAAAAGGTAGAATCTAACCTTTTGTGTTCAAGTATCCAAGCTATAGGTGAAGAGTTGCATGACCATGTTTTGAATTTGGATGATGTTTATGATGAAATGCCATTGAAGGTGAATGAAGAACAAGGATTAATTTCTAACCACACCTTTGATAACATTACTTTAATGAATGAAAAGGAGCTTGATGCACTTAAATTGCTAAATCAAATTCATCAACAATTAATTCTTGAACCTAGGATAAAAACTTCTAATGATCCCCATTTAGTAAATATCCTAGATGCTTGTAAATTGTTGCACAATTTTGATTGGCCTAAGAACATGGAAAATGAATTGGCTTTGAAATTTTTAGAAATAGGCTCTTGCTTACAAAATTTCATTTTGGATAAAGAAAGCCTAGTTCTAAATCATGAATGGAATTATGAAATTTACACCTTAAAGAATAGACAAGAAAGAATTGAAAATCAACCATTGTCTAATCAATTTGGTAATTTGAATCTCACCTATGAGAATACTAATGGAACTAAATCTAATTGGTGGGGTGAGAGAGGAAAGTTGAAGTTGGTTGCATTGTTTGGTCTAGTCTTGTTTTTGTTTGATTCCTTCCACATTTGGCATGTGTATCACATTATATGTCTTTTGGAATGCTCAAATCATGTTTGGGATCCAGGGAAGTGATAATCCAAACTTTGCATCATATTGTACCATATTGTACATTTGTATATAGACTTTGGTTTTTGGTTTTGGTTTGTGTTTTCAAGTTTCATTTTTGGGATTGCATTTTGGGTTTGGTTTTAAGTTTTGTGTGTTGGTCCTTTGGACACTTTTGGTTTGTCTTGGAAAAAAAAAAAAAAAAAGCGAGATGTCAACTTATGTCCTTATGAATGTTGACTAAGACTAGGAGAATATGAAACATCGGAATTGTATTGCAGAAAGCTCCACGAGTATCGCAAACACATTAAAGAATATCGTTTGGAACTTGTGATGCATGAAGTTGTCAGTTTTACAAATTATGGCAAAGTAGGTGGTATACTCCATCCGCATTTCAAAAAGAGCAATGCATTCATCCATATCTCATGTTACATTCCACATTGCATATACATTTCATCTCAGTTGCATCTACATTTCAAATACAATCATTGAAAAGGTGTCGAATCCTCTTAGGGTTATTACATAACATATATTAAAAGGATCCTAAGGTTGGGAACTGATGCCCGAACTATCTTGAACCAAGCACGTTCTACACATATTAAAGAGGATCTTGAGCAAAATGGTCAAAACCATACTTGGAAGAAAAGGTGAGGCGAAAGGAGTATTTCGTGTCTGTCCTATCATGCAACATAATCCTTAAAACAGTGGTTTTTACCACTCCCATAGTGCTTAAAGCCTAAAATCAGAGTAGTAAGGATAGGGTCTAATTCTCATCTCGCTTAGGTTGAGAATCCGATTCCCCAAAGCTTCTATTTTACCTCCATCACGCTTTAAGAAATTAAAAGCGCGATCTACACTCAAGAACTTGAAATTCCAAAGCAAATATTTTTCATTCTACTTTCATTTCATCATTAATATTGGATTGGAAGGATCGTACTACATGTCCCTTGCAAGGATGGGTAGTCATCCCCAAGGTTCAAGAAATCAAAAGTAAAGCCAAATCCTGGATTATGGGGTTAATCTCCATCGGGGCTATAGACGCTTGACTGGCAGTGGAGTATGCTCATGTGTGGCAACATGTCTTGTCTAAAAGCAAGACCACTGATTGCTCAAATGGACAGGCTAGCCTGACAGTTTCATCCATAACAGGTTAAATCATTTTGTTCAAGATGAGGTAATGAACTCTAGATCGGAGTAGTAAGGATAGGGTTAAATTCCCATCTCGCTTAGGTTGGGAATCCTATTCCCCAAAGCTCTGATTTCACTTACACTTGCACATGGGTTCAAGATGGTAGTGACACATAACCAACTTTGGGATCTAGTAAATTAATTCAAGTATACACATATTTGGTCCTAAGAGGGTTTGACAGTTTTAATATGTTTGTTCATGGTACTAGAAAGTTTGAGCCTTTGCAAAGCAGGTTGTTATATCTCTAACATCTTCACCATACATTAAATCCTACAAGAATCATCCATAACTTCTCATATGCACGAATCATAAGTGAAACAGATGATGGAATGTTGATCAATTTCAAATGATAAGGAATGAATCACACCGCACACATTGAGATGATGCTGAATAATTCTAATGCTTCATGTATTTCTCATCTAGTTTCATTCTTTGGATATTTGCTGACGCTTGTGTTTGAGTTTTGAAGGTTTTCAGGTTGGGTTCTCACCGAAATGCTCAGGAGCATTTCCCAGTAGAGTCGCCATTTGTTGTGGCTGCTCCACAACGTACCCCAAAATTGGGGACCCACCTTTTTATTTTTGGTATTTGGGTGTTTGCATGTTGGTTTCGAGTGTCTAATGCTCGGTTTGTTTTGAATTTGCATTTATCATTAGTTTTTGTCAATAATATTTTATTGTCGATGACTTTTTCTTGTCGACGATATTTTATTGTCGATGACTTTTTCTTGTCGACGATTTTTTATCGTCAAATTGTTGTCAATTTCTTGTCGACGATTTTTTTCGTCAAATTGTTGTTGACGATTTTTAATGTCATTTTGTTGTCGACGATTTTTATCGTCAATGTTGTGTTAGCAATGTTATTGCTAATATTTTGTTGTTAACATTGTGATGGTTAAATTTCTTGTTTTTATCATTCATGTATAATGAGCTTGTGTTCTATATATAAAACAGGTTTTATGTTAAAACTTCATTCCACCTTAATACCTCTTTAATATACATCTATACAAAGTAAAACAAACATATCGGTAATGTGACCCGGGTTCAATCTCCATGGTGGATGTGTATAAGAAGTATTACTTAAAAATAAAAATAAAAAAAATAATATCAAAATTATATATATATAACAAAAAGATAACAATATATATTAAAACTAAAAAAAAAAATACGTGATTAAAACAAGCTCATGGGCTATGTTATTTTTGCCTTAAATTGGATTTGAAATTCTAATATTTGGTCATATGCAGGACATTCACCAGCTAACGAAGGACCGAGTGTGGAATACAACGCAATGACGACAATGTAGAGGTCTCGAGCGATGAGTGGGACCCGCGCTCCAGGTTCGAGAGAAGATAGATGAGATGGGAATACCATAGGTGACACCTTGACACTCCCACGAATGACGAGGACATGAACTTGTGACAAGAAAATTATTGACCCAACATAATGTAGACCCCATGACTCGGATGACCTGAGAGTGTGAAAGCCTAAAATGTGATGTCGAAGATGGCATTTTAGACCCCTAGCAGACTATCGAATGAGCGACGAACGAATATAGACCCATAGTGGGGTTGGACGAAGGCCGCATGTGGATGAGACAGACTGTAATTTAACTCACCCAATAGTATGCTACGTTTCTGTTAATATGACAGTGATGTGGGAGAACGACCATCCACACAATCATTGACAACAAATGGTGCTGACATAGACTTGGACAATGTGGACGACTAGCGGCTATTAGGAAGCCAAGAAATTTGTAATATGATGCATCAGATTCAAAAATAATGTGGAAACACTGTATTGATGACGAGAAGGGCATCAAGTGAGAGAAAATTTAGTTTTTCAAGATCAACAAAATGGAGAATCAGGCCATGCATAGTGTATTGATATATAGCTGCCTAAGAAAAGTGGATATCGACACTAAAGGAATAGGACATAACTTCAACACTTAGAGCACCTACGTGGAGTGGTGACAACACACTGACATGGCCGACGTATAATGTGGTGCAAAATTGGTGGCACCCAATGAGAAAGGGGGAATAGAAAATCAGATGTGGAGGCTACGTCATTACGATACTATACAGCTAGTCCAAAAATACTGATAGGACACCATGAGCGATATTGCTAAAATGAAGATGCTAATGTGGAGTCGATTTGAAATATAGATGCTTATGTGGCAAACAAAAATAGACATGGCATACAGCATGAATGTGATGATCTTTCAGACCATTTCATGCTAAGGAATCGAGTGGTCAAGATTAACCTAGAGGATGTTGAATTGAGAACACACAACGCAGATGTTAGACAAAAAGTAGATGACCTTGTGGATACACTAAAGGTGTGGCATCCACACATGGCAACGTGGCTTTCGACATGGGGGCAACAAAAAAAAGGTCCCAAAGCTTTGGCGTTCATAGATTATTGGCATAATGAGGAGCGAACATGGGCGATGCAAAAGAATAAATTTTGAAATAAGAACATTGGGTTTACGACACTTCACATTTAACTCGGCCCAGCGTGAACGTGTGACATCTTCAAGCATGCATTGTAATATCAACACACATGTGGACACCAAGGGCAACTAGAGTGCAATGATATGGACATCATGATGAGGTGCAGTGGACAATGATGGCCATTGACGATAGTTTTCATGGCATATATAGTATAGCAACAATAGTTTGAGCAGAGGTCAAGCAATGGATTCGAGACGATGTAACGGTTCTATAGTGTTTTGTTGAGCGCTACATCATGGTGGGAGTGTAGACTACAAGGGTGACTGTTACGATAGCCAGCGTCGGGCTGCACTGACTCATGCAATACTTCAGCCATCCTAAGGTTTTAAATAGGATAGGTGTAAGCTTTATTGGCTCATGTATAAGGCACACATGGATGTTAGTGCATGAAGGGACATAGTACGAAACCAATGGAAATTTTATTATTGAAATGGGCTTTACAAAGGGAAAACTTATGCCACCTCTAACAGAAATACGCTTCAATTGAAAGTAAGATGATGTCTAATGCATGAAAACGTTACAAAAATGAAACAAAAACAGAAGGCATGAAGGCAAAGCGTTGGAGAAAAATGTTAAATATCAACGTAGACTCAGAAACAAGGGTTGGAAACTTTTCAGATAAGATTGCAGGAATGAAGGTAAGGCCTTGGCACTGGATTTTTCTGGATATTTTCCTTCCACATTGGACTGGTTCTTTGAGAAAACCAGATTTTTGCCATGTACAAGGATGTATTTTAATGCAAAAAAATTCATAAAGTTGCATCTTATGGGCAAGAAAGGAGAAGTCATTTTCTGCATGCAAGATTAAATGTTTATTTTTTTTCCCTTTTCAGATTTTAGGCTTGTAAATGGAGTTTATGCAAGTTTCTTGGTTGCTTCATGCTAATGTTTAAATCTGAAAAATTCATTTAAAACCCTAGAAGCCAACACTTAGCTTATCCGGATTGTGCTTGTTTTGCAAGTCCAATAGGTTAGGTTGCATGCATGAAAACCTCACATCTTCGGTTTTGCTGAAATAGGATAGCATCAAACTGAATGTATCATGTGTTTCATTTTTTGCATTTCAATTTTCATTTTTATGCATTTTATTTTTCCAGAAATTTTAATTTTTTTTTAATTTTCAGGCATTAAAATAAACATTAAAAAAATTCCAAAATCCAAAAATAATTTCACCATTGCGTAGGTTATACTTCAGAATTCCAATATGCACTTTTAAATTTCATTTTCGGAGTTGTTTAGTATTTTAAAAAATTCATCGAAGTTGTTGTTTTATTATAGATTTTAAAAACCCAAAAATAGAAAATTTCCATTTTAAGGTCAATTTTCATTTTTTCAGTTTTGTGTTACGCTCATGAGCCTATGATGACATTCCCTTCATGAAAATTCCAATTTCATTGAAGGAGTTATGTTTTATGGCACTTCACAAATTTCTGTTTTTTGGGCCTAAAATTGCCCCCTCTTCATAAAAATTCTAATTTTACGAAAGAGGGGTAATTTGAGTATTACATTGAAGGTCATTTCTTCAAAGCACTTGATTTTTCATCTTAATGAAAATTTGATTTTATCTAAGAAGGATAAGTTAAAGTGACATTTAAAGCCCTTAATTTAAGGCCATAAATTATTGCCTCTTTGTGAAAACCTATTTCACCAAAGAGGGATAGTTTATCGATCACATTGAAAGCTATCTTCATCTTCATGATAAGAAGCCATATTTGGACTTAATAAAGAAGATAAAATCTACCTTAAAACTCTCAATATAAATGAATTAAGGCACTACATCATGGTCATATGAGGGCCAACTCACATTTGCTTTATTTTGGTTCAATGAACAATCACTAAAGTTTCATGGTAAAATAAACCAACATTACCCCTTGTTTACAGTTACTTGCAATCACTAAGGTGTTCCAAGCATTTAAATTGAATATCTTTATTTGATATTACTAATACACATATGCAAATGCTAAATATAGTGGAGACCTTGGAGAAGTTGTTTTTTTAACTTCTTTGCAAGAGGGGATTTGGAATCCAAATCCTAAGGGAGAGTGTACTTTCACAATTGGGTGAAAATACCACTCAACATATACCAAATGGTTTGGCTAAGCAAGGGGGATAGAAACACCAAATATTTTCATCTAAAAACCATGCAACACTACCAAAGAAATATAATTAATGATATAGATCATGAAGGAACAACTTATACAAATAAGAAGAAAATTAAGGAACTTGCCAATCAACATTACTCGACTCTACTCTTTAGAGAAAATGGAAACCCACATTCCTAGAGAATGTTGTTGTAGCATATACCGATAGTATTAATTTTGGAATACAAACAAGTTCTCAATCAACCAACCACTATGGAGGAACTTAAGGAGATTATAGTAGCTCTACCAAAGGACAAAGATCTCAGACCTGATGGATTCACAAATAACTTTTACCAAAAATACTTACACATTATTGGAGAAGATCTGCTATGCATGATTGAGGATGTTAGGGTGAAAGGTAATCTTATTGGAGCCATTAATTCCATCTTTCTAGCATTGATTCCTAAAGAAAACATTCCACTACTTTCTCTAGATTCATACCAAATTCTCTATGTAACTCTTCCTATAAAATTATTACCAGATTTTTGGCCAATAGAATAAATAAGAAACTTGAAAAACTAATGTTAGAATAGCAAGGGGGGTTCATGCCTGGAAAGAATGTATGATAATATCATAATGGTGCATGAAGCCCTCAACACTAGTAGAAAATCAAAAAATGAAAATTGTTATAAAGCATGATATGGCAAATGCCTTTGATCGAGTTAATATACAATTTTTATAAGTCCTACAAAAGTTTGGATTCCTATATTAGGTCATTAAGTGGATCTAAGCATGAATTAAAAATCCATGGAGAGCCCCCTTAATAAATGGAGAACCAAAAAAATTCTTTCAAGCTACAAGGGGAATTAGACAAGGGTGTCCATTATCACCATACCTTTACATCATTTTAGTTGAGACTCTTGGAATATTAATTAACCATATTTGAAGACAGAAAAATAATAGGGATATAGGTTGCACTAGGATGAAAAGTTGTAACACATGCCCAATTTGTGGATGATACCATTATTCTAGGCAAAACCACCAAGAAAAATTCTAGATAATTCAAGCAATACCTAGATTGGTTCACACAAGCTATCGGGGCTCATATAAATACTCAAAATAGTCAGTTATATACATATAATGTTGTAACAAAAAGAGTCAAACTCTTTTTCCTTATCCTAGGATTTTTATCTAGCATAAAAAATACTTCAAATACCTAGGAGTTTCCATGAGCTTCCACCTCAAAGCCTTAGATTTTTGGACCCCAACATTGGACAAGATGGTTAGGAGGATACAAATTTATAGTAATAGTTGGCTCAGTCTTGCAAGAAGGGTAGTATTAATCACCTCCATGTTAGCTTCTCTTCTATTCTACCAACTATTAGTATATCATGCTCCCAATTTTATTTTACAAAAAACAGATAGAATCATGCATAAATTTCTATGGTAGGGAGGTAGGTAATCAGAAATAAAAAAATTTTACTTGGTTAATTGGGAGATGGTCACCAAAGGTAAAATTTGAGGATTGGGAATAAGAAAAATGGATATAGTTTCAAAATCACTAGGAGCAAAACTTCTCTAGAACATGCTTAAGTACAATTGAGCATGGTAGCACATACTAGTCATCAAGTATGTAAATAACCAATTGGGTACTCAAATGCTCAAACACAGACAAACTTCCTAAAGCGTCATTGGTTTGGAAACATTTAGTGGCAAGAAATAGCATAATAGAAGATATAATTTCCTAGCTATCAAGATATGGTAATTCAACTAATATATGGGAGGACCCAATCCTAGGAAATCCACTATTAAGAGAGATAACTCCAATTGAATTAAAGAATCACTTGGAAAGCCAACGAGTACTCAAATTAGGTGACTTGTTTTATTGGACCTCAAAAACTTTAAATTGAATCTCCCCTCCCATTCCATCTCAGCTTCATGGAGATTGGAATTATTTTAAGTCCCAAATGGTGATCATTAGACCTCTTCATCCTACGATGCCATACAAATCTAATTGGGGCAGCATCAACAATAATGTAAAATACTTAATGCATATAGGATTCTAACATTAGCAAATTGGGCCTACCAACAAAAACTATCGATAGTGTGAAAAAATCAAGCACCACCTAAACTACAAGTATTCAATTGGCTAGTCTCTCAAAATAAAATATTAACAGGTGATAATCTACAAAAGAGGAGTATAGTAGGGTCTCATGTTTGTTACAGGTTCATGCAAAATAGTTTTCCATATTTGTTTGAATTCCCGAAGGCAATTTCAATTTGGTTAGAAATAACCAAAATTCTTGGTACTTCCTACTCTGGAAGGTTAACCATAGACACATGTTTTACTAAGTGGAACTAATAGTATAAAGGTAAACTAGTGATTAAGCCCCTCATAAAATACCTATGGATATCTTTACCATGTTTTATCATCTAGCACATTTAGTTGGATAGAAACCAAATAATTTTTGAAGGCAAAGGTAAGGACAACATAACACTAATATGAAGGATAAAAGAAGAATTAGTCTTAAATGTCAAATCTAGTTTCTATCAACAACAGTATGAAGAAGACCTATCACCCAAAAAAATAATAATGATCTACCAAATTAATATTCAATATTTTCTAGCAAAGAGAGGCTATAGAGCAAACAAATACCTTCCTAACATCTATTTTTTGGCACTCTTCTTTGATGGTGCCTCCAAGTCCAACCCTGGCCAAGTAGTAGTAGGGGAACTGATTCTTATAGGATCCCATGATATACTACTCAAATACATGATCAACTTGCAAATAACATCTAACAATGTGGAAGAGGCTATCGAATGCAAAATCATCTTAAAATTGGTGGTAAAGAAAGTAATCACTGAGGTCATAGTTTATAGGGATTCTAAATTGATAATAATAGCTCTTGCCAAGAATAAATATTTTATATCTTTACAACTGAATATTATTTAATATAGGATCAAACAACTAGGCAAGATAAATGGAAGAATATCCTATCAACATGTAAGGCAAGAATTCAATAAAGAGGTCAACATATTAGTGAATTAGGCTATAAGTATAGCCCTTGGTTATTGTCTCTAAATCATAAAGATTAAAAAGGATAGGGGTGGTATGCAAGGATTATGAGGACTCCAATAATGATATCCTTTTGTCTTCATGGTCTATTTTTTATAATTCTTTGTTCACTTTGATCTCTCTGATTAGAGATTTTTGTATCTTTTTGTTAAGTATATAAATATTTTCCTTTAAAAAAAATTTTGATAGAAGAAATTATAGACTACTAAAGTCATAGTTATTGAGAAGAGAAAGATTCTTGGTGAAGTTAAAGTCACCAAAGATATATATTTGAAGTAATGAGAAAATTGCCTTGAGCAAGCCCAATGGTTTAAATATTTTTCTTATTCTAGAGAATAGAATATTGTTGCTTCAAAGCAAAAGAGGAAGTCCTCAAAAAGAGAACCAAGGAGCCATAAAAGAAGCCCTCGCAAAAAGAAAAAAGTGAACATAGCTATGAAAGCCACATATTCCATGAAGTAGGCTATGTTGAATAAAGTTATTATTGTTGTGATAAAGATTTCAAAAATATGAAGCCCTACTACTATAGTTGTGATAGACTAGAAGTACCAGTTTGAGAAGGCCAAAGTAGAAAATGGTGAAGCACCTAAGTGAGATTAGGTTGAAATCCAAAGAGCCAAAGTGATTAGACACCTAAATACCATTGGAATAAGATGACAAAGAAAGTGAGGAGTTATATAATAACTATATATGCAACCATCAAGAATATAGTGAAGAATACCAAGCGGGTGCCAAGTGGAGCATACTCAGTTGTGAATAATAACTGACGAGCACCAAGCATAGTGTACTATGCTAATAATAATATCAAAGCAATGTCAAATATTGCAAATAAATATCAAACGTTGAGTGAAGTACTAAAGTTGAAGATCAAATTCAATTTTTGCATGATAATGGGAATGTTTGGTTTACCTAGTGATGTCTGGTAAAATTTTGACCTGACATGTTAGACTGCACATCATAGATTTATGGGAAAGAAAATAAAGGTATGCATTACTTTAGAAAGTAACTTTATTTGATTGGGTTCCACAAATTTAATTGGAGGAACAAAGTTTCATGAATGAAATTTGAAATTTAATTTGATAAAGGTATAACCTTTGAGATAAATAGGAGTTATAAGGAGTCAAATTAATTTTGAATTAAAATTGAAATTGAAGGGCAAAATAAATTTTAAGAGGAGAATTTAAATTGGAGTTATAAAAATTTTGAAATTGATGAAATTATTTTTTATTGTTGATTGAAGAAATTGTTTGATCATAAAATTAAATTCTGGATAAATAAGGATTTCTACTCCAAAAATAATTAGTTTGAATAATTTTAAAATTTTGAAAGTTGATTGAAAAATTGTTTATTTGAAATTTGAGGGAAATAAAGTATTCAACATCAAAGGAATTCATTATGGAATAAATCATTAAAAATGCATTTTAGAATATAGTGAAGAAATTTTGAAAAAACTAAAATTCTATACACAAAATTTGATGGATGATTTTGGTGGGAAAAATATATACTAGACAACCTGAAGAAAAAAATGTCTTCAATTCTAAAAACTGCCAAAGATGAACAATTTATAGCATTCATCAATTATCTTCATGAAAAAAATTTGAAGCATAGTGGAATTCCTAAAATTATATTATATTGTCTATTAAAGTAGGCATAGTGATGTATACTTTAAGATTTATCAAGAGAAAATACAAGGAAATTTGAAATTAAAAGACGCTAGTTGTGATACAATAGATATAAATTCAGCATATTTTGACTTCAATGTGGAATCATTAAATTCCAATATTCATAGAATTTATTATTGTGATCATTTGTTGATTCAATGTCCAAAATGTACATTAGATAATAGGATCATGACTAAAAATTTAAAGAAACAGAAAGCAAAGAATCAAAAGAAGAAGAGAAAATCAAAGATATGAAGAAATCTAAAGACAAATAAGGACAAAGCCAAGGACTAAAGACATTACATTGCATACTAAAGTCTTCAAAAAACAAATAATATAATACATAGAGATGTTGGAGAATATTATATTATTTGGTAGATGTTGTACCCCCATGGTATATTTGTACTATTATAAATGTTAGACTAGGGTATATGTTATTATATTAGGTGTGTAATTTATATTTTTTCTAAAGTATGTGTCAATGTGTAGAGTGTGCAAGTATGTAAAGTGTGAGAGTGTGCAAGTGTTATGTAATAAAGTGTGCAATTGTGTAGAGTGTGACACTGCACAAGTTTTATGTAATAAAGTGTACACGTGTGTAACATGTAAGAGTGTGCAATGTATCCCTAATCATTGTCTTAAAAAATTCATCATCAACTTGTGAGACAAGAAAATTCTCCCCAAGATCAAAGAATGCTCCACAAGATCAATCATACACAAAATAAGAAAACCCACAAAACCAATATTAAGTGGTAAAACCTTACTTCAAATGAAGAAGGGAAACATCCACTATGAATCTCACTATATTACTCATTTGATTCAACAATACAAGAATGCTTCAATGTTATGCAACAATATGCATCAACATGATATTACAACACAAGTCAATATGACAATATATATTTAGATGTAGTAGACAACACCCCTATTTAAAGAGAAGTTTTTCTACTACAACCCTAAATCTTATCACAAATTAATCTTGAGATGTGTGACAAGTGGCATCTATCAAATATTAGAAAGTGCTTAGTTACTTTCTAATCTTATCACAATCTAATCTTTGAGATGTGTGATAAGTGCCATCTATCAAATATTAAAAAGTGATTAGTTACTTTCTAATATTTGCTAGAAAAGGGGAAATAACTTTTTCCCACAAATTAAATATTCCTAGCACCCTTATTTTTTTTATTAATTGGGTGGGAATATTTTTACATAAAATAGAATTATTTTCTAATTCAAATATTATTCTTTAGACTTTATATTTTAGTCTAAGAATAATTTACACAATGTTGCATTACATATTCCAACACTCCCCCTTAATGCAATATTGGGAAAAGGAATTATGAAACAAATAAACATTCTCCCCCTAAAGATACAAACAGGGATGAGAATCAAATGATTAATATAGTTACAATGAGATTCTATGACCAAGAATGTTCTACAATAAGGCACCAATACAAAATGGGCCAAAATGAGACTGCAATCCCCCAATGGAGTAGCTTCAGATGCAAGCAGCTTACAAAGCCATCCATCAACCACAAGTGGTTGCAAATGACAAGAATAAAACATCACAAGGGTGTCTTCAGTAAGCCTGAAAAACCCCAGACAGAAGTAACTACAAGCTACAAGTAGCTCAACATAAGATCAGTTAGATACATCATCATAAATATATTCACCACAGTATATATGAATATCCAAATAAGAGGAAGATCTACTAACGCTCTACTCTAGGAGGGATGGTAGTTATTCAGAAGGGATTAGGTGCTTTTGCATAGATCTAGGCTCTTTATTATCCTACTAGAACTATCAAGCAATAAATTTCCATCTACTTTACCCCTTAAAGCAATCAGAAAGTCTGAATTTAATTACCTCAGGCTCTGTGTACTTTAAAATACCCCTCATCAATTTGTATTGAGGCAGCTGTGACCATTAATAATCCTACTCAAGTTTTTCAATACCTCCCTTTTGATGTCAGCTATGGACGGGTATTTGGGTATGCTCCTTTTTGTGCCAACTTTCTAGTCTTTCACCCATCATCATATTTTTAGGAGGACGAGTGATTGGGCTTGGACCTTTGATATTGCTTTCCCAAAGTTTTGTCCAACTTTGGGGATGGAAACTCAGGACTCATAATCACTATATTGTGGTTTGATTCTTCTACTCAGGCATTTGGTATCCCATTTATCCACCCAAATTTAGGGAGGGTATTTGGGGTCTTCATTGAACATGCCCCTACCCATTTATTTGGCCAATCCCAGACTTAGTCATTTCTAGAGATTTGCTCTTTCATCCATCCACTTAGTCTTTGAATTCTATATCAACCACAAATGCCTCAAAAATTGGTTGGCCTTAATATGTAATCATAATTTAAAAATAAGAGTGGGTGAGAAGGTGTAAAATTTCACCCACACTCTTGGCGACTTACAGGGGTTTTCCCCTTGTGGAAAAATAAAGAACCCAGTCTAAAGTCTTAGGATGTGTAACATTTTGAATCTAAGGAAGAGGAGGAGGAAAAGGATGGAGAAGAGGATAATAAATTGCAGCCATATGAGACCATGACATAATGTAGGAGAATGGGTGAGATGGGACAATTAACAAGATGAATATTATGGTGGGTAACAAAAAAAGGAAAATGAGAAGTGGAAACAACAAGAAAAACTAGGGAGTAAGAATGGGAAGATACAATAGGGGAAAGGGAATACCCAGAAATAGTTGAGACACAAGGGGGAATGCCAACAATCCGTAGAGTTGTAGATAACAAACACTAGAAGAAAATTAGGGAAGGTGAGAAAGGGGAATGGAGGAAGATACAAAATGAAAAGCAATTTAGGGATTATCACATGCAATCAGGGTGAATGCCTAATTTTTATGAAATGGCTCGATGAACTATAATCTCCTAAACATACCCCACAAGGAACAAAAATAATTCCAATATCAAATGGATTGCCAAGAGTGTTTTATTTTTCTACCATAACTCTTCTTCTTGACATAGTCCAGTAAGGATCCTCTTTTATTAACTGTTACCCACTAAGAGGCCATTCTGCTTCAGCTGCACCTTACAACTTAGACATTTTGACCATGTCTATGACTATTGGTAGGGTGTTAATTATAACATGTTTGCCCTACTCTATACTCTTAATTTTTTATCTATACCAAGGTGATGATGTAATTTCCAAAGGCATAATTTGAAGCCTTTGTAATTGCTAATGGTATCCATTGGGCCATGGGATCGCAACAAAAGAACAAGAGGGAAAGAAAAATAAGCAGACAACAAAAAAATGGAAGAATGTTACATTTCCAAGATACACCCTGAAGAACCTTCTTATGCTCCATTTTTTAAAGCTTTTGGCTCCTTGTCCAGCTGGCAACTTATTACTAGAGAAAATTCCCTATAAGTTTTGAATAGCATGGTGACACCTCATAAGTAGCTATGCATAGGGTACAACTTTATTTGCTTGTAACATTATTTACACAAACATATAGTGTGCTAGGCATACCTAAGACCAATATTTATATGTTATTCATCCTATAAATATACAATGGCCAGACCAAAGTAGACCAAATTTGAGCCTCTACTTGTATTTTATCTAGCACCATCTACATTGGCTCAGAATTGCAATAAAATCATAATTTTTCTTGCTTTTCATGAGTTCCTTAGTACTCAAGCCCTCAAAATTTAGGATGGTAATTACTTTTACCACATTATTTTACCTTTTTGATGGTGACCTATCAGAAAATGGGTTTTTGAGACTAGCCTGTTGTGCCAATCCATGGCTAGCTCCTTCTCTTGTGGTGACCCCATTTTTTGATCTAGCACAAGCTCTACTATGGAGATGCTCATGTAGGGTTGTGATGGCTGCCATTCCCCTACTAACATGCACTCAAATATAATTGCTTCCTTGTAAAGTTGAGGAAATATTTTTTCCCCAAATTGGCATAGGAGGATTGTCATGTCAGGACTGAAGTCCTGGATGTAGAATAGATACACTTGGGCGAAGGACGAGAGGAGTAAACTTGGAATTATCTTCCAACTACTATCGAAACAAATTTTGAAGTCTTCCACACATTCAAGAGGGTTCCTCTTCATAAATGTGAACTGAGTTAGTAGCTGGAAGATGTCCTTGGGTTCACCAAATGCATCCAGGAGAGGTTCAACCAAATCTACCCATGTGGAGATGCTCCCATGTTGCAAGGTTTTATACTAGAGTCATGCTCTACCTTTGTGAGAAGCAACAAGCAGCTTGATCATCACATATTTGTGCATGATATTGTAAAGGGTGGCCAGGGAAGCCATATTTTCTAAGTGTTCCTTCACACATCCACTAACACCACCATAACTTGGTAGACATTTCAGCATAGTTTCAGGGATGTCATGGATATGGGGAAGACTGAGAGGGCCAAGATCATTCCAACTGGTATGAATTAGTTGGGTCATTAAAGCATCAGTCCCTTAGAGCCTTTATATTATGCCACTAGGTTGGAGTCACTAGATGGGCATACTTTCTTCACTAGCAAGGTCAGGGCTACTCATCAAACCCTAAGTCCTATGGGATGTTTGGAACTTTTAGCATATTAATTAGGGAAATTGATCTTGAAATATAGATCTACCACACATAGGAGTCACTAGGTGATTGAACTAGATATGGGTAAACTAGAGTATCATCAAACTCTAGTTTTCTTAAATAATAGACCTTTTGGTTCCCTAGTAGAGTCGCTAAAAATTGTTGGTGCAAAAACTACCACCAAATGGGCAGGAGGCACACCCAGTGGTCCTCGACCAACATTGAATGACCATCGATCCTGGTAGAGGTAGGGCAGTCAATATTTGTAGAAGACCAACTCCTTTGGTTCCAACTACCTACATCACAAAGTGTAAAGGGGGGAAAGGGAATGAGAGATAAAGCAAAAGGAGGTCATAGCTAGAACTAACAAGGATGGGATATGGCCACATAAATACACACACATTCAATGTTACTAGTGAAAATAGCATCACACCACCTAATAGATCAGCTCATCTCATCCTCACTTATTATTCAGCGTAGCGAGTAAGGGTGAATTCCAAAACTAGCAGGAGGGTGCATGAAATCCAGAGTGCATAATTAGAGCGCTCCCACCTGAACAAATTTAGAAGAAATAAAACCCAAACACCCAAAGGTGGATGTGAATTCCATAACCACACAGCAAAATCCATAAAATCCAAATTTTAAAATTAAGTGAACAAGCTTAAATGGCCATCGCAAGAATAAACACCCAGATTAATCAAAAAGAAGTGAAGACAAATTAAGAGATCAAACAATGATATGCTTATATTTACAAGGCTAGAATAATTACATATAAATTGTAATGGCCATATAGCCACCCTTTGTAATGGTGAGCATTTTTCTATTTATAGAACATTTTACAACAAATTCAAATTCAGGCATTAATGGTGTTCGATGGGAAGAATCACATTGGAACGATCGAAAGATCTATTGATGCTCTACTCCAAGAGGGATGGTTGTTTTTTGAAATGGATTAGGTTCTCCTGCATAGATCTAGTCCCTTGATTATCCTACCAGACTTTTCAAGTAATAAATTTCCATCTACTGTACCCCTTCAAGCAATCGAAAAGTTTGAATTTAATTGCCTCAAGCTCTATGTACTTCAAACTGCCTCTCATTAATTCATATCGAGGCAACTACGATCTTTAAAAATCCTACTTGAGTTTTTAGATGCCTCCCTTTTGATGTCAGCTACGGATGGGTATCCGGGTATGCTCCTTCATGCTCCAACTTCCCCATATTCTATCCATCATCATATTTTTAGGAGGATGGGTGATTGGGCTCAAACCTTTGATATTGCTTTCCCAAAGTTCCATCCAACTTTGGGGATGGAAACTCGGGATACATAATAATTATGTTGTGGTCCTATTATTCTACTTAGGGATTTGGGATCCCATTTCTCTTCCCAAATTCAAGGCGGGGATTTGGGATTCCATTTCTCTAAGTCAAGGCAGGGATTTGGGGTCTTCATTGAACATGCCCTTGCACATTTTCATTTGATCCTAGACTTAGACAATTTTGGAGATTTACTCTTTTGTTCGTCCACTTAGTCTTTGAAATATACGTCAACCACCAATGCCTCAAAATTGTCCGACCTTAATATTTCATCATATTATAAAAAGAAGTGGGTAAGAAGGTGTAGAATTTTACCCACAGGTACCACAATTCTTACCTCATGGTTGATTCCATTAACTACATAGTTAGGGAACACACAAGACCAAGAAGCCCCACAAAATCTAAATTTGCATAAATAAAATAAATCTCTAACATTCATCCATGAAAATATTTAAAATTCTATAATGGAAATAAAATTTTTAGTTATAACACATTGCTAGATTCTTAGATCTTAAATATAACATTTCAACCCATGCTTAAATAGAACATAAATTTCCAATATAAATCTAGCATGAACAAAACATATGATTAAATTGATCATTATACTAACATTCAAACATAATGCTAGCATAAAACATCTATTTAAAGAGATCTAGAAAGCAAGCTTAGAATATATTGTAATGCTAACATATAATTTTCTTTTGCTTGTTTTCTCAAAACCAAGCATTCCATACATTTACATAAAGACTTTCAAGCCTTAAAAATTCGGGATAAAATAACCAAGTGTTACATAATAAATATTTAATTTACATAACTTTTCATTCTCAAATACATAAGTCCTCGCAAGTGGCCTCTGCACAACCTTCTCTTCACGATCCTCTTCTTGAAAGGAATCTCCCATGAACTTTTAAGAAAACTTAAGGATCATGTTGGACATTTTGAGTAGACAAAGTTGGCATGGATGTCAAGGATGAATTGTCATTGATGTCAAAGGTTAAATGGAGTAATGCAAAAGGTTGGTGGTAAAAGAGCTTCATAATATTTATTTTTAAATATTATGTGAAGCACAAAACAAAAGGTTGTTATTAAAACCATGGTTGGGCAAAATAAAAGGTTTTTATTAAAACCATGGTTGGGAAAATCAAAAAGGTTTTCTAAAACCTAATGAGGCTTTTATTTTAAAAATCCCAAAGGAGATTTAAATATTTAATTTATAATATTTAAATTCTTTTGAATTTAAATAATTATAAATAAATATATTTTGAAGGTAAAGTTGGTAGCACTGACGACACCATGTTTTCCCAATGAATTTTCCTCTCTGCTGACATGTGTGACAAAGGAAGGCATATGGTATAAATACCATAGCCATTATAAGGTTTGGCATCCTTTTTATTAGCATCCACCTTATGTGAAAATTTTCATGCAATTTTTGAAATGTGTGCCTCCCGAATAAGCGTAGTGTGTGGTTCCATCGACATCGAAGGAAGAGCCAAGGGATATTAAGGGTTTGAAGGAGTCAAAGCACACATTGTGCTTTGAGGCTCCAAGTGGAGCACGTGGCTCACATGGCATGGAAGCCACGACCAAGGCATTGTGGTAGTATTGCGCTAAGTTTCAAGCCCCACGGATTGTGAAAAGTGGTAATAATTTTTGGAAATTATTTTAATTTGTTTTGCTAAGGTTTAGGAGGGATAAGGTGGAAAGAAGTTAAGTTGTGAAATTAACCTGAGTGTTGAGGAAATATTTTTGTGATATATGAAGGGTTATTTTTGCTAAAGTAAAAGCTAGGGTAATTTTGTTTTACCTTAGGAAAGTGAGAGATTGACTTATTGCATTATTTTATAAATTGATTTATTTAATTAATGCAATATTAAGTAGGGATTCATAAGTAAAGTTTGGATTATTTCTGAAAAGGGTTATGATGAAACTAAATTGTTAAGATGTTCTTTTGATGAGTTAGAGTTTTGAAAGAAGTGTTTTGATTAAATATTTGTGGTGTTGGATATTATTTTAAGATGGAGTGATAAGGTGTATTTGTGAGTTGCTATTTGTTTAGTATTGTCACCTAACCTCCTTGAGATTGGCAAAGAATTATTTGTGGTTGAGGCAGGTTTTGAAGTCTACTCTTCATCAAGCAAAAAGGTATGGGCACATTCTTCTTTGGTTGAGTTGATTGGATGGTTTTCTAAAAAACAAAGTTTGGAGTGAAAAGGACTTGGTTAAGTTTTCTTTGTTGAGTTGTTGAGTGGAAGTGAATGCTATGAACTTTGTTTTATAAGCATTGTTGTTGAAGTGATTGATTGAGGTTTTCTGAAAACAAGATTGGAGTGAAAAGGACTTTGTTAAGTTTTCCTTGTTGAGTATGTTTTGAATTAATGCTTCAAGGTTTTTTGGAATAGAGGGTAAGGAAAGTAACCTTGTTTTATAAGCATTGTTTTTGAAGTGATTGGTTGAGTGAAGAAATTGAACTAGGATTGCAAATATCATGAGTATCATTGTTATGTGAAGTTTGTAAAGATCATGAGTATCATTGTTATGTGAGATTTTTTGATAAGCATTGTTGGAACATTTGAGTGAATGATCATAAGTTTGGACTAGGGTTTGTGAGTAAGGATTATTTCATTGAGTGAGTGATTGAGTAGAGTTGGTTGAGCCTAGTCATGTGGATGTGTTGATGTGATAGTTCAAGTTCTATGAAATAAATTATTCTATATTCTAAATTGATTTGAGAAAGAGGTTGAGTGTTGATGAATGTGAAACATATTGAGTCTCTAACAATTCTCTATATGTTTTTGTGATAAAAGAGATATTGAAAGTGATTGATATTTTATGAGTGTGAAGCATATTGAGTCTCTAACAATTTTATATATGTTTCTATGGTAAAAATAGAAATTGAAAGTAATTGAAAATTGTGGTGAATGTGAAGCATATTGAGCTAGTGAGGATTTTTTGAACATATTTGAGGTAAGTATTTGAGAAGACTTGTGGACAAATTTGTGTGAGCTTTTGTGGAAGCTTACAATACAGAGTTTGAGGACAAATATTGTTGAGCAGATTGGGGCGTCAGCGAGGACTTGTGGGCTATTGGACAAGTTCTAGTGAGGACTTGTTGAGCAGATTGGACAAGTTCTAGAGAGGACTTGTGGAGAGATTAGTGTGAGATTTTGTGGAAGCTTACAAAGCAGATTTGAGACAAGTATTTGAGAAGACTTGAGAGCAGAGTTGATTGATTGATTTGTTCAAACCTTGAGTTAAGGTTTGGGGTAGATCCAATAGAGTTGATTTGTGATTAGATCAAGCTTTGTGTTAAGGATTGAGGATATATTTGTGCTAGACCGAAGGACTTTGTTTAGTATAGATTAGAGGATAGATATTGAGGATAGATTTGTGCTAGACCGAAGGACTATGTTTAGTGCATATTTGAGGATAGATTTTGGTGTAGATTTGAGGACAGGTTTGTGCCAGACCAGAGACAGAGATTGAGAATATTTGTGCTAGATAGAAGGACTGTGTTTAGTGTAGATTTGAGATAGAGCTTAGAGTAAGCTTTGGAGGTGACAAAGTATAGAGGATGATAGTCTCCAGTGGATAGAGATACATTAGCTAGGGCAGTGATGGATAGGTGTCTTCAGTGGATAGAGATCCATTAGCTAGAGTAGTGGGGGTAACAGTTCTTCTAGAAGATCACCAGCTAGAGCTAAGGAGAAAGGAGTTCTCTTGCAGATAGAGATCCATGAACTTGATTAGGGGATTGGTGTCTCCTTTAGATAGAGGTCCATAAAAATTGTAATAGGGAAAGGATTCCCAAGAGATTGATTGAGAAAATTTTAGTGAAATATTTTCTCCGTGGAGTAGCCCACATTGGGTGAACCACATTAAATTGGTGTCTCTATTGTGTGTGGTGATTTGTGCATTAATTTTATTACTACTATTGATATTGCTATATATACATTGCATAATATTTATTGGGAAAGAAAAGTAAAAAGTGGTCTTATATTGTTCACCCTCCCCTCTTAGTATAAGCTTGTGTTCTTCAATTGGTATCAAAGTAGGTTCCCATAGAAGAGTTTAATAGCTTGAAGGAAAATATTTCAAGAACATAATGGATTCTAAGAATTGGCCCTTAGATAATTCAACACTAGTATTTTATGGAAGCGATTATATATTTTGGAGTATGAGAATGAAGATTCACCTGATGGCACTTGGCAAAGAAATTTGGGAAGCATTTTAAAATGGATACATACCACCAGTTGATCCACCTATAGATAATGAAGGTAAGCTTCTACAACATTACAATTCAAAAGCAATGAATGCAATTTTTAGAGGTTTACATAGAAAAAAATTCATAAAATTTATGCATTGTAAAGATGCAAAAGGAATTTGGGATAAGTTGCAAAGCATATATGAAGGAGATAAAAGTGTTAAAAAGGTAAAGATATGAAATCTCAAGGGACAATTTGAAGATTTAAAATGAATGATGAGGAAAACATTAGTACTTACCTACTTTGGGTAGATGAGGTTGTTAACGCCATGCAAGGACTTGGACTTGAGATTGAAGAATCTGATATTTGTGATAAGATCTTAAGATCTCTTCCAAAAAGGTTTAGTGAAAATATATCTACTATAGAGGAATCAAAATATGGTGATATTTTGACAAGAGATATGTTACTTGGTATTCTTATAGCTTTTGAGTTAATAACAAAAGAGGAACCTAATATCCGGAAGGAAGAAGCATTCAAAGCTACTAAGAAAAAAAAGGGTAAGAAGTCAGATTCAAGCAATGAGTCATCCAGTGATGAAGAAGCTAATTATGGTAGAAGGAATAAGGATTCTATAATATTTAAATATGTAAAATATGTTAGATGTTTTAATTGTGGAAAGTATGGTCATTGTGCAAATAATTTTCAAGAAGCCAAAAATAGCAATGATGAAGAAAAATAGGATCATAAGAATAGGGAATAAAAAAAATACAAGTACCAAAAGAAATACAAGGATGGACAAGGTAGACAAGGAAAGAAGTGCTTTCAAATATAGAAGATGAGCTACTATGTAGACAAGGCAAGTAAGTACTCAAGTGATAGTGATAGTAGTTTCTCAGATAATGATAAAGATGAAGTCCTATTTCACCAATAATTCTCAAGTGTTTTATATGTGGTAATTTTGGACATCTTGAAGATAGTTGTACAAAGAATGGTTTTAGTTTTAGTGATGATGAATATGAGGATACACTTTAAGGACTAGAAGAGAATACTCTAATGGCACTAGAAGGAGGAGGTGATCCTATAGAATACAAGTCAAAAAAGAACGAAGATGTTCTCAAAGGTAAACAAATAGAGGAAGAATCAGAAAAAGGAGAAGTTGATCTTGAGGGAGAGCTTATTTATGCTCTTAAAAATTTAAATAAGGTAATAAAGCAAAACTCCCAACTTGAGATTCAGTTTTAAGAATGTGATGAAAAGAGAGGAATGCTTATAGAGGATCTAAACAAGTCAATGGCTAAGACAAAGAAGTTCAAGGATAAGTTAGAAGCAAAGGTCTTAGAATGTGAAAATTTAGAACAAGAAGTAGCCCTACTAAGGGAAGAAGTAGATAATTCTAAGGACAAGCTACACAAGTTGGAAGAAGTTCAAATAATTTGGATAATATTATCAAGTCACAAAAGCCTGCATCAAGCAAAATAGGTCTTAGTTTTAAACAAACTCAAAAGAAACAAGAAGAAAATTCAACCTCAAGTTCTAAAGAAGAATAAACTTTAGAAGAATATAGTAAGAGAGAAAGTGAGACTTCTAAGGATGAATTGGACAACAGAAAGTTCAACAATGAAATAAACAATGCACAAAGGAGAAACATATAGAACAGGAACCAGCATAGGGTAAAAGAGACTAAGAGACCAATGAGGTCAAGATAAGGAAATTTCAATGGATGATGTTTCTCATGTCATAGATTTGGTCACAAGGCTTCACAGTGTAGGACACATGAAATACAATAATATGAGAACTTCAAGAACAGACAATTATTTCATGGGTATTGCTATTCATGTAATCAGTTTGGTCACAAAGCAATGAATTGTAGGATTCATGATAGGAACAGATATGGCTTCACCAGAAGAAATCCCAAGACATTTGCACCTACAAGGAATAACAATACTAAGTGTTACAAGTGTAATAATGATGGATATACAATAAAGTGGTGTAGAGTAGACATTCTAGAATCAAGCATGAACAGGAACAAGAACAAGAATATGGACATGAACAAGAACATGGATATGAATAGGAACATTCAAAGGAATCGAAAGGATCAAATGAGAAGTAAAGAGGACAAAGGTAAATACCAATGCTTGCTAGGAGTAGAAATACTCCTACCCCATAATTAACCACCTCAAGATGAGGTGGGGGAGGGGCTAAGCTAAGAGACTCATTCTTAGCCTTGAGCCCCAAAGGTGACCTTTTGCCATTGATGTCAAAAGTGGAGAGATTTAAGTAAGAGGAGATACTTGATTTAAGAAGAGAGCATTGAGTCAGGGGGATCAGTACAAAAATAGGTTAAGAAAATTTGAAAAGATAATTGGGTTGCTATCAATGACAAAGGGGGATATTGTTGGACATTTTGAGTAGATAAAGTGGTCATTGATATCAAGGATGAATTGTCATTGATTTCAAATGTTAAATGGATTAATGCAAAAGTTTGGTGGCAAAAGAGATTCATAATTTTTATTTTTAAATATTATGTGAAGAACAAAATAAAAGTTTTTTATTAAAACCATGGTTGGGAAAAATAAAAGGTTTTTATTAAAACCATGGTTGGGAAAATAAAAAAGGTTTTCTAAAACCTAAGGAGGCTTTTATTTTAAAAATTCCAAAGGAGATTTAAATATTTAATTTATAATATTTAAATTATTTTGAATTTAAATAATTATAAATAAATATAATTTGAAGTCAAAGTTGGTAGCGTCGACGATAACATGTTTCCCCAATGAATTTTCCTCTCTGCCAACATGTGTGACAAGGCAAGGCATATGGTATAAATACCATAGCCATTACTAAGGTTTGGCATCCTTTTCATTTGCATCTACCTTATGCAAAAAAACTCATGCAAATTTTGAAATGTGTGCCTCCCGAATAAGTGTAGTGTGTGGTTCTATCGACATCAAAGAAAGAGCCAAGGGCTCGTACGGGTTTGAAGGAGTCAAAGTGCACATTGCACTTTGAGGGTCCAAGTGGAGCACGTGGCTCACATGGCATGGAAGCCATGGCCAAGGCATTATGGGAGTATTGCACTAAGTTTTGAGCCCCACGGATTACGAAAAGTGGTAATAATTTTTGGAAATTATTTTAATTTGTTTTGCTAAGGTTTAGGAGGGATAAGGTGGAAAGAAGTTAAGTTGTAAAATTAACCTGAGTGTTGAGAAAATATTTTTGTGATATATGAAGGGTTATTTTTGCTAAAGTAAAAGCTAGGGTAATTTTATTTTACCTTAGGAAAGTGAGAGATTGACTTATTGCATTATTTTATAAAGTGATTTATTTAATTAATGCAATATTAAGTAGGGAGTCATAAGTAAAGTTTGGATTATTTTTTAGATATCTTTCTAAAAAGGGTTATGATGAAACTAAATTGTTAAGATGTTCTTTTGATGAGTTAGAGTTTTGAAAGAAGTGTTTTTATTAAATATTTTGTGGTGTTGGATATTATTTTAAGATGGAGTGATAAGGTGTATTTGTGAGTTGCTATTTGTTTAGTATTGTCACCTAACCTCCTTGAGATTGGCAAAGAATTATTTATGGTTGAGGTAGGTTTTGAAGTCTACTCTTCATCAAACAAAAAGGTATGGGCACATTCTTCTTTGGTTGAGTTGATTGGATGGTTTTCTAAAAAACAAAGTTTGGAGTGAAAAGGACTTGGTTAAGTTTTCTTTGTTGAGTTGTTGAGTGGAAGTGAATTCTATGAAAAATGTTTTATAAGCATTGTTGTTGAAGTGATTGATTGAGGTTTTCTAAAAACAATATTGGAGTGAAAAGGACTTTGTTAAGTTTTCCTTGTTGAGTATGTTTTGAATTAATGCTTCAAGGTTTTCTGGAATAGAGGTTAAGGAAAGTAACCTTGTTTTATAAACATTGTTGTTGAAGTGATTGGTTGAGTTAATAACTTGAACTAGGATTTGCAAAGATTATGAGTATCATTGTTATGTGAAGTTTGAAAAAATCATGAGTATCTTTGTTATGTGAGATTTTTTTATAAGCGTTGTTGGAATATTTGGGTGAATGATCATAAGTTTGGACTAGGGTTTGTGAGTAAGTATTATTTCATTGAGTGAGTGGGGTGGTGTTTGTTTTTTGTTTTTTTTTTTTTTTTTTTTTTGTTGAGGGTGTTTGGTTGTTGGTGTTGTTTTTTTTTTTTTTTTTTTTTTTTTGTTAAAAGAGTGGTGATGGTGGTGGGGTGGTGTGGGTGGTGTATTTTTTGTTCTTATATTTTTTTTGTTTTTTTGGTTGAAAGATAAAGTGTAGTAATTGTGGTTTTGGTGGATGTGAAGATTTGAGTCTCTAAAAATTCTCTATATGTTTCTATGAGATTGGACAAGTTCTAGTGAGGACTTGTTGAGAATATTTGAGGTAAGTCTTTGAGAAGACTTGTGGATAGATTTATGTGAGCTTTTGTGGAAGCTTACAATACAGAGTTTGAGGACAGATATTGTTGAGTAGATTGGATAAGTTCTAGTGAGGACTTGTTGAGAAGATTGGACAAGTTCTAGTGAGGACTTGTTGAGTAGATTGGATAAGTTCTAGTGAGGACTTGAGCAGACTGGACAAGTTCTAGAGAGAAGTTGTGAAAATATTAGTGTGAGTTTTTGTGGAAGCTTACAAGGCAGATTTGAGACAAGTCTTTGAGAAGACTTGAGAGCAGAGTTGATTGATTGATTTGTTCAAACCTTGAGTTAAGATTTGGGGCAGATCCAGTAGAGTTGATTTGTGATCAAGCTTTGTGTTAAGGCTTGAGGATAGAGATTGAGGATAGATCTGTGCTAGACCGAAGGACTATATTTAGTATAGATCAGAGGATAGATATTGAGGACAAATTTATTCTAGACCGAAGGACCGTGTTTAGTGCAAATTTGAGGATAGAGTTTGGTATAGATTTGAGGACAATTTTATGCTATACTAGAGGCAGAGATTGAGCATATTTGTTCTAGATCGAAGGACCATGTTTAGTGTAGATTTGAGATAAAACTAAGAGCTAGCTTTAGAGGTGGTATATTATAGAGGATGACAGTCTCCAGTGGATAGAGATACATTATCCAGGGTAGTGAGGAATGGGTTTCTTCAGTGGATAGAGATACATTAGTCATAGTAGTGGGGGAAACAGTTCTTCTAGAAGATCACTAGTCAAAGCTAAGGGGAAAGGAGTTCTTCTATGGATAGATATCCATGAACTTGATTAGGGGATTGGTATCTCCATTGGATAGAGGTCCATAAATATTGTAATAGGGAAAGTATTCCCAAGAGATTGATTAAGAAAAATTTAGTGAAATATTTTCTTTGTGGAGTAGCCCACATTGGGTGAACCACGTTAAATTGATGTCTCTATTGTGTGTGTGATTTGTGCATTGTTTTTATTACTACTATTGATATTGTTATCTATACATTGCATAATATTGATTGGGAAAGAAAAGTAAAAAGTGGTCTTATACTGTTCACCCCCCTCTTAGTATCAGCTTGTGTTATTTAGATTAGGATAGCTCTTAATGCAATGCAACTTAACATGCACAATGTATAATGCAAGAAACCATACAACATATATTTAAAATAATCAAGGAGATAATCTCATACTTCTTTCTTTCTTTTTTCTTTTGAAAAGAAAAAGCCATAATCTAATTATCAAAACAAGCTACTACAAATGAGCCTCTAACTTTATTCAAAAACATAATTAAGCTCTATATTTTCCTTAAGAATAAGAAGTGCCATAACATAATTAAGCACTATTCTTTTTACTAATAGAAATAAAATAATCCCATAGCATATGACAACATTATTTTATTTTCTTTTGAAAGAAAACATCATAACATAATGAAGATCACCATAGCATATATCATCCAAATAAATCTAATACGAATCTAAATTTAATCTTCCAAATAACTTCATTTCTTACTTTTTCCCTTCAAAAATTTCTAAATAAGAAAACTCTCAAAAAAATTATTATAATATTCCCTAAGGTTTTAATCTAAAATTGTAGTGCATAGCATTAAAACACCTGTAATCAACATCAATAGGATAAATATAAAATAAAGGTGCTAAACAACATCACATGACTCACAAAACTCCAATCATGGAATATGTCTCAAAAAAGAGACTTCTTGAAGCATAGCAAGGAACAAGGTGCTTCTAAAGCACCCTTCTAAAGTTGCAAAAATCCACTAGATCTAGCTAAATCAACCAAATATAACTAGCTCACAAAAAAACTTAACATACATAGTCCAACACTATAGGTAGTCATGCATGCATCCATACAGGAAATGAACCAAAAAAAGAGAATATATAAACACAAAAATAAACCATGCAATCCACTCGAATGGTTAACATCAACAAAGCACCATAAGTAAAACCACTACATTTAACCTAAAATATGGCCATCAACTAATATTCTCAAGAGCAAACATAATAGGCAGAAGCTAACTTGTAGGGCTCAAAACAATTAATGCACTAACATCTAAACATCACATCTACTCAATAGGGGATTCCATAAGAAGCTAACCAAATTAAGAGCAAATCATATAGAAGAATGACATTCACCCATGAATAAGTATAAAAATAAGATAAACAAAAATTGATACCTCAAATGCTACCTTGTATGATATATTCTTTCCAACTAGTTCCGCAAAAGTTAGTATCTCCTCTGCATTCATTTTTCCTTACTCCTTCCTTAGGCCTACAATTGGTTTCCCTTCAACGTTAAATTTCATCCACGTATACATTGAGGGACTCTCTTCTTGCACACCCTTCATGAGTTCCAACAACTTCTCCTCTTTCTCACCCACAATGGATGTCAATGGGCCTCTCTTCTTGCATGCCCTCAATAAGCACTAATGTAACGTAGATTATCTACATTATAAAAATTATTTG
The DNA here is from genome assembly GCA_028583015.1 of Wollemia nobilis. Taxonomy (NCBI): domain Eukaryota; kingdom Viridiplantae; phylum Streptophyta; class Pinopsida; order Araucariales; family Araucariaceae; genus Wollemia; species Wollemia nobilis. The sequence continues at coordinate 2,758,740 of JAQPPZ010017077.1, read as the reverse complement.
CATTGTTTCCCAATGCTTAAACCACCTTATTTGCTTACGAATTAAGGTTAAATTCGTTATTTCATTTGAAATTTTACCTAATTTTTATAAGGTAAAGTTATAATTATTTAATCAAAGAATTCATTCAAAAATGAGCCAAACAATACGGTAATTAATCTAGTATTTTTCCTTTATTTGAATCTTCAAAATATAAACAATTAATATAATAATTCATCCAAAACATTATTACCTTTCAATAAGGTAATTAGATCAATTAATTTCCAATTAATACTAGATGTTAATATTAATTATTAACTCTAATATTAATATTTCAAGTATCAATATTACTAACTGTTGACAATTTTGTCACATTGCATAGAGGGGTAGAAAAAAATAAAAAATTTATCTTTGTAAAGTGTTTTTTTTTTTGCTTCGAAAGTATTTGTAAGTGTTGCAGCAATTTTGGCTTTCAATGCCACCCCCTTGTACATAAAATGAAGAAGAAGAACTTCGCTACCGAACAAGCCAATGAAGATAGCCTTGCCAAAAGAAGGAAAAAGTGTCGCGATATCGCGACATGTTGCATTTTCATGGCTCAGAGTGACAAGAGGGAGCAAGAAAGAAAAAGTGTCGCGATATCGTGACATGTTGCATTTTCACGGCTCAGAGCGACAAGAGGGAGCAAGAAAGAAAAAGTGTTGTGATATCACGACATGTTGCATTTTCATGGCTAAGAGCGACAAGAGAGAGCAAAAAAAGAAGTGTCACAATATCGCGACATGTTGCATTTTCATGGCTCAGAGCGACAAGAGAGAGCAAGAAAGAAAAAGTGTCGCGATATCGCGACATGTTGCATTTTTGCGACTCAGAGCGACAAGAGGGAGCAAGAAATAAAAAGTATCACAATATCACGACATGTTGCATTTTTGCGGCTGAGAGCAACAAGAGAGAGCAAAAGAAGAAAAGTGTTGCGATATCACAACATGTTGCATTTTCGCGGTTGAAAGCAAGGAGAAGGAGCAAGAAAGAAAAAGCGTTGTGATATCACAACATGTTGCATTTTCACGGCTCAAAGCAAGGAGGAAGAGCTTGAAAGAAAAAGTTTCACAATATCGCGACATGTATTTTCATGGCCGAAAGCAAGGAGAAGAGAAAGAAGGAAAAAGTGTCGCGATATCGTGACATGTTGCATTTTCGTGGCCAAAAGCAAGGAGAAGAGCAAGAAAGAAAAAGTGTCGCGATATCATGACATGTTGCGTTTTCGTGGCTGAAAGCAAGTAGAAGGAGCAAGAAAGAAAAAGTATCACGATATCGCGACATGTTGCATTTTTGCGACCGAAAGCAAAGAGAAGGAGTAAGAAATAAAAAGAGTCGTGATATCGTGACATGTTGCATTTTTGTGGCTCAAAGCAAGGAGAAAGAACAAGGAGGAAAAGTGTCGCGATATCGCAACATGTTGTATTCTCACGACCAAAGGAGGAAAAGTGTCACGATATCGTGACATGTTGCATTCTCGTGACCAAAGGAGGAAAAGTGTCACGATATCACATGTATTCTCGCGACCAAAAGAGGAAAAGTGTCACGATATTGCGACATGTTGCATTTTTGTGGCCAAAAGCAACAAAAGAGGACAAATACATATAAATGTCATGATATCGCAACATGTTTTTTTGCGACTCAAAAGGGGCACGCACTCCAAGCCAGGTATTTTCCTGAGATGATCAAGTGCATCATAAATGCTTTTTTACTTGCCCAATAAGCTCACTGCTCATTTTTTGAAATTGAAAGCAAAGTACCAGTCCCTGAAGGAGACCCTAGCAAGCATGGCGGCCACTCGAACATTACACCCAGAAACCAAGGACACTCAGATGGCTCATCAATGCATGTTTTCGTGGTTGACTCAGTCATAGTTTCCAGTTCTGGTAATGGATTTAAAATCTTAGTCACGATGGCTATGAGGAGATGACTTCTCAGATCTCAAGAGTATACTTCACCATTCTATGTAATAATGATTCAAAGGGTCGGGTCCTCTATAAAAACCCAGGCATTGTAATGTAAGAAGTGGGGGGAACTTTCTACTAGAAAGCTGCTGTAACTTGATGTCCTGTGATTAATACTAAAGAGCTTTGGGCTCAATTTATTTCTTTTATGCTACCTTCTATGTTTATTTATTTTGTCTTTCTTCATTTGTATACTGAGACTCTGAATCCTGAATCTGGTGTGTGATTGGGGATTGTACCCTAAAATTTGCTCGAAGGATACATAGAAAAGGAAAAACGCTATATTGATTTTCTTTTATGCTGCCTGGTGGGTTGTGCTTTATGTTATATTCACTTTTCCTAATTATCATTACTCTGAACCCTAAATTTTGATGAAAGGGAGAAGGAGAATCCTGGAGCTCTCCTAGAGGATACATAGGAAGGTTAATGTGGTGTTTCTTTCGTTTATTCTTGGTGTTCTTTGCTGCTATTCAAGTTTTTGGTTAGTGATCGTGCCTCCTATTCTCTCCCACATTAAATCATTGATTTATCTTCCCTTACCCCTTTTATTTCTTTCTCTAACCCTAACTCTTTTTATCTCTTTCCTGCACCTTTATCTCAAAACACCAAAGTAGTTTAGCATAGGAGCCGACCTTTCTCCGGAGATTGGCATGAGGGGCATATCTTCCCTTCGGCCTTTCAATGTTGGTCCAGGTCTAGGGCACATACACTTACCCAAATCCTTTCCTAGGTAGATTTGATGACCAACAATTTTTGGCATGCCCAATGGGACTCTGGTCCCATGTTTTAAGGAAGCACGAGTTTGGTGAATCTTTGGCTTGCCTCCATCTAGCAAAATCACCTGGAAAATCTGACTAAGCTGAAGATCCAGATTTCTATATCATAGGCACCTTTTAAATATGAAATAAGACATCCCAGAGGAATCAAGGTTTGGTGAGCAGCCTTGACCTCACAAGTAGATAAAAGTATGTTCACCTGGTGACTCTGACTTAGTCACAAGAACCGTGATATCTATAGGCCACTGCTATAATGGAGAGGGTATGCTATCCCAGCTGGGATGATCATGGCCCTTTGAATCTTCAAAGTTACCATGAGATTCCCAAAAGTGCCTTGGAGACATTGAAAAAATACAATGGCACTAAGGGAATGGCCCGAGAGCACCTTGAAGATGTTGTGGCTTTAGCATTCCTCCATGACATAATCCATGAAGATGTCATGATTAGACTCCTGGTTCTATCTTTGGAAGGAAGGGCACTGCAGTGGTATAGATTGGTCAGGCGTAAAAGCATCTACTCATGGGATGACTTAGCGGGAGCACTATTTAAAACATTTGATGGCTCTCAAGACCCCTTCCAGCTTTTGACGTACCTCTCCACCATCAAGAGAGCACCTTTGGAGAGCATTATAGACTTCAATGTCTGATTCTATAGAAGTTGGAAGAGAATTCCAGGAGAGATCCAACCGACACCTGCCCAAGCCCACCTCTTCTATGTTTGGGCCTTTCACCCAGACATGAGCCTTATCTTGATGCAATCAGGTGAATGAAGATTCCCTCAAATATTTGAGGAATAAGTATGAGCAAAGCAGCTTCTGCTCCTATCGAGAAAGTGGCAGTGGGGGGAAACTCCATCACTTTCTCCAATATTTGCTGCTCCTATCTATCCTACATAGTATTCACCATGGAAGATTCCTCATACTGAGTAGAGACCTGAGATGCAGTCGTTTGGAGCTCAAGAGGTAAATTTCATCCAAGGCCAATTATGGGAATATGCAAGCTTTGCCCCAACAATGAACAATATGGTTGCTTGCAGTCTCCATCAGGAAATGGGCCAAGGAAAGGAATAGTCTCAAGTGGTAGAACCTGAGAACAAAGAGGGCACATTTTTGCACCCTTTTTGTATCCCAAGGGACGACACACAAGTACTCATCCATAATCCATTAAGCATGTCTCATCAAGCTAAACCTGAAGAGATCCTGGAATATTACTCTTTTCCAGAGGAACCCTGTTACCGCATCATGAGGATGAAAGAACCTGTACCTAGCCCATAGTTAGTAGATTCTTCAATATTCTGGTATTGGTTCCAGCCATCACCACAATTGGTACCCACAAAATACCCTCATGTGGTGAACTTCTTCACCACATCTTTCATCAATAGTACGGGTACTGGCAGGAGTGACAACTCACTGCATTGCTCCCTATTCGCAACATGGACAACTTTGGGAAGAGGCCAGCCAGACTTCAAAGATCAACTAAAGTTCAATCATATCTGGTTTGGACATTGCAAGTTCACTGGATAGGCACCCGAAGCTAGGTTTATGGTGGTGGTATGCCAATCATGTCATAAAATTTTGTGTAAATACTGTAAATAGCCCGGCTAGTAAATAAGTGCCGAAGGCGCTAAGTGTTTCTTAGGAGCCTAAGCACAAACAAAAAAAAATGTCATCAGTGGATAGTCAGAGAAGAAGACAATGGGAATGACTCTGTTTCCCAATGGATAAAGTACTGGGATCTCTACATTTAGATGAGCTAAATTCCCTACGAGCCACCAAGAATGTTGACAATTTTGTCACATTGCATAGAGGGGTAGAAAAAAATAAAAAATTTCTCTTTGTAAAGTGTTTTTTTTGTTGCTTCGAAAGTATTTGTAAGTGTTGCAGCAATTTTGGCTTTCAATGCCACCCCCTTGTACATAAAATGAAGAAGAACTTCACTGCCGAACAAGCCAAAGAAGATAGCCTCGCCAAAAGAAGGAAAAAGTATCGCAATATCGTGACATGTTGCATTTTCATGGCTCAAAGCGACAAGAGGGAGAAAGAAAGAAAAAGTGTCGTGATATCGTGACATGTTGCATTTTCATGGCTCAGAGCGACAAGAGGGAGCAAGAAAGAAAAAGTGTCGCGATATCGCGACATGTTGCATTTTTGCGGCTGAGAGCGACAAGAGAGAGCAAAAGAAGAAAAGTGTCGTGATATCGCGACATGTTGCATTTTCCCGACTCAGAGCGACAAGAGGGAGCAAGAAATAAAAAGTGTCGTGATATCACAACATGTTGCATTTTCATGGCTCAGAGCGACAAGAGGGAGCAAGAAATAAAAAGTGTCGCTATATCGCGACATGTTGCATTTTCACGAATGAGAGTGACAAGAGAGAGCAAAAGAAGAAAAGTGTCACGATATCATGACATGTTGCATTTTCATGGCCGAAAGCAAGGAGAAGGAGCAAGAAAGAAAAAGTGTCGCGATATCGTGACATGTTGCATTTTTGCGGGTCAAAGCAAGGACGAAGGGCTTGAAAGAAAAAGTGTCACGATATCGCGACATGTTGCATTTTCATGGCCAAAAGCAAGGAGAAGAGCAAGAAGGAAAAAGTCACGACATGTTGCATTTTCATGGCCGAAAGCAAGGAGATGAGCAAGAAGGAAAAAGTGTCACGATATCGCAACATGTTGCATTTTCGTGGCCGAAAGCAAGGAGAAGAGCAAGAAAGAAAAAGTGTCGCAATATCGCGACATGTTGCGTTTTCATGGCTAAAAGCAAGGAGAAGGAGCAAGAAAGAAAAAGTGTCATGATATCGTGACATGTTGCATTTTCACAGCCGAAAGCAAGGAGAAGGAGCAATAAATAAAAAGTGTCGTGATATCGCAACATGTTGCATTTTCGTGGCTCAAAGCAAGGAGAAAGAGCAAGGAGGAAAAGTGTTGCGATATCACTACATGTTGCATTCTCACAACCAAAGGAGGAAAAGTGTCACGATATCATGACATGTTGCATTATCGTGACCAAAGGAGGAAAAGTGTCACGATATCGCAACATGTTGCATTCTCGTGACCAAAGGAGGAAAAGTGTCGCGATATCGCGACATGTTGCATTCTCGCGACCAAAAGAGGAAAAGTGTCGCGATATCGTGACATGTTGCATTTTCATGGCCAAAAGCAACTAAATAGGACAAAGACAGAAATGTCACGATATCGCGATATGTTTTTTTTGCGACTCAAAAGGGGCATGCACTCCAAGCTAGGTATTTTTTGAAGATGATCAAGTGCCTCATAAATACTTTTTTACTTTCTCGATAAGCTCACTACTCCTTTTTAGAAATTGGAAGTGAAGTATCAGTCCCTGAAGGAGAGCCCGACAAGCATGGCGGCCACTCGAGCATTGCACCCAAAAACCAATGACACTCAGATGGCTCATCAATGCATGTTTTCATGGTTGAATCAGTCACAATTGCCATTTCTAGTAATGGATTTGAAAGCTCAGTCATGGGGGCCATGAGGAACTGACTTCTTAGATCTCAAGAGTATACTTTGCCATTCTTTGTAATAATGATTCATAGGGTCGGGTCCTCTATAAAAACCCAGGCATTATAATGTAAGAAGTGGGGGGAACTTTTTGCTAGAAAGCTGCTATAACATTATGTCCTACGATTAATACTAAAGAGCTTTGGGCTCAATTTATTTCTTTTATGCTACCTTCTGTGTTTATTTCTTTTTTATTTCTTCATTTGTATACTGAGACTCTAAATCCTAAATTCGGTGTGCGATTGGGGATTGTACCCTAAAATTTACCCGAAGGATACATAGGAAAGGAAAAACGCTATATTGATTTTCTTTTATGCTGCCTGGTGGGTTGTGGTTTCTATTATATTCACTTTTCCTAATTGTCGTTACTCTAAACCTTGAATTTTGATGAAATGGAGAAGGAGAATCCTGGAGCTCTCCCAGAGGATACATAGGAAGGTTAATGTGGCATTTATTTCATTTATTCTTGGTGTTCTTTGCTACTATTCAAGTTTTTGGTTAGTGATCGTGCTTCTTGTTCTCTCCCACTTTAAATCATTGATCTCTCTTCCCTTACCCCTTTTATTTATTTCTCTAACCCTAACTCTTTTTATCTCTTTCCTGCACCCTTATCTCAAAACACCAAAGTAGTTTAGCATAGGAGCTGGCCTTTCTCTAGAGATTGGCACGAGGGACATCTCTTCCCTTTGGCCTTTCAATGTTGGTCCAATTCTAGGTTGCATACACTTACCCAAATCCTTTCCTAGGCATATTTTATGACCAACACTAACCTTATTAATATTTTAATGGACCATTCAACTAAATTTACGCTTCCCAAAACTCAATAAATACAAAGACTTTTTCAAATCACTAATACACCATGTTTATTTATCCTTAAGTAGGTGGCTTTTTAACATAACTAAAATATTGTTCCCAACCTACTATGGATTACGCCTTTGCCAATAGCAATCTCATGGCCCAACGTTGTATTCAAACATAAGTATATATGCAATGCATCTAAATAAAGGTATTCCTTTACCCTTGAGTTATCAAAGAACAAGTTATCCATAATTTCCCATATTTCTCTCAACTTAGGTGGTTGTCCCATACCAATCCATTGATGAGAGTACCTAGTCCTGCAACCACAAATTCATTTAGCAACATCATATTCAAAGCATAAAATACAAATATCAACTCATCTTGATAACATAGCAATAAAAGCATGAATTAGATATCCACACATTAATACATAAGTCAGTATCAAGATCAAGTTTTTCCAAGGAGGGTCATTACATACTCTCCCTCTTGGACTAAACATAGTCCTTTGTGTTTCTTGAAAGTACAACATATAAATTTCATTCAAATAAATATGGGAATTACTTTCTCATTTCTTTAGCATCTTCCCAAGTTGCATAATTTTTAGAATACTAGTCCCACTGGACCTTACATTGATCTAGGGTTTGTTTCCTCAACATATTGGAATGAAACCCTAGAATATTTATTGGTCTCACCTCAATGGTTGAGGGATCTACCATATGCAATTTAGAAATATTCCAAACATGAGAAGGATCAACAACATATTTTCTAAGCAGGGATATGTGGAAAGTATCATGGATCTTTGATAGGTTGGGTGGTAAGGTGAGCCTATAGGCTACTAGACTAATCTTATCAATGATCTCAAAAGGCCCAACATAGCGAGGATCCAACTTAGTTGACTTGATGGCACTTTTCATGGGTCTTACCCTCAATAAGACTTTATCTTCCATAAAGAATTCTCTTGGTGATATTTTGATATTAGCATATCTCTTCTGTAAATCAACAACTTCCTTGAGCCTTAATTTATTGAATCCCTCTGAGCTATTCCTCCATATCTCTAATAATGTCTAGTATGATCACCACATGATACTTTGGATTATCCCATGATAGAGGTGTTCTGCATCTTATGCCATACAAGGCTTCAAATGGAGCCATTCCCAAGGATGCATGGTATCCATTATTATATGCAAATTCAACTAGATGAAAAAGTATTTCCACTTAGACTTTTGATCCATGTAGTACATGTGAAGCATGTCCTCTAAAACTTGGTTCACCCTCTCTATTTGTCCATCTATTTTTAGATGATATGCAGAACTGATGTTCAGCTTAGTGCCCACTACACGATGAAGAGCCTACTAAAATTTTGAAGTGAACCTAGAATCCCTATCTGATATGATCACCTCAAGAAAACCATGTAACCTAAAAATTTCTTTGGCAAACTTATTTACCACTATCGATGCATCATCCTTGATGTTTCCCGATATAAAATGTGCAACCTTGGTCAACTTATCAACCACCACAAGAATTACATCATGTTGGTACCTAGTCTTAGGTAAACCCATAATAAAATCCATAGATATAACTTACCACTTTTGAGTAGGTATATCATGTGGGTATAATTTTCCTATTGGGTGTCAATATTCTACCTTAACCTTTTGGCATTCTAAACATCTTGCAATAAAACTAGTGATATCTTATTTCATTCCTACCCAATAGAAGGTCTTTTTCATGTTTTCTCTCATTTTTTACCCTCTTGGATGAGCAGAATATTGAGAACTATGCACCTCTTGCATAATAATTCTCCTTAATTCACCAATTTTGGGTATGAAAACCCTATCCTTGAAGCATAAAAGTCCATATTTTATGTTGAAATCCTTATTTTCTTAGGATTTCTCTCAATTTTAGCCTAGATTTCAATGCAATACTAATCATGTAGTTGCATTTCTCTAACTTTGTCCATCAAGTCTATATGAATTTGGGTTAATGTTGCTATGTGCCTTCTCCTACTCAAGGCATCTGCAACCTTATTTTATTTCCCTTTGATATACTCAATACCAAATTTGTATTCTGCTAAGAACTCTATCCATCTTCTCTATCTTGCATTCAACATAGGTTGGGTAAAAATATACCTTAGAATTTGATGGTCTATCCTTAGCTCAAATGGTTTACCCAACAAATAGTGCCTCTAGACCTTTAGTGCATGCACAACTGCTACCAATTCTAGGTCATGTGTAGCATAATTCAACTCATGCTTCTTGAGTTTCCTAGACTCGTATGCTACTATAGCCTCATTTTGGGACAACACCCCATCCAAACCTTCTAAGGAAGCATATATACACACTATAAAATTCCCAAGAGGATCCGGTATCTTGAGAATTGGTGTTGTAGTTAGCTTATTCTTTAGGGTTTCAAAGGTGGTCTCACATTTCTTTGACCATTTGAAATCCTTTCCTTTTCTCTAAAGGTTGGTGATAGAGTAGGAAATCTTTGAATAATCCTTTACAAAATACCTATAATAACCAAGGAGCCCCATGAAGCTTCTCACTTCAAACACATTTTTTGATGCAGGTGAACTTAATATAGCCTCAATTTTCTTAGGATCTATTGCAATACCTTATGTTGAGATGATATGTCCCAAATACTAAACTTGTGAGGTATAGAACTCACATTTAGACAACTTTCCATATAGCTAGTTTTTCCTTAGCACCTCTAACACTAACCTTAAATGTTGGTCATGTTCCTCTTTGGTGTGAGAATATATCAAGATATCATCTAAAAATACCAAAACAAATTGATCTAGATATTTCCTAAACATAATATTCATCAGATTCATAAAAGTTGTTGGTGCATTTGTCAACCCAAATGGCAACACTGTGAACTCATAGTATCCATATCTAGTCTTAAAGGTTGTTTTATGAGTATCCTCCTCTTAAATCCTCAACTGATGATATCCTAATCTCAAATCAATATTTGAAAATATAGTGGCATCCTTTAGCTGATCAAAGAGGTCATCAATCCTTGGAAAAGGATACCTATTCTTGATGGTCACCTTATTCAACATCCTATAATCAATGCACAATATCAAGTAACCATCCTTATTTTTCATAAATAGTATTGGAGCACCCCAAGGTGACACACTAGGTTTGATCAGACCCTTTTCCAACAAATATTGAAGTTGCACCTTTAACTCCTACAACTCAATAGGGGTCATTCTGTAAGGTGTCCTTGCAATGGGTTATACCCCAAGTATTAGTTCAATGGTGAAATCAAATTCACATTGAGGTGGTAGGCCTAGGAGATATTTTGGAAATACATCCCTAAATTCATGCAAAATGGGATGTTTCTTAAATATTTCCTCATCCCCTTTTTTACCTATCTTGCCATTTATCTTGACTACATACAACATACCACCTCTTTTAATGGATTTCTTCAACTACATAGCTAAAAACATATGGGGTCAAAAAGACCCTTGCCTACTTTGAACTCTTACTCTCCTTTTATCCTTATTGGTGTAATCCATCCACCTCTCTTGGAAGTTTATTAAGGCTCCATGAGCCTTCAACCAATCCATCCCTAGGATAATATCAAAAGCATGGAGTGGTGCTACATATAAGTGCTATATTATGGATCCATTGGGTAAGGTTATCTTAGCTATAGGTAGACATTGATCCACTAAGTAGGTCTGTCTAGACCCATACTTGACTTTCCACCCTTGTGCCAAAAATCTAGGTCTTTCTAGCATATCCCCAATAATACTAGTGGAAATAAAACTATTTGTAGCTCCACTATCTATTAAAACTTTAACATCCTTGTCAAACAACTTACCATTTAGTAACATAGGTGTTGCTTGTCCATCCAGGTTCTAACTCCTGATAGTGGCATAGATTTTGTGTGGTTGCTCCTCTTATCTGTTACTTGAATATGGTCATGGGGGACACTTATTGGCATAATGAGGACTCCCATAGGTGAAGCAACCTATATTGGGTATTTGAGCTTTTGATTTATTCCTCTTTCTAATTTTAGGTCCCTTTATTGAATTTCCCTTACCATTTCTATTTTTGCATTCTTATTAAACAATCATATCCAACATTACTTCTTTTTGTTCCATCTGGTCCCATAGTGACCTAATTAAAGATGTAAGTTGTCTTATTTCCTCTTGTAGCAACTCAAATAGGGAATTTAATTTTTTTGTGCTCACATAGTTATCCTTTGTTCTCCCAATTTCCTTACTAGAATCCATTGATCTTTTATTTTTCTTTTTGAAGTCTTTTGTTCTACCAAATTTCCTTAGGGAGTGTACTGCAACTTCCTTCTGCATAACCTGCCCCATATTCTTGGATGATCTCAATACATGTGTCATCACCTATCCACACAAAGGATTTGGGTAAGTTATAATTTCTCCCAATTGTACTTATAATAATTTAGCTTCATTTCCCCTATGAACTAACTTAGAATATTATCACTTGCTTGATAATAATCATGGTCATGCTTACATCACTATCATATGTCATTCTCCAATAAGAAACTATACTGTCTAGGATTTTTACTTCTTGGTCTGATAGTTCCAATCTATGTGTAATACCTAGCTTATCCCAAATCATGTTAAGGTCTCTAGTAGAGTAAGTCTCCCCAAAGTAGCACATCAAATCAAGGTTAATCCTAGATACACTCCATGGAAGATTCTATTCCTACGACCTAGAGCTTTGATACCAATTGGAACAACCTACTAAAACCAACCCAAGATATATATATATTTACAAGTAGGGTTCACAAGGGTCCTAATATTATTTTTAGCATTCACAAAGCTTCACCACATTTGAGTTCAATGTCACTACAGATGACACTCAAGTGGATATAAGTGGCCAACATCCCATATTTTTGGGATTCACCTTACTAAAACTCACCTTTTATAAGGATTTCAAAGTGGTTCTTCCACCTTTCCTATACATATAGGATAATTTGACCATAGCCTAGAGATTATCCTTTAAGGCCCATAACACTTAAATGGGAATGCATATTCCCTAACTCTTCCATAAGTCTATTTATATAGGTTATTCTAGTGTAAAGCCTTGGTGCTTAGTTACCACACCTCCATGAGCTAAGTTCATTATCACTCACTTGATAATGAGCATGGTCACCTAAACCTCACCATTCAAGGCACCACCACTATTACCTCGTGGTTTATTCCATTCATAGTTAGGGAACACTCGATCCTCACCATTCAAGGTGTATCAATCATGAATATCTAGCTATTGCATCACCACAAATCCTTCCAGATTCATGAGTACTTGGCTATTGCATCACCACAACTCCTTCCAAGACTCACAACTACCTAGTTATTGCATCACTACAACTCCTCCCAAGATTGGGTTGACTCTTTGACTTAGGGATATTAGAAAGGTTCTAGATCCAAACCCAAGAACCCCCACCAAATCCAAATTTACATAAAGAAAATAAATCTAACATTCAACCATGAAAATATTTAGAATGATATAACAGAAACATGTTTAGTTATAACACAATATTAGATTCTTGGATCTTAAATAGAAAATTTCAATCCATGCTTAAATAGAACATAAATTTCCAATATAAATATAGCATGAAAGAAACATCTCTCTAAATTAAATAATTGATTAAACTGATCATAATATTCAAACATAATGCTAGCATAAAACATCTATTTAAATAAAGCTAGAGAGAAAGCTTAGAATATACCATAATGCTAACATATAATTTTATTTTGATTGTTTGCTCAAAATAAACCATTCCATACATTTACATAAAGACTTTCAAGGCTTAATAATTCATGATAAAATAACCAAGTGTTACATAACAGGTTTTTCATTTACATAACAACTTTTCATTCCCAAATACATTAGAGCAAGTCTTCCAAAGTGGCCTTTGCACCACATTATTTTTATGATCCTCTTAATGAAAGGAATATCCCATGAAATTTTAAGAAAAATTAGGGATCGGGATAGCTCTTAATGCAATGCAACTTAACATGCACCGTGTATAATGCAAGGAACCATGCAACATACATTCTAAACAATCAAGGAGATAACCTCATAATTCTCTCTATAATGGTCCTCTTACCTACTCAAGTCTCAGGGAAGCACTATATATCCATACCAAAATACTTCTTTCTTTTTTTTCTTCTAAAAACAACAAGTCATAATCCAATTATCAAAACGAGCTACTACATAAGAGCCTCTAACTTTATTCAAAAACATAATTAAGCTCTATATTTTCCTTAAGAATAAGAAGTATCATAACATAACTAAGCATTATATTTTTCTAATAGAAATACAAGTGTAGACACCTAAAACACGTCATGTTGAGGAGGCTACCTATATGGACACCTTTTTAGGCCATATGACCCACCTTGGGCATCCCCAAGGCTTAACAATGGTTCTTACCACTCAAATAGGGGTAACCTATCCTTTGTAGCCTGGACCATCATACCCAGGAGTGGCCTCCAATGGTTATTGGACCTTGTGATGACTAGTAATCATGGCCGCTCCACCCTGGGATGACCATACTTGTAACAAACTCGGGCTCCCTAAGCTGAGCCAAATTAGTTACAGGGTAAGTTGAGCTTAACGATTAAGCACGAGAAGGTTCTAGATGCGATGTTTGGGTTGCCTAGATCCTAACCGATTCTTGGTTCTTGGCTTCTCTTGCAAGCCAAGATTACCATTTGGAAATATTATAAGAAGAGCCCAAGCCTTCATGAAAAATATATCGAATTTGAATGCAATGAAGTGCTATCAATTTGTGTAATAGAGAGAACATACTCTCATAAGCAATGGAGTGCTACCCAAATCCATCCATGAAGCTTGCATTTACATCAATGGAGTCCTTTGGAGCTTGAAGATCAAATTCAACCATTGTGCATCATCAATCATCCTAAATTCAAGCTAATTCCCATAATTCAACCTTGCTTCAAAGAGCAAGACCCTTGAACATCAATTTGATAGATCAACCCAAGCTATTCCTGCATCAGTCATGAGAAAATAGTTCTCTATTTCATGGATGCTTCACCTCAAAGTGGCCTATAGGTGTAGCCATTGTACCCTATGATGGCTAACAGAGCTGACCACTTTACCCCATGATGACCTCTTGGTGATATCTTATTTTCTATATTTTCTTAGTTATAGTAGCTTTATGAATCATTTACTTTGATTTCTAACATAGTTTAGTACAGTTTTCATGCATTTATTTATCATTTTCAGCATCTTTCTTTCAATTGCTTATCATGGAAATGGACCTCATCATGAGAGGTTCCACATTTGCTATTAATATCTTGTAAGTGTTCTTGTGTGCAGGTTTCAGATCTTATCAGGAGCTCTTCAACATAAATATCCTTCAATATTTATCTCATCATGTAGAGGTCGTAAAGAAACCCTCTATAATCAGTTTTGAGAGAGCAAAGACTCTATGAATTACACCTACCTTTTGGTTCTCTATTGTAATTTGTATCAAATTGGTATCTATCCCTAAGAGGGATATCTTTGTAACCACTTTGTAAAGGACAATTTCAAATATTAATGAGAAGGGCACCATATTTTCTCATTCTTTTGTCTCATTATGGTTACATGATATTATTTGTCAATTTGATTTCATATAATGTTTAGGTGTATGGTTTTTGCTACTCTATAATGGTGATCATGATTGAACCTCAACTAAAATTTCATAATTTATCACTAATTACCTATTTTCTTGTTTTTCTTGAATTGTAGGTACCATCACTCTGGGCTGGAATGGCTCATAGGAGCCATTGTCCTACCCTATGATGGCTAGTAGAGCCCTTCACTCTACCTTGTGATGGCCTCAAAGTATAGTCAAGAAATCAAAGAGGTAGCAACTTCATCGAATGTAGGCTTCACCTGTGAGTATCTCTGCACTTGATTTTACTACTTTTCATAGAAAAATATAGAATTTCAAGTTTTAATTGAGAAATTTAGAGAAATTATTAAATTTGAAGCTTTTTGCCTATGATCGCTCCTAGGTCCAACGACCTCTACTACTGGCCGCTATAGGGTAAAGTGACCCCTATTTTTGATCACTTCTATGTCAGATGACCTCTATTGTAGATCATATTACATAGATATAGCCTCTATTTTGTTGTTTTTTTGGGTTTGCATGCTTGTTGCCTATCTAAAGGCTAACATCATTTAGGGTTTGCACTTTCAAATTTTCTGAAACTAAAATGTTCTTATTTAGAAATTTAGAAATTTGAAATATATTTTATGCATTAGAAAAATATCATTGATTTCTCTATGTTGCATCTTTCTTTTTGCATAAAGTAAAAATAACCCACACACACCATGTATCATATTAAACATCAATGAGTTGGAATTCACACCCAACCACTGATCAAGACTAACAATGGTGGCCTTCATCACCACCTTGTTAGCTTGCTTGTGGTTCTTCGCACCCCATTTTGGCCAAGGCTAGTCCAAGAACCATCATAGCCAAGGAATATAGCATGTATCTCTCTTCAAGGAGGTATATCATTGATCGAGGTGAATTGGGTGAGGACTGGTAGGACCTGGACTCCCTCATCAGATTTGGACTTCATCACCAAATATCGGTGGGTTTCATGACCTGGACTTCATCACCAGGCTTGTGTGTGAGAGGATACAGGTGAAATCCATTTAACTAAGTATTTCATCAACAAAATCAAAACTCGAACAAGAGAAAAGCAATAAAACAATGAATCAAAATACACAAACCAGTTTAGGAATCACAAAGAATATTTAAATGAGATAATCATCTTGTATACTTTGTTTGTTTCCTTACTATATGCATAATCAACATAAAATGGTCACCACATGTAGCCATGCCTAGTCATAGACTGAGGCTATAGGAAATGCACAAGGAGGCCCTAGAATACCTTCGTTATAGCCCAACTGATTTACTCCTACCTGAATGGCATCCTAGCAGTCATCACAGAGATAATTCCACTCATGGGGGATCCGATCATCGAGATACCCCTACTAGGAGGACACCTATGGGACCTCCCCATGATTAAGAAGAGGATATTCTCAGACCTCATCCATCTCATGCTACTTCTAGACAAGATCCACCCATTGAGGGGCCAAGTAGAGGGGTAGCATGAATTCATGTACCCAATCGATCCACAAACCCATCTGAGCATGGAGTAGGATATATGCCTTTGCTTAGTTTATATGAGTGAGGTACTCCTCCTGATCATCCTTATTTGAGTCGTAAGCTTAATCATCTAGATAGATATGACCCTAATGCTACTCGTAGAGCACCTTCTTCCATTCATACTCACTTTGAGGATGGGTATGATGAAGATCTAGTGCATCCTATCCATACGCATGAAGAGTGTTCTACATGAACATGTCATACTCCTATACCATATTTGCATGAGGACAACACCCCTAGGGTTGAGCATAGAGTCAATATAACTTCTATTGATCGAGGGAAGAGGGTAGCCATCCCTACTATGTGCACTAAAATAGCTAAATCCTCTTGTATTGAGATGAGAAGTCATAGACCTCATACAATTGATCAAATAGATCAGTTACCTAGGCCAAATACTAGTTAAAGAGAGCAATTAATCCAATCATAATTGGATGATTTATGTAAAGAGTGAGAGTACCTAGATCATGAACATATAGAGCAACAAAGGCTACACCACCAATGGTTGTATGAGCATAGGCTATATGAAGAGAGAATTCTTGAATAGAGATTATGCAAGGAGCAATCACATAGGGTAGCCTATGATGAAATTCCCATGCCTAGCACTTATCGACAATAACTTAACATAAGGTGCACTACACAACATCAAGAGTTGCCTTCTAGGCCAACCAACAATCATCCTCCTCCTACCTCTATTCATCAGTCTCAACCAAGATAGTATCAAGCACTAAATCCATTAAAATATGAGGTATATGAAGAGATAGAACTAGAGGACTAGGATCAAGCATATCCTGAGTCACTTTGTGAGGATGTGGTAGATGATTACAATCTACCACCTCGATCAAATAGGAACCTTCCACCTCCTCCTCCTAGGAGACCACTTCAAGAGAATGAGATTATTTCATCTCAGGCATACAAGGTCCTTATAGAGTGAATTCAATTTCTAGAAAAGCAAGGAGTGGGTTACCAAAAGCCCACATTGCATAAATTATACAATCAACCCCTCAACCCATTAGTTCCTTGTCCTACTTATCCAGAGCATTTTGAAATACCTAAGCTGGATAAATTTAGAGGAGATGATGATGCTCAAGAGCATGTCACAAGTTTTATGAACTTGTGTTTCTAGTTACAATATAATGATGCTTTGTTGTTGAGAACATTCTTGATAACACTCTCTGGCTCAGCTTTAGAGTGGTATAATCAATTACCATGACATAACATCTCTAGCTTTGAACAACTAGCAAATGCCTTTCTAGAACGCTTCTCTTTTGGAATAAAAAATAAGGCTAACTTAACTGACTTATTGAACTTACATCAATTTGATGATGAGCTAGTTATGGACTATGGAAATAGGTGGTAAAAAATAATGTCAAAACTACCTTTCATCATACCTATTTTAGAACTAACATGGATGTTTACAAAAATCTGCTCAAAGCACATATCACTTCTTTTATAGTTGTAGTAGTATCAAACATTCGAAGAGGCTTTGGTGCAAGCCAAATTTATTGAGGACATTAAGGTCTAGGAGGGAGACATAAAACTTTATAAAAAGGAGTGGAATAAAAATCCTCAAAACAATCACCATCAAACAAAACCAACTTCGGTAAATCAGATTGTGTTAAATGTTCCTAAAGTGGAAAAAGTGCCACAATAGCCTAATTATCAGGCTCAACCCCCTCCAATATAGTACAATAATCAATTCCAAAGAAATCAAGCGTAGGATAAGCAACATCATCCTCCTCGCACATATACACCATTTCCTGAGTCTTTGGCATCTCTTTTCAATAGATTATGTGAGGCTAAGGTGATTACCTTACCTAAAATCTATTTGGTAGATCCTACCCACCCAAAACCTAAAGGGTATAAAGAGGATTTATATTGTTCTTATCATCATCAAAATGGACATGATATACAAATATGCTATGGATTCAAAAACCTAGTACAAAACATGTTGGATAAGAACCAATTGCAGATTGACAACCCTCTCGCTCTTGATAATTAGTAGATGGGTATTTTTAAAGATCCCTTGCCCACCCATGAGGTCAAGGACAACCAAACTGGGTATGTCAATGAGATACATATGGATCCACCCACGCATGGGTTTGTAGGTATGATAAATATTGTGATATGAAATAGAAGGTACAATCAAGTTGAGCCACTTGTAGCTCCCATTTGAATCCCTTCTGCACCTTAGCCTTTAATGACTCAAAACCCACTTCTAGGTCCACCATCTCAACTGGTGATAACCATCAGAAATAGGCTTACCCAGAGCCTACATATGACATCAACTAAGCTCTCCATTTATGAGCTTATTCAATAGTCTCCTAGACATAGGGAAGCGCTTATGGAGATTCTAAAATCTATCGAGCTTCAACCCCGAGATCCTAATGCATTTACCAATTTTGTAGGGCATGTCCAAAAGTGTAAAGAGCCTGTGGTAACCTTCTATGACCATGAAATTAAATAGGTACCAACTAATGTAGTGGATCCTCCATTACACATAATCACTTGTATCAACCGGATACCATACAAGCGAGTGTTGATTGATACAGGCTCATCGATCAACATAATAACAATGACCACTTTAGAACATCTAAGCCTTCCAACATCGCACATAGTGGCATCTACTTTCACATTGCGAGCATTCAATGATGCATTATGCTCAATGGTTGGCACTATAGTCTTGCCTATTCAGGTGGGACTAAAAACCATTTCCATATTATGCCATGTGTTGGAAGGAGCAATGCAATACAACATATTGCTCGGTCATCCCTGGATCCGAGACATGAAATGTGTTCCTTCTATTCTACATCAGTGTATTAAATATGTTCATGAAGGATAGGTTCATGTCATCCCTTCGGATGATGAACCATTTAAATATGTCAATCAGGTTAGCAATCCAAGGGAGTTTGTCTTACCATCAATGCATCTGGATATTAGACCTAGTTCTCCCATTAAGCATCTAGAGTACCAACCAAAATTAGCACATGTTGATCCATCCACCTCATCACCACCACCTCCACCTAAACCATTGGCTACTTCTGATAAACCTTCATCATCATCTAATCCTCGAATCAAATAAAAGTTGAAGGTACCCATGGTAGATGCTCCAGAGGTCATCCCTAATATCTCTATGATAGAAATTCTGATTCCCATGGAAGAGGAAGATTTACCTAACATAATGGATGATGTACCTCAACCCGCATCCCCCACCTCATCTATAGTATCATCCACACCTCAAGTGACTATTCACTTAGTCAACCTTAGGCTCATCGAATATTTGGTATAAAATATCACTTTTACACCAATTATTGAGTCTACCCAAGATATGGGGAGACCTCATGCTCCTCCCTTGCCCATTGGAATGGTGGTACCCCTAGGCATACCACCCAATTAGATAAATTTCATATATGGGGGTTTCAACCAAGCCACAGATCAATCTCCTATTATCAATCATGATAATGAACCATTTATAGGAAACATCTACTATATGTTGAATCCTAATTTTTCTCTAAGATACTTCTACCATTGCCATTGGCATAGTAATGGCTTAGGTCTGTATGAGTAGGGTCAAAGAACACCTTATCTACCATAATATCAATTGCCTATGGATAAATTTGGTTTAGGATATTCCATCTGCATGTCGGATGAGCTGTTGGCCAATTCCCTAGAATGCCTAAGCCTAGGATTTGGGGAGGACATTGATGAGAATGAATACGCTGACCCTAGCCCTTCTCATTTATTGAGGGATCATCTCCCAATCACAATGGTCACCATAGAGCCCCCTGAATCATATCATGAGATCAATCAAGAAGAGGAATCTGAACTCGATGATAATCCTAAAAATGATTGGATTGACGAAGATGATGAGTATGAGGATGAAATAGAAATTGCATACTTAGGTCCTCATTACTTTTATCATCTCAATAACTATATAGGATATATTGAGCCTGTTAGGCCCCCTATTAACATAGATGACATCTATCATAGGGTGTTTCCTCCTCTACCTAACTAGAGGTAGCTGCTCCCACTTGAGGACCCAATTATCCTATCTACTCCTAGAGTAGATCTAGAGATCCCAATGCCTCCTAAGCCACATCTAGCATATCTAGAGCAATCAATAATCGATAGGTCCTACCCATGTGGTAATGGAAATCACCAACCATCCATCAATATGATTTCCATTGACTTAATCACACCTCTCCACAATCCTAGTGACCCCTCAAAGTCATTGCACCTCAATCTTGAGGCCATTGACTTTGATCACATCGCATCACCACCATCACCTAAGGAGTTCTTCCCATGTGAAGAAATGTTACAACCATTTCATTTCTCTCCAGGCCATACTCAGGATGTCTATAATGCTGAGGTTGAATCTGATATGATAGATCATCCAAACCTAGTGGATGACATCCACTTGATCCCTACACCTCATCAACTTGAGGAGGGATCCCATATGTCAATTGAGGAGACTTTTAATGTGGATATTAGCAATGACCCTAACAATCCTAAGAAATTCAAATTTGGAGAGAGTCTATCTCTTGAAGAGCATGCCATCCTCATACCTCTTTTGATAGAAAATTCTGACATATTTGCTTGGTCATATAAAGACATGTCGGGTCTTGATCCAAAGTTGGTTACACATAACCTTACTTTAGACCCCACTATGAAGTCGGTCAAGCAAAATCTTAGAAATATGCACCCAAAAATCACCTTAATGGTGAAGGATGAGTTATAAAAATTGTTGGATGTAGAATTTATCCAACCCATCGACTATCTAGAATGGGTATCTAACATGGTACCCATAGGTAAACCTGATGGGAAGATCCATATTTGTATAGATTTTAGAGACCTAAACAAAGCAACGCCCAAGGATGCATTCCCTTTACCTAACATCGATGCTCTAGTAGATGCAACTACTGGTCATGAGATGTTATCCCTTATGGATGGATTTTCAGGCTATAATCAAATTTGGGTCAAACTCGAAGATCAACATAAGATAACCTTTACCACACCATGGGGAACATTTTGCTATAAAGTTATGCCATTCGACCTTAAAAATGTTGGTGCAACCTATCAGTGGGCCATGACATATATTTTTCATGATTACATGCATAAGATACTAGAAGATTACATAGATGATTTTCTCACCAAATCTCTATTGCATGAAGAGCATGCAGAAGTTCTACAAAAAGTCTTCGATCACCTGATAGAGCATAATGTCAGGTTGAATCCTAAGAAATGTGTTTTCGATGTCACATCAAGAAAACTTCTAGGATTCATAGTCTCTAAGAGAGGGATCAAAGTAGATCCTACAAAGGTCAAAGCAATTCTAGAAATGCTTCCCCCATGAACATTAAAGAGTTTCGTAGCTTGCAAGGCAAGGTAGCATCCATCAAATGCTTCATAGCACAATTATCGGATAAATGTCGACCCATGAATCGACTACTACACAAGGGGGTCCCATTCAATTGGGATGAAGAATGTCAAAAGGTCTTTGATGAGATCAAATAGTACCTAGCAACATCGCTAGTGTTAGCTCCACCTCGACCAGGTGTGCCTTTCTTGCTATATATTTTAGCCATAAATTTTGCTCTAGGAACCATGTTGGCCTAGAAGAACAAAGAGAATAAAGAATATGCTATCTATTACATTAGTCGCACCTTGGTCAGTTATGAGCTAAAGTATGCATACATCAAAAATATCTGCTTAGTAGTGGTGTTTGCTACCAAAAAGCTTTGCCACTACATGTTAAGTCATACCACGTATGTCATATCAAAAGAAAATCCTTTGTGGTATATGATGAGTCACACATATCATAATATGCAAACCACAAAGTGGATCATGCTATTGATGGAATTTGATCTTGAATTCATTAGTCAAAAATCCATCAAAGGTCAAGTTATAGTTGATCAGTTAGTAGAGGCACCTCTTCAGGATGACAAGCCTCTTGTGATTGAATTACTCGATGATGTAGTGTTCGCACTATTAGAATCACCTAAACTTGAAGAACCAAAAAATAAAGTAGACATGACTTTGTTCTTTGATGGTTCAAAATGTGAGCAAGGGGGTGGTGCAGGGATTATGTTTTTCACACCACAAGGAGCTCCTATGCCCTTGTATTTTAAACTTGATTTCCCTTGCACCAATAATAATATTGAATATGAGGCTCTAATATTGGGTCTCAAAATAACTATCACCATGAAGATTAAAAATCTTAATATCTTTGGTGACTCCTTGCTCATCGTAAACCAAGTCAAAGGCATTTATCAATGTAGATGCCCCATATTGAAAGCTTACAAAGAGCTTGTGGACACATTGCTAGCCAAACTAGAATGGTATGACATCGAGGTAGTCCCTCATACATCTAATCACTTCATGGATACAATGGCTTCTTTGGGATCCTTAATCCCTCAGAACCCTTTCAATGATTTTACTACCATCCATGTTAAAATGCTCTCACAATCAATGATGTTGCATGAGGCTTCACACAATAAAGAATCAGTTCACATGATTCAGATAGAACCAAATCATGAGTGGTTCTACAAGGCACAAGACTTTCTAAAATAAGCATCTTGGGGTCCTTGATCTCATAGGGTCCTTCAGATAATGGCATGACCATTCATCATAAGGTTATCTCCCAATCCATATTTGTGCATGATGAATCACAATGGGAACAAGTTGTTCAATCAGTTGAAGCTCAAGCTTATCAAGATTGGCTAACCCAATTAAAATATTACCTGAAACTTGGTAGTATCCCTTAAGGATTATCGCATGCCATAAAATGAGCATTTAAATAGAAAGTGACTAGGTATGTCTTGCTAGGAGATATTCTCTATCATCGAAGCTATGATGGACTCCTCCTTCATTGTCTCAAGCCCCAAGAATCTGCTTGGGCAATCTTGCAAGCTCATGATGGTACTTGTGGTGGCCATTTCAGCGGTATGGCTATCATCAAGTGCATCCTCAGAATGGGTTATTATTGGCCCATAATGGAGAAGGATTGTTGCTCATATGTCAAGAAGTGCATAAAGTGTCAACATCATGCCAATCTCTCACACCTACCATCTCAGGCCTTACAACCGATTCAATCGGTGTGGCCTTTTTCTTAGTGGGGATTTGATCTAATTGGGAAGATCTCTCCTCCATATTCGGGCCATCACACATTCATTATAATGGCTACTGAGTATTTTACTAAATGGGTGGAAGCAATCCCTTTGACCACTATGACTGGAGCTCGTATTGCGGAGTTCATACTCCATAACATTATATGTCATTTTGGTATTCCATCCAAAATAATATCGGATAATGGAACATCATTCAAGAACAAATATGTGTGGGCTTTAACATCCAAATATAACATTCAACATAACTTTGCAACACCTTATTATCTATAAGCAAATGGGTAGGTAGAGGCCTCTAATAAAACTGTAGTTGCCATATTGAAGAAAATCATCAAGGAGAATCATAAGGATTGGCACCTTCAATTACCTCTAGCTTTATGGGCTTATCAAACTAGCATTCGGACACCCACTAGGGAAACCCCATTTTTGCTAGTATATGGTATTGAGGCCATTATGCCCTTGGAATTAGAAATTCCATCATTGTGCATCTCATTGAAAGAATTCATCGATGATGACACCTCATGACAAGCTCACCTCGATCAATTGACCCTTCTTGATGAATGATGAGTGAATGCTCTCGAGCATCTGCACGTTTATCAAGATCATCTTAAATGAGCTTATAATACTAAAGTCCATTCAAGAGACTTTAAATTTGGGGATCTTGTGCTTAAAGAGAACCAATAAAATTCAAACCTACCACCTCATCTAAGGGATAAATTTATGGCCAATTGGTTAGGTCCTTTCATTGTAATAGAGAAAATAGGGCTAGGAACTTATCACCTAACTTCGCTAGAAGGTGTTGAGGAGCTCGAACCTCTCAACATTCTTCATCTATGGGTATTTTATACATAAATCATAAAACAATCAAAAATTACAAAAAACAAAAAAATTATCAAAAATACCAAACAAATCAGAAAATATAAAAACACAAAAATAATACAAAACATCAAAATACAAAAACATTTGCATTATGTTATCATGCATTTCATTATATGCATTAATTAGTTGCATTGCATTAGGCATATTCATCCATTGCATTTGCATTAGGATAAGTTGTGTTTACATTCTTATGAATGACACCATGTTTGTATGTCAATCATGAATCCACATATCATTATCATTCATATTTCCCTTGTGAGTAACTATGTTTTTCAACACAACTAATGAGTTGCTATAGGGTGTATACTAGGTTTTTTGGTCATTCAACCATCCCTAGTTATATTTTCAGATTTTTTAGAAAGCTATCTTGGCTTTTAGAAGGTAAGGTCTAGTTTTGATAGTACCTTGCATATCTCAAAATCCCAACACAATTTTACACATTAACAATCCGAGTCTGAACAAGGAAATATGACACTACAAAGTGGTCCTTGTCACCTTAAGTGAAAGGTTTTTCTTGCTCATATTATTATGTGCATGGTCTAGAATGTTGAGAATTGACAAAAGGACAAGCTCCCCCTACCCAAATAATCCCCTTGCTCTTCCACAAAATGAGAAAATTCCCAAAACAATGCAAAATAAATAGTGATTTTCATCACTAAGAAAATCCCTTGCTCAAAAAAAAATAGTGGTTTTCACCACTAAGCATGAGCAAGTATCCCAAGTAATTAAAATAAAATAAGGGGGTAATGAGCTTGAATCCTTAGAATCTTTAGTATTCAAAATCCATGGGGTGATCTCCATTACAACAATGGGTTGAATGAAACCCGCCTAGCAATGGAGTAGCCTTATGCATGGTGATATGTCTATCACATTAGCGACCTTCTTTTGTACAGACCAATGTCAGCTTATGGTTGAGCTAGCTTTTGGTGACTTGTATTGCCTAGTAGTCTAATCTAACTATATCCAAACTCAGGATTAGGATGACCATATGGTGATCCTCATTACAACAATGGGTTGCATGAAACCCGCCTAGCAATGAGGTAGTCTTATACCTCATCTAATATATTCACTTTGCACACACAAGGATAGTGAATATCTGGGTCTTCTTAATAGACTTGTATCTTTCAGGAGTCTTGTGTAGTCAGTATACAACTTTTGATCAATCAACTAGGGTGTTTGAGTCTCATGGAAAACCTCAAAAATCCCCTCATAGCAACAAATCATCTCATCAACAATCACAATTTTCCTTATGAACTTTTGTTTATTAAGGGGTCTTCATAAAATAGGATAGATACCGGATGAATATCAACAATGATATTTAGATGACCACTGACTATTTTATGCACACCTTTTAGTTTACAAAATCTTATAGGGAAAGCCCCTACATTTCACATAATTCATCTCACATATGCATGTATAAATGTATAACGCTTATGATAAGGGTTAACATTTTAATTCATGATTTTTATACATTCTATGGTGTCTACCATTAGTCTGTTAAACACAAATTAGATTCATTTATTATGTTTTAAATGATTAAAGCATACATGTACAATTTGCATTAGATCATCCACATAAAATTAATGCATTACATACACATTACATCCACCATATCATGTAACAAAAATTAAATGCATAATCAATTAAACAAATCTAAAAACATGCATTTAACATTAAATATTACATCCATATACACATATGATGTAGGAGCATCCGGAGGTGGCAGAGCAATCTTGCATCATCCAAAAATATTTTTTTTCTCTAAGTGCTGGCAAGGGGCAAAGTTGTCGCGATATCGCGACACTTTTTGAGAAAAGGCACCAAGGGGCAAAGTCGTCGCGATATCGCGACACTTTTTGAGAAAAGGCGCCAAGGGGCAAAGCTGTCGCGATATCGCGACACTTTTTGAGAAAAGGCACCAAGGGGCAAAGTTGTCGCGATATCGTGACACTTTTGAAGAATGGGCGCCAAGGAGAAAAGTTGTCGCGATTTCGCGACACATTTTGAGCAAAGGCGCCGAGGAGAAAAGTTGTCACGATTTCGCGACACATTTTGCAGATAAGCGTCGAGGAGAAAAGTTGTCACGATTTCGTGACACATTTTACGGAGGAGCGTCGAGGAGAAAAGTTGTCGCGATTTCACGACACATTTTGCGCAGAAGCGCCAAGGGGAAGAGTTGTCACGATTTTGCGACACATTTTGCAGATAAGCGCCGAGGAGAAAAGTTGTCACGATTTCATGACACATTTTGAGCGAAGGCGCCAGGGAGAAAAGTTGTCGCGATTTCACGACACATTTTGCGGATAAGCGCCGAGGAGAAAAGTTGTCACGATTTCGTGACACATTTTACGGAGGAGCGCCGAGGGGAAAAGTTGTCACGATTTCACGACACATTTTGCGAAGGAGTGCTGAGGGGAAAGGACGTCGCGATTTCGTGACATGTCACGGTTTCGTGACCCGAAGGCAAAAAACGAGTGCTGAAGGTAGAGACGTCACGATTTCGTGACATGTCACGTTTTCGTGGCCCGAAGATAGAAGAGAGCACGGGGGGCCAAGATGTCATGATTTCATGACATGTCACGTTTTCATGGCCCGAAGGAGAGAATACGATAGGTCGTTCATGACTCCATGCGGACAGGCGGCTGCAGAGGCCGTTGCAGAAGGGCACGTGGCAGCAAAATGCAGGTGGCTACAGAGCACTCCTGGGAATGATGACTCAGTGGGTCGATGGATAGGTGGCTGCAGAGCACTCCGCCATTACATGCCATGATGATTCAAGGCACCTGGCAGGAATATGCAGGCGACGATAGAACATTCATGTGGGGCGGTTAGAAACCAACTTCGTAGTCTGTGTAATGATGCCCGAAGGGGGTCGGGTCCGCTATAAGAAGCAGCTCATGCATTGTAAAGGGGGTTGGCCATTTTGTACTTCTGTATTTCGAATTTGAAAGCTCTGTTAATGAAAATTTGGTGATTTTTTTGCATGTTATTCCAGTCCTACGTCAAGTGGTATCAGAGCCAGAAGGTTCTGAGCGTGCGAACAGATCGTCGACCGTGAGGCAGTTTGCGCCAGGACTTGTGGTTGTGGGTTGTGAGAAAGTGAGCAGGATGCCTCCGCATAGGAACCATGGTGGTGCGAGGAATAGGGGAGTAGAGGTCGATCTCAGGGCCTTGCAGAGGCAAGTGCAAGCCCTGCAGGAGGAAATGAGAAGAGGAGTTGAGCCAAGAAGAGAGGAACCCAGTGAAGATGAAGTTTGGGAAGACGAGGGTCCATCTGATGAGGAAGAAGCGTTGGATCCAGCAGAGGCTAGGTTGTATAGGGCCATATCCTAGATCGGGAAGAAGCCGAAGTTTGACGTCTCCACCTATTCTAGGAATCTCAATCCCGAGGAGTTGATAGATTGGATCAACGACATGGAGGAATATTTCGAGTATGAGGAGATCTCAGATCCGAATCGGATCAGGTTCACAAAAACAAAGTTGAAGGGACATGCTAGCATCTGGTGGAAAGGAGTACAGCTGGAAAGGAACAGGAGGGGAAAGGAAAAGATCACTAGATGGGATCGGATGGTAGAGAAATTGAAGAGGCAATTCATCCCCATAGATTATGAGTTGGATTTGTTGAGGAAGATGCAGAGTCTTAGACAGGCGAGTAAATCTATCAAGGAGTACACGGAGGAGTTCTATCAGATCTCAATTCGAACCGGCCATTCTGAGGCAAATAAGGAGAAGGTTGCCCGCTACATCAATGGATTGAGAACCAGCATCCAAGAAGAGCTGAGTCTGGTTCGGATGAGCACGGTTGAGGATGCATACCAGTTTGCATTAAAAGTGGAAGAGAAACTGAATAGGAGATTTGATGGTAAGCAGAGAGGAAAGGAGCGTGGTGGAAGAGCTGGTGGAAGGACCAGTGGAGGAAGATACAGAGATCTGAGGAAGACTGGTGAAGCAAGCAGTAGCCAGAACCAGAAAGAAGAGAAAGAGGAGAATACCCAACGCCCACGCAATCATAACAACAACTACCCGAGGGGAAGAGGTAGGCCTGGGCGTGGGTATGGGAGAGGTGCCTTTTTCGAGGAACCTGCTTCAATTGTAGAGAAGAAGGACATCGGGCATACAACTGCCCACAATCGCCAAGAAAGGCCAAATCGAAGACCTGAGGGTCAGGCCCGAGCTGTTGTAGTAGACGAAGGTGTCGAATCTGAGCACTCTGAGGAGGCAGAACGAGGGGAAGCGATGGTCATCAGGAGAGTCTTGTTGAATGAGGAAAAGAAGGCAGACCAGAGGAACAACCTATTTCGCACAAGATGCAAGTGCTCGGGCAAGGTCTGTAACGTCATTATCGACAATGGCAGCACTGATAACCTGGTCTCTGAGGAGATGGTTGCCAAGCTATAGCTAGAGAGAAGAAGACACCCGCATCCATATCGGATTGCATGGTTACAAAAGGACCATAGGGTGCTGGTCAGTGAGCAATGCCTGGTGAAGTTTAACATTGGAACTTATCGAGATGAGGTCCTGTGTGACATCCTGCCTATGGATGCATGTCACATGTTGCTTGGGAGACCGTGGCAGTTTGATCGAAGTGCAGTACATGATGGTCGAGCCAATACATATTCCTTGTCGAAGGATGGAGTTCGCCATAAGTTGAAACCCCTAAAGGAGGCGGATGAGAAGGTATGTAGCAGTGCTCGAGTCTGTCTAGTTGATGGAAGAAGATTTTTAGATGGCCTGAAGCCAGATCATATGTGCTATGCAATAATCCCTAGGGTTAGGGAAGAAGAATGCAAGGAAACCCCAGTGGAAGTCATGGGTCTATTGGAGGAGTTCCCAGATATCATTTCTGATAATGTTCCTGAGGGTTTACCACCTGTAAGGAAGATCAGTCACCACATAGACTTGGTGCCAGGGTCTAGCTTGCCCAATAAGGCCGCACACAGAATGACTCCTATGGAAACCGAGGAGCTGAATAGGCAAGTTCAAGAGCTGCTAAAGAAGGGGTTGATTAGGGAGAGTCTTAGCCCGTGTGCAGTACCTATCGTACTAGCACCCAAGAAGGATGGAGAGTGGAGAATGTGCACAGACTCTCGGGCAATTAACAAGATCACTATCAAATATAGATTCCCATTGCCAAGGATGGATGATATCATGGACTGTTTGAGTGGAGCTGAGTACTTCACGAAGATTGACCTAAAAAGTGGTTATCATCAGATCCGTATCCGAGAAGGGGATGAGTGGAAGACAGCCTTCAAAACTAGAGAGGGTTTGTATGAGTGGTTGGTCATGCCATTTGGGCTAACCAACGCACCGAGTACATTCATGCGGCTGATGAATGAAGTCTTGAAGGAATTCCTAGGCAAATTTGTCATTGTCTACTTAGATGACATCTTGATATTTAGCAGAACCCTAGAGGAACACCTGATGCATATCAGGAGGGTTTTTGAGAAACTGCGGGAGGAGCAGTTGCTGATAAATCTAAAGAAGTGTAACTTCGTGAAGAGGGAGTTAGTATACCTGGGATTTGTCATCTCAGCAGATGGTCTCAAAATGGACCCAGAAAAGGTGAGGGCTATCATAGAATGGCCTGCTCCAAGAAGCGTGACTGAGGTAAGATCGTTTCATGGTCTAGCCAGTTTTTACCAAAAGTTCATCAAAAATTTCAGCAGTATTTGTGCATCCCTTACGGAGACAATGAGGGGGAACAAGAAGGAATTCAAGTGGACAGCCGGAGCAGACAAAAGCTTTGCTATGCTGAAGAAGAAGGTCACAGAGCAACCTGTCTTAGCACTTCCAGATTTTAACAAGGTGTTTCAGGTAGACTGTGATGCGAGTGGTAGTGCCATAGGGGCCGTATTGAG
This sequence comes from Wollemia nobilis, assembly GCA_028583015.1. Classification (NCBI taxonomy): domain Eukaryota; kingdom Viridiplantae; phylum Streptophyta; class Pinopsida; order Araucariales; family Araucariaceae; genus Wollemia; species Wollemia nobilis. The sequence continues at coordinate 2,728,633 of JAQPPZ010017077.1, read as the reverse complement.
TCAAGAGGGTAAGCCTGTTGCTTATTTTAGTGAGAAGCTCAATGATGCCAGGAAGAAGTATTCGGTATATGATCAGGAGTTCTATGCCATAGTTCAGGCTCTAAAGAAATGGAGGCATTATTTGTTGCCAAAGGAGTTTGTTCTTTATACTGATCATCAGGCACTACAATATATTAACAGTCAAGGAAAGTTAAATCAGAGGCACCTAAAGTGGGTGGAGTTCCTACAGAGCTACACCTTTGTGCTAAAGCACCGAAGCGGGAAGTCCAACAGAGTTGTGGATGCCTTGAGTAGGAGGCAATGTTTATTGATGGAGATGAAGGTGGAAGTTGTAGGGTTTGCTGAACTTAAGGGCTTGTACCCTGTAGACCCCGATTTCGCAGAAGCTTGGAAGGCCTGTTCTGCGCCTGTTACTTTGGATAGGACTAAGTGGCTAAAATTTTTGATCCAAGATGGAATGTTGTTTAGGGGAAACCAATTATGCATTCCACGGAGTTCAATGAGGGAGAATCTGATCAAGGAAAAGCACAGTGGCGGTTTGGCTGGACACTTTGGTCGAGACAAGACCATCTCCCTGGTTAATGAAAATTACTACTGGCCGCAATTGCAACAAGATGTGGCAAAGTTCATGCAAAGTTGTAGGATATGCCAGATGGCAAAAGGTGTGAGGCAGCCTACTGGTTTATATCAACCACTACCTGTACCCGAAAGGCCATGGGAGGATATTAGTATGGATTTTGTTCTTGGTTTACCCAGGACACAGAGGGGACACGACTCCATATTTGTGGTAGTGGACAAGTTTTCAAAAATGGCTCATTTTATTCCCTGCCAGAAGACCAACGATGCGGTCCATGTGGCTGGTTTATTCTTCAAGGAAGTGGTACGACTTCATGGTCTGCCAAGGAGCATTGTGTCGGACAGGGATACCAAATTTGTAGGGTATTTCTGGAGAACCCTGTGGAAGAAACTGAAGACGGATTTAAAATTTAGTTCTGCATATCACCCCCAAAAAGATGGCCAAACAGAGGTGGTAAATAGGAGTTTGGGCAATCTACTGAGATGCTTGGTAGGAGACAAGCCCAAGGGATGGGATTTAGTTTTGTCGTAGGCAGAATTCGCATATAACAACTCTGTCAACAGGAGTACCAATAAGTCTCCATTCCAGATAATTTATGGGAGCAGCCCAAGAAATGCCTCTGAGTTGAGAAGGATGGATGCAGGCGAAAAGTGCAGTGCTGAGGCCGAAGACTTTGCAGAACACCTGAAAAGCTTGCATAAAGAGGTGACTAAGCAGATCACTAAGATGAATACTCAATATAAGACCAGGGCAGACCAGAAGCACCGGGCTAAAGCATTTGAAGTCGGAGATGCTGTCATGGTCCATTTAAGAAAAGAAAGGTTTCCTGCCAAGACCTATAACAAGCTGAAGATGAGGAAATTTGGGCCATGCAGGATCATTGGAAAACGGGATTCGGGCAATGCATACGAGGTGGAGTTGCCGAGTGAACTTAACATCTCACCCATTTTTAACGTTTCAGATTTGGTTGAGTACCATGAAGGAGGTAGCAGTGAGACACCCAGTCCGAATTTGTGGAGCATTCCAACAGCCATCCCAGTCGCAGACGAGATAGAAGAAGTGCTGGACACGCGTGAAGGCCGAAGCACTAGGAATAGGCGATATTCCGAATATTTGATCAAGTGGAAGGGCAGGCCCATAGAAGATGCGACTTGGTTGTCGAAGGCAGAGGTTGACCGCCTGGGTCTACCTCACACATAATAGAAGTGAAGGTCACTTCTCAATTCACCCCAGGTGTCTGATGCAGGAGCATCCGGAGGTGGCAGAGCAATCTTGCATCATCCAAAAATATTTTTTTCTCTAAGTGCTGGCAAGGGGCAAAGTTGTCACGATATCGTGACACTTTTTGAGAAAAGGCGCCAAGGGGCGAAGTCGTCGCGATATCGTGACACTTTTTGAGAAAAGGCGCCAAGGGGCAAAGTCGTCGCGATATCGCGACACTTTTGGAGAAAAGGCGCCAAGGGGCAAAGTCGTCGCGATATCGCGACACTTTTGAAGAATGGGCACCAAGGAGAAAAGTTGTCACGATTTCGTGACACATTTTGGGCAAAGGCGCCAGGGAGAAAAGTTGTCGCGATTTCGCGACACATTTTGCAGATAAGCGCCGAGGAGAAAAGTTGTCACGATTTCGCGACACATTTTGTGAAGGAGTGCCAAGGGGAAAAGTTGTCATGATTTCGTGACACATTTTGCAGAGAAGCGCCGAGGGGAAAAGTTGTCGCGATTTCGTGACACATTTTGCGGATAAGCACCGAGGAGAAAAGTTGTCGCGATTTCGTGACACATTTTGAGCGAAGGCGCCAGGGAGAAAAGTTGTCATGATTTCACGACACATTTTGCGGATAAGCATCGAGGAGAAAAGTTGTCGCGATTTCGTGACACATTTTGTGGATGAGCACCGAGGGGAAAAGTTGTCACGATTTCGCGACACATTTTGCGGAGGAGCGTCGAGGGGAAAGGACGTCACGATTTCGCGACATGTCACGGTTTCACGACCCGAAGGCAAAAAATGAGTGCTGAAGGCAGAGACGTCACGATTTCATGACATGTCACATTTTCACGGCCCAAAGACAGAAGAGAGCACGGGGGGCCAGGATGTCACGATTTCATGACATGTCACGTTTTCGCGGCCCGAAGGAGAGAATATGACAGGTCATTCATGACTCCATGCGGACAGGCGGCTGCAGAGGCCGTTGCAAAAGGGCACATGGTAGCAAAATGTAGGTGGCTACAGAGCACTCCTGGGAATGATGACTTAGTGGGTCGATGGACAGGTGGCTACAGAGCACTCCGCCATTACATGCCATGATGATTCAAGGCACCTGGCAGGAATATGCAGGCGATGACAGAACATTCGTGTGGGGCGGTTAGAAACCAACTTCACAGTCTGTGTAATGATGCCCGAAGGGGGTCGGGTCCGCTATAAGAAGCAGCTCATGCATTGTAAAGGGGTTGGCCATTTTGTACTTTTGTATTTCGAATTTGAAAGCTCTGTTAATGAAAATTTGGTGATTTTTTTTGTGTTATTCCAGTCCTGCGTCAAAATACATAGAAGTGCATTCATACATCTAGATCATAGAATCTAATCATACATCCATCATATATTCATTGCATGTCATTAGTACATTGCATGTATAAAACAATACATCATCATATAAGCATTACATCCATCAATGCATACATAACATAAAATCAAAGCATAACATAAACACATGATGAGTCATAAAATAAAATCTCATATAAATATATGTGAAGTGTCATAAGTACATAGTGATACAAAATGCCCATGGGCTAAAATAGAGTGGGTCCTCGAACATCACACTATTAAAATAAGAGAACACATAGATATGTCAGGTTGGCCCTGCACCGTTGCTCTTGACTCCACCCTCAGCCCTGCTATGATGATGCTAAGAACCACTAGTATTCGATCCCTATGGAGGATCTTAGAATCTAGGCATCTACTACCTCATTGATGGTTATCCTGACTCAATGTGTTAAATCTAATGTGATACCCCTGATGAGGATCATATTGGTAATATACCCCCACATCACTCTACCTCATCCTCTAAGCTGCTAATGTAAGCTTGATTTGATCATCGATTAGTAGAATATCGAGCCACCTGTACCTATAAAATCACCACATCACCTGTGACCTATCTGTCTGTCCATATCTGCCCCTGTGCTATAGTTAAAGCATCCACATGAACCTATAGAGCATCTCACTCCATTTTCATGGCATCATGCTCTACTGTACGAGCTACCATCTATGTTCATAGAGTGTCTCACTCTACTATGATCCTATCCCTCTCAGCAGTAACCCAGTCAACCTCTATTTGGGCTATCGCTATCTAGACCTTGAGGAGATCTCTCTTCTTAGAGTTTCCCCTCCACTATTGCTATCCATTACTTAGATAACTATGGAAAATAGCAAGAGTTATCTCCCACTCCACCAACCATCCATGTGTAGTTTATAACTATGCTTACATATGGTCCACCTCATTAGTTGATACATCCTCATCACCCTCCCCCTTAGCTTGGGGCTCCTCTACCTACTTTGCAACCTAGCCCCACTCTCCTACGATCACGTGATGCACTCATCGCTCATCCCCATCACCACCCTTCTTTGCTACCATCTTTGCAGGACTACCCATCGAACCACCTCCCTACCATATCTAGGTGACCCACCAGGTGTTATACTCTGCACTGGTCCCTGGGTTAGTTAATCTGATATTTGCCACTACAGATATTCCTCCCATATGAGTGTCTCTACTCGAGGCAACTCCAACTATATCTCATCGCTATGGTGGTGATAGATGACTGGATCCTCTAGGACATCTTGATAGATGCTAAACTATCATGTAATCCAATAGTAGTAGAAATACTCTCACTCAATGCCATGGTGCCCAATGTGCTACCTCCCTTACCTTACCCAAGCTAAAATACTATGTAGCCTTTGACCAATTTAGGCAATCCAAATAAGACCTCCATACTATCTGATCTCATTGTAGTCTCTCCAATGATACAGTGTAGTGTACCAATATACCTACCTATGGTCAACTATGGGCAATCTCTCAATCTCATGGCCATCGAGCTGCATAACCAATATCTACATCCCCTAGCTTAGTTTGGGGTACTGGAAATCCTATTGGCTAATCCACTCGAATATGATCCCATACCCATACGTGAAGAAGCAAACTGTAGCCTAATATAGTGTGCATCTAATATTGTATCTTGTACAGTTCATCATACATATGTACCAACAACATGTTCTCCCATGCCATTATGATCAGTTATTAAAGGTCGCACTCCAGTAAGTCTTGAACCATGTCGAGGAGGTTCCAAGGGAACCTGGATCCTTAAGAGTTTGGCAGTAGGATGTTGGATATGATGTACATTACCACTACCTAGTGTTGAGATAATATATTGATATTGTACCGTGCACTGACCAAGACTCTACCATGGTCCATCCATGTCAAAGCCACATTCACCTCCCCGAAAAAAATCCTTTGAAGAACCCTCTCTTGATGCCTAAGGGGAGTAGAGATGATGGTGTGTCCCTCAATAGGGATCCTAAAAATCCTATACATGTCCTCTAGTGTAACCATCATCTCACCAGTTAGGAGATGGAAAGTGTTGGTCCTGCTATCCCAACGATGAGATAGGGCCATCAGATACACCTGATCTGACATAATAGTAGGTGCATGCACCACATGTTTGAGGTCGATCACCTCAAACCATACCCAATCATAAATATCTAGCTCTTTCTACAAATAAATCAACAGGGTGGGTTCCCTACTATGGGCCATAAAAATATTATGCCCAATAAGCACACACAAATCAACACAAAATGCATAATAATAATAATAAATCACAAAAAATTAAAAAATACCCCAAAAAATTAAAAAAATTGAAGAAAATTATTAGAGTTTTGCATCTGCTCTGGGCCCCAACAACCACCAGGAATGATCATTGGACCCTGTGATGGCCACCCCAATGATCAAAAATTTGATCGTTGGGTTTCAAAGGGGGCTGTCATGCCCCATGATGGCACCCTTCCCATCAAATGGGAACTACTCCTGCCCAGGATGGCCCCGTAGTGGCATCTAACTAGGGGTGTGAACCATGCTAGAAATGCTATAAAAATTAAACTACCCCCTAAACTAGCCTACTATAAATGTTCCCAATATACTTTGAGGTTCATTACTAACAATTTAGTGAGTTTAATTTTACCCATTACTTATGAGGTTCAATTTTAAAATTTGTGAAATTACAAGAGAGGGATTGAGATTTATACCTTAGTAGCTCTAGCTATTCCGCTCGTAGAAGCCTTTGGATGATCTATCATCATCAAGTGTCATGGGTTTTTCAACATTCCTTGTTATATAATCTCTTCTTCACCTCACTCCATTTTCCCTCATTGCCAACTGTCACAATGACATTAAAAATTGGAAATTGTGTTTTTTATATTTTTCATTTTCCTGACCACCCTGGGGTGGAGTGATCGCATTTGTGTGACCGTCCTACCCCGGGATGGCCTTGGAATTTGTAAAATGTAACCGTTGTACCCCAAGATGGCCTCCAAATGGAAATAAATGCACACATTTTATCAGCATCATGAGCTTTAATTTGGACATCTAACAACATCTAATGGTCCACTTTCATCAAAAATTTCAAAAATAACAAAAAAATCAATTAAAAAAAATCTCAAATGCACCTCGTACCTAGTAATTTACCCTATACACTTGGTGGTTGCAGTGACTTGCTATCCATGCAATCCGATAAGATGAGTAAATTACGATAAAGTCGATTTGAATCCAAAATCATTCATTGAAAAATCAAAATATCTTCACTTCACTCCCCAAGAAGGCCATGCGATCGGACTGCTCCACGGGAACAAGGCATACATTTTATTCTTGAAGTTTCAGCAGATCATCGAACATTGTGATTCACCTCGAAATCACATCGAATTTCTATCATCTTGATTCTCTAAGAAATCCATGTGGTTGGATTGCTCCATGGGATAGAGATGTACAATTATCCATAATGGTTGAAATCACAGTTGTAACAAGACTTTCCCTTCTACATTTTTTATAGTCTTGTACCACTCAAGCAAGTCATCTTGGTCAAGCAACTCATCGCTTTCATCACTTGCCATTTTCTCATCGACTCGTCGCTTGAGGGGGTAGTCATAATCAAAGAAGTCATAATCAAAATCAATAATCAAATACTTAATCATGCAAATTATGTTCATCCAAAAATCATTGCTAAAAACTATCACAAGCTTCCCTATTTTCTAGGGCAAAAAGCAAAAATTCTAAACTAAACCTTTGTTAATCTAAACTAGCGGAACATGTAGTTACACAAAACTACCCGAATACCTTTAGATTCATCAAAGTTTTACACAAATTAAGTCCACCAAAGTTTTGGAGGCAATGATTCAAATATGCATGCTCTTTTGTGATTGGGGCATCTAAAATTGACTAGATCAATGAACATTAATCAACCTTCAATGTGATGTTAGGTTGTCTATTTTTGCTTAGTGTTGTGATTTCACACAATGCATCCCAAAAAGGGGCATTTGTAGACACCTAAAACATATCATGTTGAGGAGGCTACCTATTTGCCTTTTCGGCCATTGCCCCCTTGGGCTTCTCAAGGTAGTGTTCTTCCCTAACAACTTATCCTTGTGCGGATCAGTCAAGGCCTCATGCGTTGGACCTTGTGATGGCCATAAGTCACAGTCGCTCCACCCTGGGATGACCACACCTATAACAAAATTGGACTCCTCAAGCTGAGCCAAAATAGTTATGAGGTAAGTTGAGCTTAATGGTTAAGTGTGAGAAGGTTCTAGATGCGACGTTTGGATTTCTTAGATCCTAAATGATTATTGGTTCTTGGCTTCTCTTGCAAGCCAAGATTATTATTTGGAAATATTATAAGAAGAGCCCAAGCTTTCATAAAAAATACATCAAATTCAAATGCAACAAATTCCATTCAATTTGTGTAATAGAGATACATACTCTCACAAGTAGCAGAGTGTTGCCCAAATCCAGCCATGAAGCTTGCATTTGTATCAATGGAGTCCTTTGGAGCTTGAAGATCACATTAAACCATTGTTCACCATCAGTAAACCCAAATTCAAGCCAATTCCTGCAATTCAACCTTACTTCAAAGAGCAAGACCCTTGAACATCAATTTAGAAAACCAACCTAGGTGATTCCTCCATCGATCATGAGAAAATAGTTCTCTATGTAGCGGTCGCTTCACCCTAAAATGACCCATAGGTGCAGTTGTTGTACCCTCTGATGACTAATAGATTTGACTGCTTTACCCCCTGATGGCCTCTTGGTGATATCTATATTTTATGTTTTCTTAGTTACAGTAGCTTTATGCATAATTTACTTTGGTTTCTAAAATAGTTTAGTATAGTTTTCATGCATTTCTTTATCATTTTAAGCATCTTTATTTCAATTGCTTACTATGTAAATGGACCTCATCATGAGAGGTTCCTCATTTTATATTGATGTCTTTTAAGTATTCTTATGTACAATTTTCAAGTCTCAATAGGAGCTCTTCAACATAAAGATCCATCAATATTTATCTCATCATGCGGAGGTCACAAAGAAACCCTCTATAATCGGTTTTGAGAGAGCAAAGACTCTACGAATTACACCTACCTTTTGGTTCTCTATTGTAATTTGTATCAAATTGGTATCTATCCCTAAGAGGGATATCTTTGTAATCACTTTTTAAAGGATATTTTCAAATGTAAATGAGAAGGGCATCATATTTTCTCTATTTTTTATCTCATGATGGTTACATGATATTATCTTGTCAAATTGATTTCATTAATGTTTAGGTGTATGGTTTTTGCTACTCTAAAAAAAGAATCCCATAACATAGGACAACATTATTTTATTTTCTTTAAAAAATATATATCATAAGGAAGATCACCATAGCATATATCATCCAAATAAAAATAATGTGAATCTAAATTGAATCTTTCAAATAACTTCATTTCTTATTTTTTCCCTTCAAAAAGTTCTAAATAAGAAAACTCTAAAAAAAATGTTAAAATATCCTCTAATTTTTTAATCCAAAACTACAATGCATAGCATTCAAACACCTACAACCAACATCAATAGGATAAATATAAAATGAAGGCACTAAACATCACATAGCTCACAAAACTCCAATCAAGAAATATGTCTCAAAAATGAGACTTCATGAAGGGAACAAAGTGATTCAAAATCACCCTTCTAAAGTTGTAGATCTCCACTAGGGTTGGCTAAACCAACCAAATATAACTAGCTCACAACAAAACTTAACCTACATCAACCAAAAATATGGGTAGTCATGCATCCAACCTTAGAGAAAACAAATGCATAAACACAAAAATAAACCATGCAATCCACTTACATGGTTAACATCAGCAAAGCACCATAAGGAAAACCACTACAGTTAATATAAAATATGAATATCTAAAACCACTGGCTAACGATCTCAAGAGCAATAAGATAACTTGTAGGGCTCAAGACAAGCAATGCACCAACATCTAAACATCACATCTAGCTCCACCAAAGTTGTTATCACCTTTGCATTTTTTTCTTCCTCCTTCCTTAGGCCTACAATCAGCCATCCTTTAATGTTATATTGCCTCCACATGTATGTTGAGAGCCTCTCTTCCTTCACATCCTCCATGAGTGCCAACAACCTCTCCTCTTGCCTACCCATGACAGATACTAATGGGCCTCTCTTCTTAAATGCCCTCCATGAGTTCCAACAACCTCTCCTCTTGCTTACCCATGATAGACTCTAATAGGCCTCTCTTCTTGCACACCCTCAATGAGCACCAACGTAATGTAGATTCTTTATGTTACAAAAATTACTTGCATTGTTTCCCAAAGCATGAACTGCCTTATTCACTTACGAAATAAGGTTTAATTTTTTTTTTTTTTAACTTTACCTAATATGTATAAGGTAAAGTTATAATTATTTAATCAAATAATTCATTCAAAAAAGCTTCAAAAAATAAGGTAATTAATCTAGTATTTTTATGTTAGGACCCCATCCTAACACTATTATGTAATATTCCTTTTTGAACATGGGAAACACCCATAGTAATATTTTATGATGTTTTGTAAACATGGGGGATAACCATGATAATATTTTTAATATTTGTGGCTCTAGAAGCGCCTAGAAAAGTGACACCATTTTATGTAACTATCACCAAGAATGTAACTATTTTGTAGGTAGGGAATTCTAGTTCGGGTGGAATTTTACATGTAAGCCAACCTTGAGATTTAGGTGGTAGAGGAAGTCTTTTAAACTGTGAGGAGTAGGAATTTATGTATATTTTTTCATAATTGAATGAAATTATTGAAGGAGGTTGCCCTCTCAAGGCGGCCTATGATTCTATGTTACTTTGTAAGATTGTTTATTTCTACATTTATATTATTGCAATAGTTGTGTTTTGAGCATTTATGTTTATTTGCAATATTTGTGTGTGATTTTATTTTTAATAGTAGGTTTATAACAAGTTGTATTAGAGTGCTTTCCAAGGCTATGTTCTGTTGCAACTGCGATAGTTCCTACCATTTTGACTATTAGGTATAATATTTTGTGTTTCTATTTTTTGCTAGTTTCCTTATTTTATATATATATATATATATATATATATATATATATATATATATATATATATATATATCCAGCACTTTTTTTGCATTAGTTATTTAGGTTAGAAACCCTATGCCAAGGGTTTTAAAATATCATAGAGAATTCATTATTGGCTAAGCTAGATTACCCGTAAAGCGTCTAGTGAAGTGAGGGGTGATCAAGTTTCAATACCTAGGCCTCAGATAGTACCTATCTATGAAATTGATCTCCCACATATCTTTGAGTATATCAAGAGACCACCTAGGATTAAGAGATACTTTAGCTCTTAGAAATATTTTTTGCCTTGTATTCTCCATAGTACATGGACATAACACCCGAGAAGATTACCCTCCCATACTGACAGAGAGGTAGGTAGTGTGCTCAAGGGTATGTGTAGAATCCTCCTTGAGTAGTGGCCCAAAATATTGGTTCGAACACTATCATTCATTATTATGGTATAACAGAGGGCCTATGGATAGTACATACACCTTGGCTTAGCATACCTTGTTATGTTGAATATCAAACCTACAACAAAAAAAATATTTTTTGTGAATCTCAAACCTGTTACTATAACCTTGTCATAAAAAATTGAGCATTTGAAAGAGACATTCCTATTCCAAAGTTCCTCCATGAAAAGTAGTCACAAAAAAAATGACAAAAGAATATCACAGGTAGAAAAAAAACACCAAAGTCAAAAATAATAGGAATAGGGGGGTCAGTGTCAATAACAATCAAGAAATTACTTCAATAGCATTCAGTACAATATCATCGGTTATTAGTGTCAGAATAGTCACTTGTGATAGTCAAAATTTGAAATAGACAAGGAATATTTATGACAAAGTCAAACTAGGTAGGTGATAGCACAATGTTAGGAGTGGTCAATATTTAGAATAGATAGGACAAAGTGTCATAAAGGGTTATTTGTCACAAAACCTAACTTGTAAACTGAACCTCTAGAGGAAAAACTACCCACACCAGCAACCTCACAATAAAGCAATATAAAAAAAAAATGGGGTGCCCAAAACTAGTGTTGTGTTATATAGATTGTTTTGATCATCTTCTCGAGTTGATCATTTTGGTATATAGCTCCCAAACCATTCTTTGAGCCATTATTAAAAATAGTAACCCCTAAAATAATAATTCTATTGTTAGTATCACCAATAGGTCATAACTCTTAGATCATGGTTTCAAGTACTCGACAACAAGAATTAGATAACCATATTTCTAAACAAGTGGAGAGTATGACCTAACAACTATGGTCGCCATTCTCCAACACCTTAGACAATATAAAGACACAAATCAAAAACTTCCAAGAATTTGTGAGTGTGGTCATCGAGGCACAAAGGGAATTGAATGAAGAGTTAGATATTTGTATCTCTATTGATTCCTTTGGTCATAAAGATCAACAAGATACAAGTACAAGCCATCGCTAGTGGAATGTACAAGTTAACAATGGATTTAAATTACCAAAATTAGAATTCCTAAATTTTGATGGAAAATATCCTGAGGGATAGATTTGTAAGGTCGAGCAATATTTCAATCTTCATAATATCCCACTCTACATGTGTTTGATAATTGCCTCTTTCAATTTTAAATCAGATGCACTACATTGGATTTTATGGCTTAGGAAGGCCAGACCTAATATTTCTTAGCAATACTTTGAATAGCATATATTCACTTGCTTTGGTCCTAGTGAGTTTGAATATTTTATAGGAGCTCTTTTTAAACTTAGAAAAACCTCAACCATTCGAGAGTATCAAACTCAATTTGAAAAACTTGCCAATCATACCACTAGTCTAAGTGTCAACTCCTTTCAAAGTTGTTTTGTGAGTGGTTTGAAGGATGACATTAGGGCTAAGGTTAAATTTTTGAGACCCTAAACATTACCACAAGCAATACAATTGGCTAAATTAGCAAAAGATAAATTCAAGGCTCTAGGATGCACCTCTAAATTTCCTCAATCTTGACCATATTTTTCATCCAAGCCTATGACAAGTCCTACCACTAAATCTTCCATTATAAAAAAATTGACTCGTGAAGAGATGGAGAGTAGAAGGGCACAAGGGTTATGTTAAAATTGTGATGAAAAGTATTCTTAGGGGCACAAGTATGTGCAATTAAAATTGTATCTGCTAAATATGGATGAAGTGCCAACTACATAATATTTAGAGGAGGAGAATCTTTAAGACGGAGAAACCACAAAACAAACAATAGATCTAGAGGAATCCCAAGAAAAAATCTTCATGCATTATTTAGTAGGAGTATCCACTTGCCAAACCATTAAAGTAATTAGCTACTTCAAATTATAATGGGTCATTTTTATCATTGACTCTGGTAGTACACATAACTTCATTGATCCACATGTGGCCAAACAAGAAAATTGTTGCATTACTACATGCAATTCCTTTGAAGTTATGATTGCTAATGGAGGCATCCTACCAGGAAAAGAAAATTTTCATACTGTCAAACTTCAAATTGGGGGCTATAATCTCAAGAAATACATGTTTTCTCTACCATTAGGTGGGTGTAATATAGTTTTGGGAGCACAATGGTTGTGAATGTTAGGATCCATTTTATGGGATTTTACTAAGTTGTGGATGGAGTTTAGTCAAAATGGGTAAGAATATAATTTATGTGGCATGAGGGCTGGTGTGGCTCAATTTATTTCTACCCATAATATGGAAATTTTATTTAAAAATTCTTCCCATGGAGTGGTGGCACAAGTTTTTGCTATCCATGGCCCTGTGGAAGGGGAACAGGACCCTCTAGTACAATTACAAGTATTATTAAACAAATATGCTCAAGTTTTTTATAAACCCAAGGGACTACCTCCTCATCGATCACATCACTATGCAATATAGATTTTTCCTGGTAGTCTTCCTCCTAATGTTTTTCTGTACAGATATCCTTATGCTCAAAAATTAGAGATTGAGAAAATAGTGCAAGAGCTTCATGTTTTCAAGGTTATTTGCTCTAGTATTAGTCCCTATTCTTCACCAGTGTTACTAGTATGGAAAAAGGATGTCACTTGGTGCTTATGTATGGATTATTTAGACCTCAATAAGTTCACTATTAAAGATAAATTCCCAATTCCAATGATTGATGAAATACTTGATAAGTTGCATGGGGCTCAATATTTTCCAAGTTGGATTTATGGTCAAGGTGTCATAAAATTAGAATCAAGGATAAGGACATTCCAAAAATAACTTTTAGAACTCATGAAGGGCATTATGAATTCTTTGTTATGCCATTTATACTAACTAATGCACCTTCTACCTTCCAAAGTTTGATGAATTCCATTTTTCACACTTTCCTCTACAAATTCATTTGTCTTTTTTATGATATATTGATTTACAGTAATTCATGGGAAGAGCATCTTTAGCACTTGGACCAAACATTCAAACTTTTTTCTAGCCATCAACTTTATGCAAATATGTTATTTTGGCCAGAAAGAGGTTGAATACTTGGGTCTCATCGTCGCTAAGGATGGAAGTTCAGGTTGACCCCAAGAGAATTTAGGTTATCCAGGATTTGCCTAAGCCTTGTACCCTAAAGCTACTTCATGGATTCTTGGGACTTATGGGTTATTATAGGAAATTTATGAATAATTATGGCAAAATAGCATCTCTCTTGACAACCATGTTGAGGAAGAATTATTTTCTATGGATAGAAGCTTCCAAAAAGGCTTTTGTTGATTTGAACTATGCCATGACCACTATCCCCATCTTAGCACTACCAAATTTCTCTAAACCTTTTATCATTGAAAGTGATGCATTTGGAACTGGCATTGGGTAGTTTTAATGTGATAAGGTAGACCTTTGTGTTAGCTTTTGATGATCTATATTGAAGGAAATGCAACCACAAGATGTAAAATGAGAAACCAATGTTAATAATATGATAATGGCAATATAATATGTAGGAAAATTATATGAGATGCTTTTTCAATAACTAAAAAAATAGCCATTAATGAAAGCTCATGAAAATAGTACAATGTAATATAATGGAGGACTTAAACACTTCATAAATAATGCATGATCTACATTGTACCTACTAAAATCACTATACTTCATAACTCTCTCTCTCTCTCTCTCTCTAGCTCAGCATCTATCAAACTCGTATATATAGGGAGATATTTCCCTAGGCCTTTCATCTCACCATGAATATTCAACTACCTATCCTATTACTCATGTACATGTGGACTACATGCACATTTACATCATTGCACATTCTAACAATTGTGCATTTATTATATTGCATGAAGTAATTACTCAAACCTTAGTATAAGAGAAACTCCTACTTTAGTTATGTACCCAAGGTGGTACATTGGCATGTACCAAATAATGTAATATATTCCAACACCCCCATGTATTACATCATTTGGGTATTGAAGACTTTAGTCTTAAATATGGGTCTTCATATTTCATATGTTCTTCAACTTGATCTGGTCCTTCTTCTTCTTATTTAATTTGTAGATGACCAAGTAATCCATAGCTTTGTTGTCCTCTCATTTTCTTTGTTATGAATCTTCTATTTCCCTATTGACTTTTATGATATATAGGTCTTTCATTTTCTTCAATCTGCTCTCAAAAAATGCATTAGTGTTTTCTTGAAATACAACAATATCATGTGAAGTCTTAATTGAATCTAGAGCATATATATCTTTGTATATTAATCCAATAGCTTCTATATTATTTTTATTTATGATGAGACACATATTGACTCCATTTATGTATCTAAAATCAACCATCCTTTTGCTCTCTACCAGCTTGGCTACTGAAATAATATTAGATGTTAATCCAGGAACATACATTACATTATGTAACAAGAAATTTGGAAATGTTGGACTAGGTGTTACACACCCATATCCATGTATAAGATAGGTTTTTCCATTTGTAATTTTCAACCTGAAATTTTTAGTGAATTCAAGGCAATCAAACCATTGTAAATTTCCTGTCATGTGGTGACTTGCACTGGAATCAATGTACTAAATATCCTTTTCATTTTGACCTATGAAATTATTTATTTTTGAAGTGATTTTTCATATTTGATATGGTATATTGGATGGATTTTAATCTTGAGTCCTTTTATAGTGTATCTTGTTATGATATGTTCCTCTTGCTAATTTATCCATTATCTTAAGAAGTTGTAGTATTTCTTATGTCTCCCAATATCTTCAATTTCTAGATTCTAACCTTCAATTCTTGTAGTGTATGATCAATCAATAGAATTCCTTTTAGCTTCCTAGTGTTTTGAGAATACCTTGAGAATATTAATGTTCAATCAATGGTTTTGATAAGAATTTTCTAATTCTCAATTTTTCTAGAACCCCCTATATCTCCCAAATTATTTGAGTATACTATGGTCTTGATAAAGTTCTTGGCTTCCTTTAGATTTCCTTTTGAGCTGAGTCCCTGATATTTTGAAGATAATTTTAATATAATGTTCAACTCCTATTTCTCACCTTATTTCTCCCTATTGATAGATGCACTTTAATTTTATAATGTTCTCTACTTTTCAAGACTCTATAGTTGGATTCCTTTTTGTCCTTTCAATTTGTATAAGAGATAAGTATAATAATTTCCAACTTTTAAGCAATTCTAGTTTTGCTTCCTTTACCCTTTAATTATCAATGGTTTAATTTTCTAAATTTCAATGATCTAAATTTTGATGTAGTACTCCTTATATCTCCCTAATTTAAAAATTTATAAAATTATAATATTTGCAAAATAATGCTTCAATTTTCAATGTAGAAATCCTTATATCTCCTAGTTTAATAATTTGCAAATACTTTGATAATATTTGAATCTCAAATAATGCAATTTGAAATAGCTCTTAAAGATATAATCTCCTTGTTTTAATTGTTTTCTAATCCACTAAGGTTGTAATTTATTTGTCTCCAATGCAATAATTAAATATACTTAACCTTAGATGTAATGCACCTTATATCTCCTTGCACTTAATGGAAAGCAAATATTAAAATCAATGTAAATATACCTTTCTTGTAATGTGATATACTATGTGTTGATTGTCTTCTATCTTGACTTCACTTTCAAAGCTTTGGAGTGTTCTATTTTCTTTGTCTTCAAAGTATGATAGTGAGCATTAAATGCTCTACATTCTATGGTTCTCTTTAGATGGTATATTTCTCCCTTCAATGCACTTTGACCTATGTAAGCTTGATATGCATGCTCTGGTAGGGTATTAATACTCCACTTTCTCCCTTTAGAATTCAAGTCACATGGTGCTTACGTTACCTTAGAACGTATATCTTCTTGTTAGGTGGTGTAGGGATGTTATAAAATTGAAAATGCATTGATGTAGGAATTATATATCTCTATGGATGTTAGAGTAATGATTATTTATTCACTTGTGCTTGTATAAAGTGTTATCAAAGTATGTAGATAGTGGGTGGTGCAGGTGTAAGTGCTATGCATGATATATTCCTCTTGAGGCATTAGTAAGAGTTAGTAAGAACTCTTCTCCTTTGTTCCAAGTGGCACAAGATTACTTTGATAGCTTGTGACAAGTGGATCCTTATTTCTTTGCATGTAACTAGGCTCTTCAATGTCCCTTATCTCCTTAATGCTCTTCCAACTTCTTGCAAGTTGTTTGGATTCTTTTTCTAGCATGCTTTCTTGACATCCAACATATGGTGGCTCCTCTCCAAAGAAGGTGGTCATTCATCCAAGATAAATAACACAAGATTATACTGAGAGGGGGGATTAACAGTATAAGATAAATTTTAATTTTCTTACCCAAACAATATTATCCAATATTATCAATTACAATTTCTTTTCATAGCAGTATTAACCAATTTCATCAATAGCAGTAACAAGACAATGTACAAACCATCACACACATGAGAGATACATATTTAATGTGGTTCACCCAATGTGGGTTACGTCCACGAAAAAATATTTCTTCTAAATTTTCTCAACAAATATCTTGGGAACCAATTCCCTATTACAATGTTTATGGATCTCTATCCAAAGGAGATATGAATCCCCCATGCTCAAGTTCATGGACCTCTATACATAGTATAAATGTATCCCCTCTCTCATTTGTGGATCTCTCTCCATAGAACTCTATACCCTCTACTCCAGTTTGTGGATCTATCTCCACAGGAGAAATCTATCCCCTCTGCTTTAGTTTGTGGATCTCTCTCCATAAGATAACTCTATCCCCTCTCTATTTTGTGGATCTCTCTCCATAGGAGAACTCTATCCCCTTTTATCTGGTTCATGTATCTCTCTCCATAGGATAACTCTATTCCCTCTTCTCTGGTTTATGGATCTCTCTCAATAAGAAAAATTTATCCCCTCTACTTTAGTTTGTGGATATCTCTCCATAGGAGAACTCTATCCCCTTGTTGGTCTATTTTGTGGAACTTTATCCATAGGAGACTTCTCTCCTTTGCTCTGGTTTGTGGAACTCTATCCACAAGAGAACTCTATCCCCTTTATGGTCTAGTTCATGGAACTCTATCCATAGGAGACTCCTCTCCTCTCTGCTCTGGTCACTTCCAAAGCTGGTACACACCTCTACTTTGACTCTACTTAAATCCTACTCACGAGGCTTACTCAAGTCTTCTCATAAATATATCCAAAACCTGTTTCAATTCTTCTTACAAATATTCTCTCAACACTATCCCAAATATACACACATTACATGCACAAATATATCTTCAAATCTACTTCAAGTCTTCTCACAAGACTTGCTCAAATCTGCCTCAACCCTACTTCAAGTCTTCTCACAAGACTTGCTCAAATCTGCATCAACTCCTCAACCCTACTTCAAGTCTTCTCACAAGACTTTCTCAAATTTACATCAAATATACTTCAATTATTCTTACAAGACTTGCTCAAATTTGCCACAAATAATTCTGCTCTGCTCTACTCTAATACATGCTCAAAACAACTCATAGCACATGCTCAACCAATCCCAAATCTTACACACAAATGATGTTCAAAATAATGCTTATTTCTCTTTCAGAAATGCTTTCTTTAACTAGGTAGTTCAAACATATTCTACCTAGAATTCATTTAACCTCTTGAACATATATATAATGATATGTACTATCAAATACCCAATATGTTCTTCACATTCACATATCTTGCATTCATCAAATCAGATCTCTACTTCTTGCAAATCCCTTTCAATTCAAATCAAACTAGTGTATAACTTTGCTTCACAAAACTGGTTTATATTCCTTGGAAATTTGCATTCAATGTCACTCACATCAATGCCCAAATGCTTCACAAATTCCTTCAACAAGAATGCACAATTTTTTCTTAAAAACCCTAGCACAAGTGTTTCCAATTTCTTTCAACAAGGATGCACAATTTATCTCACAAACCCTAGCTCAAATAATTCCAACAATGTACATATACAATCCTTATTTCTCCACCTTAAGATTCAAAAATATTTGCTCAACCAAACACCTTAAAGAAGGAATGATATCACCATACCTCTTGACTTATTTTGATGAATAAGTTCCCTCAAAACCTATCTCAAAATATTCTATATTTCTTATGCCACTTTCAAGGGTTATTTAGCTTATCACTTTTCAATCATCCACATGATAAACTTGTCCTCAAAATGTGCACAAAGATATTACTTTACAACTCCCTTTAATTTCTCAAAACAAGGCTTTTTAATCCAAGAACAAAACCCTTCAAACTTTATTTTACCATGCAAAAATACACACAATAATTAAACCACAAAACACCTTATAACTCCTACTTATAAAAGCCACAAATAATTTTCAATGTCATCACCCAAAAACCCTAAGTGCAAAATACATATTTGATTTAACTTTCACGTACCTTATTACTCATTTATTTCTAAAATTATTTCAACCTTATAAAGCCATAACCAAAATCTGAAATATCATTATGCACATAGAATATTTAATTTCAAAATACCATCCTTATATCTCCCTAGATCAAGTGCTAACATACCATAAATTTTAATCAAAAATTTATACCCTTACTGCATCTACCGTCATCGCCACCACTAAGAGTTGAACATGAAACCTCATAGAGCCCATGCTCGAGCATGAGCTAGAGTTACAGCTAGGCTGGCCCACCCGCTATAAATGAATATGTGCAAAAATGGATTTATCCTTTTCTTCTACCCAAACAAAAACCGTAAAATAAACTACCACGGTTATTCAAACTTGAAACATGTCTACTACCAATGCCTTACGTAGGACCTACCTGCCACCTGGGCTAGCTACCCTATTGGAACAAAGTCGTGCATTGTCTCCCCTTTTATTTTTTGTCCCTGCTTTGAAATGTGTGTGCTTTGTCTTTACTTCTCCCTATTCCCTCGAAAAATGGCATTTTCTTTTCCTCACACTCTGCCCTCAATGAATGGCTATGAATCATGCATCTATTCTCCAAAAAACTTACAAAATGATTTTATTTTTCTTCTTAAATATGTATTTGGGAGATTTATAAGGAAACGTTGGTGCTTTTAAAATAATTCAAATATTATTAAGCCCTCTATGATTTTAGTACCTCCAACATTTTCAAATTTATTATAATATTTCAAATATTATAATATTGTTTTTAAAACCTTTGGCATTTGCAAAATAAATCTTTCCTTTGATTTCTTTTTCTTAATAAATCCTTTTGGTCCAAGTACTATAATATTAAAAATATTTTAATATCATATCTTCTCTCTTAAACCATGGTCTTTATTTTAAACCTTGCCTTTGCATAATTATCCTACCATATAAGAATGTTTCTGCCATACCAAACTCTCCTTGGCATCAACCTTTGACATCAATCCTTTGACATAAATGACAACTCAATATACTTAATATTTCCAACACAAGCTCCTCTCCTCTTTTTCTTAGGTAACTCTTTGATGTTATTCTTCTTGTGTTATTCTTATGCAACTTGCACTTTTATTTCTTTATACTATTGGTGCTATGTTGTCCTTACTTAGATTCCTTCTTGCTACAGGTTGCTTGTGCATTGCAAGCACTGCCTTCATGAGACCATGGCACTGAATTTGATATCTTTAGACACCTTGAATGAAATGATATTGAGACCTTATATGGATCTATCTCCTTTGCTTCTTAGCTTGTGTTTTAACTTGGTTAATACTATTGCTCGATGACTATAATTTGTGTGCTCCTTTGGTGTCTTAATATACTCTAACTTTGTCTTTTTTATTACTTTGTAAAAGACAAATGTGGTGCTAATATGACCCAAAAATAAATTTGTTATAGACTAGGATAGAATACCTTGAATGCACTTGGACTTTGATATCATTTGATCTCCATTTTGTAGCTTTCTTTCTTGTATTTAAATTGGTGGCACCCTCTCTATTATTTTTTTGGTTATAATATTCCTTTGGTGGCTTCTCTTCACCAAAATTTGCTATAGTTTTTCCTGCATTCAATGGTGGATTCAATGTTGCCTTCTCCTCCTTGGCAACTCTCTCCTAAGATTCCTTGCTTGGTTAACTTTCCAATGATTATTCTAAGATTTTTAATCATGCAAATACTATACCTTTTGGATGGCTATGCTTTGCACTATTGTATATGCAATATATACTTTAGAATGATGTCTTCTTTACTTTCAATAGATAGTAGAAATTTGATATTTTTCTTTCTCTTGAAATATATCTAACTCCACTTTATTTTGTGTGTTAGAGTATATTACATTATTGGGTACATATCAATGTACCACCTTTGGTACATTACTAGAGTAGGAGTTTACTTTAGAGTAAAGTTAAGTAGTCACTTCAAGCAATGTAATAAATGTACAAGTGTTAGAATATGTAATTATATAAATGTGCATGTAGTCCACATGTACATGAGTCATAGGATAGAGTCAAAGGTAGAATGAGGGCCAAGGAACTTATATTTTTATATATACCTTATAGTGAGTGAAATATGAGATAGAGAATATAGAGAGTGTATAGTATATATTGGTAGAGGAGTACAATATAGTTCCTTAAAAATAGTTTAAGGAGTGTTCATGTCCTCCATTATAATGCATTGTACTATTTTCATGATCTTTCATTAATGGTAAATTTTTGAGTGATTGCAGATGTTTGTCTCTTTACATTCTTGCATATTATAGTGATATTATCATACATTCATCTTAGATTACTTATTTTACATCTTGTGGTTGCATTTCCTATATTGTATACTCATCAAAATCTAATAGTGGTATCAAAGCACAAGGTAGATTGATAGAAAATAGGGAGAGCCACTAGTAATATTGAGAGAAATCCAAAAATCTCATTTTCAAATTTTTTGAGATTGCATTTAGATAGAGTCTTTCCACAAGGTTGCAAAAAAAATCGTTAATACTAGGACTCAGCATTGATTCCATTAGATTGACAAATCAACTAGTGAAGATTGATCATCTCTAGATTTAAAATTTCTTCATTACAATCCTAATACTTTATTGCAAGAAAAGGAGATTCAAAGAAAGTTGGGAAGCTTCCTACATAGAGCTAGGAATAATATCTTCTTTAGAATCAATCAAGAACCAAAAGCAACAAATGGAAGATCAAATATTTGGAGGCATGAAGAAAAGTTCCCGTTTCTAGAGATTGTAGACCTACAAAGTGCAAAAGAATAAAATGCCATTAGAGCCTTGTTGCATATTTGAGGAAGAGACTCCAAAAAAGAGTCTAGGAGAATATTGAAGGTTGGTGATCTCTATTGAATATTGAAAACTATAAATCACGGGGTAGATCCTATAAAGAAGCCCTCATTAAGGAGAAAGAGACTCAAGGAAAAGAGTCCTAAAAAATATTGGAGATTGGATATCTCCATTAAAATTTGAAGATACCCATAGAATGTCCCATTGAAGAACTTCCAATTTTGGAAGAGATAGAGGACTAGAAAAAGTCTTATTGAAGCAGCATATTTCAAATATCCAAGAGGGAGATCTCATTTCCAAACTTCCATAGTAGAAGGTTGAATAAAAGGTCTCATTGAGAATACTAGAGAGCTACAAGAGTGAATACCCTAGAAGAGGTCACAAAGAGAAATGAGGAGAAGGCTTGAAGAGTCTTATTGAAGGAGATTCAAATAATTCCATTGAAGAAGTTTCTAGAAGAACTCATTGGAAAAAATTTACCACCAAGGAGAATTTCTTGATAAAGAAATATTTTGGGATAATTATCACCATCTGAAAACAATCCTAAACAAAGATAGATTTGGTAAGAAGCTTGCCAAATTTTGGAGGATATTGGTGAAGACCTCAAGACTTTTAGATTCTTGAGAAGAAGGCCTAGATTGAAGTCAAAATTTGACAAGGAGATTGAAAGGGGAAGGAGATAGAAGGAGCTACCAAATATAAGATATTTTAATATTACCTTTGAAGGTTAGAAGGCTCATTCGAAGATAGGAGATCTGTTGGTTTCTATAGAAGAATACTGAAGGGTTCTTGAAGAACATCTCAACTATGATTTGGAGGAGTTCCCTACCATATTTTTGAGATTCAAGGACAATAATTTAGTGAAATAATTAACTATGAAAGGTCAGCAATTAGGACAACATTACTAGCTATGAAACTCTATATTTACAAAGTGCATTTTGAAGGATAATTAAAGTCACCTACTATAAATTTAGGGTAGCAAGTTAGAGGGTTTCAAAGCTACAAATAGGTGAGCTAAAGAACTATTTTAGATAGTCAAGAAGAGTTGTGATTTCATCTAGTAAAAGGCAGCAATAAGGTGAATCTAATCACCTTGCCATCCTTCATCTATAAAATTCATTAAGGTAAGCAACTTTGGTGCAAGAAGGTTTACTAGTTGAACTTTAATTATTTGGTTCATGATCAAGTTCCATTAGGAACCTTATTAGGTTTTAAAATTTGCAAGAAGAAGGTTGCATATTAAACTCTTCAAGCAAATGCAAATATAGTTGCTTATAAAGGTAAATACTTGCACATTAAAATAGGAGTTAGATAATTTTCAATAGAAAGAAAAATATCATCTTCCTATTATCTAGTTACAAAAAAGAAGACATTACTTTTAAGTGAAAGTTGCATAGATTGAAGTGCATATTTTGAGTTACCTTTAAGAGTTCATTTATATTAGTAATAAGGGGAGATTGTTATTGCATTATATTTGTTATTATTAAAGGTGCACTAAGCATTTAAAGTTAAGGGCATATTAGGTGCATGATTTAGAGCTTGGATTCATTATTACTAAGTTAACCAAGAAATTAAAAGAGTTGTCTAGTAAGGAAGGCAACATCAAATCTTAAGTTTGGTATCAAAGAGTAGAACAAGTAGATACCTCATTTAAGAAGAAAGAAAGCTTGCAAAAGGAGATTTAGAGATCTTAGATATTGATGCAAATTGAAGTATTCTATTCTAACTATTGCAAATTTGTTTGCATTATATTCTTGCACCATAATCTCCTTATCCTACACAAAAAAAGAGGAAAAATATAGTGTCACAAAGGTACTACAATAGCCAACAAGACACATCTACAGAGCACCCATCTCAGTAATAAAAATCAAGCAAGAAAGAGAGCCAACGAAGGGCTCACATTAGCCAAGACTTAAGGTGTCTAAAGACACCAACATTCATTATTGAATCTAGCACCTACGACTACATCAACCTATAGCATAATAAGGATCTACGTAAGGTGAATATTTTCTATTACTGATGCAGGAGCATCCGGTGGCAGCAGAGCAATCTTGCATCAACTACAAAATTTTCCAAGTATTAGCTTTGATGTCGTGATATCGTGACATGTCACGTTTTCACGACTTAGGGAGGAGAGAGAATGCAAAGGGCCAAAAGTGTCATGATATCGTGACATGTCATGTTTTCGTGACTCAAGGAGGAGAGAGAATGCAAAGAGCAAAAGGCCTCACGACATCACGACAGGAAAAAGTGTCGCGATATCGTGACATGTCACGTTTTCGTGACTCAAGGAGGAGAGAGAATGCATGACACAAAAATGTCATGATTTCATGATATGTCATGAAATCATGACACCATCAAGGTAGAGCAAAGGCAGCAGAGGAGGGTGTCGTGAAATCGTGACACCAATGAGGTAGAGCAAAGGTAGTAGAGGAGGGTGCAACAAAATTGAGACACCCACAAGGTAAAGCAATGGCAGCAGATAAGGGTGATGCAAAATCGCAACACCAACGAGGTAGAGCAATGGCAGTAGAGGAGGGTGTCATGAAATCATGACCCAATGAGGTAGCGCAAAGGCAGCAGAGGGAAAATTGTCACGATATCGCGACATGTCACGATATCGCGACCCGAAGAGGAAGGAGACCGCAAGAAGGAAAATTGTCACGATATCACGACATGTCACAATATCGTGACCCGAAGGAGAAGCAGACAGCAAGAAAGAAAAATGTCGTGATATCATGACATGTCACAATATCATGACCTGAAGGAGAAGCAGATAGCAAGAAAGAAAAAATGTCATGATATCATGACATGTCGCGATATCGTGACCCGAAAGAAAAGGATGCAGCTAGGAAGAGAAATGTCACGATATCACGACATACTACTAGTTCTCAGTTCGAGAAAGCCTGCATCCCTAGACGGTGTTTTTCAAGGTGGTCAGGGCCTCATTAGTGCATGATTTCTTGCCTAGTAAGCTTGTTGAGTATGGTGGCCATTCAAATACTACGCCCAAAAATCAGATGACTCATCAATGCATGTTTCTATGGCTAACCCGATGGCAGTTTCCAGATAGGGAAAAAAATATGAAAAGGCTCAGTGAGACTGGATGTATTCTGGCAGGTGGGTCATTAATGGCCTAGAGGGTCAGGACCTTGAGGGAGGTCCATACAGGGATATAGAAATAGGTGATGCATGAAGGAAAGGGGGGAAGAGATAGAAGGAAAAACTATGCCTGTGGGCTAGTATTGTAAATTTTTTTGAAAGTTTAATGAAATGAAAGCTTGAGTGATTCTCTGTAAGACTATGTCCCCATCAAGTGGTATTAGAGCAGGAGTTCCTAAGTGTGTGAGCAGATCGCAAAAAGTGAGGTAGCTTGCACCAGGATCTATGGAAGGGTTGTGAGAAGAAAGTGAAGCAAGATGCCTCCACGAAGAAACTGTGGTGGTGGAAGAAACATGGTGTCAGCGAAGGATTTCAGAGCTTTGCAAAGGCAATTTCAGGCCCTGCAATAGGAGCTGCACAGAGGACTTGAACCCAAAGGAGAAGAAGGAAGTGAAGAGGAAGTAGATGAGGAAGAAGACCAGTTTGAGGAAGAATAAGAGGCTATAGATCCTGCACAAGCCAGGTTATACAGAGCCATCTCTTAGATTGGGAAGAAACCAAAGATGGAGGTTTCTACGTATTCTAGAAATATTGATCCAGAGGAATTGATTGACTGGATCAATGATTTGGAAGAGTACTTTGAGTATGAAGAGGTTGAAGAACCTAATAGGGTCAAGTTTGCTAAGACCAAGCTGAAGGCTCATGCCAGCATATGGTGGAAGGGAGTACAGTTGGAAATAAATAGAAGAGGCAAAGAATGAATAACCAAGTGGGATAGAATGCTGGAAAAGTTAAAGAGGCAGTTCATCCCAGCTGACTATGAGATGGACCTGCTGAAGAAAATGCAAGGTTTGAAGTAGGCCGACAAGTCTGTTAAAGAATACACAGAGGAGTTTTACAAGATTGTAATCAGAACATTAGCCCGTTATATTAATGGGTTACGAGCAAGTATTCAAGAAGAGTTAAGCCTAGTCAGGATGACCACCATAGAGGATGCTTACCAGTTTGATCTGAAGGTTGAAGAGAAACTGAACAGAAGGTTTGAGAGCAAGCAAAGAGGAATATATCATGGTGGAAGGACTGGTGGAAGGACCAGTGGAGAAAAATATAAGGACCAGAAGAAGGCTGGTGAAACCAGTAATACCCAAGAATAGAAATATGAGAACATCTATCAACCCCGTAATCAGAACAATGGTTACCCAAGAGGGAGAGGTAGATTTGGACGTGGGTTTGGAAGAGGAGGATTTCGTGGAACTTGTTTCCACTATGGTGAATAAGGACATCGAGCATTTGAGTGTCCACAACACCAAGAAAAGACGAGTAAGAGACCAAAGGGTCCTGCCAGAGCAGCTGTAGCAGATGAATATGTTGAATTAGAACATTCTGAGGAGGAAGAGAGAGGAGAATTTATGGTCACCAGGAGGACCTTGCTAAATGAGGAGAAAGGATCATACTAGAGGAGGAGCCTATTCCACACAAGGTGCAAAATTTTGGGTAAGATCTACAATATTATCATAGATAATGGTAGTACTGATAACTTGGTTTCAAAAGAAATGGTTGCCAAGTTACAACTACAAAGGAGAAGACACCCACATCCATACTGGATCGCGTGGTTATAGAAGGACCATAGAGTTTTGGTCAGTGAACAATTTTTAGTGAAGTTTAATATTGGGAATTACTGTGATGAGGTACTGTGTGATATCCTACCCATGGATGCTTGCCATTTGTTGTTGGGAAGGCCATGGCAGTTTGATCAATGTGCAATGCATGATGGTCATGCCAACACCTACTCAATAATGAAGAATGTAGTGCACCATAAGCTAAAGCCTTTGAAAGAGGTAGAAGAAAATGTATGCAGCAGCGCTAGAATTTGTTTAGTCGAAGGAGGAAAATTTTTGAATAGTTTAAAGCATGAGCATATGTTCTATGCATTGGTTCCTAGAGTTAGGAAGGAAGAATGCATGGATACCCCTGTAGAAGTCTTAGGACTGTTGAAATAATTTCTTGACATTATATCTAATAATGTGCCTAAGGGTTTACCACCAGTGAGGAATATCAGTCACCACATAGATTTGGTACCAGGATCGAGTTTACCCAATAAGGTAGCACATAGAATGACCCCTACAAAAACTAAAGAGCTGAACAAACAAGTCTAAGAACTGTTGGAGAAGGGGCTGATTCAGGAGAGTCTGAGTCCATGTGCAGTACCTACAGTACTAGCACCAAATAAATATGGGGAGTGGAGAATGTGTACAGACTCTTGAGCCATTAACAAGATCACCATTAAGTATGGATTTCTATTACCAAGGATGGATGACATTATGGACTATTTGAGTGGATCCAAATACTTCACCAAGATTGACCTGAAGAGTGGTTATCACCAGATTCGTGTCAGGGAAGGAGATGAGTGGAAGATAGCCTTCAAGACCAGAGAAGGTTCGTATGAGTGGTTGGTCATGCCATTTGGGATGACCAATGCACCAAGCACATTCATGCGTTTGATGAATGAGGTATTGAAAGAGTTCCTAGGCAAATTTGTTATTGTTTATTTAGATAATATTCTAATATTTAGTAGAACCCTGGAAGAGCATCTGATGCATACCAGAAGTGTTTTTGAGAAGCTACGGGAGGAGCAGTTGTTGACTAATCTAAAGAAATGTAATTTCATAAAGAAGGAGTTAGTGTACTTGGGATTTGTCATCTCAACCGAATGTCTAAAAATGGACCCAAAAAAAGTAAGAGCTATCATCAAATGGCCTACTCCGAGAAGCACAACTGAGGTAAGATCATTTCATGGTCTAGCAAGTTTTTACAAGAAATTCATTAGGAATTTCAGCAGCATTTGTGCACCCCTTATAGAAACAATGAGAGGGAATAAGAAATAATTTAAGTGGACCTTAGGAGCAGATAAGAGCTTTGAAATGTTGAAAAGGAAGGTTATAGAACAACCTATTTTGGCACTTCTAGATTTTAATAAGGTATTTCAGGTGGATTGTGATGCTAGTGGCAGTGCAATAGGAGCTATTTTGAGCCAAGAAGGTAAACCTGTTGCTTACTTTAGTGAGAAACTCAATGATGCCAGAAAGAAGTATTCAGTTTATGATCAAGAGTTTTATGCTATAGTGCAGGCTCTAAAGAAGTGGTGACATTACTTATTGCTAAAAGAGTTTGTTCTGTTTACTGATCATCAGGCCTTATAGTATATTAATAGCCAAGGGAAGCTAAATCAGAGGCACCTAAAGTGGGTAGAGTTTCTATAGAGTTATACCTTTGTGTTGAAGCACAGGAGTGGAAAGTCCAACAGAGTTACAGATGCCTTAAGCAGAAGGCAGTTTTTGTTGATAGAAATGAAGGTGGAAGTGGTAGGATTTGATGAACTGAAGGGTCTGTACCCTGAAGATCCTGACTTTTTAGAAGCCTGGAAGGCTTGCTTGGAACCTATTACTTTGGACAGGACCAAGTGGCTGGATTTCCTAATCCAAGATGGGATGTTGTTCAAAGGAGGTCAATTATGCATCCCACAGATTTCAATGAGGGAGAATCTAATAAAGGAAAAGCATATTGGAGGACTAGCTGGACATTTTGGTCGAGATAAGACCATTGCCCTTGTTGGTGAAAACTACCATTGGCCACAGTTGCAGCAAGATGTGACTAAATTTGTATTGAGCATTCATCTTACCAGCCTTGGTTTTGTATTGAGCATTCATCTTACCATTGCTGAAGATGAAGAGGTTTGCACCATGGTCCTTACCATGGTCCAAACCTACAACAAGCTGAAGATGAAGAGGTTTGGACCATGCAGGATCATAGGTAAAAGAGATTCGAGAAATGCTTATGAAGTGGAACTCCAAGTGAGTTAAAAATCTCACCTATTTTTAATATTTTAGACTTGGTAGAATACCATGAAGGAGGTAATGGTGAGACACCTAGGACAGATTTGTGGGATATTCCCACATCTACTCCAGCAACAAATGAGGTCAAAGAAATACTAGACATGCGGGCTGGTAGAACTACCAAGCACAAGCAGTATTTTGAATATCTGGTCAAATGGAAAGGTAGGCCTGTTGAAGATGCAACTTGGTTGTCAAAAGTAGAGGTTGACCATCTGGGTCTTCCTCCAATAGTATTGAAGTGAAGAACACTTCTCAATCCACCTCGGATGTCTGATGCAGGAGCATCCAGTGGCAGCAGAGCAATCTTGCATCAACTACAAAATTTTCCAAGTATTAGCTTTGATGTTGCGATATCGCGACATGTCACGTTTTCATGACTTAGGGAGGAGAGAGAATGCAAAGGGCCAAAAGTGTCATGATATCGTGACATGTCACATTTTCATGACTTAGGGAGGAGAGAGAATGCAAAGAGCAAAAGGTGTCACGATATCATGATAGGAAAAAGTGTCACGATATCGTGACATGTCGTGTTTTCATGACTCAAGGAGGAGAGAGAATGCATGGCACAAAAATGTCACGATTTTATGACATGTTGCAAAATCATGACACCATTGAGGTAGAGCAAAGGCATCAGAGGAGGGTGTCACGAAATCGTGACATGTCGCAATTTCATGACATGTCACGAAATTGCGACACCAACGAGGTAGATCAAAGGTAGCAGAGGAGGATATCATGAAATCACAACACCCATGAGGTAAAGCAATGGCAATAGAGAAGGGTGTCACAAAATCATGACAAGTCACGATTTCACATGTCGCAAAATCGTGACAAGTCACGATTTCGTGACATGTCGCTAAATCGTGACAAGTCATGATTTTGTGACATGTCAAAAAATCGTGACACCAACGAGGTAGAGCAACGGCAACAGAGGAGGGTGTCACAAAATTGTGACCCAATGAGGTAGCACAAAGGCAGCAAAGGGAAAATTGTCACGATATCGCAACCTGAAGAGGAAGGAGACCTCAAGAAGGAAAATTGTCACGATATCGTGACATGTCGCAATATTGCAACCCGAAGGAGAAGCAGACAACAAGAAAGAAAAATGTCATTATATCGTGACATGTCATGATATCGCGACCCAAAGGAGAAGCAGATAGCAAGAAATAAAAATGTCGCGATATCACGACATGTCGCGATATTGCAACCCGAAGGAGAAGCAGACAGCAAGAAAGAAAAAATGTCATGATATCGCGACATGTCATGATATCACGACATGAAAGAAAAGGAGGCAGCTAGGAAGAGAAATGTCATGATATCGTGACATGTCGTGATATCACGACATACTACTAGTTCTCAGTTCAAGAAAGCCTGCATCCCTAGACGATGTTTTTCGAGGCGGTCAGGGCCTCATTAGTGCATGATTTCTTGCCCGGTAAGCTTGCTGAGCATGGCGGCCATTCGAATACTATGCCTAGAAGTCAGATGGCTCATCAATGCATGTTTCTACGGCTAACCCGGTGGCAGTTTCCAAATAGGGAAAAAAAAGATGAAAAGGCTCAGTGAGACTGGATGTATTTTGGTAGGTGGGTCATTAATGGCCTAGAGAGTCGGGACCTCGAGGGAGGTCTAGATAGAGATATAGAAATAGGTGATGCATGAAGGAAAGGGGGGAAGAGATAGAAGGAAAAACTACGCCTGTGGGCTAGTATTGTAAATTTTTTTGAAAGTTTAATGAAAGGAAAGCTTGAGTGATTCTCTGTAAGACTATGTCCCCATCAATTACACACAATGTAAAATTACAGTGCTAAGGACATCACATTGCAATTAAGGAGAAGTAGGGTATAAGGTGAAAACAAAGGTGCATTACCAAAGCTCTAACATGGATGAATCACAAATTGAGAAACGCACCATAAACCACCATTGGAATGCACCATAGAAACTCTATTACAATGCTTTAGAACCACCATAGCTAGAGCCAGCCTCATCACAACTCCATTTTCTTGTTAAGAAAACATTAAAAACAAGATACAAGAGGGTATTTGCTGGAAATAAATATACATAGAGTAAGAGACATTAAGGAAGCCCTACATACATGATATTGGAATGACACTTGCAATATATAGCCAAGGAATATTGTGTCACTTGGCATAGTCAAATCGGGTGCTCATACATTCTTTCTAATGACTACATAGGATAAAGAAGTGCTCATAATAGTGTAACACTTATATTGAAGGGTTAAAGATATAATCCAAAGGATATAACGTATACTCATCATTACATTTCATTTGAGGGGGACTTGAGCATTAGAGGTATCTAAATAACACTCATCAACCATCATTGGCTACCTAATAAATGTATGTGTAACTTGTCCATAACAGCAAGTAGGTACAAAGGTCCTATTAAAGTGGCCAATCTAAATATTAGAGGTATCTAAATAACACTCATCAACCATCATTGGCTACCTAATAAATATATGTGTAACTTGTCCATAACATCGAGTAGGTACAAAGGTCCTATTAAAGTGGCCAATCTAAATACTAGCGTAGAGAATTTAAGGCACAAGTGAGAGAGAATTAAAGGTGCAATTAAGAGAGAATTAAAGGCAAGATTGAGAGAGAATTCAAGGCACTATTGAGAGAATTAAATGCATGATTAAGTAAGTATTCAAGGCACAAATTTAAGGATTATAAAAGGAGTCAAAGGTGCATTAAATATTTATATAATATGCCTAGCGAAGTTATTGACATCACTGCCACACATTTACCATCAAGGAAATACAGTACCCACTATCAAGGAGATACATCATTATAAAGGTAAGGTTTCACTTTGATTAAAATTAATTTCATTAAGGAGTGATAAGGTGTATAACTTAAGGTTGAATCCATTTATCATTTACATTGAAGATACAAGCAATATCAGCCTTAGTAAATTGAAAGTAAATCAAAGGATTTTATATCCTTAAATAGTATTTCAAAACACATTAGTTGAAATACAAGAATATTAATATTTAAATTAATATCATAGGATATATAAGGTTTTCTACTTGGTAAACCAAATTATTATTGCAAATATCATCAATTTCTATAATTCCAAATTAGGGAGTTATAAGGAGTACTACATCAAACCTTAGTTAATTGGAATTTAGAAAATTGAATCATTGAAATTTAAGGATAAAGGAGCAAAATAATTGCGTAATAAAGGAGTTGGAATTTATTGCTTAAACTTGTCTCATAGTCACATTAAAGAGACAAAATAAATACAACCATAGTGAACTCCATTAAATTGAAAATTGAATATTTCAATAGGATAAATAAGGTGAATAGAAGTTGATTATTATTATTCCCAAAACATTACCAAATCAACTCAAAAGGTGAACTAATAATAGCTAAGCACTTTATCAATATTATAGAATACTCTAATCACTAGGGAGACATAAGGATCCTACAAAACCTAAGTCTTAGAAAGGTTTTATCAAAGTAGTTCACATACTCTAAACTAGGGAGTCATAAGGTAGACTACATCAAAGGTTCTATCAAGAGTATTCTCAAAAATATTGGAGAGCTAAGAGAAGTCTATTAAAGCTAAGGAGAAAGAAATATGTCAACCTCAAAGACTACAATGAACAATGATATGAACAACACTATTAGAAAGGAAAGGGCAAATGTCATAAAAATTGGAATCAAGAATTTACTAATAAAATCTAAAGGAGACTTGGATCTTACTTCAAAAATTATTTTAGTGAAGCTTTAAAAGATAGATTTGAAACCTTGGAATATTATCTACATGCTCGACTCACTAAAATAATTTATAATGGAAAGAATGGCATTCAAATTCCTTTAGATATTGGTAGCACATTATATATGGCATTACTTACATTCAAATGTTACAAGGATGAGAATGTAGAAAAAAAATATTGATAGAATCACTTAAAAATAAAAAAAAAATGGATGAATCATACCTAGAGAAGATATTTCAATCCTCATGCAGTATTGATACTTCAATTTCTACTAACTCAAGATCTTATCATGATACCTTAAGTGTTTGTTCATAATCTTCTATATAGAACCAGAATAATGATAAGGACAAAGGTAAAGAGAAAATACTTTTACAAGAATCAGGTGGTAGTACGACCACTTATGAAAGCACAAAAACTAGCTTCAAAGACAAGGATAAATAAGAAGAAGAGATACCAAATCAAGGAGGCATATAGTGCAAAGTAAATTAAAGGACTTTATCAGAACCAATATGAAGATCTATATTGAAGACTAAAGTCTTCAATACCCAAATAATGTAATATAGGGGGGTGTTAGATTATATTACATTATTGGGTACATATCAATGTATCATCTTTGGTACATTACTAGAGTAGGAGTTTACTTTAGAGTAAAGTTTAGTAGTTACTTCAAGAAATGTAATAAATTCACAAGTGTTAGAATGTGCAATGATGTAAATGTGCATGTAGTCCACATGTACATGAGTCATAGGATAGAGTCAAAGGTAGAGTGAGGGCCAAGGAACTTATATTCCTATATATAGGTCTTATAGTAAGTGAAATATTGGGTAGATAATATAGAGAGTGCATAGTATAGATTGGTAGAGGAGTACAATGTAGTTCCTTAAAAATAGTTTATGGAGTGTTCATGTCCTCCATTATACTACATTGTACTATTTTTGTGAGCTTTCATTAATGGCATATTTTTGAGTGATTGTAGATGTTTATCTCTTTATTTTCCTGCATATTATAGTACCATTATCATATAGTTATCTTAGATTGCTTATCTTACATCTTGTGGTTGCATTTCCTATATCATATACTTATCAAAAGCTAACATTTTGCAGGTTTTACTCCTCGTAAAAACTATCTTTTGCACTTCCTTGAAGACTTAAACTAGAAACCTTCCTTTTGTAACTTTAAACCTTGAATTTGGTGCTTAATAAAACTTAATAATAATATAAATATAAATGTTCAATTAATGAACCTTTTGCACCAATGTTGCATACCTTTTGCTCTTCATATGGTGATGGATTTCTTGGTGATTTGGATCACCTAATTGCTGCTTCGAGTTTGATAAATTTGTAGCTTCAATTTGTATTACTTTAATACTTTAAACTAGTTTATTTTGCAACTTTGTAACTTCTTATTGTTTAAATTGGTTCCTTAACTCTCCCAATTTGCATCTTTGTAACTTCTTTAACTTTATTTCCAAAACTACGATTTTGTGGCTTCAATTCTCCTCCAAGTAGCCTTCTTGAATTCCTCTATCTTGCAACTTCCAATACTACCTATTTTTCTTCAACTTGTTGTTCTAGGAACCTTCAATTTTTTGTTGTAAAATCAGTAAACTCCTTTCTCCAAATCAACCTTCAAACCTTCAATGGCAATATTTTCTTCTCTCATATTTGGTGACTTCTTCTATATCCTTTCTCCTTCAACATCCTTGTCAAATTTTGACTTCAGTATTGGCCTATTTGCTAGCCTTCTTCTCAAGAATTTGAATGTATTGAGATATTTAGAAATCCTTTCCAGAGTTTGTAAAATTTCTTGCCAAACCTTTCTTTATTTTGGGCTTGTTATTATATGGCAACAATTGTCCCAAATATTTCATTATCAGACACTTCTCCTTGCTAGTAATCTTATCCAATGAGTTTTCTAAAATATCCTCCAATGGCCTTCTCTAAAATATTCAATGAGGCTTTCCTAGCCTTCTCCTTTCTCCTTTCTATCCTTCCTTGAGGCCTCTTTCTTAGGCCTTCAAATTCTACAGCATCTCTTCTTCTCAAAACTTCAATGAGACCTTTCCTTGATCTCTTCAATATTCAACTATGGAATTTTTACGATGAGATATCTTTCTTGGATCTCCTAATTATGTTGCTTCTAAAATCTACAATAGGACCTTTTCTAGTCCTTCTCTATCTTCAATATTCCAAAACTAGTTCTTCAATGAGACCTTTCTCTTGGGTCTCCTCATTCTAGAGTTGCTTTATTCTTTCTTCACTATAAAGTCTTCAATATTTAGATTTCTATGAGGAACTCCTTGGTTTTCCTTAATCTCCAATCTGTAATGGGGCCTTCTTTCTTGGACCTCCTTGATCTGCAATCTTCAATGTAGCTTATTTGGCATCTTCATCTCTTCTCAATATTTTACTTGGAATATTTAATCTGCAAATCCTGCAATGGGATATTTTTCTTAGGCCTCCAAATATTCAATATTCAACTTGTTGCTTCAAGTGCTGAATTGATTCTAAATAAAATATTCTTCCTATCTCTTGTAGGAAGCTTCCAAAATTTCTTTGAATCTTCTCTTTTTTGCAACAAAGTATTAGAAAATGATAATAGTAATTTTTTTAAATCTAAAGATAATGAATATTCACTAGTTGATTTTTCAATCTAGTGGAATCAATGCTAAGTCCTAGTCTTCATAAGTTTTTCTTCAACTCTGTGAAAAGACTCTAGCCAAATGCAATTTCAAAAATTCTAAAAATGATATTTCCTATCTCCTCTCAATCTCTCTTGTGACTCTCTCTATTTCCTATCAATCGACCTTGTGCTCTGATACTACTGTTAGATTTTTATGATCTATATTAAAGGAAATGCAACCATAAGATGTAAAATGAGCAAGCAATGTTAACTATATGATAATGGTAATATAATATGCAGGAAAAGTATATGAGAAACTTCTACAATAACTTAGAAAATAGCCATTAATGAAAGCTTATGAAAATAGTACAATGTAATATAATATAGGACTTAAACATTCCATAAAATAATGCATGATCTACATTGTACCTACTAAACTCACTATACTTCCTAAATATCTCTCTCTAGATCAACATCTATCAAAGGCATATATATAGGGAGATATGTCCCTTGGCCTTTCATCTAACCATGACTCTTCAACTACCTATCCTATGACTCATGTACATGTGGGCTACATGCACATTTACATCATTGCACATTCTAACCCTTGTGCATTTATTACATTGCATGAAGTAACTACTCAAACCTTAGTATAATACAAACTCCTTTATTTATGTACCCAAGGTGGTACATTGGCATGTACCAAATAAATTAATATATTCCAACACTTTTGCCTTCATTAGCAAAACACTCTCAGGACAGAATTTAGATAAGTCTATTTATGAGATGGAAATGCTTACCATTTTACATAAGGTTAATCATTGGTGACTGTATCTCATTGGGAGATATTTTTCCATAAATACTGATCATTAAAGTCTCAAATATTTCTTGGAACGAAGGTGGTCACACTAGAACAACAAAAATGAATTTAAAAATTATTGGGTTATGACTACGACATTACCTATAAGAAGGGTAAGGAGAACATGGTGGCGGATGCTTTATCCTGACTACATGAAGAATAGGTTATGCTCCATGCTATATCTACACCACATCCTTTATGGATTCATCAACTATGTGAGGAACTAATCAAGAACTCCTCTTTGCAAACTCTCATCTATAACCTTCAAGAAATCCTCATTCATATCCTGGTTAAACTTGGGATGATCACAATTTATGGTACCATGATCATATTGTTGTACCCAATCAATCACAAATAATGACCTCATTCTTCATGAAATGTATGCTTCCCCAACAGCTAGCCATTCGAGATTTCTCAAAACTTATACAAGGACTAAGAATTCTGGCAGGGAATGAAATAATATATTCATGATTTTGTGGCTGAATGTGATTATTACCAATGTATGAAAAGTGAAACTATGAGTTCCCCTAGTACCCTTCAACCATTTCCAATTCATGAGTAGGTTTGGATAGATATCTCTATGTATTTAATTGAATGGTCACCTAAATCAAGAATCAAATTGGTTATTCTAGTGATAGTGGATCGTTTTATGAAGTATTTCTTTTTAGTTTCCTATCCCACCCATACACCACATCCATTATCACTCGAACTTTCCTTGAATCTATCTTTTGTCTCCATGGAATATCTAAGTTTATTATCTTTGATAGGGATCCTACCTTCACTAGTCATTTTTGACAAGAATTTTTCAAGTTGCAAGGAACACAACTGAAAATGAGTTTGGTCTATCACCCTCAAACTAATGGCTAAACTAAAATTATGAATAAATGCTTGGAAACATATCTTCATTGCTTCACCTCTAAACATCCTACACATTAGGCCAAGTGGATTCCTTTGGCCGAATGATGGTATAACAAAACATATCACACTACCACTAAGATGAGTCCCTTTGAAGTAGTCTATGATCAGCCTCCTCTAATACCCTCTTCTTACATTCTAGGTAGTTCCAAAGTTCAATTTGTGGATTCCACTCTTCACCAGAATGATTCCATTATTTGCCAACTCAAGGTCAATATAGAGGTGGCTCAAAATCATATGAAACAACAATTTGATCAACATCACAATGAACATAGCTTTTATGTTGGATATATGGTTTTTCTTTGCTTGCAACCATACAAAAAATCCTCTCTCCAGCTTTGTGGTTGTCAAAAACTTACCTCCAACTATTATGGTCCTTATTAGGTGTTACAAAGGATTGGGTCAACATCATACAAACTAGTCCTTCCAAGTAGTTCCAAAATGCATCCAATCTTCCATGTATCTTCTCTCAAGCAAGTTGTTGGCAATAGTCTACACTTCTAGAGTTGGATGAGAAAGGTTCTATCATTCTTGAACCTGAATGCATTCTTAATTGCATATTGTGTACTCTTTGTCAATGTGTCATAACTGATATTATTATCTAATGGTATGGATTACAATCTGAAGAAGCTATGTGGGAACATTTTCAATAGCTCAAGTAACAGTTTCATCATATTCAACTTTGAGGACAAAGCTTTTCGAAGGGGAAGGGCATGTTAGGACCCCATCCTAACACTATGATGTAATGTTCCTTGTTGAACGTGGGGGACACCCATAGTAATATTTTATAATATTTTGTAAATGTGGAGGACACCCATGATAATATTTTGTAATAGTTGTGGCTCTAGAAGCACCTAGACAAGTGGCATCATTTTATGTAAATTTTATCAAGAATGTAATTGTTTTGTAGGTAGGATATTCTAGGTCGGGTGGCATTTTGCATGTAAGACAACCTTGAGAGTTAGATGGTGAAAAAAGTATTTTAAAATGTGAGGATCAAGAATGTATGTATATGTTTGTATAATTGAATGAAGGTATTGAAGTAGGTTGCCCCCTCGAAGTGGATTTTGATTATGTGTTACTTTGTGAGATTATTTATTTCTACATTTATATTCCATATTGCAATAGTTGTGTTTTGAGCATTTATGTTTATTTGCAATATTTGTGTGGGTGAGTTTATTTTTAATAATGGGTTCCTAACATTTTCCTTTATTTAATGAAGATTCAAAATAAATTAATCTAATAATTCATCCAAAAAATTATTACCTTTCAATAAGGTAATTAGATTAAGTACTTTCCAATTAATACCAGATGTTAATATTAATTATTAACTCTGATATTAATATTTCAAGTATTAATATTACTAACCTTATTAATACTTTATTGGACCAATCAACTAAATTTATGCTTCCAAAACTCAATAAATACAAAGACTTTTCAAATCAATAATACACCATGTTGTTTTATCCTTAAGTAGGTGGCTTTTTAAGATAACTAAAATGTTATCCCCAACCAACTACGAATGACTCCTTTGCCAATAGAAATATCATGGTCCATCGATGTATTCAAATACAAGAATATATGCAAAGCATATAATGAAGGGTATTCCTTTACCCTTGAGCCATCGATGAATAAGTCATCCATCAGTTCCCATATTTTTCTCAAATCTAGTGGTTTTCCCATACCAATCCACTAGTGAGAGTACTTGGTCCTGAAACCACAAATTCATCAACAATACCATATTCAAAGCATAAAATAAAAATATCAACTCATCTTGATAGCATAGCAATAAAAGCATGTATTAGATATCCACACATCAATACATAAATTAGTATCAAGATCAAGTTCTTCCAAGGAGGGTTGTTACAACTCTAATATTGAGTTTGTTTATGATCCTAGATATTGTGACCTATGATTAAATCTATCTAAAAATCCAAAAAAGACTAGATCATATAGAATGTGAGTTCCTACAATAGGGGATTGCATTTAGGAGATGGAACATATCCTCATGAATGTGAAGGAGAATCTAACAATAGCTAAAAATAGAATAAAACAATAGTTTGAACATCACAAAACAAAAAGGGAGTTTGCAAAATGAGACATGGTATTTGTAAGGCTACAACCCTAGAATCAAATAAAACTTAAGAAGTAAGGGAATGACTTCCATGTATCTTGCCTAAAGAGCATATTGTAAATAATAGTATGGTGCAAACAAAGTTACTTATAACAAATGAGGAAGGAAAGATAGTTACAAAACCAAAAGGTATTCTAGTGGTAGAGGAGAGGAAGTTAAGGATGAGAAGAACATAGAGGTACAATATTAAATGGAAGGGATATCCAGAGGAGGATGCAAATTGGAAGGCAAAAAATTTATCCACAAACATCCAAAACTATAGCAAATATGAATAGCACTTATGGACTAAAACAAAAGAAGCCCTTAAACACATTGGATTTATTTGTATTAGTTTATTGTTGACTTATAGGTTATGGCATATTTATGTTGGTTCATAGGATGTAGGAGGTCTTTGGTTCAAACTTGTGCATAATGGCCCAAGCATTCTTAACTATGACGTTTTCCTCAGCTTTGAGGGCAAAGCTTCTAAAGGGGAGTAGATGTTGTTTACTTGGACCCTACATGTTTAATATTGATGTACTAGGATTAATTAGTCTAGGGGTGTGGTCTAATATTAGGATGTTGTCTAGTTATTTTACTATTACCTATATTAAGTCATAAAGTTTAGGGTTTCATCACATTCTATGTGTGGCTAGGGTTTCCTCCATATATGCTATATATTGAAGAGATATTCTCATTTGGGTATTATGTATTATTGGATATTTTCTACATAGGAATGAAGATCATTTCAAATCTTATTTGCCATTGAGTGGATATGTAGGTGCAATCTAAATGGGTGTGAAAGTGCCCCATTTTTATGAGATAAATTTTGTACTTGTATTTTCTTCTATCATGTTCAATTCATTTCCATCAAGTATCATAGCAATATGCAAGCCAATGTAGATTGTAGGGTTGTTTGACCAAGTACTATGACAAAGTGCATTGACACCAAATGAGTTTTATATTCTATTAACCTATGGTCATGGGTTGAAAATACATTTGTTGTGCAATGAGGAGTTGTAGTGTGCCATGTGCTTGGGCATGTCCTCATTGTTAGTATAGCAACAAGATTGAGAGATGCCCACTAGGCTCATATCATATGTGCATGAAGTCCTAGAGGAAAAAAATTTTGATTGGGAAACACACATCTAACCGCATACATAATTTTTCCATATGCATGACAAAAAAAAAAATTATATTTCCATGAACTCTTGTTGATGATTGACATAGTGTACAAGAAGAAGGTGAATGTGCCAAATTGGTGAAAACCCTTAGCTATCATAGATGATACTTTCACCATATTCTACATGTATGTAGCACCTTATAATACATAAGTTGCTAAAACAAGATAAATAAATGTGATGCTTAGTGGGAAATGAGCCAGTGTATGAGGAGCAAGAAGGAAAAAGTGAAGAGGAACAATTAAGCAACCTAGAGGAACCCTTGTAGTGAAAATGATGCACTATGAGAGTTATCCCACCAAGGCTTCCCTGAGATGATACTTCATAAGAGGAAGTAAAGTGGATGCATGCAGTGAGCACCACACAACCAACCAAATAAGAGGATAGAGTAGGAGCTAGACACTATGCAAGAGGTAGACATTGCATTGGAAATATATATTATGCAACATGTTCCATATGATGATGTCATGCAATCATAGCACAATGATGAGATGAGGAAGGATAATATTGTACAAGAGATTACATGAGTAGATGTTATGAAGAAATAGTGCTTTGATATTGAGTTAATGTAGTATAGTAATCTTAATCATATGAAGGAACATGCCACCATTGACATGATGAGAGAACAATGGAAAATGCAACTAAGGAACACATTTAGGAGACCACACATGATAACAAGACTTATCAAATTGGGAGTAGTGCACAACTCATCAACTTGGATGAGGAGCCATCCTTGGAGCAAGGTGATTTTAATGAGGACCCTAAGCTTGATTCACCTCCTAAATAGTTCATGGAACAAGCCATCATATTTGATACTTCACCTTCCATAGGAATGCATGAAGAGGAGTGGGTTAGAGCCCCAGTTATAGGAGAGAGATCCAAGGAAGAGGATCCAATTCATAAGGAGACTATTCCTAAGAAGGAATAAATCATTGAAGAGCATGAGCAATAGCATTTTCAGTAATATTTGATAAAGGAAAAGGTTGTTGTCATAGATGTAGAGGGTAATATAAATAAAGAGATAGAGAGGGTTGAAAATGAGTTTGATGAGGGAAATCTATTATATTTGGATGATCACACTACCAACTTTGAGCTATTTAGATGTCTCTAGAGAGCTAGTTGATGATCACATCGTGGGATTTTATGACTAATTGATTGATGTGATGGCTCACATGTATGAGGATTTTTTGACCAATTTATCGGGCTAGGGGCATGTAAGGGCAATGTGAATGGCATAAAATTGACAAAGTTCATTGATATTAGGCATCCAACTCAAGAGAAATATTGTTACCCCACTATGGGAGACTTGGGAGGATCCACAAACCAGGACTTTTTTTAGACTACTAGAGCTTCCATTAAGTACTTTAAACCTATATTGACACCAATTATGTATCTATATAATAGATGCATAGGACTAGGGGTACCCTACTTCTTTTACTGTGAAAAGTTACACCATTGCTTATGAACTTGAGGTGTCAACTATCTTGAATACTTGAACCATTGGTTGACTACTAACACCAAAGCATTTGATGAGTTGTCTAAAAAATTACAATTGTTGGTCAACATGGAGAGAGATTGAGTTAAGGAGTTTGAGAAGTTGTGATTGTTAAGGGAGAGAGTTGAATCACAAGT
This sequence comes from Wollemia nobilis, assembly GCA_028583015.1. NCBI lineage: Eukaryota > Viridiplantae > Streptophyta > Pinopsida > Araucariales > Araucariaceae > Wollemia > Wollemia nobilis. Next base: position 2,686,716 of record JAQPPZ010017077.1, on the reverse strand, counting down.
GACATTAAAGAGGAGTCAAATAGATTTTGTATGCCTTTGACACAAAAAGCATATCATAGAGTGTGAGTAGTAGATAGCAAATAGAGTTTAGAGGATCATTTATCTAGAGACAACATTGCACAAGAGAGAGGTATACATGTGGGACAGAGTTCAACATATCACTAGTCTTGAGCAAGAGGCTCAAAAGAAGGATCAAGAGTTACAACAGTATAGTTGACAACAGGCTAAGGACATAAAATTTGACAAGAAGATACAATAGAAGTATCATAGTGTCTATGAAAATGTTCAATGGATGGAAGCACTTTTTGTCATGTAGCCATATAGCCAATACCAACTTCAATGGGACAACTTGCTTCCTATGTTCCAATGACAATTGATTGGGGACATACACTAATTTAGAGGGGAGGGTGGATGTAAGCGGTAATTTTAACATGGATTTTATTTCAAGCACTATAGTAGTGTGTTGTTGATATGTGTCTATGACACGTACAAGCATTTTTTTTGTGTATAGTCTATAGTTATAATACTTGATTTATGTAGGTTTTCATGTGGATGTGTGATTGCAATTTTTCAAAGTAAGGGGTTTAATTTTTGTTTATGTCTATAAATATGGGTGGATAGCTAGAACTTAGAACACTATCCCACTACATTCCACTCATCCCTTTGTCTATATACATCACTTGCTTCCCTTGTGGCCATAGTTGGTAGCCTATAAATTGGAGAGTATTGTGTAATATTTCATTGTTGTGATTATACCAGTTATTGTAGACATCTAGCTAGCACGTTGTATTCTTATCTAGTAATACATTTCACTTTGTGCAATCATTACCTTCATATGACTATATTTTTATTGTTGTTGTAATAATTTGCATTTGAGTATTTCTTTCTCACATATTACTTCCTTTACTTGCATTTGGAATACCAAAACCATTGTGTTACACTTAATAGATACTTAGATAGTGGAACATCTAACTCCATCAACTATGAAGAGATACACAATCAAAGAGAACCTCTATTTTCCCTTTGGACAACTCAATTATATAGCATACCTCATGTAGATATCATTAGCCGTTATTGGATTGTCGGGTAAAATTTTCAAGCAATTTCAGCAATTAGCTAATTCCAAAAGATTTTAAGTTGACTAGCTTAAGGAATTGTGATTTGTGAGAGAGATTCAAAGTATGGGCAACTTAAAGACACATAGAGATAAATATGTTAAGTTGTATTCATAAAGAGAAAATAATAGAGAGAGATATTAATATATTAAAACTTTGAAGTCCAAGTCATGGAAAAGAATCAGTAGATTGTTTCTCTTGAGACTCACATGGGCATATTGCAACATAACTTGGAGAAATAAGATAAACAACGGAACAAGCATGTACATTTCAGGAAAAAAATGCAACAAAATTATAGAGCAACTTGCTAGGAAATCCAACCTTTATAGGTCCTCCTTGCTAGTTTCTCTACCAGATGGTCAATACCATCTCCTTATGTTCAACCTGCCACCCATAGGTACCAGTGATGTTGTTGATGAGGACATTGATAGGTTTAGATGGGGGAAAAAATGTATGCCACAAATCTAACATGATGATAGTTGCCATGCCATCATAGTGTTGAGTCATCAAATATGTGGTTGTACACAAGCATTTTTTCATGTACAGAATTTGATATATTTTATAATATATATATATATATATTGTTGCATGTGAGTGCATGACACCTAAATGTTTGTAATGAAGTTCATAGTGGTTACTTCTCATTTTTTATGTATACAAGGACTAGGTAGATGGTAGTTGTGTGATTACCAACCATACCCCCATGATTATGTTGTATATTTTCATCCCTTGTTTAGAGATGTACAAGTTGCACACAGTAATTAGATGCTTACACTTGTTCAAGCATTATACTAGCCATGCTATGCAAACAAGATTGGATTGTTATTGTGTTGAATACGATAATGCCATACATGTTTCATGAGTTATTTTTTTTATTTGTGTTATGTTATTGCATGTTATTTCTTTGCACTATGTGGAATATGAAACTGCTATGCTACAATCTCCTCTAAAAACTTTTATTAGTATTTTTTTGCTCCTAAAAATTTTCTCATCCTAAATCCTTTGTGCTTCTTGCTTTTAAATTCATTTCTCCCAAAAGTAGATGCTCCAATATTTTTTTTCAATATTAATATTCATTTGTTGTAGTCTTGACTTTTGGCACCTTTTTGAATTATGAAATTTTAGAATATGATTTATGCAACTTCTCGTAAGTACATTGTAACTGTTGATTATTGATTTACATAACTTAAAACTATACGAAGCTTCTTCTTCTAAGCACCTTATAATCTAGTAGCAAATTCAAAATTTTCTCTGTATTGTCTATCATGTATCGTTTATCCCAAAATAACTTTAATAAAAAATTCAATTTTATGCCTTTTTTTCTAAAAACACAATTATATTAAGCTCCATACCAATTTTTTCTTTGGTTTGTGCAAAGGATATTAGTACACAGTTGTACAATAATAGTTTTTTTTTGGTAGGTAAAAAAAATTATTTACTTAACGGGTTGAAGGGCCCAATCCCTATTACAATAGGCATTTGTTATGCCATCCATACAAAATTTGGCACAACCCATTACATCGGGGCTAGACGACAAGATATTTATAGACTGGATACCCCTGCAACAGACAACTGGGCAAATAGATAAGTAAACGTAACCCAAATCCGAAGGTAGAACCCCTAAAGAGGGAGTACAAAAAATCCAGCAAACAACCAAACAAACATGGGTATTCCAACCGCCAGCACCCGTCACCTCCCACCTACTGGGACTCCTCCCCATTCTCCTGCTTAACATCATTTTTTTGGTCCTTTGCAAGCAGGACGTTGATCACCGTCGGGAGCTCCTGGACTTCTTTGGTAATGTTGGAGAGGATGGCGCCCAACTCCTTGATCATACTAGCAACAACATTGAGATGCTCCACTGCTCTAGTGGCACGGTTGATAGTCGTGGTGCACAACAAATCTTCTGCACTATTGATGGCCTCTTCCTCATCATCCAAAATGATCTCGGGTGAGGGGCGAGGCTCGTTCTTGCTTTTCTTCTCCAACCGACATGATTTTTTGCTTTTCTAAGGGGGGCGAACAACTTTCCTTTTGCTCCTCAAGCTTGGACCAGCAGGGAGGGACTCCGAAGGGGCTGCATCCTTGGGGATGGGGGTAGGGCTCTCCTCTCCATTGTCATTGGGCTGAGAAGGGTGGGTGAAACTCGGAGTATCGCCAGAAGGGGGCCGACTGTGATGGGGTATCGATCGAGGGACCTTGGGAATCCGTTGGGGGGTCAGGGTCACATGCCTCAGTCTTATGGGCAGGGCTCGAGGATTGGAGGGAAGAGGGGTGGGTCATCTCTAGGCTGAGCCATGAGGGCATGCTTGTAGATAACTAGGAACAGACCCTGGTGCAGCGGGAATTTGGATGATTTCTTGTCCCTGAAGTTCTCAATGGTGATGTTGATGGACCTAAGGAGAAAATCAGGGATATTCATGGGCCTAATGTCATGGAGGTGGTTGACGAAGGCAAGGTGATAGGAGTGGAGGGGGCTATTGAGACTATCAACAGTGATGAACTGGATGATGGGAACAATGGTAGAGTCCCAGGGATGGGGAAGAGAGGATCGGGCTACTCCCCCCTTCTCCCACACCAGATCCTTACCTTTATCAGGGAAGTGCTTTGTTTCCTCTTTGAAATTGTGTTTATCCCTTCTAATAGCCCTCCCCTTAGGAGCCAAACCAAAAATTTTAGCAAGCAGATGAACATTTACCTCAATTTGAAGCCTACGGATCTGAACCACCCCATTGTCCCATGAGCTGACGAAGTCACTGGTGACTCGCTCGTCCACCCCGTTGAAGAGATTGAAGAAAGGGATGAACCCTTTGGCTCCAAGCAGAGCTTCGACAATGGGTTCGAGCTGGAGCTTCGATGGTTCGAGGATGGCCATCTTGCCAAAAAACCTATAGGAGATCGCACAACAAAATCAGAGACCACCAATCTGAAGGTCGAACCACAATTGGGGATGCAAAAGATGGGGGAGATTGATATAAGGGCCTTAGGACTCTAGCATGGGGGAAAAGTATCTGATGGGCCCTTTTCGAAGCAATTTGAAAAATGGAAAGGGCATAGACCAGCCTTGTCACCTGGGCAAGATAGGGAGGCAACTCGGACATGCAAGGGGGTTGAATGGATGCCAGAATGGAAGGGACTAACCATTAGAGCGAAGCCTAGGGCACCAAAAGTGGGATGGACATGGAAATGGAAGGGTGAGCGGGCAGACAAAGAGGAGTGAAGGAAAATGAGGATGGTGAGGCGGTGGCACGGGGTGAAAAAATGGATGCGGAGAAGGCTAAGAGCTTTGTCACGATCAGAATGACTCGGATGGTTAGGGGTACAACTGACTTTATGGGGAGCAATGATGATTTGGGTAGGGGAACAAAAATCCTTGGTGTTGAAATGAACACCCTTGGTGTTGATAAAAACACCTTTGGAGAGCCACTTGTTGTTAGTTGGATAAATGCTCCACATCATTTTTGGCAGCATCGATGACGTCCTGAGGGAAAGACTCTTCCCAAATGGTAAGGTTATTTTGATTGGCTACTCTGTTAGCCAAAAGGTCAGCTACTGTATTTGCCTCTCTGAACACATGTTGGATTTTGCTGAGAGGGCACTATTTGAGAGTAAGTTGACACTCTTGGATGATGTTTTGAATATTCCATCCTCCAGTTGTATTTTGTTTTATGTGGTTGACCACGTTCAGAGAGTCCCCTTCAAAAATCATGGGTTTAGTCAAATATTTGTTGACTTCAATGCTTCTCCACAGAGCCTGGGCTTCGGCATAATTGTTTGACTGGACTCCCAGATTTTTGGTGAAGGCTTTGATTATTTTACCTTCGTGGTCCCTGATGACACCTCCAGCCCCAGCAACCCCAGGATTTCCTTTAGATGACCCATCGAAGTTCACCTTGAACCAACCTGGGGGGGTTCCATTTGGCATTGGATCTGTAGTTGATAGGGGTCTGGGATTTAGAGCAATCGATGGAAATGCCCAAGGACTTAACCAAGGAAGATTCCAATCCAGCCGTAGGCATGTCCAAATAGGGAACCAGACTTGAATTTTCAATTGCAAAGCTCAGGGCTTTGTTGGCCACTGCTTTAGGGTCCCTTGAGCGATCATTGAAGATTCTGCTGTTATGCTCAAGCCATATTTGCCACATCGAATGATGTAGGAGAGCTTCCCACAAGAACTTGAGCCTGGGATTCCAAAAAACTTTGGGCCACTGAGTAAACAGGTCAGTGGTTGACTAGGGCCACACCCATTTGACCTGGAAAAGACTTACCAGCGTTGAAAAAACATTGTAGGTGAAGGGGCACTCTACAAAGAGATGTTGATTGGACTCCCATGCTTGAAGGCATAGATAGCACCTATTGGGGACTATGATACCCCTCTTAATCAGGTTGTCAATGGTGAGAATCCTATTTTGGGAAGCCAACCAACAAAAATGGGCCACCTTCGGGATGAGATGCTTGAGCCAAACTCTTTTAACTACATCAGGGGTACCCTTGGTGTTGTGCATTTTCTGCGAAGTGTCCATCAAAAGAAACGTAGTCTTAACCAAAAAGTAACCATCATTGGTGCATTTCCAGAAGGGTTTGTCTTTCTTCTAAGTCTTAGGAATAAAATTTACCCTAAGAACTATCTGCAAGGATGAGATGGCCCTGTTGAGCACTGCATTGCTCATTCTGAAGTGAAGCTTCTTCCATTTACGATCGTCTTGATTTTGCATGATGAAATCTATGACTTTGGGCCCAAACCTGCTATCAGTGAGGTGTTTGAGAGCAGCGATGTCAGGGTCCCTGATGAGGGGCTCATCCCTTGCCCATGGATCATGCCAAAAATTGATGTCTTTCCCATATCCAAGCTGCCACCTGGTACCTTGCTGGAGTAGTTGTCTGGTTTGGATTATAGATCGCCAGAAATGGGATCCTGCCTGAGGAATCCCTTCATCCCTAAAGGAATGGTGTTGCAAGTATTTTCTTTTGATAATGGAGACCCACTCTAGGTTTTCACTAGTGAACACCTTCCAGGCCTATTTTACGAGAAGGGCCTGATTCAACTTATTGATCCTACGAAATCCAAGCCCACCCTTGTCTTTTGGAGTGCAAACTTTATCCCAGGCGACTAAATGGAACTTTTTCTATTGTCAGCTCCAGCCCATAAAAATCATTTTTGAATTTGTTCAATAGCTGCCCCTACTATTGCAGGGATTTTGAAAACTGATAGAAAATAGACAGGGATGCTTTGGAGAACAGACATGACTAAGGTGGCCTTACCTACCTGGGACAGAAGGGCCCCTTTCCACCCAGCCAACTTCTTTTGGAATCTCTCGGTGACATTATTCCACATTGTCTTGGTTGGTCTCCCTTGAAACATTGGAAGGCCAAGGTAGGTGGTTGGGAACGTTGCAATGGAACATCCCAAGATATTCATAATTTTGACTTGTTGGGTCAGCGAAGTGTTGGTAAAGTAAATCTTACTTTTGGTGAAATTGATATTTTGCCCTGTAGCTTCCTCGTAGAGGTTGAGAATGGATTTTATGACTTTAGCTTCAGCTACAGAGGTAGCAGTAGCCAACAGGGTGTCATCCACAAATTGTTGGTGAGTCGAGGGTTGAAGGTTAGATGTTGCTTTAATCTAGAGATAAGCCCTCTAGAGAAAACACCTTTTATAGATATACCCAGGATCTCAACCAAAATAATGAAAATAATGGGGGAAATGGGGTCCCCTTGCCTCAGCCCTCTAGTTCTAAGGAAGTAACCTATCGCTGAACCATTAACCAATACAAAAATCTAGGATGAAGAGATGCATTGAGAAATCAGTTGAACCCAACTATCATGAAAACCAAACTTCAGAAGGACCTTGGTCAGGAACTCCCTATCAACTCTATCAAAAGCTTTGTTCATGTCGAGCTTGAGGAAGAAAGCTGATTTGTTAGAATTAAGGGCAGAATGAATGAGCTCATGAATGGTAATGACCCCATCCACTATGTTTTGGCCCTTAACAGAACTTCCTTGGTAGGGGTCAATCAGGGAGGGGAGAATACCTTTGAGTCTATTGGCCATGGCTTTGGACAGAATTTTATAAATGACATTACACAAGCTAATGGGCCGATAGTCAGACAGGGATTTGGAGTTGGGGCCTTTAGGTATGAGGGCCAGGAAGGTGGAGTTTACATCCCTTGGAATGACTTTGGTATTCTACATTTTTGAGATGGCTTGGCAGAGGTCGAGACCAATGATGTCCCAGAAAGCTTGGAAGAACCTTGGGGAGAAGCCATCAGGGCCTGGGGCTTTGTCCGGCTGCATGGAAAATAGAGCTTGGTGAATCTCATCAGGGCTTAAAGGGCTGAGCAAGAGGGCATTCATGCTATCAGATATGGTCTTGGGGATGTGCTCAAGAAGGGAGTCCATGGCTTGAATAGAGGGGGGGCAAGAACCAAGGAGGGTCTGAAAGTGACTAACCGCTTCATCACGGATCTCATGGATATCTGACGTGAAAGTGCCATCTTGCCTGATTAGGCCCTTGATCCTGTTTGCTCCTCTGTGCCTGAGAGTGGAAATGTGGAAAAACTTGGAATTGGAATCTCCTTCTTTGAGCCATAGGTGCCTCGATTTCTGGTGCCAGAACATCTCTTCCTTTCGCAAAATGTTGTGATATTCTAACAACAAAAGTTTTTCTTCCGTTCTCAAGCTGTCATCTCCCTATCCCTGCTAAAACTGGTTTTCAATCCTTTGAAGCCTATCTTTAATGTTCTGCTTATTTTTGAAGATGTTTCCAAAGGTTTCTTTGTTCCACACCTTCAATTTGGCTTTAATAGACCACAATTTTTGAGTGACCTGGTTTGTGATAGTTCCAGGGAAACTTTCCCCCCACCATTCAGCTATACAGTCTTTAAGGTTAGGGTGTTGAGTCCACATTGCTTCAAAGTGAAAAGGCATCTTGAACTATGGTTTGTTGACTATCTCAAAAATTAGGGGGTTGTGGTCAGACCCAATTTTAGGCATAGCCTATAAGCTGGCATCTCCAAATAGGGGAAGAGCATCCTGAGATAGAAGGAAATGGTCAAGCCTTTCTTGAATGAGGTCGCCCCCACTCTTCTATTAGTCCAAGTGAACTAGGCCCCCTCAGCTGAACATCCATTAACTCATTTGTATCCACGAAGTGACTAAAGTCCCCTATGATTTTAGGAGTGATCTCTTTCCTGCCTCTCTTTTTTGAGGGGTGTAATGGGGCATTGAAGTCCCCAACAAGGATCTAGGGGATATTACTGAACGCTTCTCTCATCTGAGTGAGATTGTTCCACAAAGCCAATCTATCCTATGGACTATTTGGGGCATAAATATTCATCAGAACCCAGGAGTGTTGGGTAATAGAGTCATGAAAGAAAATTTTGGAGATTCGACCTTCGCCTGAAACTACTCTTCCTTCCACCTTGGTAGGGTCCCATAGACAGAGGAGGCCGCCAGATGTTCCAGAGGTTGGGGTAAAAGAAAACTCACATTTTCTCCAAATAATCTTGGCAACTTTAGCTGAACATTGCATGCCTAATTTGGTTTCTTGAATAAGGAAAATTATGGGATTTGAATCCTTTCGCATGGAAGCAACCAGTCTCTATTTTGCTGCCCCATTCAACCCTCTCGCATTCCAGGAGAGGATTCTCATTTGGAACATTTGGAGGGTTTTTTGCCTCCTTTGCCTTGTTGCGCAGGAGGTTTGGATTTCTTTGGTTCTTCTCTATTGGACATTTTGAGTTCCTGGAAGAGAGTTCATTGGGTGCCATTGGCTATGTCTTCTACTGCGTCTCTACTCCTCAGGTCTACACTAGAGGGTCTACCTTTCTTTTTGTCACCTCCAACATCTATCTAGGATTTTTTAAAACTCCTAGTCTGCTTGGGGCTCCAGGCCTCCGAGGAATCATGGGATGACTCATCACTAACCATCTCATCATTATGGGTTTCAAAAGCGGAGTGGGGTGATCCAGACCTAATGGGTGGTGGTGAACTGGGTGGAGGGTTGGGCGATAGGGGGATTTGGTTGGAGGGCTCAAGGGCATGGGGACACTGGCCGATGGGGGATTAGGGCACAGAGTTGGGGATGTAGAAAGGGTTTTCTGGGGAAGGCATGCCTTTGAAGGAGGTTGGTCTGGGTGGTTTGATCTAGGGAATTCCTCGTGGGGACATTCCTCATCATTATTATTTGCAATGATACTGGTATTATTGAGTAAATTGAACCTATTGGATAATGCGAATAGAGTACTTGCCTTGCTTGAGTCACTAGCTGAGGAGGATGGAACTTGCTGCTTGCCTTTGGGGTCCTGGCATGGGCCTGGATTAGCTTTCGACTTTTGGGCTTCTCCGATGGGTGGGTGAAGCGGCTTCTAGGAGTCATTCTACATGGGCTTCAGAGTCAGACACTGGGTTTGGAGGTGCCCTTGGGTGTGGCATTCAGTGCAGAATGAGGGTTTATTCTCATACTCCACTGGTTGGCAATGGTGGTAGGACCCATAGATTAAATTTACATGGTCCAGGAGCTGGGTCTCCAAGTTTGCGTTAACGCAGATACGGGCCTACGTCAGTCGTGATCGGGTGCGCGTTGTTGGGTCGATAGTGATGAGCTCCCCAATCACTCAGGCAATCCCTTGGAGCACATCCTCATGCCAGAAGTGAGGAGGTAAGTTTGGAAGCTAGATCCAGATGGGTGCGGAGTTGATATTTTGGGTCTCCGGATCGAAGTCTAGTCCCCACTTGCGAAGGAAAAGGCTCCTTCATCCGAAGAACCATGGGCCCCCTGATAGAATTCGATCTGCATCCTCCTAGGTGTTGAGTCGTATCATAAAGAAACCTCTGGACATGGCTAATAGTTCTAGGTAACCCTTGGTTTTCCATTTTATCATCGCCCATCGACGGATAGCATCCATATCGGGTCTTCCACCTACAAATTTCCCAACTAGGGAGAAGGAGTCGAGGGTAAAGTACCCTTCCATGACTTCGTTCGATAAAATGACATCGCAACCATGAGTGATAAAGCTATGGGGTGCTACTGGTAAGGGTTTGGGATTTCCCCTGAGCGCTTTTGCAAATGAAACTATGTGAGGTCTCCTACTTCCCACATATGCTTTGTCCGGTGGGTCCTTCCTCCCCCATGCACCTTTCCCATATTTTGGGGCCACCAAATCTGAATTCATTGTTGTTCCATTTTTGATCTCTTGGATGGCTGCTCCGTCGTTGGTGTCGCTTGTGCATGCTCCCCGTCCGCTCCCTGGTGCCTTGTTGGTGCCTTTCTACTTCCCGCTCTCCGAATATACGAATTTTGGAAATTCTCTCACCATCGCTCCTTTTCTTACATCTACAAACTATTGATTAGTGATGTTGTCCAAATTATTTAAGTTGTACAATAATAGTTTGGCTACACAAGATATTTGTTTAATTCACCAATATGTGACTTTGGCACATATTCAGTTTCAACTATTTTTAACAATTGTTGCATATATACTTTGAAGTTTATGTTCAAGCATCTATTAAGAAAGTATATTTTGTGTCAGCTAATATTTATTAGTAAGTCCGAAATCCTGGTTAGTATTGATAGATCAGTTGGTTAAACAATTGAAATTGTCCCCTTTTCCCAAGCTGTAAATCATACAATTAATTGATAATTGAATTTTTCAAGACAAGGAATGATGCTTTCAATAAATACATAATATGAAGTAACATTTTCTCATGCTTGTATCTTCCATTTGGGGTAATCCTTTAAATACCTTACTTTTCCTCTGAAATTTAATTATGCTAGTTGAGCAAAACATCAGGTCTTAGGTAGATGAAAGTGTAGAAGCCACTTACACTCTTTCTAATATGAACTAATCAATGAAGGATAAATTACAACTTGATCCTTTATAAAACTTAGTAGACATGCCTTAGCTCTTTTCTCAATGCCCTGAGCCTTTAGTTGGCAAGTAAAGGGAGAACAATGAAATATGTACTTTTGGAGAATATGATATTTCCCAAGTTGTATGTATCAAAGTTGGCTACCACATATCACAATAGATAGTGTCATGTCAATGTTTCTATACGTAGCAGATGAATATGGAGCAACAAAAAACTTGAAATATATATAACAATTTTTGTTGGTGACAACACAATAAAAATGAGATGATATTTTATAGCAATTTGGATATTTAATCCAAATAGATGAAGAGTTTGAAAGTTCCAAAGAGAAGCAACAAGAACACATCTAAACGTCCAGGCACAAACATGAATCCTCCAAAAATCTTAATGGGAGGGATATTGATACTGATCTTGAAATTATATTAATATCCACAAATGACCACCAATAGGTCAATGGTACAAATATGTACAACGATGTATAAATAGGAAGTATAGGGTCCAAAGAAGAAACCATAGGCAAAAGAAAAAGAAAAGAAACAATAACATAAAAGGGTAAGAAAACAAAAGAGCTCAAAATGAGTTAAACTCTAGACATATGTAATAAGTACAGTAGTAGAAAGGTAAGAAGAGCACAATGTCACAAGTGGTTGATGAAGCACAACTAGAGATCACATGAATAAAGATATCAAGAGTTTGAAGTCACATTTTGCATTGAAGAGTCAAGATCATCCAATTGACCAAAAGGACCAATGCAAGAACAAATTATCAACGTAAGGGAGTAAGTAAAGTTTAAAAAAACTTGCTTGTATGATCCAAGTAGCAAAAGGTGTATGTCCATTGGAATCCCTCCTAATACCCAAGGTCAACACATTAAAATTGATGAGAAAAATGGAAATATGTAACTGCCTACAAAGCCTAGAACATTAGTTAGTAGATCTCAAATGTCCATGGCATTGGGTACGTGATAGGTTGTGTTGCCTTAGTTGAGGATGAGAGAGGCATGGTGCTCTGTCAACATTTTGCAAGCAAGAGTGTAGTCTCATATATCTTGTCAACATTGTGGGTCATCATCATTATCAAAAAGTACTTAATTCCTTGTGTTTGAGATTGGATAAAAAAATAATGTAATAAACCTAGACAACTTAGGAGTCCTTGAAATGGATTTGCATTTGAGAAAAATGCCTCACAAAGGAAAAATGTGGCAAACATCTCTGATAGGTGTAAGAGAAGAAGGTGGATAGTGCCTCCCCCTACCCACCCACCCAAACACCCCAAAGTTGCAAAATAAACAATAATACCTCCACTTCATCTCATAGCAGATAGGGCACCAAATATTGAAACAAGCATCAGCTTCCACCTCAATAATGGAGCAAAGATGACAAACCTTGTCTTTGCAAGGGATGTGATAGTCATTCTCAACTTGCAATTGATGAGAACATACTCTCATTTGGTCAAGGGATGTCCTTAGACCATGGTCCTAGAGATGCTTGAGATAGTTGGATCAAGTAATAATACCATCTATAATTTGCAATAAATGTTGGGTTATATATGTCAACTTAAGACTGAGGTCTATTGCTATGGATTTCGGATATAGGGAGCGATGAAATTAGGGTTTCTTGGGAGGGTGGGGATGACGGTGGGCGGGAAGGCTGTTCTGGGAGAGCACGGGAGCGTCGGCGGAGTCGAACCGGGGGGCTCGGCGAGGGTGGAGGGAGGGCAAACGAGTGCAGGGACGCCGAGGAGTCCTTGCCAAGTCGCGGCAAGGATCCACCAAATAAATGGGGAGATGGACCTTAGAAGTCATATGCTTTGGCGGCGGCCTCTGAAACCCTAAGCGGGCTCTTCTCCAAGGAGTTATTTTCGTCCGGGGACGAGTTGGACATCCCGACGGAAATTCTCTCAAGCTTTGTGGATTTCGAAAAATTTACCCTCATCGGTAAGTTTATTGGTGGTCGTCCCGACATGGAGACCATTCGCAAGTGGGCGTCTGGAAAATGGCGGACCTCTGGTCACTTAGAGCTGGCTGCCCTAACCCGAGGTTTTTTCGCGATTAGGCTGAGCAACAAGGAGGACTACTGTAAAATCCTGGCTGGAGGGCCTTGGTTCTTGGGCCGTAGGAGTCTCTTTCTAAGGAAGTGGGGTTTGGACTTTAACCCCGATACCCAGAATATCAACATTGCTCCAATATGGGTTAGGCTCCCGAGTCTTCCCCTTTTCTGCTGGCATGAAAATGTAATCAGAGGTATTGCTCGGTCCATCGGGGAGATGATCACTTTAGACCCTCCCACCAGAGCTCGAACTAGATTTGTCCAAGCCCGGTTCTGTGTTTTGGCGGACTTGGAGACGGACCTCCCATCCTCCATTACTCTGCTGGTGCAGGGGGTACTTTTCTACACAAGCAAGCTATTGTTTATGAGAACAGAGCCGGCTTTCTACGCCCTCAGTGTAGTTCTCAAGGGCATCTTCAGTCCAATTGTCCTCTCCAAAAGCCGAGGAAGGAGCGGGATCCCTGCAACCCTATGGAGCACGGTGAAGGTCAGATGAAGCACCCTTTTGCGAAAGGACATGAATCTCCAAGTCCATCCAGGGACCATCTCGAATCCTCCTTACCAGAAGAGGAAATCACCACCCATCCGGACTCCGAGCAGTGTGGTGGGCGCCCCCAACTAGGACCACATGAGGAAAAGGAACAGGCCCCCCCCTTATCACCACACAGGCAGATTCACCCAAAATTTATGACCGAAACTCTCCCGAGGCACAAAAGATATTGGAAGACTACCTGTTGGGAAGAAGAGGTTACCAGCCTGGTAATATTAGCCCTCGAATTACAAGGAGTCAAAAGCGAGGGGTGGATTTTGGTAGTGAAAGGAAGCGGGGCCGTCCCCCCAACAAGGAAAAGAGAGACAAAGAAACTGCGGCTGATGTTGCAAATGGAACCCAACGGTTGCTGTTTCAGGATGACTCCGATTCTACGATGGGTGACGCGCTTATCCCAAAACCTCCCTTCCGGCGAGGGAAAGGGAAGTAAGAAGAACCTCAAACCGTACGGATGAAATCCTGGATGTGAGAAGACTAAACGGAGTGGCCATTTGGGCCGGGGCAAAATTTTCCGACAGGATTTTCAACGGTTTGTTTCAGTCCAGTCATTTTTCTTGGATCCTATCCAACATGTATGCTTCGAATTCTGCCTTCAGGAAAGCAGAAATGTGGAAAGTTATTTCCCAGGTATGGGAGAATTTTTTGTAGTTTTCTTGGTTGTCTTCTTATGCTTTCCGATGGTCCAGCTTCTCCGGCTAGTTTTTGTTTTCCCAGTTATAATGGCCATGGTTTCCAGGATAATCAGGCAAAAATGCCTTACTTGTAGCCCTCGGGCAATTATCAGCTTTTTGTTTTTTTTTGCATACAGGTTTATTCTTCCAGCCAAGAGGCATGAAGCACTATTTAGCAAGGCTGATTTTGTATATAAGGTTTTGGGATCCTCTATAAAAACCCACTGTTAATCTATTATAATAATTACCAAAAAAAAAATACTAAGGTCTATAAAGGGGAAATCCTGGCCTAGATGTACTATTTAATCTTTATAAATGTCCCCTCCAACACCTTTGTGAATCACATCCTTCTTAAGAAGAAAACTAAAAGGAGCATTCACAGAGTAACTAAAGGGTGGAAGTCAATCAATGGAAATGTCAATAGATTGAAGGAATAAGATGATCTCGGTACACCAGCAATGTCAATGTCTAGAGGGGGGAAGAAAAAAAAGCTTTTTGAGTTCTTATTTTGCATGGTCATATATTTAGTTCAATTCATGTGCACTTAATTTTTGGTGCTTTTAGTAGTTAGTGACACAAATTACAACTAAGGCCAAATGAAAAGCATGCATTTAGTTAGATTTTATGATGGCCAAAGCTTATAGAGAACATATGCTTTGTTGATAACTAAAGTGAATCAAGAAGATTTCATCTTAGATTGAAATGTCACATATGAGAATGCAAAGGATGAAACATAAATACAAAATCTATGATAAGAAGTGTTGGTTATAAAATAAATGTGGCTAGTCCCTAGAGAAGAATGAATGAAGTTCTAGAGATTGTTCCATGCTATTGTTCATAGTTTTATGTGTGTATCATGTTGTCACATTTTGCACAGGGGTACCAATTCTGAAAATTTTGTAAAAGTTGCTGCTATTCCTTCCCTCTCTCTTTCCTTCCAATCTTCTTCATGTTCTTTGTACTTTTCAGCTGTTAAATTTTCAATTCTGCATCTTTGTTATTTCAGTGTTTTTCAGTATTTTCAGCAGATGGGCAAATTGCCTCAAAAATTTCTAAGTGTTGAGCCCGCCCGACTTCGCTGCGAAGTCGGGCGGCACTCATTATTCCAGCGCCATCGGGCGGTCAGTGATGTTCAAATCATCAAAATTTCCTAAGTGTTGAAGGTTGGCGCCGTCCGACGACGCCCTGTTGCGCTGCGCCGCCCGACTTCGCGCCTAGTTTGGTGCGCCATCGGGCGGAAGAGAAAGTGAAAAGTGAAAATATTCTAAGTGTAGCTTCTCTACGCCGTCCGACTGCGTTGCGCCGCCCGACTTCGGGCCCGCTTTCATGCGCCATCGGACGGGATGATTAATTGCGCAATATTTGGCTAAGTGTTGGCCGCCCAACTTCGCTGCGCCGTCCGACGTCGCGTCACTCTTCCAACGCCATTGGGCGGACAAGGAGGAAATAAACTCAAGTAAAATTTCCTAAGTCAGGAGCCTCCCGCCGTCGCTGATTCCAGCTTGCGCCGCCCGACTTCGCGCCAGTTTTGTGCGTCGTTGGGCAGAAGGAGAAAAAGATAAAGTTTTTAAGTCCAAGCTATGGCCTCCCCCTTTGACAGCAGATATCGGCAAGTGACTTCGGTCATTCCCTCCTTTCGTCAGCAGACTTCAGAATCAAGGACAGGTGTGCAGTTTCGGGATACACGTCGAAGATGTGACAGAAGGTGTGCTGCCAGAGTACGGAGTAGTTGAACATTAAAAGATAAATTGTACCACATCTACCACCTTTAACCATATTTGACCACCCACTCACTAAATCCCCATGGAGTTGTTACATTCCTAAGTAGACCATGCTGCAAGTACACTCATGGCCCGTAGGGGTCAAATCTCAGCAGCTTTTGGCCGCTTTTGACAGCTTTTGCAGCTTTTGTCAGGTCTGGGATTCTGTGCCTAAATGTAATTTGGGGGGAAAGTTCTGCTATAAATAGCAGTGTGATTTCATTGTAAAAGGGTGGAAGGGGGATATATTGCTAAGAAACTGTTGTAGCTACACACTTGCTTTTAATTCAAAGTATACTTGGCTCCGTTAATTGTCTTTGTCTTTTATGCTGCCTTTTATAGGTATTTTTGTTTCATGTTGCTTATTTTTCTGATTGTTGTCATTCTGCATTTTTGGATCTCAGCATTGGCAATTAAGTATATCTGGAATACTGAAGGAAGGATACATAGGATAAAATTGCACTAACGGTTTCTGTTACATACATTGTTTTGATTGTTGTTGGTATAGTGATAGGTTAGTAACTGTGTTGCTTATCTTCCCCACCCTGAAACAAATGATATTTACATTTCTTTCTGCACTTTATAATCTCTTTCCTGCACTCTCAGCTAAAACCCCAAATTAGATTAGTATAGGAAGCCGGCCTTCTCCGGAGATTGGCACGGAAGGCGTCCCTTCCTTCCGGCCTTTCAATCTGTTGGGCGAATCTAGGGCGCAATAGATTAAAATCCTATCCTAAGTGGCAGATTCGTAACCAACAGTTTCTCTGGCACGCCCGGTGGGACACGAAAGTTTCCCACCCCAAAACAGAATCGAAGCATCGGTGTTCGCTTCATTGTTGTTAAATCTGAACACCTGGCGACTCTGCTGAACCTGAATACCCTCTGAGTCTGCAAGACTGGTCCAATATCAAGAACGCCTTCATGCATACAAGAAGATGGAGAGCTAGGAATTCGGGACAAGAGCCTGAGTTTTACGAGCTTAACCTCGGCGTTGCTGGAGAGCACCCGAGACTGGTTGACTATCAAGCACATCAAGACGATAGATTCGAGCAAGAAGCTGAAGTTGAAGAAGTTGAAGCTGAAGAGCACCATACCACTTCAGACAGTACTGATACCGATTACACTACTGACCAGCTCGAAGGAGAAGATCAGGACGCGGACATGGCCAATCCTCAGGCAAACGCTAATGACCTCTTCCCAGACGTTGACTCCACGGGCCCCCTGGCCTTAGCTGGACAAGATGTTGTTCCGCCCGCTGCCCTGAAGGCTATTCCCACATACGATGGCACCGGGAAGACAGCGTACGAACATATTCAAGACATCCTGGCCTTGGCTGCGCTTCATGCCATCACCAATGAAAGTGTCAAGACCCGGCTGTTAGCTCTCTCCCTGCGAGGGAAGCTCCTCTACTGGTGGAGATCCTTGCCAGAAGGTACTATCACGGGATGGGCTCAGCTGGCTGGCCGGCTAGTTAAGGGATTCAATGAATCCGCGGATCCCTCCTCGTTGCTGCACCAATTTCAGAGCATCCAACGCCATCCGCAAGAGGAGATATCGGACTTCAATGTGAGGTTCACGAGATCCTGGAAGAGAGTGCCCCCTGAACTACGCCCTTCTGAAGGACAAGCTGCCCACTACTACCTCAGAGCTTTCAACTCGGATATTTGTTTGGTCGTCAAGTTGGCCCGTGTGAATACTTTCCCCGAGTTGTACGAGGCTGCTCAGAGGGCAGAACTGGATATGATCGCCATAGGTAGACTCCCGCACAAGATGCAGCCCCCCATTTATCCAGATTTTCCTCAGTCACAATATCCACCTGCGTCTGGAGGGGCACCTTCCTCATCCAATACATATCCCAACCAACCGTGGAATCCTGCGCCAGTCGTAGACCCTTATGGTCCGCCCCAAGTGCATCGTCCCAATCCGCCTGCCCCTCAATATCCGGCACTTCCTGCTCCTCCTCAATACCCGGCATTGCCTGCTCCTCCACCGTTAGCTGCATTACCTCCGCCGGCCCGCCCGGCACCAGCTGATACTGATATACAGACCAAGATCCTCCAGGAAGTGCGGGCCCTTGCTTTCGGTTATCAGACGTTGTCTAATGATATGACAATCATGAAGAAGAAGCAGGCTCAACAGGAATTTGTTCCTAGAAGGCCGTACCCTCCTCCCGCGCTGACAAGAGATCAAGCAGCTCAGGCTCAAAGGCCCCCAGCGCGCAATGCTCCCAATAACGCGCAGCCAAGCACTTCAGATCACGTGCAGTGGTGCTCCACATGCAACGATCCTCACGGGGAAGACAGTTGCATGCTGCATCAGCACTACATTCAGACCCTTGCGGGTAGTACCATAGAAGATGAAGCGTACATGATCCGGGATGAAGAGAGCAACTTTGCGGTCCCTGAAGAAGATCCTGTGTCAATCTTGACCAAGGAGGGAAAAAAGCCAATCGAGGTCGATACGGCCCAGATGAAGCCATTAAAGGTGTATACCAGGAGGGAAAGGACGCAGCCTGCTGTGGCAGCTCCTGATAAAGCGCCTTTGCCTCCGACTGCTAAAGAGAAGCCTCCAACAATCAAGGCTCCAGTGACTCAACCTCCTGCTGAAACAAAAGAGCAAGCTCGGGAAAAGCTGAAGTACCCGTCGCTGACGAAGAGACAGAGGGTCGAGGCCACGCAACAGTACCGCACCAAGTACGAGCCAGCAAAGGAAGCAGAAGGGCCTGGTACTTCAGCCTATAACATAGTTGATGAGCTCAAGAAGACCCCGACAAAAATAAGCATGTATGATGCCCTTCAGCTCCCGGGCCAGGTAGATTTGCTGCAAGAGTCCCTGAAGACTGTGAAAGGTGGAAAGCCACCGCAGCCTGCTATGTTAGCTCAGCCCTCGACAACTTCCATCACTAGAAAGAACAGGTCGCCACCTTTTTACTTGTCTTTGCGGATGGAAGGCCACATAGTGCACAACTGCATGGTTGACTCCGGTGCATCGACCACCGTCATGCCAAGGGCTGTCTGCGAGGAAATTGGTATGGAATACACGAGAAGCAGCCAAGGCGTTTTGCAGCTAGATGGCACTCCTGTGAAGACAGTGGGCATCATCAAAGACATCCCCATCCGGTTGCACAAGGCGCTCGACATTGTGGTTATCCAAGAGGTCGTGGTTGTTGATTTAGAACCCTACTTCGGCATGTGTCTCTCAAGGGAGTTCACTGCCAAGCTGGGTGGATACCTGTCTCTGGATTACTCACACATGGAGGTCCCTTTCAAAGGAAGGAGATTGAAAATTTATAATGAAAAACCTTCCACTTTCCTGGTTGAGAAAATACCCGGTGAAGAGCAGCAGAATGATATGGTCCATTTGATGACCGAGGAGCTGGTAGAAGTAGACCTGGTGGGAGAAGCCATAGAACAACTGCAAGTGGAGGATGAGTTCTCCTTGCTGGATTTCAACGCCATGATCGAAACTGAAATAGGCTGCTATTCCGTCACTCAACCTGAAAAGCCCGAGGAGACGGCGAAAAAGGATACAGGGCCTGCCCCCAATGAGCTATGGAAGTTGTACTTTGATGGCGCCCGATGCAAGAACGGCGCCGGAGCAGGGGTTCTCCTAGTCTCACCATCTGGCATACAAAAGGACTATTGTTACAGGCTGGCCTGGAGTTGCACCAATAATGCAGCAGAGTATGAAGCCTTGTGCTTAGGCTTGAAGAAAGCGGAGAGGCTGGGAATCAAACAGTTGCAGATTTTTGGCGACTCAGAGCTGGTGTGCAATCAGATTACCAACAAGTGCGCCTCCAAGAAGCATTACCTTAAGGCGTACCGCAACCGTGTCTGGGACCTGATGGAGTCATTCGACTCCTTGAATGTCAAGGCCATCTCCCGTGAAAAGAATAAGCATGCTGACATCTTGGCGTCCGTTGGAGCCAGGTACGTCCCGGCTGATGACACTATGCAGAAGCCGAAGCTGGTTCGTACCATTTACAGGCCTTCTGTGCCTGATAAGGACACCCACTGGCAGGTGTTCGATTGTGACGAGGATATCGTCACCTTTTTGATACATGAAGCGAGTTCAATCGAAGGTAGAGACCCTGATGACGAGCAGTATGAGGGGTTGATACAGTTAAAAAATAATCACATCCCAAAAGGACTGATTACCCTAGAGAGCCTATTTGATCAGAATGATAGGGCCATATCCCACAGGATCAAAGTAGACTCTAAGCAGTACAAGGACCTGGAATTGGAGCCTGGAAAGGTGATCAAGGTCGAAACAGACTGCACCGCAGAAGAACTAGAGCAAATCCAGGCCTTGTGCGAAGAATACCCAGACATTGTAGCCTAGTGTTACCAGGACTTGAAGGGATACGACAGGGAGATGATCCAGCACACTATAGAGCTGGAAGAAAATGTGAAGCCCTTCAGGCAGAAACAAAGAGCGGTCAACCCAAAGATCGAATCTATGATGAAAGCCGAGCTCTTGAAGATGCTGGAAGCAAAAATCATTTATCCTATTAAGCATTCTTCTTGGGTCGCAAATCTGGTTCCCGTGAGAAAGAAGAACGGAGATATCCGCCTCTGCGTGGATTTCCGCAATCTTAACCAGGCTTCGTTGAAGGATCACTATCCACTCCCACAAATTGATCAAATCCTTCACGTGGTTGCAGGGGCTCAGAGATTCTCTCTCCTGGATGGATTCTCAGGCTATAACCAGATCTGGGTAAAAGACGAGGACCAACACAAGACAACGTTCACCACCAAATGGGGAATGTTCGCCTATCAGCGCATGCCCTTTGGTCTTTCCAATGCGGGGGCTACATTCCAAAGAGCTATGGACCTGGCGTTCCGTGAGTTGCTCAACAAAATCATTGTCATCTACTTGGATGACATGATTGTGTTTTCACACAAGAGAGAAGACCACACCTCCCACCTGCGGCAAGTATTTGAAAGATGTCGTGAATTCGGCATATCCATCAACCCTAAGAAGTCAGTCTTTGCGGTGAAGGAGGGAAAACTGTTAGGCCATGTTATTTCTGAGAAGGGCCTTGCAGTTGACCCCGACAAAGCAGAGGCTCTTCTTCGTTTGTCCATCCCGGTCAACAAGAAAGGGCTGCAGTCGTTCTTTGGCCAGATCAACTTCGTAAGGAAGTTTGTGCCTGACTTTGCCCAAGTAATCAAGCCTATGGCCGAGCTTTTAAAGAAGGATGCTGACTTTGTCTGGACTGAAGAGAGGAAGAAAGCCTTCGAGGAGATCAAGGCCAGGATTGCTCAAGCACCAGTATTGATAAATCCATATTACTCTAAGGACTTCATCCTTTACGCGGTGGGAGAACCCGAAAGCTACGTTGCAGTTCTGACTCAAAAGGGAGACGACGGCGAAGAGCGGCCGATTGCATTCTTGAGCCAAGTAATCCAGCCGCACGAGGAAAGATATAATTTCATTGAGCGACAAGTGCATGCAGTCATGAGATCCTTGAGAAAGTTCAAGCACTTTGTCTCTCAGAGCCGGATTACCGTCTTCGTGATACACCCCGATGTCAAAAATTTCATCATTCAAGGGGAACCTGGTCACAAGAGAGCAGGATGGATTGCCAAAATCCAGGAGTTCGACATAGAGGTACGACCCACCAAGTTAATCCGAGGTCGGGCTCTATGCCAGGAATTGGCCCGAAGTGCTGCAGCCGAAGTCTCTACTTGCCAGTGGGAGGATCCAATGATAGAAAGTAACCTTGCCAACTCCTTATCAGAGGAAAGTGACTGGACAAATGATCTAGTGTGGTATTTCAGCACAGGGAGATGTCCAGATCAGCTCAATGCCTCACAAAGAAGGAGGTTTAGGCTCAATGCCTTGAAATATGTACTACGCCCCGAGGGGCTGTATTTTAGAAACATTGACGACATCTTGTTGCGATGCGTCAAAGAATCAGATAAGCCGAAGGTCCTCGGCGAGTTCCATTCTGGGATGCCAGGAGGACACCATTCGGGAAGGCCGACAACCTTGAAAATCATCAGAGCGGGCTATTATTGGCCCACCCTCTTCGCAGATGCGCATGCGGTCTATCAAAAATGCGAGAAATGCCAAAGGTTCATCGACAGGAATCGGAATGCACCCATGCCTCTTCAGCCAATTCAGGTTGAGGCTCCATTTCAGCAGTGGGGCCTGGATTTTATTGGGACAATAACGCCAAATTCTTCGGCAGGGCATAAGTTCATTCTGACAGCCACGGATTATTTCACCCGATGGGCTGAGGCGATACCTACCAAACATGCCGACCAGGAGACGGTCATCGGTTTCCTTGAAAGTCTGATCACCCGCTTCGGGATCCCAGAGGCAATTGTGACAGACAATGGTCCAGGGTTCGCAGGCGTTGTACTCACGAAGTTCACCGGCAAGTACGGGATTTACCACAAGATGTCTTCAAATTATTATCCACAGGGGAACGGCCTAGCCGAGTCCACAAATAAAAATCTCTTGAAGATCATAAAAAAGACCGTGGAAAGAAACAAGAGGTCCTGGCACCTGCTTCTGGACCGAGCGCTATGGGCAGACCGTATTTCCTTTAAAAAATCCATCAAAACGTCGCCATATGCGCTCGTATACGGGAAAGAAGTTGTCTTGCCAACTCATATTGAGATGCCCGCACTATGGCTGTTAGAAGATGAAAAGGGCGACAAGGACCCCGTTGATGCCCGACTGGCTCAGTTGCTGCAATTGGAAGAGGAAAGAGAAAAAGCTTATCAAGCTTTTGCCAAGCACGCCGAGACGACACAGAACTGGTTTTCAAAGGGAACTACCGCTCGAGTCTTCAAGATTGGGGACTTAGTGCTGAAGTGGGACTCATACAAAGCAAATTCGGGCAACCATGATAAGTTTGACGCCTTCTAGGAAGGCCCCTTCCAGGTCGCCCGGGTGAACCAGTTCAACGCATTCGTGCTGAGGGACATGGAGGGTCAGATCCTCCCGATACCTGTTAACGGCTTTCATCTGAAAGCCTACCACCATTAAAAAGTGTCAAAGGTCCTCCCTTGTACATATTTTATTTTCTACAGTTTTAATTCGTTTTCCTTCCGAATGTAAATATTGCTTTCAGTAGAAGTAATTTCCTGCTTTAACCCAAGAAAAAGAGCCGAGTGTTCTGTGGAAGAAATGCCTGGCAGTGTGGAAGAAAGTCGGGATGGAAAGCAAGAGGGCAAGAAAATTATCCAAGTGCCCAAAAGACAGAAATGCCTGGTGTCGCACATTCTTTCAACGACTCCCGGAGCCGCGCACCAATTTCAGCGACTTTGGAAGAAGGGTGAAAACACAAAAAATGGCTAAGGCAAGTGGTGTCGTCCGAGGGCGCTCTAAAACCCTCCGAAGTCAGACGTCGCCCTCATATTTTCGCGACCTTGGGAGGCGCCGAAGTCAGCAAGCAAAGGAAAACAAGAAGAAAAATTTTCTAAGTATGGCGCACCGCCCGAAGTCGCAGCGACGCCGGACGGCGCGCCCTGCTTTGTGCGACAGCCGACGGGGTCCAAGCAGAAGAGAAGAAAAATTTCTAAGTATTGCCGCCCGTTGTCGCAAAATTTCCCAGCGCCACCTGACGGCGCGCGTCAAAACTCGCAAAGTTCGGCGGGCACGTTCCAAAGCCGTGATAAAATAAAGAAAAATTTCTAAGTGTTAGACGCCCAAGATCGCAAAATCTCCATGGCGAAGTCGGGCGCCGCTCACTTTCTGGGCGCACTTGGGCGGAGTGATAAAAAAGAAAATGCAATTTTTCCCCAAGTCTTCCGGCGCAATTTTCAAGTAAAGAGCCTCGTAGCGCGTGCCCAGTTGGCGGCGGATGACGTCATCAACGACAAATTTTAAAAAATGGAAAATAAATTGCGCAGCTTTCAAGACGGATTTCATTAAAGAAAAAGCGCAACCCGGGCCAATAAAGTACGAATTGCGCTCCCCAATGAGGATCCCACGCACGGCTGCCGGAGAATAACGGCGCCGCTCACCCACTTTGCGCAATAGGCTTTAACTCTGCCATCCGCCATTAATGCTTGCTTTTTGCCCATTTCAGTAAAAAGGGGTTATTCACTCAGTTTAATATCAGAATTCACTAAAGAAGTTCGAGCTGCACGAGAGAGAGAAAAATCAAATTGCACCGAAGTACAGCTGTAAATTCTGATTGTTTTCACCACCATGGGTAAGAAACCGAGCGCAGCAAAAGGAAAAGCGCCTATGCAGGCAGCGTCCAGCACGTCTCAGGACAAATCTGAAGAACAAGCGGTTTCAAGCGCCCCTGAGAGCGAATTGCCGAAGGGGAAGAAAGGAAAGGGCAAGGCGAGCAGCACTGAGAAGAAAGTTCCTCCCCCGCCGCCTATAGACCGCCTCAGCGGGTACAGAGATGGCGAGTACTCACTCGGCATCACGCAGCTGCGACTTACCGTAAAGCAATGGTGGGAGAGGGTGTCGCCCTCACATCATTTCGGCGCGGCTTATCGTTCGAACCTATTCTGGTTCTTATGCCCGCCTGTCCATCACTGCCCGGAGCTGATTGAGTCTATCGTGGAGTACTATAAACCCGGCACCCGACAGGTCTGTGACTACGAGGGGAGGGTATTGTTTTCTCTCTTCAAGGAAAGCGTTCAACCAACTTTTGCGTGCGGGCATGAACCAGACCCTATTTGCATAATCAGAAGGGTCAATCTAGATGAACAAACAGGAAGGTGCGTCGACGGCAAGAAAATGAGGAATTTCCTCAATTCTGAACTAGAGCAGCCACTGCCAGCCTCAAGATGGTCGTCACGCCCAATACCCCTGGCAAATTTTAAAAGTCATTACATATATTCCATACTTGCCTGGGTTTTGGGTTGCGGCACTGACGAAGTGGTGCACCCATATCAAATCGCTCTTGCCGAGTGCATCTTGCATGGGGAGTTCTATGACCCCAATGCCCCGAAAAGAGGAACGCGACCAGTTTATTTCGACTGGGCAGACTGGATAGCGTACGCCATCCATTCGAATCTTGTGGAGCTGCAATAGAACACGGAATTCAGGCACTGCTCATTTCTGGTATGGCTGTGCCTGTACCATATGCATTACAAAATGAAGACTGTTCCAGTCCAGAAGGTGGACGAAAAGGGCGCGCCGCTGCCCGTGTATGAATGGACTGACCTGCTATACAGAAGAGGGTCATATTATGAGTTTAATTTTAAGTTCTTGGGCATTGCCCTAGCCCTCTTCAATGGCCGAGCATCACGTCCCCCTCTGTATATGACAAAGCACCTGGTGCAACAAGAGTTTGGAGATACATTTAGGTTGACTCAAGGCATCGTCATCAGGGTTTACGGGTTCAAGGGCAAGCCGTTTCTGCTGCCATACTTTTGTACAAAATATCACTTCGGCCTGGAAGCATCGCGGCAAATGGACTACGTGGAGCAAGAATTTGGTCAGGGACGAAAAAAGAGCCCCATCTTCACCTATCCTTTCATCTGGGGCGATGTCGAGGTCCGCGAGGTCGGGCAGCATGTATATTTGACAGATACCCTCCTAAGTTTCGGCCTAGTGCAGCTTCCTCAGCGCTGGAAGTATGATCCGCTTGGAATAAAACAAAAGTTCGTACATGTCTGCCCGCGGAAAGAAATCATAGAAGAAAGGAATAATCTGACAGGAAGCGATCTAGAATGGCAAATTGAAGAAATGCAGTCATTTCCACCATGGCACGATTTTTATTGTATAGAAGCGGAGTATGATCCCAAACACAACGATGATCACAAAATGGGATCGGTCGGTTTCAGGAAAATGCTCGCAAAGGTGGCGCCACTAGGCTGGAGTAAGGACAAAATAGCCGAATGTTGGATAATGAGGTGTCGTACACGGCATGACAAATCAGAGAAAAAGTCGTTGGCCGTTGACGATGAGTTCTCCACACTATACGACAACAACTTTGACAAGTGGCAGCCGTTTGTGTTCCGTGATATCGTGCCCCAAGGCGTCCGACCAAGGCATAAAAGGAGGCGCCCACCTCAACAGTCAGTTGCACAAGAGACTTCTAGCAGTGAAGCGTTAAGAAGCCAAGGAGTGGGCCCAATGTTGCACTCGACTCCTGAAAAGTCGCAACAGTCTGATAAGGAGCCCGAATAGTCAACCGGTGAGGCAGAAAAGAGTGCTCAGCCATCGAAGTCAAAGCCCAAATACCGGTTCACTCTATCAACCACGGCTCCTGACGAATCAACCATCGTCACTGCACCCAAAAAGGTGATTGCGCCTAAGGAAAGAAAGAGAAAAAGGTCTGAGAAGACCAAGGAGAAGCGGCCCAAGGAAGAGACCGTGCATCAGACTAGGGAGACTCCACAAACAGGCGCCGCTGCAAGTGAAATCATTTCCATTCTTGAAGACAGCCCGCAGAAGGAGACAGAAACGTGGGTCGCTGGAGTCATTCAAACGCCAGCTCAGGCTGAGCTCGCAGGTACGCATTCTCTGCCTCTGCAACAAACCCCAGAAGCCCTACTTGCTACACCTTCCTCCTCCCCCTTGGGGCCCATTCAAGCTGTCTCATCCCAATCCCCCTTTACGCAGCCCCAGCCTGGCCTGCAGACTTTTGGCCATTTCGCCCAGAACCCCAACGTTTTTCAAGACCTAGGCCAAACCCTAGGTCTATCTCACGCAGCCGCTAAAGAAAATCCTCCATCCCCTCATCGTTCATCTCCCGCTGCAACAACCCTAGAAAACCCATCTCCACCTCCGCAGGAGCCGCCCACTTCCCCTAAGGCTCAGTCGCCTTCAAAAGCGGTTGTATCTTCTGGCACGCCCCCACTTCCCTGTTCGTTGGAAAAATGCCGCAACAGGATTTGGCTGTGATGTTCGATGAGCTGGAACTAAAAAAAATAGTTACAAATTGCTGATGACCAGCCCCTAGCCGCCAAGGCCGCCCAGAGCTCTCTTACTTTTCTCCAGGGCGTCAGGAAGAGGAGAGCAGAAGAGATTGTTGTTTCAGAGAAATGTGTAAAGTAGCTTGTTGGCCTGGTCCCCTGGGGGGACTTGGTGTGTCATAAGCCCTAGCCGTGACCAACATTGAAAGTCTAGGAGGAGGGATGCCCTGCTATCCCAGCGTCTCCTTTCCCAACCTCTTGGGGGTTTTGTGAGTGCGGGGAGATTGGGGTAGAGGGGGAGTTGATTGGATAGGGATGTAAATATCATCTTTCGGGTGGGGGAGAACAGGACCGATCACAAATTTGAATTTTAACCCATTAAACATGAATTGCTGATTCTATCCTATGTCCTTTTTTGTATTCTAATCTAAATAATCACCAATGCTCAAATCCGGGTTCATTTACATACTATAATGGGTAAATACTGAATCTCCTTTGATTGATGTGTCCTAGTCCTCTAGCATATTCCCCCTCCACCCCTTTACAATGAAAGGTGCTTTTTAGCACATTTTCCCCCGATTACATTTTGCGTCCCACCTCCTCAGCTGCTATTTACCTCTACGGTGTTCTTGAGGTCCTCCTAAGTGGTGCTCCTGGGGGGGTGTCGTTGGTGTCCCTATCGTTCCCCTCATCTAGTCCTGTCCACCTTCCCTATTTGACTCGAATCTGGGACACTCAATCATAGGTCTCCTTAGAGCTCATATTTTCTTCTTCCATACTCCGAGTCTCATATTCGCTCATTTCATCCATTTTCACCCCGTTATGCCCTCGACCCAACACCTCGCTGCTCCTCCTTAAGCTCCATCTTAGGCCAAATTTTATCAAAAAATTTAATGTGGCAAAATTTCCAACAAGTACAACCTGGAGAAAAGGGTGGTCCGTACAGAGAAAAGGGTGCCCAAAGTCCAAAAGCCCATCCAGGACATGATGGATGATGACTATGAGTATCGGACCAAGGACAAAAGTTTTGATGACATAGTCGAGGAGTATGAGATAGGTGGAATCCAGAGGAAGGCTGACAACCTCCTTGTCAAGCATCTTGAGACAAAGCAAGAGCTCTACCAGCTCAAGGACGACAAGAGACAACTAGAAGAAAATCTAGCCAAGGCATAAGTGCAACTGGAAACTACTCAGGAGGGTCAAAAAATTGAAGGATCAACTTACGGCCTCTCAGCAGGAGACAACAGTCCAGAAGGCGGTCGCTGATAAGTTGACAGAGGATAAGAAAGCAGCACTGACGCACATTACCCAATTACAGGATCAACTTTGGTAGACTCAGGCGCTGCTAGAAGAGAAAGCGTCCCAGGCTGCTGCCTTCTCAAAGGACAGAATCAAAGAAATAAGAGTCAACCTGTTGAAGGGTTGCAGAACCAATGTTTCCAGGTCGCTATCGGTCCTCAACTTCATCTCGAGGATTCAAGAAGTATCTGCCCAGGTGAAGCCTGCGGTAGAGGAGGCCGAACGCCAAGCACAACAGTGGCTAGACTTGGCAATCAAACTTGAGGAGCTCGAGCGCAAAGGCCTCCAATTTCCCCCCATGTCATAGATTGCCCTAGACTAGGCCGATGCAAGGGTAACCTTGCAAACCTACTTTGAAAAAGTGGAAAGGATCAGGACAACAAGAAAGATGCTGGACACGTTGCTCAAGGAGAAGGACATCTGCCTGGTCCCCTTTCACACCCTCTCATCGCTCGGGTTTCCGAGCTTTGTAAAATATGGAGAATGTCTGCCC
Source organism: Wollemia nobilis (assembly GCA_028583015.1). Taxonomy (NCBI): domain Eukaryota; kingdom Viridiplantae; phylum Streptophyta; class Pinopsida; order Araucariales; family Araucariaceae; genus Wollemia; species Wollemia nobilis. The sequence continues at coordinate 2,658,069 of JAQPPZ010017077.1, read as the reverse complement.
AGAGAGCAGCTGAAGCCGATCTAGGAAGCCTTTGAGGCAGACACTTCTGAGATTGACAACTGGAGCGACCCAGTTCAAGAAGAGCAGGTAACCCAAATGGTGTCTAAATTCTGTAAAATTAGCACCTGTCTTCACGAACTAGGAGAAAGGTATTTTTGGCATTTTTGCCACATTAGTATGGAGCTTTAAATCGAAAAATCACATGCATAAGCATTGGAATTTTTATGGGCCCTAAAAGAGGATGATAAAGTGGATGAATTGATCTTTTGATGTCTCATTATTGTAGATCTCTTCACAAAAATTTTGGCAATATATTACAATAGGTGATCAGGTCAGTGGATCAAACGTTATGGCCTCGAAAGCAAATCCAACAAAAGTCCACTTCGGGCTTGAAAACAATTCTAAGGCATGAGGGGCACTTTACCTAGAACGCTACCGAAGTTGCCACTTCGGGCTTGAGCTTAGCGAAGAATCCACTTTGGCCCTAACTTCGGCGAACCTCCTTGTCCCGACGATGAAAAAAGTATATGGCTGGAAGGTCACTTCGCCCACAAAAAAGGGTAAGATAATAAGCTTCGCTAAACAAAAAGAAGGAAAGGGGCAGCTTCGCAAAGAAGGGACAGGAAAGCCTAAGTTCAAGCTCAAAAAATTTCTAAGGCATGGAAGGAGCTTCGCTTGCGAAGCTACCAAAGCACCTACTTCAGTCAGAAAAGTTACGAAGCTGTGATTGTAAGTTGTCAAGATTTTCTAAGTCAGCAGGGTCACTTCGCTAGAATCTTAGCGAAGCATTCACTTCGGCCACAGTTTTAGCGAACCTCCATCTAGTTGGCAGAAAAATCTCTAAGGCATGAGGGGCACTTCGCCCAGAATTTGGCCGAACTGCCACTTCGGGCCTCCACTTCAGCGAAGCTTCAATGTCGGCCAAAGCGCTCTACGTCGGCCAAAAGGTTCACTTCGCTCCCGAAGCTCCATGTCAGCCCCCAAAGCGTAGATTTCCAGCGAAGTGCTATGTCATCCAACGAAGCTTCAAGTCGGCCTAAATGTCTAAGTTGGCTAGAAAACTCCACTTCGTCGCGAACCTCTGTGTCGGCCCCCAAAGTGCAACGTCGGCCCCGAAGTTCATGTCGACCCCGAAGCTCCACATTGGCCAAGTCGGCCAAGTCGGCCAAGTCATCCAGAAAACTCCACTTCATCGTGAACCTTCGCATCGGCCCCCGAAGTGCAACGTCGGCCCCGAAGTTCATGTCGGCCCCGAAGCTCCAAGTCGGCCAAGTCGGCCAAGTCAGCCAAATCGGCCAAAAACTCCACTTCGCCGCGAACCTCCGCGTCGGCCCCCGAAGTGCAATGTCGGCCCCAAAGTTCATGTCGGCCAAAGCATCCAACGTCGGCCAAAAATGTAAAGTCGGCCGTGAAGCTCATGTCGGCTAGAATCCCAATGTCGGCCACGAATCCCAATGTTGGCCAAAATGTCTAAGTCGGCCAGAAAACAATAACTTCGCCAGCGAAGCTCAAGTCGGCCCCCGAAGTGCAATGTCGGCCGCAAAGCTCAAGTCGGCCTCCACTTCAGCGAAGCAATGTCAATCACGAAGTTCATGTCAGCCAAAGAGTCCAACGTCGGCCAAAAATGCAACGTCGTCTATGAAGTTCATGTCAACCAAAGAGTCCAACATCGGCCAAAAATGAAAGGCCGATCGCAAATCCCAATGTTGGCCAGAATCCCAAAGTCGGCCAAAAATCCAATGAACTACCAGTTCGGGCCAATTTCTTAATGAGACTTCTTCGAAACCTTTTCTAACGATGGTGTTTCTCCCGAAAAAAACACATTCAAATGCCGGGTATTTAAGTGTTTCATAAATGCATTTTTTTTGGCCTAAAAGACTCGGTGCCCATTTGTAGCAATAAGATACAAGTTATCAGCTGCAAAGAAGGGCAAGGGCAACTTGTGCATCCACTCGATAACCTCACCCCAAGGCAGCCCAGGACAGTTCAACTAATCATAAATGCAGGTTTCTCCGATTGACGCGGCCATGGTAGCTTATTAGGGAAATAGATGTGAAACCTCAGTGGCATAAAAGGGCGAGCGCACATTTTCCAGCTCCCAAGGGTGTACTTTTGAATCCGGCGCATTAATGGCTACGAGGGTCGGGTCTTCTATAAAAACCCTAGCATTGTAATGAAAAAAAGGAGGGACTTTTGCTAGAAAGTTGTTGTAACTTGATGTCTGCAATTGATATTAAAAATTTTGGGCCTAATTTCTCTCTTGTATGCTGTCTTCTATGATTATTTCTGCTATTTTGTTTCTTCATTTGCATACTGTAATTCTGAATCCTGGATTTAGGTTTGTGGTTGGGGACAGAACCCTGGAATTCTCCTGAAGGATACATAGGGGAGAAAACGTTGTGTTAGTATTCTTGTATGCTGCCTGTGGATAGTGTTTCTGTTATATTCACATATTTTCTAACCGCTGTAATTCTGAAATCTGGATTTAGGCGTAGGGAGATAGGTGGATCCTGGAACTCTTCCAGAGGATACATAGGAAAGCTAGTGTGGCATTCATTTATGTTTTATCCTTTGTATTTATTGCTGCTTCTTCAAGCTATTTGTTAGTGATCGTGCTGCTGGTCCTTCCCTTTTAAATCAACCATTTACATTTCTTCCCTTACTCTTTTTATTTCTTTCCTGCACCCTACTCTTTTTATTTCTTTCCTGCACCCTACTCTTTTTATTTCTTTTTTGCACCTTACTCTTTTTATCTCTTTCCTGCACTCTCATCTTTAAAAAAATAGTAGTTTAGTAAAGGAGCTGGCCTTTCTTCAGAGATTGGCACTGGAGGGCATTTCTTCCCTTCGGCATTTCAATGTTGGTCCAAGTCTAGGGCGCGTATACGTAGAAAATCCTTTCATGTGGCAGATTTGTGACCAACAGTTTCTGGCATGCCTGATGGGACGAATAGTCTCCATGTTTTAAGGAAGTCCAAGTTTGGTGAATCTCTGGCTTGCTTTCATTTGGAAAAATCACCTGGCGACTTTGACTGAGCTGAAGATCTAGATTTCTTGATCGTAGGCACCTTTTAAAGCTGAAAGAAGACACCCCGAAGGAATCAAGGTTTGGTGAGCAGCCTTGATCTCACAAGCAAAAGAATCTTCACCAGGTGACTCTGACTTAATGGCGAGAACCATGATCTCTACAGACCAATTCTATAATGGAGAGGGTATGCTATCCCAGCTGGGATGATCCTAGCCCTCTGAATCTCCAAAGTTGGCATGAGATTCCCAAAAGTGCCCTGAAAACCTTGACAAAATACAATGGCACTAAGGGAATGGCCCGAGAGCATCTTGAAGATGTTGCTGCTCTAGCGACCCTCCATGGCATAACCCACGAAGATGTCATGATCAGAATTCTGGTCCTGTATCTGGAAGGAAGGGCATTGCAGTGGTACAGACTGCTCGGGCATAAGATAATCTGCTCATGGGATGACTTAGCGAGAGTGCTCATCAACACATTTGAAGGTTCTTAGGATCCCTTCCAGCTCTTGATGCACCTCTCCACCATCACGAGAGCACCTCTAGAGAGCATCATAGACTTCAATGTCCTATTTTGTAGAAGTTGGAAGAGAATTCTAGAGGAGATCCAACCGACACCCACCCAGGCCCACCTCTTCTATGTTCGGGCTTTCCACCCAGACATAAGCCTCCTCTTGCTGCAATCAGGTGAATTTAGATTCCCTCAAATATTTGAGGAAACAATACAAGCAGAGCACCTTCTGCTCCTATCAAGAAAAATACCATGGGGAGAAACTCCATTACTTTCTCTGGTAGTTGCTGCTCCTGTCTATCCCGCATAGTATTCACCATGGCAGATCCCTCATACTATGTAGAGACCTGAAATGCAGTTGTGTGGAGCTCAAGAGGCAGATTTCATCCAAGGCCAATGATGGGAATATGCAAGCACTGCCCCAACAATGAATAATATGGTTGCTTGCAGTTTCCATCAAGATATGGGCAAAGAAGGGAAGCAGGGTCTAATGACAAGCTTTGAGTGTGAAGAAGATGCCATTTTGCACCCTTTTTGTGTCCTAGGGCATATCACGCAAGTATCCAGCCAAAACCCAACAAGCATGCCTCATCAAGAGGCTAATCCTGAGGAGATCCTGGCAGAAGGCCTATCGTCAAAAAATTGTTGTTGTCGCATCAAGGGGCTGGAGGAGCCTGTACTTAGCCCACAGCCAGTGGACTCTTTAGAGTGGTGGTATTGGCTCCAACCACCACTGCAACCAGTACTCGAAGAAGGCCCCCATGTGGCAAACCTCTTTGCCACATTATTCATCAACTGTATGGGTACTGGCATGCATGATAACCTACCATGTTGCACCCTGTTCGCAACCTAGAGAACTTTGGGAAGAGGCCAGCCGGACTTCAAACATCAACTGAAGGACAATCAGATTTGGTCTAAAAATTGCAGGTTCACCGGATAGGCACCCAAAATTGGGTTTGTGGTGGCGGCATGCCAATCATGTCACAAAATTTTGTGTAAATACTGTAAATAGCCCGATTGGTAAATAAAGTGCCAAGGGCACTAAGTGTTGCTTAGGAGCTTAAGTAAAGTTTTATGTTTTTAGTTTAATTTGTGCGTGTTTCTTTTTAGCGCTCCAAGGAAAAAGGAGATAGCAGTTTTTAGGTGCCATCTTTAGCATCCCCTAGCACAACAATTCAGTGCCATATAAGGTGCTATCATTTTCAGATCAAGCACTTGGGCAATTGTACAGCCATAATGGGCAAGAGGAGCGCTGAGAAAAAAGAGAAGGCCCCAAAAAAGTTGAGGAGTTTGCTGCCATCAGTGGACAGTCAGAAGGGGGGACAGCGGGGATGACTTTGTTGCCCAATGAATAAAGGCCTGGGATCTCTGCATTCAGGCAAGCTAAATGCCTCGCGAGCCACCAAGAATTTTGGCATTTTTGCCACATTAAATTTTTTCACAAAATTTTGCCTAAGTATGGAGCTTTAAATCAGCAAATCACATGCAGAAGCGTTGGAATTTTTGTGGGCCCTAAAATAGGATGATAAATTGGATGAATTGATCTTTTGATGTCTCATTATTGCAGATCATTTCACAAAATTTCCGATGATATATTACAATAGGTGATTGGGTCAGCGGATCAAAAGTTATGGCCTCGGAAGCAAATCCAACAAAAGTCCACTTTGGGCTTGAAAAAAATTCTAAGGCATGAGGGGCACTTCGCCCAAAACACTGTCGAAGTTGCCACTTTGGGCTTGAGCCTGGCAAAGCATCCACTTTGGCCCCAACTTTGACGAACCTCCTCATCCCAAATATGAAAATTATTTAAGGCTGGCAGGTCACTTCGCCAGCAAAACAGGGTAAGATAAGAAGCTTCGCTAAACAAAAAGAAGGAAAGGGGCAGCTTCGCAAAGAAGGGATAGGAAAGCCTAAGTTCGAGCTTAGAAAATTTCTAAGGCATGGAAGGAGCTTCGCTTGTGAAGCTACCAAAGCACCTACTTTGGGCAGAAAAGTTGCGAAGTTGTGATTGTAAGTTGTCGGGATTTTCTAAGTCAGCGGGGTCATTTCTCTAGAATCTTAGCGAAGCATTCACTTAGGCCACAGTTTTAGTGAACCTCCATCTAGTTGGCAAAAAAATCTCTAAGGCATGAGGGGCACTTCGCCCAGAATTTGGCCGAACTGCCACTTCGGGCCTCCACTTCAGCGAAGCTTCAATGTCGGCCAAAGCGCTCTACGTCGGCCAAAAGGTTCACTTCGCTCCCGAAGCTCCATGTCAGCCCCCGAAGCGCAGATTTCCAGCGAAGTGCTATGTCGGCCAGCAAAGCTTCAAGTCGGCCAAAATGTCTAAGTTGGCCTTTCTTCAGATATTGGCACGGAGGGCATCTCTTTCGTCCGGCCTTTCAATGTTGGTCCAGGTCTAGGGTGCGTATATGCACCAAATCCTTTCTTGTGGTAGATTTGTGACCAACAGGTACACCACCATTGTTGTGCACCAGGTTGCGGCCTTCAAAAAAGTGCTAAAAGACATCAATGATTTAGATCCCTTACAGAAGGCAATCTGGGCTCAGGCTCGAACTACATATGAGCATGTCCGCAAGAATGTTGTTCCCTCCGAGAAAGAAGAGGAGAAGGACGTAGATCAATCTGGTTCAAATAGGGAAGAAGAAGAAGACTCGGGAGAAGAGACCGCTGAGAGCGATGCGGAAGAAGAACAACTACCAAAGCGGGAAGCTTAGCAACAACAACAGTAGTAGTAACAGCATCATCAAAAGGATGCAGGGGTCGTGAAAGACTTTGTGCCCAAAGGATAAAGGCTAGGTTCTTTACATCGAGGCGAGCTTGATACCCCGCGAGCCGCCAGGAATGTTTTCACATTTTGCACAGGGGTATTTTTGCCACATTTTGCACGAGATGCCATGTTTTCAAAATTTGTAAGTTTTTTGCTCTTCCTTCCCTCCTCTTTCTTCCCTTTCTCCATCTTTCCTTTTCCCCTTTCCTATATTTTCATTCCTCCCTTTTTTCCTTGTACTTCCCTCAGTCAAGTTCCCAGAACTGAGCAAGTGTTCCCTAAAAAATTTTGTGTCAGGGCTCAACCCGACTTCGCAACGAAGTCGGGGTGCGCCCTCAAATCAGTGCGCAACATGGGATGCGAAGTGCGAAGGCAGGCTAAAACAAAGCAGAATTTGACTAAGTATTAGAGCAAAACCTGACTTCGCAACGAAGTCAAGGTGCGCTCTTCTTCCTGTGCGCACTTGGGAAAGCAGTGTGCAAAAAAATTGGCTAAGTGCTGGAGCACAACCCGACTTTGTAGCGAATTTAGGGTGCGCTCCTCTTTTGGTGCGCATTCCGAACAATGAGAAAATCAACTAAGTACCAGTGCGCAACCTGACTTCATAGCGAAGTCGAGGTGCGCCCTTTGACCGGTGCGCAGTTGGGCAAGATTCATCAAGCAAGCCAAAAAATTGGCTAAGGCACGGAGGCCTCCCCAACTGCGATGTTTCCCACCTGTGCTACCCGACAGCGCTTTGATCCTAAGTGAAGTGGGATAAACTACCTTTTAAGGTAGACATGTGTCACTCGTTAGAATTCAACAAGTTTCCAACCTCGGGATCCAAGCCGATATGTGACAGAAACAAGGACAAGCATGGGCTGCACTGCCTACGCCAGCTGCCCCTATTTAAGCTGATGTGAAGTTTCATCTACCGCAACTACCTGCATTCCTGCTAACCAGAGGTTTGACCGGATGCACTACTATGTAGCTGTATAGATTTTAGGGAGACCTTGCTGTAGGTATAGTCCTTGACCGACAGGAGTCAGCATTAGCAGCTCTTCAGCCGCTTGTGTCAGCTATTGTCTTGTCTGGGACTTTATGCCTGTAAATGTAATCGGGGGGAACTTGGGCTATAAATAGCCGGATCATTTCATTGTAAGAGGGGGAATGGGAATATACTACTAGGGAACCATTGTAGCTGTGCGTTTTCTTCTAAATACAAGATACATACTTGGCTCTACTTATTGTCTTCATTTTGTATGCTGCCTCTCCTTGTCATTTTTGCCTCATGTTTCTTATTTCATTGCTTACTATTGTACTAAACTTTGGACTCCAGTATTTGGTGATTAAGTATTCCTGGAATGCATAGATAGAGGATACATAGGATGAATGATAGCTGTAGTTTCTATGGTGTGTCTTGTGTTTAATTGTTGTTAGTAATGGTGATTGATCATTTCCGTGCTGCTTATTCCCCACACCCAACTCCAATCACATTTGGATTCTCTTTCCACAATTTATCTCTTTCCCTACACTCTTATATTAAAACACTAAAAACCCACAGGAAGATGGCCTTCTCCGGAGATTGGCACAAAAGGCATTCCTTCCTTCTAGCCTTTCAATCTGGTGGGCAAATCTGGGGCGCATTATACCAAATCCTTTCCTCATGGCAGATTCGTAACCAACAGTTTCTCTGGCACACCTGGTGGGACATGGAAGTTTTCTACCCCAAGACATAATCGAAGCACTAGTGTTCGCTTCATTGCTGTTAAAAATCAGAGCACCTGGCGACTCTACAAACACCTAAATATTCTCTGAGTCCGTGAAGACCGGTCCGAATGCCTTCATGCAAACGAGAAGGTGGCGAGCAAGGAATCTAGGCAACCAACCTGACATTTACGAAATCGACATTGTCGCTCCAAGAGAGTGCGTCAGCCTGGCTGATCACGAAGCTCGCATAGAAGAGCCTGAAACCAAAATTGAAGAGGCTGAGGGTGAAGAGCAATCTACATCCTCGGACGATACTGATATCGAGTACACTACCAGAGGAGAAGAAGACATGGCTGCACAACAAAACAATGATGATCTCTTCTCGATGGTAGACTCTACGGGGCCCTTGGCCCTAGTCGGATAGCAAGTTGTGCCCCCCGCTACCTTAAATTCTATCCCTACATACGATGGCTATGACAAGACGGCGTACGAACACATCCAGGACACGCTACATTCAATCACTAACGAGGGTGTGAAGACCCATCTTTTGGCCCTTTCCCTAAGGGGAAAGCTTCTCTACTGGTGGAGATCACTGCTAGAGGGATCTATCATGGGGTGGCGCCAGCTATCCGGCAGGCTCGTGAAAGGATGCAATGAGTCCGCTGATCCCTCTTGCTTGTTGCATCAATTCCAAAGCATCCAGTGACACCCCCAAGAGGAGGTGTCAGACTTCAACATACGATTTGCGAGGTCTTGGAAATGAGTACCTCGTGAACTTTGACCTTCAGTAGGTCAAGCTGCGCACTACTACCTGAGGTATTTCAACTCAGACATTTGCCTTCTATTGAAGATAGCCAGAATTGACTCATTCCCTACTCTGTACGAGGCTGCCCAGCAAGCTAAAATGGATATCATTTCCATAGGCAGACTCCCACACATGGTATAGCCACCCATTTACCCTGAATTTCCTCAATCCCAGTACCCATCAGCTTCTGATATGATGTCATCCACTTCAGGACAGCAACCCCAGCAGTAATGGAATCTGACGTCGATCGTAAACCCTTACAGCCTGCCACAAATTCACTATCTGCCTCTTCCTCTGCATTATCTAGCACTCCCATCTCACCCATAGTATGCGCAATATTCTACACCTCCTCCATTGGTTGCCTTACCTCCGCCAGCTTAGTTTCCGCCTTCGAACAATGATATTCAAAACAAAATCCTCCAGGAGGTGTGGGCTTTGGCCTCTGGATATCACACCATGTCCAACGACATGACTATTCTGAAGAAGAAACAGGCCCAGATGGACCTTGTTCCAAGAAGGCCATATCCTCCTCTAACACTGACAAAATATTAAGCCCCAAAATGGCGACATCATATGCGAGCCCCTACAAGAAATACTGCCATCAACAACCAACCTGGTACTTCTGACCAGGTCAACTGGTGCACCACGTACAACGACCCACATTCGAAAGAATACTGCACACTGTACCAGCATTACCTCTAGACCCTGGCGGGCAGATCCATAGAGGATGAAGAACTTTATATGATCCTAGACGATGAAGGCAACTTTGCCATCCCAGAGGAAAATCTGGTGTTGCCCCCTGCCAAGGAAGACCAAAAGCCTGCTGAAGCTGCTACAAAGCCCTTGAAGGTATATGCTATAAGAGACAAGGCGCAACCTATTGGGCTACCACCTGACAAGAGGTTGTGGCCTTACACAGCCAAGGAAAAATCTCTCGTAGCCAAGCCTCCCGTAGCAAAACCGGCTCCTTCTCCAGCCAAAGCTCCCGTTGCTCAGCCTCCAACTGAAACAAAAGAACAAGCTCAGGAGAAGCTGAGGTACCCATCTCTGACAAAGAGGTAGAGAGTAGAGGCCACGCAGCAATACCGCACCAAGTATGAGCCCGCAAAAGAAGCGAAAGGAGCTAGCACCTCAGGCTATAGCATAGTGGATGAGCTGAAAAGGACCCTCGCAAGGATAAGCATGTATGATGCTCTCCTGCTCTTAGGGCAAGTTGATCTACTACAGGAATATCTAAAGAGCATAAAGCATGACAAGAAAATACAACCTGTTGTTCTGGTTCAACCCCTAACAGTCTCAGCCACTAGGAATAACAGACCACCTCCCTTCTATCTATCATTGTGGATGCAAGGGTACATAGTACACAACTGTATGGTGGATTCTGGTGCCTCCACAACTGTAATGTCGAGGGCCGTCTATGATGAAATCAGGATGGAGTATACAAGGAGCAGCCAAGGCGTGCTACAACTAGACAGCACCCCTGTCAAGACATTCGATGTCATTAAAGACATCCCGATCCGGCTGCACAAAGATCTTGACATAGTGGTCATTCAAGAAGTCGTGGTTGTTGACTTGGAACCCTACTTCGACATGTGTCTCTCCAGGGAGTTCACTGCGAAGCTGGGAGGGTATCTGTCTCTGGATTACTCGCATATGGAAGTTCCCTTCAAAGGAAGGAGACTGAAGATCTACAATGATAAGCCTTCCACATTTCTAGTGGAGAAGATACCCGAAGAAGAGTTGCAAGACTGCGTGGTTTAGCTGACAGAGGAGGAATTGGTGGTGGTAGACATGACGGAGAAAGCTCTTAAGCTATTGCAAGTAGAATATGAGTTCTCCTTGTGGGACTTCAACATTGTAATAGAGACTGAGCGAGGCTGCTACACCATCATCCAACTTGAGAGGCTTGACAAGTCAGCTAAGAAAGAAGTAGGACCTGCACCAGAGAAGCTATGGTAGCTTTTCTTTGATGGCACCTGATGCAAAAATGGCACCGATGCAAGTGTGCTCCTAGTTTCCCCGATCGAGATCCAGAAGGACTACACCTATAGGCTGGCCTAGAGCTGTACCAATAATGCATCGGAGTACAAAGCCCTGTGCTTGGGTTTGCAAAAACCAAAGAGACTAGGGATAAAGCATCTACAGATCTTTGGCGACTCAGAGTTGGTGTGGAACCAGATTACGAACAAGTGCACCTCTAAGAAGCACTATCTCAAGGCGTACTGTAATTAGGTGTGGGACCTGATGGAGTCATTCGACTCATTGAATGTCATAGCCATATCATGTGAGAAAAACAAGCACACTGACATTCTGGCGTCTGTTGGAGCCAGGTACGTTCTAGCTGATGACACTTTCTAGAAGCCGAAGCCGGTCTGCACCATTTACAGGCCTTCTGTGCTTGATAAAGAAACCCACTGGCAGGTGTTTGACTGTGATGAGGAGATCATCACATTTTTTGGTTATCGAAGCATGTTCAATCAAAGGTAGAGACCCTGATGATGAGCAATATGAGGGGTTGATACAGTTAAAAAATAATCATGTCCCAAAAGTACTGATTACATTAGAAAGTCTCTTTGATCAGAATGACAGAGCAATATCACATAGGATCAAAGTAGACCCCAAGCAGTACGTCAACCTGGAGCTTAAACCTGGAAAGGCAATTAAGGTCAGAACGGACTGCACCAAAGAGGAACTCGAGCAGATCAGATCATTATGCCGAGAGTTCCCAGACATAGTAGCCTAGTGCTACCAGGACTTGAAGGGATATGACAGACAGATAATACAGCATACCATTGAGCTAGAAGATGGTGCAAAACCATTTCGACAGAAGCAGAGGGCTGTAAATCGAAGATCGAAGCCATGATGAAAGCCGAGCTCCTGAAGATGCTAGAAGCCAAGATCATCTACCCCATCAAGCATTCATCTTGGGTTGCGAACTTGGTTCTCGTGAGGAAGAAAAATGGAGACATTCGTCTCTGTGTGGAATTCAAAAATCTGAATTAGGCCTCACTCAAAGACCATTATCTGCTTCCCCAGATCGATCAGATCCTCCATATAGTTGCTGGAGCACAGAGGTTCTCCCTCCTGGATGGCTTTTTTGGGTACAACCAGATTTGGGTCTGTTGAGTGGTATTTTCACCCGATTGTGAAAACACACTCTCCGATAGGATTCGAGTTCCAAATCCTCTCTTGCAAAGAAATTTAATAAACAATTTCTCCAAGGTCTCCGCTATGTTAGCATTTTGTATGAATAATAATGTTCAGTTCGAATGCTCGGAACACCTTAGTGGTTGCAAGTAACTGTAAACAAGGGGCACTGTGGTTTATTTTATTTTGAAATTGTAATGATTGTTCATTTAATCAGAATGAACTCAATGTGAATTAATCTTAATGATGAAATTATTTTATTTTCGATTTCGGTAGATTTTCAAGTATTTTATTTTGTGTAAATTCGACTAAAGTTAGATTTTCGGGAAAATAAAAATGCAGAGAATAAAAGAAGTGAAAATAAAATACAAAGAAACTAAAACTAAAGTACATTCAGAGTGCTACGATCCTATTTGACAAAACCGAAGATAATGAGGTTTTTTGCATACAACCTAACCTATTGAACCTGCAAAACTCGCACAATCCAGATAAGCTAGGTGCTAGTTTTTGGGGTTTTAACTATGGTTTTCAGATTTAGACATTCGCATGAAGCAACCAAGAGAACTTGCATTAAACTTCACCTATAAGCCTAAAAATCTGAAAGGGGAAAAATAAACATTAAATCTTGCATGCAGAAAATAACTCCTTCTTTCTTGCCAATGAGATGCAACTCTCTGTAATTTTTGTATTAAAAATATGTCAGTTTACAACAACAGAAGCTTCCAGTTTATCAAAACCAGAACAAATGAAGGAAAATGCTCCTAAGCAGGCCCAGAATGGCCTATCGCCTTCAGCTCTGCAACTCTGCTCGCAGCGGTTTCCGACCCCTGTCCATGAAGAAGAAAAACCAGTCCAATGTGGAAGAAAATATCCAGAGAAACCCAGTGCTAAGGCCTTGCCTTCATTACTGCAATCTTCTCTGAACAGTTCCGCCCCTTGTATCTGTCATTGGCTTCTGCTTTTAAGCTTTCTGGTATGGCCCTCTGTTTCACTCTGTGACGCTTCGTTTCATTTCCCAGGTCTAGTCGTTTCATCTCCCCAAATCGCTTCGTTTCGTCTTCCCGCCTCTTTGTTGTTTTGGCTTCTTGCTCGAGTGTGAAACGCTTGGTCTACTCTGCTAACTGTAACCGTCGATCCTGAAGCGTTATCATAGCCTCTACACCTCTGTGCCACGTGTTCAGCACTTCCCTACACATTCTGTAACGGCCCCTTGTAAATCATGACAAAAAATAGCATGTCGCGATATCGCGACGTTTTTATGTATGCAGCTTTGCTCCTCTACCTGTATCGCGAAAATGAGACATGTCACGATATCGCGACACTTTTTTCACTTGTTCTCTTCTGCATCACGAAAATGGAATGTCGAATTTTTTGAGAAACATGTCACGATATCGTGACAACTTTGACATCTTGCTCTGTTTGACTATTTTGACCGTGATTTCATGACATGTCATGATATCGTGACATTTTTCCTTTGTCTTTCTCTCTCCTCTGTGAATCGCGATTTCATGACATGTCGCGATATCACGACATTTTCTTTTCATGCTGCATTCTATTGTTTAGTCACAAAAATGTAACATGTCGCGATATCGCGACACTTTTTCTTTCTCTGCTTGTCTGCCCATTTTGAATCGTGAAAATGCAACATGTCACGATATCGCGACACTTTTTCCTGTACGGTCACGAAAATGCAACATGTCACGATATCGCGACACTTTTTCCTGTATGGTCATGAAAATGCAACATGTCACGATATCGTGACACTTTTTCCTGTACGATCGCGAAAATGCAACATGTCACGATATCGCGACACTTTTTATTTTTATTTCTTTTGCCGCGATGGAGCAACATGTCGCGATATCGCGACACTTTTTATTTTTAGCCGCGATGGAGCAACATGTCGCGATATCGCGACACTTTTTATTTTTAGCCGCGATGGAGCAACATGTCGCGATATCGCGACACTTTTTCATTTTTAGCCGCGATGGAGCAACATGTCGCGATATCGCGACACCTTTCATTTTGGGCCGCGATGGAGCAACATGTCGCGATATCGCGACACTTTTTTCATTTTTGGCCGTGATGGAGCAACATGTCGCGATATCGCGACGTTTTTCTTTTTTGCTTTTTTTCTTTGATCTTTAGCCTATGGGCCACTTCGGTCTTCTTGGAAAGCATGTAAAAAAGGTGGGTCCCCAATTTTGGGGTGTGTTGTGGAGCAGCCACAACAAATGGCGACTCTACTGTCAAATGCTCCTGAGCATTTTGGTGAGAACCTAACCTGGAAGTATACAAACTCGAAAACAGGCGTTAGCACATAAGAAATATAAACAAATGCCAATAGATCAGAAATACATGAATCATCAGAATCATTAAGTATCAGCTCGGTGTGTGCAATGTGTTCCATTTTTATTGTTTGAAATTGATCCACATTCCATTGTCAGTTTTACATGAATGCATATGTGAGGTTGTGAAAGATTTGAGCAGCCTAATAAATGGGCTAGAGATATAACTATCTGCTTTATAAAAGCTTTAAACCTTTTAATATCATATACAAACATTTAAAATTATCAAACCCTCTTAGGATCAACTATATGTATAATGAATTGATTTATTAGATCCCAAAGTTGGTTATGAGTCACTACTATCTTGAACCCATGTGTAAGTGAAAGTGAAATCAGAGTTTTGGGGAATCGGATTCCCAACCTAAGCGAGATGGGAATTTAACCCTATCCTTACTACTCTGATTTGGAATTCATTACCTCACTTTGAGCAAAATGATTTAACCAGTTATGGATGAAATTGTCAAGCTAGTCTATCCGTTTGAGCAGTCAGTGGTCTTGCTTTTAGACAAGACATGCTGCCACGCATGAGCATACTCCACTGCCAGTCAGGCGTCTATAGCCCCGGTGGAGATTAACCCCATAATCCATGATTTTAGCTTCATTTTTTTTATTTCTTGGACCTTTGGGATGACTACCCATCCTTGCGAGGGACATGTAGTACGATCCTTCCAATCCAATATTAAGATGAAATAGGAAATATTAATTAATTTTTGTTTCTTGGACCTTGGGGATGACTACCCATCCTTGCGAGGGACATGTAGTACGATCCTTTCAATCCAAGATTTATGATGACATGGGAAACATAGAAGCTTTGGGGAATCGGATTCTCAACCTAAGCGAGATGAGAATTATGCCCTATCCTTACTACTCCATGTAGGTCAAATCAGAGCTTTGGGGAGTTGGATCCTCAACCTAAGTTTGATGAGGATTTAACCCTATCCTTACTACTCTGTTTTAGGCTTTAAGCTTTATGGAAGTGGTAAAAACCACTGTTTTAAGGATCATGTTGCATGATAGGATAGACCCGAAATATTCCTTTCGCCTGACCTTTTCTCCCAAGTATGGTTTTGATCATTTTGCTCAAGATCCTCTTTAATGTGCATAGAACGTGCTTAGTTCAAGAGAGTTCGGGCATCAGTTCCCAACCTTAGGATTTTTTTTTTTATGTTATAGAATAACCCTAAGAGGATTTGACATATTTTTAATGATTGTATTTGAAATGTATATGCAACTAAGATGGCATGTATATGCAAAGTGGGATATAATATGAATGCATTGCCTTTTTGAATTGCGGATAAAGTATTGCCATAATTTGTAAAAATTGACAATTTCATGCATCACAAGTTTCAAACGATATTATTTAAAATGTTTGTGTTACTTGCGGAGCTTTCTACAACACGATTCCAATGTTTCATATTCTCCTGATCTTAGGCAGAAGTTGACATCTCCATTTATTCTCCTTTTTTTTTTTTTTTTTAAACAAACCAAACATGTCCAGAGGACCAACACACAAAACTTAAAACCAAACTGAGATCTAATCTAAAACTAAAACACGAAAACCAAAAGTATATACAAATGTACAAAAACAAAACAAATTTGGATTATCATTTTCCCGGATCCCAAACCTGATTAGAATTCTTTAAAAGATATATGACGTGATACGCATATCCAGTTTTGCAGGAATCCAACAAAAACAAGATCAACCCAAACAAAGAAACAAATATCCACTTGCCCCTCTCACCATACCAATTTGATTTAGTTTCATTAACAATCCTATGGTGGAGTTTCAAATTTTCCAATTGATTAGACAATGATTGATATTCAATTCCTTTATGTCTATTCTCTAAGATGTTCATTCCGCATTTTGATTCACGGTGTAAAAATAAGCTTTCGTTTTCCTTCAATAAAGCCATAACATTAATGATATTTGAATCAAACCATTCATTAGGCAAACCTCCCTTCGAATTCTGCATGGTGAAACCAAAAAGATGAGATTTTACCTTTGGCATGCTTTCATTTGACCTTACCTAAAAAGGATTTGAAAATTCTTTTTTTCTCTCATGACCTTCATCATCACGCAGCACTTGTTCTTTCTCAATGACCTGTTTATCAAAGGCACCAAACTTAGGTACCCAATTGAAAATATGTCCATCCCTTTCAAACCATAAGTCTTGTCTATCTAACGCCTTTTCGTGATCAGTCACTTGGGTTGTCTTGGGTAACGTGAGATTTTCAATTGGATCATCAGTGATATCAAACCCAAATGGTTCAGGTTTTGTAATTTTCTCTTTCTGAAATGGCATAATCGTCGTAGCGCAAGTACGTGGATCAAGATTTTTGATTTCTTTTCCTTCAAAGGGATCTAAAGCAAGTGACTCTCTTTCTTGGTTCATGGTCGTAGAATCCTTATCATGTTCCAAAATTTGATGAGATTCAAATTCCTCTTCCAAAACTTTCTCAAATTGTACAGGATTCATAGTATCCTCATGCGAGGAAGCAATTGAGTTATCCTGCATATTGTTTGACGCAATAAGTTTGTTAGAAGATTCAGATTGATAATATTCTTCCCATTTCTTCCACGAATCATAGTAATCATCCTCCAAGTTCAAGTTGTGACGCTCAAGTACTTCTTCATATTCTGATTCATCAACATGTTTCTCATCCCATTCATCTTCACCTTCCTTAGATGGTTCAGTTATTTCCAAAAGTGGGTTATCTCTTGAATTCAAATTGGTAAAGCTATCATAATCCAAATTTGTAACCCATGATTCAATTTTATCACAATTTGGAAGGTGTGGATCCTCTTGGTCATCACTTTTGAGAACATCATCCAAAGTGTCCTTCGAGAACAAGTGGTGAAATTCGATTATGTCTTCAACTTCATTTGTTGATTTTCTTTCAAATTCATTTTCAACCACTTGTGATGGCTTAGGATCTTCTATAATGGGATCAATTTTTGAATTTCGTGTCATATAGTTGCTCCAATCCTTTGCCAGTACATCTGACCAAATCATATCCACATAAGTTTGTTCATCCAAATCCTCCTTTTCGGGTAATGATTCTGGATATTTCTTTTCCAAAACAAGATGGTGATCATTTGATTCCAACTTCTTGTTACCCATCCATAGAATTTCTTCTCCAAAAACTTCATGCTCTTCAAGACTTTTCGAATAGGTATTTACTTCAACGTGAGTCATCTCAAAATCTCTTGTATCACTTGAAGAAGCATAACATGAAACATCATTAAGATCGGCATTATGAATTTTCTTCCTCGGATAATTTGGATGCATACATTGATGCGTTCGTTTTTGTGGTGGAACATGCCTACATACCTTCTTAACCACTTTCTTTTGCTCTTTTACTTTCGATACGAACTCTTTAGGTTGAGTGGTAGAAGTAGTAGGATTAGTTGGATTGATATCCACGGACAAAGCTTGAACATTTGTTGCAATAGTTCCATGAGTGACCAAATGATTCTCTAATTGAGGTATAGTTGGATGGATGGAAGTACTTGTATAAGCACATGTGGGAGCATAAGTTGGTATGGTAGGATAAAGTTGATTGTAGGAAAAAACATTTGATATCAAATTTTGTTGTGCCCACGCTTGATCTACCATCGAGGTTTGATTGCAAGCCCCTAGTTGTCCTACCATAGTTGATTGCTCCATTCCATAACCTTGTGGCCTCAATTGTTGATCTACAATCATAGCTTCTATGTAGGCCGATGCAAGATCAGTAACCAAGGGATTCATCCTAACAAATATGGCAAAAAATGGATCCAATGCTCGAAAGTATATTTGAAGAGCACCACTTTCCTCAATAGTATAGGGAGAAATTAATCTCGCATAAAGCTTTCGAAACCTCAAGTTGAAACTTCTCACTGGCTCATTAGGTTCTCTTTTGCAAGAAGTAAATTGTTGATATATCGTGAGAGGATCAATGAGCAACCTAAATTGATTGATAAACTCATCTTTCAATTGAGTCCAAGATGTAATAGAACCAGTGGGTAAATTGATGTACCAATCATATGCCACCTCATCTAGGGTTCCAGGAAACATTCTACATGCCACATCCTCATGTTCGACATTCCATCTAACTAGGATATCCACATAGGCTTGAATATGTTCCTCGGCTAATGTTGGACCATTGTGTTTAAACTTGGGCAAATGTTTTTCTACGTTCTTGGGTAAATCATGAAAATCTCCACTAATGTTCAAAGGATTAGCATGTATCCCATACCACGTTCCTGCAGTTGTAGCCATTAATGAAACCCAAAGAATAATTTCAAAACCAATTTGTTAGTCATGAAAGAAGGAAACCTTGAAATGACTAGCAAATATCAAACATGTAACGTATGAATAATCATGTTAGCACCAACCAAGAGATGTATCCATTAAAATCAAATGAAAGTAATTGCATGGAGACAACCTCGTTAGTCAAGAATTTTTTTTTTTTTTTAGAATCAAATCAAGACACATTATTCCTGTATGAACAATCAAAAAGCGTTAGAACAATGCATAGCAATTCATGTCCTCCTTTTAACAGTACAAGGTTGTATTGTTAAAAGAGGGCTAAAGATAATAACCAATAGGGCATGAAATATTCAAAATTTAAATCCCTATAGCATTTAAATCACTCTGAAATAAACCTATTCAGGCCCTCCTTCTAGCGCCAATCTGTGTGGTTGTCCTGTATTTCTCCTATAAACCTCAGCCCTCCTTCTAGCGCCAATCTGTTGAGTGGTATTTTCACCCGATTGTGAAAACACACTCTCCAATAGGATTTGGGTTCCAAATCCCCTCTTGCAAAGAAATTTAATAAACAATTTCTCCAAGGTCTCCGCTATGTTAGCATTTTGTATGAATAATAATAATCAAATAGATTTCAATTTGAATGCTCGGAACACCTTAGTGGTTGCAAGTAACTCTGTAAACAAGGGGCACTGTTGGTTTATTTTATTTTGAAATTGTAATGATTGTTCATTGAACCCGAATGAAACCAAATGTGATCTAGCCCTTGTATGACCATGTTGTAACTTCAAAGTGGAAATTGATGAAATGCCATAAAACATAACTCCTTCAATGAAATTGGAATTTTCATGAAGGGAATGTCATCATCGGCTCATGAATGAAAAACAAAACTGAAAAATGAAATTCTAGCCCTAAAATGGAAATTTTCTATTTTCGGATTTTAAAGTCTGCAACAAAACAACAGCTTCGGTGAAATTTAAACAACTCTGAAAATGAAATTTTAAAATGCGTATTTGAAATCTGCAGTATTACATACGCAATGATGAAATTATTTTTTGGATTTTGAAGTTTTTTAATTTTTTTTATTTTAATGCCTGAGAATTAAAAGAAAATTGAACTTTCTGAAACAATAAAGTGCAGAATAAAAAGAAGTGAAAATAAAATGCAAAAAAGAAAATGAAAAATACATTCAGTATGATGCTATCCTATTTCGAAAAAACCGAAGATAATGAGGTTTCTCGCATACAACCTAACCTATTGGACCTGCAAAACATGCACAATCCTAATAAGCTAAGTGCTAGTTCCTAGGGTTTTGAATGGGGTTTTCAGATTTAGACATTCGCATGAAGCAACCAAGAGAACTTGCATTAAACTCCACCTATAAGCCTAAAATATGAAAAGGGGAAAAATAAACATTAAATCTTGCATGCAGAAAATAACTCCTTCTTTCTTGTCAATGAGATGCAACTCTATGAATTTTTTGTATTAAAAATTGATCATTTTACAATAACAGAAGTCTCTAGTTTTCTCAAAACCAAAAAAAATGGAAGAAAAACACTCCAAAAGCAGGCCCAGAATGGCTTCTCGCCTTTGGCTCTGCAACTCTGCTCGCAGCGATTTCCGACCTATGTGCCTATCTTTGCTTCTTCTTTTAAACTTTCTATTACGACCCTCTGCTTTGCTCTATGACGCTTCGTTTCATCTCCCAGGTCGCTTCATTTCATCTTCCCGCCTCTTTGCTATTTTGGCTTTTTGCTCGGGTTTGAAACGTTTGGTCTCCCCAGCGAACTGTAACTGACGATCCTAAAATATTATCATAGCCCCTCTGTCTCTATGACATGTGTTCAAAACTTCCCTGCACATTCTGTAATGGCCCGCCATGAATCATGACAAAAACAGCATGTCGTGATATCGCGACGTTTTTATATCTGCAGCTTTGCTCCTCTACCTGTATCGTGAAAACAAGACATGTCGCGATATCGCGACATTTTTATGTCCACAGCCTTGTTCGCCTTCATGCATCGCGAAAATGAGATATGTCGCGATATCGTGACATTTTTCTATCAGCAGCCTTGTCCGCCTTCATGCACCGCGAAAATGAGACATGTCGCGAAATCGCAACGTTTTTTCTCCTTGCCCTGTTTTGACTGCTTTGACCGCGATTTCATGACATGTCATGATATCGCAACAATTCTAGCACCTTATCTTCTCTCTCCTCTATGAACCGTGATTTCATGACATGTTGCAATATCGCGACGTTTTTCACTTTGTCTTTCTCTCTCCTCTATGAACCACGATTTCATGACATGTCGCAATATCGCGACACTTTTTGTACTTGGCTGTTTTACCCATCAAACATCGCGAAAGCACATGTCGTGATATCGCGACAACTTTGAGTCTTCAACTTAGTTCTTTGTCCTGCATCGTGAAAATGAGACGTGTCGCGATATCGCGACATTTCTAGCATCTTGTTCTGTTTGACTGCTTTGACCGCGATTTCACAACACGTCACGATATCGTGACATTTTCTCATCATGCTGCATTTTGTTACTCTTAGCCGTGAAAACGCGACATGTCACGATATCGCGACAACTTTTCATTTTCGGTCACGACGAAGCAACATGTCACGATATCGCAACAACTTTTCATTTCTGGTCGCGACGGAGCAACATGTCGCGATATCGTGACAACTTTTCATTTCTGGCCGCGACGGAGCAACATGTCGCGATATCGTGACAACTTTTCATTTCTAGTCGTGACGGAGCAACATGTCGCGATATCACGACAACTTTTCATTTCTGGTCGCGACGGAGCAACATGTCGCGATATCGCGACAACTTTTCATTTCTGGTCGCGACGGAGCAACATGTCGTGATATCGTGACAACTTTTCATTTCTGGTCGCGACGGAGCAACATGTCGCGATATCGTGACAACTTTTCATTTCTGGTCGCGACGGAGCAACATGTCGCGATATCGCGACTTATCATTTTTGCTTTTCTTTGCTCTTTTAACATCTGGGCCACTGTAATCTTCTTGGAAAGTGTGCAAAAAGGGGGGTCCCCAATTTTGGGGTGTGTTGTGGAGCAGCCACAACAAATGACGACTCTGCTGGGAAATGCTCCTGAGCATTTCGGTGAGAACCTAACCTGAAATACACAAGCTTAGATACAAGCGTCAACACATAAAAAACAAATGCCGATAGATCAGAAATACATGAACCATTAGAATCATTAAGTATCAGCTCGATGTGTGCAGTGTGTTCCATTATTTATTGTTTGAAATTGATCCACATTCCATTGTCGGTTTTACATGAATGCATATGTGAGGTTGTGAATGATTTGCATAGCCTAATTAATGGTCTAGAGATATAACTACCTGCTTTATAAAAGCTTTAAACCTTCTAATATCATATACAAATATTTAAAATTATCAAACCCTCTTAGGATCAACTATATGTATAATGAATTGATTTATTAGATCCCAAATTTGGTTGAGTCACTACTATCTTGAACCCATGTGCAAGTGAAAGTGAAATCAGATCTTTGGGGAATCGGACTCCCAACCTAAGCGAGATGGGAGCTTAACCCTATCCTTACAACTCTGATCTGGAATTCATTACCTCACTTTGAACAAAATAATTTAACCAGTTATGGATGAAATGGTCGGGCTAGTCTATCCGTTTGAACAATCAGTGGTCTTGTTTTAGACAAGACATGCTGCCACGCATGGGCATACTTAACCCCATAATCCATGATTTGGCTTCATTCATTCTCTTTTTTTTTCTTGGACCTTTGGGATGACTACCCATCCTTGCGAGGGACATGTAGTACGATCCTTCCAATCCAATATTAAGATGAAATGAAAAATATTAATTTTTTACTTCTTGGACCTTGGGGATGACTACCCATCCTTGCTAGGGACATGTAGTACGATCCTTCCAATCCAAGATTTAGATGAAATGGGAAATATTAATTTTATTTCTTGGACCTTAGGGGATGACTACCCATCCTTGCTAGGGACATGTAGTACGATCCTTTCAATCCAAGATTTATGATGGAATGAGACTTAGAAGCTTTTACTTCTTGGACCTTTGGGATAACTACCCATCCTTGCGAGGGACATGTAGTACGATCCTTCCAATCCAATATTAATATGAAATGGGAAATATTAATTTTTATTTCTTGGACCTTGGGGATGACTACCCATCCTTGCTAGGGACATGTAGTACGATCCTTCCAATCCAAGATTTATGATTAAATGAAACATAGAAGCTTTGGGGAATCATATTCTCAACCTAGGCGAGATGAGAATTATGTCCTATCCTTACTACTCTATGCAGGACTTTAAGCTTTATGGAAGTGGTAAAAACCACTGTTTAAGGATCATGTTGCATAATAGGATAGACATGAAATACTTCTTTCGCCTGACCTTTTCTTCCAAGCAAGGTTTTGATCATTTTTCTCAAGATCCTCTTTAATGTGCATAGAACATGCTTGGTTCAAGATAGTTCGGGCATCAGTTCCCAACCTTAGGATTTTTTTTTTTTATGTTATAGAATAACCCTAAGAGGACTTGACACCTTTCAAATGATTGTATCTGAAATGCATATGCAACTAAGATGGCATGTATATGCGAAGTGGGATGTAATATGAATGCATTGCCCTTTTGAATTGTAGATAAAGTATTGTCATAATTTGTAAAACTGACTACTTCATGCATCACAAGTTTCAAACGATATTATTTAAAATGTTTATGTTACCTACGGAGCTTTCTACAACACAATTCCAATGTTTCATATTTTCCTGATCTTAGGCATGAGTTGACATCTCAAATTTTTATTCATTTTTTTTTTTTTTTAAATGAACCAAACATGTCCAAAGGACTAACACACAAAACTTAAAACCAAACCCAAAAGTAACTTCAAAAACGAACCTGAAAACACAAACCAAAACCCAAAAACTAAAATCTATATACAAATGTACAATATAATACAAGATGATTCAAGGCTTGGATTATCACTTTCCTAGATCCCAAACATGATTACAACATTTCAACAAAAATATAACGTGATGTGCATGCCAAATGTTGTAGGAATCCAAAAAAAAAAAATATTATACCACACCATGCAACAAATTTTTAATTCCCTAGCTCACCACACCAATTAGATTTAATTCCATTAGTACTCTCATAGGTGAGCATTAAAATACTAAAATTATTAGACAATAAATGATATTCAATTTTATCTTGTCTATTCTTGAAAGATCCATTTCATAATTTGATTCATGATTTAGAACTAGGCTCTCTTTATCCAAAATGAGACTTTGTAAGCAAGAGCCTATTTCTAAAAATTTTAAAGCCAAATCATTTTCCAAATTTGTAGGCCAATCAAATTTGTGTAACATTTTGCAAGCATCTAGGATATTTACTAAATTAGGATCATTAACGGTTTTTACCCTAGATTCAATTAATAATTGTTGATGAATTTGATTTAACAATTCAAGTGCATCAACTTCTTTTCCATTCATTAAAACAATGTTATTAAAGGTGTGATTAAAAATTATACCTTGTTTTTCATTCACCTTTAATGACATTTCATCATAAACATAATTCAAATTCAAAATATGGTCATGCACCCAGTTGAAAACATGGCCCTTCTTTTCAACCCTCAAATGTTTTTGGTCAAAGTGTATGTCAAGTAATCTGTTTTGATGATCACTTATTCGAGTTGCTTCCAATTGATCAATCTCTTTGTCATTTGGTTCTAATTCTTTGTTCAATATCCATGGTATCTCTTCATGTGAGGTAGAAGTTTCAATATCTTGTATATCCAAGTGCAATATGGGTTTCATCTATAGGGGTGTGAGAAAAGAATGCATCATCATATCTCCCCCAACCATTGTAAAAATCGTCATCCGGATCCATGGAATGAAATTCCATGATGTTTGTGGCATGATCTTTTGATTCATTCATTGATTCACTTTCTTCTTTGTCCTTGGTAACAGAATCATTATACTCTTCCAAAATTTGATGAGATTTGAAACCCTCTTCCAAAGCATCCTCAAATTGTACAGGAGTTGTAATATCTTCCTTTGAGTAGGCAATTATGTTGTCCTGTATATCAATTGGCACGCAAGTTTCGTTAGCAGTTTTGGAGAGAGTGTAGTCCTCCCACTTCTTCCATGTATCATAATAATCTTCTTCAAAAATCAAGTGGTGACGTTCAACTACTTCTTCGACATCTTCCAATTCGTCAATGTGTTTTTCATTAAATTCGCCTTCACCTTCCTTAGATGGTTCAATTATTTCCAAAAGTGGGTCGTTTCTTGAATTCAAATTTGTAAGGCTATCATCGTCCAAATTAGTAACCCATGATTCGGTTTTATCATAATTTGGAGGGTGAAGAATTTCTTGATCATTAATTTTACACATCTCATCAATAGTATCTTCCAAGAACAAGTGGTGAAATTCTATCATATCTTCAAATTTATTTATTGATTTTATTTCAATTTCACTTTCAACCACTTCATTCAATTCTATGGTGGGTTCCGTCCTATCACATATATCAAATATTGTTGAATTTAGAACCCCTTCATCCGAATAATCATGTATCTCTATGAATGAGGTCATTTCTGCATAATCCTCACTAGCGGATGTTGGCTTAGCAATTTGCACCTCCTCGTGGACTACATCTAAGGTGGTTGTAAGATTTGGATATTCAAATTCATCCCCTTGATCATTTACCTTAGATATCATTGGAGTGGAGAGTGCTATATTTGATGGTTGGTGTAGGTTGGCATCACTGACTTCAACATAACAGTTTCTCATGTGAACATGTTGTGCCTTTTCTTCTTCCAAAACTTGTTCTACCTTTTTCGAGATCTCATAGATTGTCTCTAGAGATAAGTCATCCACGTTTTTCTTTAAATATGTAGCAAGTGTGGGGTGTATGGCTCCTAGGTATACTTGAATAGCTTCCTCTTCAGATGTACCCAAACTTTCCCATATTTGAGAGTACAATTCACGAAATCTTCCATTGAATTGACTCAAGGATTCATTATGCTCATTACGTATGGAGGTAAATTGATTTTGCAACCTATTTAAGTCAACTTGATTACCAAAGTGATAAATATAGGCTGCTTCTAATTGTATCCAAGAAGTCCTAACCTCCATGGGTAGTTGGTTGTACCAAAAGAATGGTTTATCATCCAAAATGTATGCAAATAACTTACAAGCTACCTCCTCATAGAAAACCTGGAATTGACATAATGTATTCTTGTAGACATGTAGTTTTTGCAAGTATCCTAGTGGCACCTCTTGATTAAAACATCGTAGAAACTCCAATAAAATTTTAGGAATTTGATAGGGTATCACATGTATAGACAAACCCTTATAATGATCCTCCATCATAGATACCATTCTTTCTCTTAGAGACACTATTTCAGCTCTTAGAGATACAATTTGCTCCTCAAATGTTGCCATTAGTGAACTCAGAATATAACTTTAGAACCAAATCTGTTAGTCAAAAATGATAGAAGGAATCACGGCACATCAGCGTGGAATGACTAGCAAATATCCAACCTGCAATGTATAAAAATCAAGTTAGCATCAACTAAGAGATGTATTCATTAAAATCAAATGAAAAGTAATTGCATGAAACAACACTTCGTTAGTCGCGACCAAAATTTTCAAAATTAAATCAAATCACATCATTTCTGTATGAACAATCAAAATGCGTTGCAAAGCTCTTAAGAAATTATAAACATGTAGCATTTAAAATCATAATGAAATAAACTATTTCATGCCCTCCTTCTAGCGCCAATCTGTTGAGTGGTGTTAGAAGACTAAAGATAACAATCAGTAGGGCATAAAATATACAAAAATTTTAAATCTCACTAAAATAAACCCATTCTGCCCTCCTTCTAGCGCCAATCTGTTGAGTGGTATTTTCACCCGATTGTGAAAACACACTCTCCGATAGGATTCGAGTTCCAAATCCTCTCTTGCAAATAAATTTAATAAACAATTTCTCCAAGGTCTCCGCTATGTTAGCATTTTGTATGAATAATAATGTTTAGTTCGAATGCTTAGAACACCTTAGTGGTTGCAAGTAACTGTAAACAAGGGGCACTGTGGTTTATTTTATTTTGAAATTGTAATGATTGTTCATTTAATCAGAATGAACTCAATGTGAATTAATCTTAATGATGAAATTATTTTATTTTCGATTTCGGTAGATTTTCAAGTATTTTATTCGACTAAAGTTAGATTTTCGGGAAAATAAAAATGCAGAGAATAAAAGAAGTGAAAATAAAATACAAAGAAACTAAAACTAAAGTACATTCAGAGTGCTACAATCCTATTTGACAAAACCGAAGATAATGAGGTTTTCTGCATACAACCTAACCTATTGAACCTGCAAAACTCGCACAATCTAGATAAGCTAGGTGCTGGTTTCTGGGGTTTTAACTATGGTTTTCAGATTTAGACATTCGCATGAAGCAACCAAGAGAACTTGCATTAAACTTCACCTATAAGCCTAAAAATCTGAAAGGGGAAAAATAAACATTAAATCTTGCATGCAAAAAATAACTCCTTTCTTGCCAATGAGATGCAACTCTCTCGTAATTTCTGTATTAAAAATATGTCGATTTACAACAACAGAAGCTTCCAGTTTATCAAAACCAGAACAAATGAAGGAAAACGCTCCTGAGCAGGCCCAGAATGGCCTATCGCCTTTAGCTCTGCAACTCTGCTCGCAGAGGTTTCCGACCCTTGTCCATGAAGAAGAAAAACTAGTCCAATGTGGAAGAAAATATCCAGAGAAACCCAGTGCTAAGGCCTTGCCTTCATTACTGCAATCTTCTCTGAACAGTTCCGCCCCCTTGTATCTGTCATTGGCTTCTACTTTTAAGCTTTCTGGTATGGCCCTCTGTTTCACTCTACGACGCTTCGTTTCATTTCCCAGGTCCAGTCGTTTCGTCTCCCCAAATCGCTTCATTTTGTCTTCTCGCCTCTTTGTTGTTTTGGCTTCTTGCTCGGGTGTGAAATGCTTGGTCTACTCTGCTAACTGTAACCGTCGATCCTGAAGCGTTATCATAGCCTCTATGCCTCTGTGCCACGTGTTCAGCGCTTCCCTACATGTTTTGTAATGGCCCCTTGTAAATCGTGACAAAAAATAGCATGTCGCGATATCGCGATGTTTTTATGTATGCAACTTTGCTCCTCTACCTGTATCGCAAAAATGAGACATGTCGTGATATCACGAAATTTTTCTGTCAGCAGCCTTGTTCGTCTTCATGCATTGCGAAAATGAGACATGTTGCGATATCATGACATTTTTCTCTTCCGGGCTGTGCAGATGCAACCTGTCGTGAAATCACAACATTTTTCTCTTTCGGGCTGTGCAGATGCGACCTGTCACGAAATCGTGACGTTTTTCTCTTTCGGGCTGTGCCGCTGCACTTGTCCGCAAAAACACAACATGTCGCAAAATCGTGACACCCTTTCATTCTGCATCACCTTCTTGCTTTCTGTCGCGAAATCGCAACACTTTTCTTCTACATCCACTTTGGTTGCTTCAGGTCGCGAAACTTTGACATGTCGCGATATCGCGACATTTTCTTGTTTGCCCTTCATCTCGTCTTCTGATCGTGAAAACACATGTCGGGACATCGCGACAACTTTGACATCTTGCTCTGTTTGCTTTTTTTATCGCGATTTCATGACATGTCGCGATATCGCAACATTTTTCACTTTGTCTTTCTCTCTCCTCTGTGAACCGCGATTTCATGACATGTCGCGATATCGCGACATTTTCTTTTCATGCTGCATTCTGTTGCTCTTAGCCACGAAAATGTAACATGTCGCGATATCGCAACACTTTTTCTTTCTCTGCTTGTCTACCCATTTTGAATCGCGAAAATGCAACATGTCGCGATATCGCGACACTTTTTCCTGTACGGTCGTGAAAATGCAACATGTCACGATATCGTGACACTTTTTCCTGTACGGTCGTGAAAATGCAACATGTCGCGATATCGTGACACTTTTTCCTATACGATCGCGAAAATGCAACATGTCACGATATCGTGACACTTTTTCCTATACGATCGCGAAAATGCAACATGTCGCGATATCGCGACACTTTTCTCCTCTGATTCTTTCTTTCCTCGTTTGGCCGCGATGGAGCAACATGTAGCGATATCGCGACACTTTTTATTTTTAGCCGCGATGGAGCAACATGTCGCGATATTGCGACACTTTTTATTTTTAGCCGCGATGGAGCAACATGTCGCGATATCGCGACACTTTTTATTTTTAGCCGCGATGGAGCAACATGTCGCTATATCGCGACACTTTTTCTTTTTCTGCCCCGCTGGAGCAACATGTCGCGATATCGCGACACTTTTTCATTTTTGGCCGCGATGGAGCAACATGTCGCGATATCGCGACACTTTTCCTCGTGATATTTTGCTTTTTTTTTCTTGATCTTTAGCCTATGGGCCACTTCGGTCTTCTTGGAAAGCATGTAAAAAAGGTGGGTCCCCAATTTTGGGGTGTGTTGTGGAGCAGCCACAACAGGGTCAAAGATGAGGACCAGCATAAAACAGCGTTCACCACCAAATGGGGAACGTTCGCCTATCAGCGCATGCTCTTCAGCTTATCCAATGCTAGCGTCACATTCCAGAGAGCCATGGACTTGGCCTTCCGAGAGCTGCTTAACAAGGTCATTGTCATCTATTTGGATGACATGACTGTATTCTCTCATAGGAGAGAGGACCATGTTTCTCACCTGCAGTAGATATTTGAGAGATGTTGTGAATTCGGCATTTCCATAAACTCGAAGAAATCAGTCTTTGTGGTGAGAGAAGGTAAGCTATTGGGACATGTCATCTCTGAGAAAGGCCTTGCAGTGGACCCTAACAGAGCAGAGGCTCTCCTTCGCTTGCCCGCTCCAGTTGACAAGAAAGGGCTACAGTACTTCTTCAGCCAAATCAATTTCGTGCGGAAGTTCATACCGGACTTCGCACAGGTGATCAAGCCCATGGCCGAACTGCTGAAAAAGAATGTTGAATTCTTATGGACTGATGAGAGGAGACAGGCCTTCGAGGAAATCAAGGCCCGAATTGCACAAGCTCCGGTGTTGATAAACCCGGATTACTCCAAGGACTTCATCCTGTACGTGGTGGGAGAACCCGAGAGTTACGTCGCAGTCCTGACACAGAAGGGAGACGATGGCGAAGAGCGCCCCATAGCGTTCTTAAGCCAGGTGATTCAGCCGCACGAGGAAAAGTACAATTTTATTGAGCGGCAGGTTCACGCGGTCATGAAGTCTCTCTGAAAGTTCAGGCACTTCGTCTCCCAAAGCAGAATAACTGTCTTCGTGATACACCTGAACGTCCGTAATTTCATCATACAAGGGGAACCGGGTCACAAGAGAGCAAGATGGATTGCCAAGATCTAGGAGTTCGACATCGAGGTGCGGCCAACAAAGCTTATCAGAGGCCGAGCCTTGTGCCAGGAGCTAGCTCTAAGTGCTGTAGCCGAGATATTTTCCTGTGAGTGGGAAGATCTGACAGCAACTACCAACCTAGTCAACTCCTTACCAGAGGAGAGTGACTAAACAGATGACCTGGTGAGGTATTTTTGCACCAGGAGATGTCCAGATCACCAAAATGCCTCACAAAGGAGGTTTCGGCTAGGTGCATTGAAATACACTCTTCGCCCCGAGGGGCTTTACTTCAATAACATTGATGGCATCCTGTTGCGGTGCATCAAGAAAACCGACCAACCCAGGGTCCTCGGAGAATTTCACTCCAGGATGCCTGGAGGTCACCATTTCATAAGGTCCACGGCCTTGAAAATAATCAGAGCTGGGTATTATTGGCCCACTCTCTTCACAGATGCACATGCGATCTATGCAAAAAGTGACAAATGCCAGAGATTTGTTGGCAGAAACAGAAAAGCACCCCTGCCCCTTCAACCAATTCAAGCCGAGACTCCGTTTCAGCAATGGGGTTTGGACTTCATCGGGGTCATTACGCCGAACTCTGCAGCGAGGGCACAAGTTCATTCTTACCGCCACCGACTACTTTACGCGGTGGGCAGAGGCGATCCCCACCAAGAATGCGGACCAGGAGACGGTCATCAAGTTCCTCGAGAGCCTCATTACCCGTTTCGGGGTCCCTGAGTCAATAGTGACGGACAATGGTCCGAGGTTCGCAGGAGTCGTACTCACAGAGTACACTAGCAAGGACAGCATTTATCACAAAATGTCTTCTAATTACTACCCGCAGGGGAACGGCCTGGCCGAGTCTACTAACAAGAATCTACTGAAAATCATCAAAAGGACAATAGAGAAAATAAGAGGACTTGGCATCTACTCCTGAACCGAGCACTGTGGGCGGACAAAATATCCTTCAAAAAGTCTATCAAAACATCCCCCCCTACATGCTCGTATACGACAAGGAGGCAGTCCTGCCAACCCACATAGAAATTCCCGCCCTCTAGATGTTGGATGAAGAGAGAGGCAATGGGGATCCAGTGGACGACAGACTGTGCCAGCTGCTGCGGTTAGAGGAAGACAGAGAGAAAGCATACCAGGCCTTCACCAAGCATGCTGAAGCGACCCAAGGCTGGTTTGCAAAAGGCACCACCGCCCGAGTTTTCAAAATCGGGGACTTGGTGCTGAAGTGGGACTCACTGAACACAAAGTCGGGAAATCACGACAAATTTGATGCCCTCTGGGAGGGTCCTTATCAGATTGCCCGGGTGAATCAGTTCAACGCATTCGTGCTCCGAGATATGGAGCGACAGCTTCTCCCCATTCCCGTCAACAGGTTCCACCTCAAAATTTATCACCACTGAAGGCACCCAATGGGTCCTTCCTTGTACAGTTTTCCTTTCTGTATTTTTAGTTTTCAGAATGTACATATTCAGCTTTCAATTTTTTAGATTTTAAGAGCCCAAGTAGGACTTAAAGCAAACCCCGAATTCGCAGCGAAGTCGGGTATCACTCCTTGGACAGTGCAAATTTCGAGAGAAAGCAGCTGACAAGAGAAGCAGAAATGACTAAGTCTGGGTGCGCAACCCGACTTCGCAGCGAAGTCGGGCTGCGCACCGTCTGAAGAGCGCAGTTGGGAAACAGGCAGCAAGAAAACGGCTAAGTGTCTAATTAGACTGCGCAACTTTTTGGAGCGAAGTCTGACTGCGTAGTCAAACATGGGCGAAGTCAGAGTGTGCTCACTTTTCGGGCGAAGTTTGAGTGCGCCCTCAATTTTGGGCGCAGCCTGAATAACCCATCACGAAAAACATAAAAAAAATCCTAAGTGTGGGCCCAGAGCGCAGTACGGCACGGTGCGAAGTTGGGTCGCGTCCCAGTTTAAAATCATGGGCCAAAAATTCTTCCTTGAAATGTGTGCCCAGACGGTGGCGATGATGTCATCAAAAGTACGAGGTCCAAAGAATGTTTAATGATTGCACAACTTTCAAGAACGATGCCATTAAGAAAGCAAGGTGCATTTGGACCAACTACAACTTGGGTGCACTTTTCAAGATTAAACCCATGCACGGCCACAAAAATATTATAACGCTTCCACCAACTTCCAGTTAACCGCCTTAACTTCGTCCCTAGCACCATTAAAGCTACGACACTTGCCTAGAAAAAGGACCCTGGCATACTCAGAAAATTCAGAGTGACAAGCTGACTCCGAGACTGCAAAGCGCAGAACTGAGAAACCAGAAGCCGTAATTCTCTATCATTGCCAATTCCAACGGAGAAGATGGACAAGGGGAAAGCGCCAATGCCAGCGCAGTCCAGTGACGCAGAACCTGAAGCTGGGGAGCAGACGGAATCCAGCGCTCATGAGAGCGAAGTGCCGCAGGAGCAGAAAAGGAGAACCCGGACGAAGAGAAGCCGAGGGCAAATTTCGTCGCCGCCCGTCAATCACCTATCCGGGTACAAGGACGGCTCTTTCTCCATCAGCCTCACCAAGCTGCGGCCAAATATCGCAAAGTGGGCAGATAAGGTTTCGTCCTCACACCATGTCGGGGCTGTGTATAAATCGAACCTGTATTGGTTCTTGTGCCCTCCTACCCATCAGTGCCCGGAGCTGATTGAAGCAATTGTAGAATATTACAAGCCAGTTGCCCGAAAAGTTTGCGACAACAAAGGAAGAGTGTTGTTCACGCTTTTCAGGGAAAGCGTCCAGCCAGCGTTCGCCCCAGGGCTTTGGTACGAACCTGACGCAATTGTCAGAAGGATTAATCTGGATGAGCAGACGGGCAGATTTATGCAGACAAGGAGAATGAGGGAATTCCTTGACTCGGAGCTGAAGACTCCGCTGGCAGTCGGACAGTGGCCGACTGGCCCCATACCACTGGACAAATTTGAAAACAAGTACATTTATATCATCCTGGCGTGGGTCCTCGGCTGTGATTTTGACAAAGTGGTACACCCGTACCAGCTAGCGCTGGCAGAATGTATCCTGCATGGGGAGTTTTACAACTCCACAGCGCAAAAGAGTGGGAAGCGCCCCATTTTCTTCGACTGGGCAAACTGGCTGGTGTACGCCATTCATTCGAGCCTGGTGAGACTGCAGCAGAAGCAGTCGACGGAATTTCGGTTCAGTTCGTTCCTCGCATGGCTGTGCCTTTACCACATGCACTACCGGATGAAAGTTTCGGACTTGAAACGGGTAAATGAAAAAGGTGAGCCGCTGCCTGTGTACAAGTGGACCGAGATCCTGTATAGAAAAGGGTCATTCTATGAATTCAATTTTAAATTTTTGTGCATGGTCATGGGGCTGTTCAATCGTAAGGCATCCCGCCCGTCGGAGGTCATGACAAGCATTCTAAGGAAGCACAATCACGGGGATACCTTCCGGCTGACGCAGGGCATCATGGTCAGAATCTACGGATTCAAGGGGAAGTCGTTCCTGCTGCCCTACTTCTGCACTGACCACCAGTTCGGGATGGAAATTGCGCGACAGATGGACTATGTCGAAGAAGAGTTCGGCCAGGGCAAAAAGAGAGGCCATATCTTTCAGTATCCCATCACCTGGGCGAATACCCAAGTTTACGAGATCGGACAACACGTCTACCTCGAGCGGGAACTCATCGACATGGGTCTAATAATGCTGCCGCAGCGCTGGAAGTACGACCCAGATGGGGTCAGGGGTAAATTCACGCACATCTGCCCCCGAGCAGAGATTATGCAGGAAAGAGGAAACAAAACAGGCGCAGACCTAGAATGGCACATCGAGCAGATGCAATCATGGCCTCCATGGCATGATTTTTACTGCGAGGAGGTGGCATACGACCCAGAGCGAAACCCGGATCATCGGTTGGATTCTGTGGGCTTCAAAAGATTTCTCGCCAAGGTGGCGCCCCTCAACTGGCAACAGGACAAAGTCGTCGAATGCTGGAAGATGATATGCCGCACGCAACACGACAAATCCAACCGAAAAACACTGGCCGTTGATGACGAGTTTTCGACGCTATATGATCAATACGCTGACACGTGGCGGCCTTTCGAATTTTGAAATTGCGTTCCCCGAGGCACAAGAAAAAGATATACAAGGAGGCCCCCGTCACAGCAATCGTCAACTCCAGCAACTTCCAGCGTAACTCCGAAAAGCAATCAAGTGGGCCCGATGCAGCCTGTAGCTTCTGAAGCAGTACCCGAAAGGGCGCAAGGGTCAGAGAGGTCAACTCCTGAGGTGGCCCCCCAACCAAAAAAAGCACCTGCACTACCAGCTAGCAGACCGGCCACGACAGGCATCCTTCCAGCTAGACCCAGGTACAAGTTTACCGTGGGGACATCACTGCCTACCGCCCCAACCTCATCTCCTTCCTACGAACCAGCTACAGCGCCGAAAGAAAAGAAGAAGAAGAAGAGTGAAAAGGCCAAGCGGCCTAAGGAACCTGTGCAACAGCCAGCCGCAGCGCAGACAGAGACAGCAGCGTCGGAGATCGTCTCACTAGACAGCCCTAAGGCTGAAGCTGAAACCCGGGCTGAAAGCGTCCCTCGAACAGCGGCTCAGGCGAAGCCTGCAGGTACATCCAATTCCCCGCTCCCCAAAGTTTCAGTCGGCCTTGCCGTAACGTTGCTCCCCATATCATCAAGGCAAGCCGTAGCTGCATCCTCTTCTTCCCAAACGGCCCAACCATCCAACAGCCCCCATTCTTTCGACCAGTTCGCTCAGGACCCTAACGCCTTCTAGTCCCTGAGCCAAACCCTGGAACCCTCTCCCGCAGCCAGTGTCGAAGCTACACATACATCGCCGCGCTCCTCCCTCAGTTTTTCAAAACCCCACCAACATCGTCCACTCAGCCGCTCGCCTCCCCTAGGACCCGGTCGCCCTTAAAAGCGGCCACTCCTTCTGGAATCCCTCCTACTTCGCTGTTTGCAGGAAAGATGCCACAACAGGACCAGATGCTGGAAGATCTTGACTTCATGCAGATCGCAGATGACCAGCCTTTGGCAGCAAGAGCCGTAGGAGGTTCCGCCTCTTTCCTTCAAGGCGTCAAACGGAGGAGAGCCGAGGAAATAGTTGCCTCGGTAAAACGCACCAGGTACGACTTGGACAGGAGAGTGCTTACAACTGAGAAATTGATCCCAAAAGTAAAGAAGCCTCTCTAGGAAATGACCGAGGCGGACTATGAGCACCAAGTCAAGGAGAAGAGCTTCGACGACATAAACGAGGAGCAAGAAATCAACGGCATTCGCCGCAAAACCAATAATCTCCTTGTCAAGCGGCTTGAGACCCAGGAGGCACTGTTTCAGTTGCAGAATAGCGCAAGGCAGTTGGAGGAAGATCTGGCTAGGGCCACCGTGCAGCTGGGATCTGCACAGCAGGAGATAGATGAACTGAAAGCCCAGCTGGCCGCCTCGCAGTAGGAGGCCGCAGCGCAGAAACAGATAGCCGAGCTGCTGTCATAGGAGAAAAAGGAAGCGCTGGAGCAGGTTTCTCAGCTCCAGGATTCGTTGAAACAGGCGCAGTCACATCTTGAAGAGAAAACATCACAGACGGTGGCCTTTTCAAAGAACAGAGTTAAGGAGATGCGGGCTGGTCTGCTGCAGGGTTGCAAGCCCAACCTTGTTAATCCATATCGGTCCTAGATTTTGCGTCCAGGATCGAAGAAGTATCTGCCCAAGGAAATCCTGTGGTAGAGGAGGCCGAACACCAGGCGAGGCAATGGCTAGACCTGGCTATGAAACTTGAGGAGTTTGAGCGCAAAGGCCTCCAATTTCCCCCAATGTCCCAACTTGCCTCAGAGTGGGCAGATGCAAGGGTAACCTTGCATATTTATTTTGATAAAACAGAGAAGATGAGAACTGCCAGGAAGATGCTAGACGCATTAGAACATGAAATGAGCATTTGCCTGGCCCCCTTTCAAACTCTGTCCGAACACGGGTGCCCGAGCTATGTCAAGGATGGCGAGTTTTTGACCCTTGAGCAGGTAAAGCAGAATTGGCTGTCTTTTGAGGCAGACACAACAGAAATTGACAGCTGGGCAGAACCAATCCAAGAAGCTCAGGTCACCCAGATGGTGTCAAAATACTGCAAAATCAACTCCTCCCTTAAGGAGTTGGGAAAAAGATATAACACCATCGACCTGCATGCAGTTGCTGCATTCCACGCAACACTAAAAGAGGTCAGCGACCTAGGGCCCTTCCAAGTAGTAGTCTGGGACCAAGCCAAGGCTGCATATGAATGCATCCACGAGCGGGAAGCTGACAGCGAAGAACCTTCAGGTTCAGGAGGAGAAACAGAAGAGGCAACGGCCGAAAGTGAACCTGAAGAAGAGCAATTGCCCGGAAGGAAGCCATAAAAGCAGCAGATGGCAGGGGAAGGGAGTTCCTCCGCGCCCAAAGGATGAAGGCCTGGTTCTTTGAGTCGAGGCGAGCTCAACACCCTGCGAGCCGCTAGGAATGTTGCCACATTTTGCATGGGGTGCCATGTTTTCAAAATTTGTAAGTATGCTGCTCTTCCTTCCCTCCTCTTTCTTCCCTTTCTCCATCTTTCCTTTTCCCCTTTCCTGCAGTTTCATTCCTCCCTTTTTTCCTTGTACTTCCCTCAGTCAAGTTCCCAGAACTGAGCAAGTGTTCCCTGAAAAATTCTAAGTATCAGGGCGCAACCCGACTTCGCAGCGAAGTCGGGGTGCGCCCTCAAATTAGTGCGCAGCAGGGGATGTGAAGTGCGAAGGTAGGCTAAAATGGAGCAGAATTTGACTAAGTATCAGAGTGAACCCCGACTTTGCAGCAAAGTCGGGGTGCGCTCTTCTTCCTGTGCGCACTTGGGAAAGCAGTGTGCAGAAAATTGGCTAAGTGCTGGAGCGCAACCCGACTTCGCAGCGAAGTCGGGGTGCGCTCCCCTTTTGGTGCGCAGTCCAAACAACGGGAAAATCAACTGAGTACCGGTGCACAACCCGACTTCACAGCGAATTTGGGGTGCGCCCTTTGAACGGTGCGCAGTTGGGCAAGATTCATCAAGCAAGACAGAAAATTGGCTAAGGCACGGAGGCCTCCCCAACTGCATTGTTTCCCACCTGTGCTACCCGACAGCGCTCTGATCCCAAGCGAAGTTGGATAAATTGCCTTTCAAGGCAGACATGTGTCACTCATCAAAATTCGACAAGTGTCCACCCTCGGGATCCAAGCCGAGATGTGACGGAATCAAGGACAAGCATGGGCTGCACTGCCTACGCCAGCTGCCCCTATTTAAGCTGATGTGAAGTTTCATCTACCGTAGCTACCCGCATTCCTGCTGACCAGAGGTTTGATCGGATGCACTGCCACGTAGGCTGTACGCATTTCGGGGAGACCTTGCTGCAGTGCAGTCCTCGACCGACAGGAGTCAGCATCAGTAGCTCTTCAGCCGCTTGTGTCAGCTATTGTCTTGTCTAGGACTTTGTGCCCGTGAATGTAATCGAGGGGGAACTTGGGCTATAAATAGCCGGATCATTTCATTGTAAAAGGGGGAAGGGGAATATACTGCTAGGGAACCATTGTAGCTGTGCGTTTGCTTCTAAATACAAGATACATACTTGGCTCTGCTTACTGTCTTCATTTTGTATGTTGCCTCTCCTTGTCATTTTTGCCTCATGTTTCTTATTTCATTGGTTACTGTTGTACTGAACTCTGGACTCCAATATTTGGTGATTAAGTATTCCTAGAATGCATAGATAGAGGATATATAGGATGAATGATTGCTGTAATTTCTATGGTGTGTCTTGTGTTTAATTGTTGTTAGTGGTGGTGATTGATCATTGTCGTGCTGCTTATTCCCCCCACCCAACTCCAATCACATTTGGATTCTCTTTCCACAATTTATCTCTTTCCCTGCACTCTTAGCTTAAAACACTAAAAACCCATAGGAAGCCGGCCTTCTTCGGAGATTGGCACGAAAGGCATTCCTTCCTTCCGGCCTTTCAATCTGGTGGGCGAATCTGGGGCGCATTATACCAAATCCTTTCCTCATGGCAGATTCGTAACCAACAAGTATCAATTCCGAAAATTTTGTAAAAGTTGCTGCTTTTCCTTCCCTCTCTCTTCCCTTCCAATATTCTTCATGTTCTGTACTTTTCAGCTCTTAAATTTTCAATTTTGCATCTTTGTTATTTCAATGTTTTTCAGTATTTTCAGCAGATGGGCAAATTGCCTCAGAAATTTCTAAGTGTTGAGCCCGCCCGACTTCGCTGCGAAGTCGGACGGCACTCATTATTCCAGTGCCATCGGGTGGTCAGTGATGTTCAAATCATCAAAATTTCCTAAGTGTTGAAGGCTGGTGCCGTCCGACGGCGCCCTGTTGTGCTGCGCCACCTGACTTCGCGCCTAGTTTGGTGCGCCATCGGGCGAAAGAGAAAGTGAAAAGTGAAAATATTCGAAGTGTAACTTCTTTGCGCCGCCCGACTTCGGGCCCGCTTTCATGCGCATCGGACGGGATGATTAATTGCGCAATATTTGGCTAAGTGTTGGCCGCCTACTTCGCTGCGTCGTCCGACGTTGCATCACTCTTCCAACGCCATTGGGCGGACAAGGAGGAAATAAACTCAAGTAAAATTTCCTAATTCAGGAGCCTCTAGCCGTCGCTGATTCCAGCCTGTGCCGCCCGACTTCGTACCAATTTTGTGCGCCGTTGGGCAGAAGGAGAAAAAGATAAAGTTTTTAAGTCCAAGCTATGGCCTCCCCCTTTGACAGCAGATATCGGCAAGTGACTTCGGTCATTCCCTCCTTTCGTCAGCAGACTTCAAAATCAAGGACAGGTGTGCATTTTCAGGATACGCGTCGAAGATGTGACAGAAGGTGTGTTGCCAGAGTACGAAGTAGTTGAACATTAAAAGATAAATTGTACCACGTCTACCACCTTTAACCAGATTTGACTGCCCACTCACTAAATTCCCACGGTGCTGTTACATTCCTAAGTAGACCATGCTGCAAGTACACTCATGGCCTGCAAGGATCAAATCTCAGCAGCTTTTGGCCGCTTTTGACAGCTTTTGCAGCTTTTGTCAAGTCTGGGATTTTGTGCCTAAATGTAATTTGGGGGGAAAGTTCTGCTATAAATAGCAGTGTGATTTCATTGTAAAAGGGGTGGAAGGGGGATATATTGCTAAGAAACTGCTGTAGCTACACACTTGCTTTTAATTCAAAGTATACTTGGCTCCGTTAATTGTCTTTGTCTTTTATGCTGCCTTTTATAGGTATTTCTGTTTCATGTTGCTTATTTTTCTGATTGCTGTCATTCTGCATTTCTGAATCTCAGCCTTGGCAATTAAGTATATCTGGAATACTGAAGGAAGGATAAATAGGATAAAATTGCACTAACGGTTGTTGTTACATACATTGTTTCGATTGTTGTTGGTATAGTAATAGGTTAGTAACTGTGCTACTTATCTTCCCCACCCTGAAACAAATGATATTTACATTTCTTTCTGCACTTTATAATTTCTCTCCTGCACTCTCAACTAAAACCCCAAATTAGATTAGTAAAGGAAGCCGGCCTTCTCCGGAGATTGGCACGGAAGACGTCCCTTCCTTTTGGCCTTTCAATCTGCTGGGCGAATCTAGGGCACAATAGATTAAAATCCTATCCTAAGTGGCAGATTCGTAACCAACATATCCATTAAAAACAATTGTGGGTATGTTTATACAGTGTTATTTTAATTAAGATATTCCTCCACCATTGTTTAATGCTTTGTTGTTTTTGCAACTTTGCATTGATATATTTTATTTTTAGAATTACCAGGATGAGGACATGGTTTGTTTGCATGGAAATTCCCTATCTTAACCATTTATGACCACAATCCAAAGGACTAGTTCATAATATTTAGTATTGTACAGAAAGCCAAGGATAATGTAATTGAAATACTGTAAATTGGAAAAATCAAATCAGAAACTAAGCAAGGATTTAAAATAATTTCTTTTTAAGTTTGAACTTGTAATTCGTATAATAGTTTTTTGGTATTGCACATAGCACTGTACAAAAAATGATACATAATAAGTAAAAAATTGCTCTTTAAAAACCCTGGATCAGACTATATGGACAATTTACGCTTGGTAAAATAAGACCATTTAACACAACATTCTCATTGATTTTCATTTCTGATGCTTGCTAGAATTTACTTTCCACATCAAACACTACCCATTATAGCTCCACTTTAACTCTGCTCCTATTTTTCTCAAACCAGAATGTTAAAAGACGTCCAAGGAGAGGCATATGGAGCCTGACTAAGGAATCAGGTAGAGTCCCATGCAATCAACAATAGGTTCTACAATTTAAAACCTACACTTGCTCCTATATAAACACAACAAGGAAAGCGTTCACTTAATATCTTACAAAGAGCTGTGTATGCAACGAAAATCAACGTGCAGCAAGGCAATGAACAAAGTCTTGAGTGTCGTTGTTGCTGATTTCAATTTCCTCACCTTCCTGTTGTATAGATGCTGCTGAATGTGACAATGATGAGCCACTAACAAATTTAATTTCCATTGTAGATTTCCTTTTCTTCTCATTGATTTCATTTGTATTAGAAGGGATTTTATCATGTAAATCAAGAGAATCAGTGGGCATTTCACAACTTCAGCCATGGATGGTCTAGAGTCTGGATTAAGATCTGCACAGTCTAGTGCAAGCTGAATCATCCTCTTCACATCATCTGGGGGGTACCATCCCATTCTCGCATCTATCCATGCATCTATTGTCCCAGCTTCCCAAGCTTGTCTGACCTGGAACATATTTGTGGTTATGAATATATGTATTTGAATGTCTAAAATGCCTACTACAATAGAATATCATCCTTACCGCTTTAACAATGTTTTTGCCTCCAGTAGTAGGCTGTCTTCCAGTTAATAACTCAAGTATGACTACTCCAAAACTGTAAACATCGCTTTTAGTGGTCATTGTTAATGTCAAGTAATATTCTGGATCAATATATCCCTGAAGCCATTGGTAGTTTAGTCATCAGCTCTCTATCGAACTCCTAGACCTTACAGAAATATTGACGGACTATTCAAACCAGGCAAATATCAATTGCAATCATGAACTTACCGGTGTACCTTTTACTTTTGTTGAGAAAGAATTTGTCATATTGCCTTTAGTATCAAATTCTTGTGACTGCTTTGACATTCCAAAGTCAGAAATCATTGCAAATTTTTTCTTGTCCAGCAAGATGTTGCTCGATTTGATGTCACCATGAATAATAGAAGGTTCAACTCCAGTGTGAAGATAAAGAATACCTTTGGCAGCCCCCAATAAGCTACTTGCACGAGTTTTAAAGTCTAGACACTCAACCCCCAAAGTTCCTGCTGTAGCAAGTCAATACAAATTTAATAGCTGCATCTAAGGGTCATACTTTTTTGTAATTCACTCTATTTTTCATATTGATGCCTGCTTTCTTTCCCAAAAGAAAAGCTAAAATTATAGAGAAGCAGACCTTTTATATGGAGATGATTGTGCAAACTGCCATTTTCCATGAATTCATACACCAATATCTGCACAAGACCACATTTTACAGTACATAAAGTATGAATTAAATATCAGAACAGGATATCCATGCTTGAAAAATTTCAGATTTTTTTTATAAAGGCTCATACTTGCTCATCTCTCTCGTCACAATATCCAATTAGAGGAACAAGATTACGGTGGTGCACACTAGATAGTAAAGTTATTTCTTTGTAGAACTCATAAGCTCCTCCCAGAGATTCCGCTGAAGCACGCTTGATCGCAACTATCTGACCATTTTTCAGCAGACCACGATAGACCTTTCCATATCCACCTTGGCCAATTTCTGTTTCCTCGCTGAAATTGCCTGTGGCCATGGATATATCTTCAAATGTAAAGAATTCGACATCAGATATCTTGAATTTTTTCGAACTCGTTTCCTTTACTGCACATCAGCCATTAAAACTATAAGCACTTACAGTCAACATGTGAAGTCATGGTCCAGCTAACACAGCTATCTGCAAAGTAATTTAATTTAATGAATAAAAAAATATATTTTGAAACTTCTCTGCACAGTACTATAGACTCAGCAAGGTACCCTTGGTGAAACAACGCTTGAGAAGTATCACACAACACTCATGGAAAAGCATAGGGAATTTTACAACCGACAAAGAAGCACAGAATGATCTGCTGATGTTTATTGAACTGAACAAGTGTACAGTGAATGCTGGATGTGATCATCTTAAACAATAACCTCATTCTGTCCCTGGACTGTAACAAGAATCTATTTAAGCTCACGTTTCTGGTATTAGAAGATATGCTCCATGTATCTCCAAGCATATTTTACAATGAAAGTATATACAGTTTTACACCAATCTATTTATGGTAAAATAATTTATCACTGGCTATGGCTAGTCATCTCACACATTGCTTAAGCTACAGAATCTTGAATTGGGGAAAAAATTATATAATCAACTAAAGAGTTTTTTGCTTGATGATTTAATTTCCTATCATACATGTAACATAATTGTAGATAGTGATATGTCAATAATGTTACAAAGGGAGAGAAATATTGCTCTTTACTGGACTTACACAAACATTTTTTTGATGATAAGAGCCTTTGAACTCTTGAGTTTGGTTTTCGTGCAATCCAGAATAACAAAAGTGTAACCGTTAGTGCCGTGCCCACCATACATGCAAAAACAATGCCAATAATCACTCCTTTGCTGATAGGCTTGGAAGAGTTGGCTGCACTACAACTACCTGGAATAACAATAAAATCAATTGCATGCTTGGGTTAAATATTTCAGCAAGCTAAGGTTATAGATAGTCTTGAAAATTACAGAAGTTCAATGACTTCAGAATATGAACATTATTAGTTCTGTTTATTCACTGAATTTCCCATACCACATTTCATGGTATTGGGAATCCACTTTGACTCTTTTGTACAATATGGCCAGTTTTCTAAATAGAAAGATATTTAAATTGCCAGTCATAGTAAGAAAAGGTAGCAAACAGTGAAAGGGATTTTAAAAATGTGAAATAGAAGCCACCTCTGAAGGGTCTATATGCAATTTAAATTCAGAATGTTTGACTCCATATCTTTTCACTTCAAATGCAATCAATTCCAAAGAGGGTCAGCTTGTTAAACTTACAAGAATCATCATGAACAAGGTTTTCAGTTCAAGTTTAAACAAATATACAACCTATCAATAAGTAGGCTATGAAATATGAAAATATAGACAGGAAGCTAAACCTTTTTTTGGGAGAAAACATTTTGCTTCACAGAAGAGGAAGATTACAGCACATGAACAACAGGATTAAATGTATTTTCCTATATAAGCAAGGCAGAAATCCCCTTGATATAAAGTTTCTAAGATAAAAAGTAATCTAGATCAGCACATGGGGAAG
This sequence comes from Wollemia nobilis, assembly GCA_028583015.1. Lineage (NCBI taxonomy): Eukaryota > Viridiplantae > Streptophyta > Pinopsida > Araucariales > Araucariaceae > Wollemia > Wollemia nobilis. The sequence continues at coordinate 2,614,670 of JAQPPZ010017077.1, read as the reverse complement.
GTGTAACTGTAATAAATCAAAGCAGACTGAATAATAGTATAATACAAACTGATCATATACACTACCATAATCCAAGGCTTCTTGCTCTAGCATCTACCACAAAGCTTCTATGTGAGCAATTCATGTCAATAACAAATACAACCTCCATGATGGCTTCACTAGAGAACCTTTTACTTTCCCACATGCTTCATTCCTCTATTGTCATCAACAAGGGCCAACTCACCATGTAGCCCTCTTCTCTTCTCTATTGATTTTTTTTTTCAATTTTTGAAATGTAATGAAGATTAGACAACTCTTTAAGGAGTTGCAATATTTTATTACTATAGAAGAGTCGGTGAACCTTTTGATGCAGGAGCATCCACATGGGTGCTCAATGCAAAAAGCGGACCTTGCAAAAAATAAATAAATAAAAGTTGAAAAATTCAGGCGGAGGAAAAAAGAGAAAACTTAATGGTAAGAATGCTTAGCTGGTGAACCTTTTGATGCAGGAGCATCCACATGGGTGCTCAATGCAAAAAGCGCACCATGCAAAAATTAAATAAATAAAAGTTGAAAAATTCAGGCAGAGGAAAAAAGAGAAAACTTAATGGTAAGAATGCTTAGCCGGTAGTGATAGTTTAACCAGCATGCGTAGCTAGCAAGTCATTATTTTATTTTTTAATTTATTTTTTTCTTATGTTTATAAATAAGAAGCGTAATGTAGAGCTAGAGAGGAGGTTGAGAGTGAGAAGAAAGAAAAGGGGTTATGTATTGTAACCTCGCAAAAAAAAGTAAAGATTATTATGTTAGAGCCCTGTGTTATTTTTGGGAGTAAATTTTAGCCATTGCAAGAAAGATTGTACGTCTTGTTTTTCCTGTGCAAGTTACTGGAGATAGATTGAAGATTGAAAGTGTGGTTGATGAAGATCGTTGTGGTTGAGGAAGGTGAAAAGAAAAATATTACCCTTACCATTGCCTGAAATAGATTGTACAGTTACACGGTTGCATAAGGGTTGTACGGTTACCGGATTGTACGGTTGCATAAGGGTTGTACGGTTGTCGGATTGTACTGTTGCATAAGGGTTGCACGTTTGCCAAATTGTATGATTGCATAAGGGTTGTACGGTTACCAGGATGTACGGTTGCATAAGGGTTGTACGGTTACCAGGATGTATGGTCGTCAGGTTGTAGGGTTGTATGGTTGTACAATATAAAGAACCACACAAGGGCCTAGACATTGCAAGAACAAATCGTACCATTGTACGGTTGTTGAATCATACACTTTTTTTTTGTACGGTTGTTGAATCGTACGGTTGTTTACAAGAGTGGGTGCGCGTACAGTCGTATGATTGGAAACCAAACAATACAGTTGTATGGTTAGTGGGTGTGTAGTGAAATTTTTTGCTGCATCATTTTGGTATCAGAGCCTGAAGATCTCTGTGGATTGGTACGTGTTAAAGAAATGATGGCACAATGGGGAAGAAGATGACCAAGAGGAACCCAAAATGCGGATATAGCTGAAATGCTAAGAGGCATTACTACCCAACTTGAAGCAATTGAAACCGCTCAAAGAAGAGGCATTCATCTTGAGGAAGTTAGTGATAGTGAAGAAGAAGAGGTTGGTCACGTAGAAGCTCAAGATGAAGAGCAAGAGGAAGAAACAGATGAAAATTTGATCCGGGCAATTTCTAATTTGGATTGAAAACCTACAATAGAAACTTCATCACACAATGGGAGCCTAAATACAGAGGAGCTCATAGACTAGATTGCTGAAATGGAAAATTCTTTTGGCTTTGAGTCAGTAGAATATCCCAAAAAGGTGAAGTTTTCCAGTATGAAGCTAAAATGGCATGCATCCTTGTGGTGGGATCATGTGCAAACTCAAAGACGAAGAAAAGGCAAGGAAAAGATCAAGTCATGGGAGAAAATGGTCACCAAACTAAAGGCCAAATTCATGTCGTCAGAATACCAATCGGGTCTCTTCAGGAAGTTACAGAATCTCAGACAGAAGGAAATGAATGTGAAATATTACACCCAAAAATTCTACAGGCTGACCATTTGAGCTAGTCACGTGGAAGATGATGAAGAGAAGGTTTCAAATTATATCAATGGGCTACGAATGTCCATACAAGATGAAATCAGTATAACAAGGATAAGGACGATAGAGGAAGCCTACCAGTATGCGCTAAAGGAAGAGGAGAAGTTGTTGCAAAAGCAACAAAATAATCAAAGAGGTAGAGGAAGATTCTCACGAGGATGAGGACAAACAAACAACAAAATAGGACAACAAAAACAAGGAGAAACTAGTACTTCCCATAGTGATTTCAACCAGAACACCAAAAGAGGTGGAGCCTCCTCATGAGATAGAGGTGGTTTTGGTCGAGGAAGGGGTAAAGGATTCTCTGCACAATGTTTTTGATGCAAAGAAGAGGGTCATCGGGCATATGAATGTCCAACTACGCAATAGAGTAAAAACAAAGGAAAGAAGGTCAGATACCACATCGCATGAGCAGAAGAAGAAAGTGTTGCTTTCCCAAAGCACATAGAAGAGCCTAAGCAAGGAGAATCTCTCATGATGAAGAGAGTACTACTGAAGCCAGAGATAAGAGAAAGTGAACCTGTTCAAAGGAGAAGCCCTTTTAGAACAGTATGTAGATCAGGGGGCAAATGTTGCCAGGTCATATTAGATACTGGAAGTACAAATAACCTAGTTTCTACCAAGATGGTGGAGAAATTGGGATTGAGAAGGATAGAACACTCCAATCCATACAAGGTATCTTTGTTGCAAAACATCAGATCTTAGTTAGAGAACAGTGGAAGGTGAATTTTCACATAGGATCATACAAGGATGAGATCCTATGTGATGTCATGCCTATGGACGCTTGCCATGTGTTGCTGGGGAGACCTTGGAAATCTGACAGAAAGGCAATACATGATGGTAGGGAAAACAACTACACCATTATGAAAGATGGCAAGAAGTTCGTGTTAAATCCATTGAGGGACAAAGTTGGGAAAGATGACAATGGTCCGAAAGTCTACTTGATTTCAGGGAAGCAATTTTTGAAGGAGATGACGAAGGAGAAGTCATGTTTTGCCTTGATTGCTAAACCCACAAGAGATGAAATAACAAACAAGAATGGGGAGATTCCAAGTGAGTTGAAGGATTTGTTAGAGGAGTATGCAAAAAAATTGTCTAAAGAATTGCCGGATAAATTGCCACTAGTAAGAAGCATTAGCCATCACATTGATTTCATTCCTAGATAGAGTTTGCCCCATAAGGCAACATACAGAATGACACCCATGGAGAATGAAGAAATAAATCGACAAGTTCAGGAGCTATTGGACAAGGGGTTGATCAGGGAAAGCTTGAGCCTGTGCGCAATCCCAGCTGTACTTACACCAAAGAAGATTGGAAAATGGCACATGTGTACAGAATCGAGGGTTATCAACAAGATAACTATAAAATATCGATTCCCATTGCCACGTATGGACGATGATGGATTGCTTGAGTGGACCAAAGTGCTTCACAAAGATAGACTTGAAGAGGGTATCATCAAATCCGGATCAAGGAAGGAGATGAATGGAAAACCGCATTCAAAACAAAGGATGGGTTATACGAGTGGCTAGTTATGTCGTTCGGATTGACAAATGCACCTAGTACCTTTATGAGGTTGATGAACGAGGTGTTGAAGCCTTTTATTGGCAAGTTTGTGGTTGTCTATCTAGATGACATCTTGATATTCAGCAAGAGCAAAGAATACCATTTGACACATCTAAGATTGGTCTTGCAAAGACTAAAGGAAGAAAAATTGCTAATCAATTTCAAGAAATGCAATTTTTTGAAGGAAGAATTAGAATACTTGGGTTTTGTGATTTCCCAAGAGGGGTTAATGATGGACCCTGAGAGGGTCGAGGCCATTGTGAATTGGCCATCACCAAAAAGTAAGATTGAGGTCAAAAATTTCCATGGTCTAGCAAGTTTTTATAGGAAGTTTATCAGAAACTTCAGTGGAATCTGCGCTTCCATCACAGAAATGATGAAGGGAGGAAAGCAAGAGTTTCAGTGGACAACTGCAGCAGAAAGGAGTTTTCAAACCCTGAAGGAAAAGATAACAAAACAACCCGTTCTAGCCTTGCCATATTTCAACAAGGTATTTCAAGTGGATTGTGATGCAAGTGGAACAACAATAGGAGTCTTGAGCCAAGAAGGTAAGCCCATTGCCTATTTCAACGAGAAGCTAAATGAGGCAAAGAAGAAGTACTTGTTGGTTACGAATCTGCCATTAGGAAATATTTTTAATCTTTTGCGCCCTAGATTCGTCCAGAAGATTGAAAGGCCAGAAGGAAGGAATGTCTTCCGAGCCAATATTCGGAGAAGGCCTGCTCCTATACTAATCTAATTGGGGTTTTTTAGATAAGGGAATAGGAAAGAGATTGTAAATTGCAGAAAGAGATTTAAATAGCAAGTGTTTCGGGTGGGAAATAACAAGCAGCACGATCACTAGCAATATCCAAACCAACAACAATCAAAGCAAAGCATGTAACAGAAACTAACATTGTTATTCCTTCCTATGTATCCTTCATTCAGTATTCCAGATCCACTTAATTGCCAATGCTCTAATCCAGATTTCAGAATTACAACAATCAGAAAAATAAATGAACATAAGCAGAAATACTTGCAGAAGGCAGCATAAAAGAAAGAGACAGATATCAGAGCCAAGGATGCTTTGTATTGACACAAATGTTTGATTACAACAGAGCTCTCTAGCAATATGTTCCCCCTCCACCCTTTTACAATGATAATCTACTGCTATATATAGCAGAATTTTCCCCCCAAAATACAAATATGCACGGAACCCAAAACCTGCAAAAAGCACTGAGATTGGACCTCTGCCGGCTACGAGTGTACTTGCAGCAAGGTTCATCTGAATTCTGGTACAACTCAGGACAGGTTTGGTGGGTGAGAAATCAGTTCTGATCAATCTGGTAGGTGTGGTACAGTTTGTCATTCAATGTTCACCTACGCTGTACTCTGGTAGCACACCTTCTGTCTCATCCTGTCAGGTCCAAATCCCAAAATACGTGCACAGGCTAGCCTTGGTTTGCGGTTCACTGACGTAGGGGGGCTTGACCAAAGTCATTGAGAAACCATGGCGATGCTGGGAGTCGCTCTGAAACAAAGCGAACCTGGGCTACGCCTTGCCTTAGAAGTTTTGTCAATTTGGTTCTCCTTTATTTCATTTGCTGACTGGGGGAAGAGAACGACAGAGGTCGCTGAAAGAAGGCAGCGACGATGGGAGTCGCTTGAAAAAGGTAGCGACCGATGTTGGTCGCTACCTTGATGCCTTAGCCAAATTTCTGAACTTCATCGCCCGCTATCGCTGAAAAATGGCAGCGACGCCCGACATCGCTCCAAAACGGAGCGACCGGCGTCATCCTTGAGTGCTGCCTTTACTTGAATCTTGCTTGGCGACGATGGGCGGCGACAGCGATCGCAGGCGGACCTTGAGTGATGACGGGAGTCGCCCCACACTTAAAACATTTTCCTTCTATCTCCTTTTGTCCTTCAACCATGGTCGCTCAAAAAGGGGAGCGACGATGGGAGTCGCCCGAAAAATGAGCGACCGGTGTCAGTCGCCCCAAAGCCAACACTTAGAAAAATTTTGTATCTTTTGCTTCTTCTTCGCCCACGGTCGCTCGGAAAGGGGAGCGACGACCGGAATCGCTCGGGAGATGAGCGACCGACGTCGGTCGCTCCCAAGTTGACACTTAGAAAAATTTGAAGCTTACTCCCCTGCTGAGGTTCGCTGGATGGGAGAGGCGATGCTGGGAATCGTCCGAAAGAGGGAGCGACTCCTGGAATCGCTCCAAAATGGAGCGACCGCGGGAGTGCCCCAGACTTAGAAAATTTTGGGCTTTTCACCAGACACCGAAACTGCTGGAACACTTGAAAACAAAGCAGAAAACTGAAACCCTGGAAACTGGAAACTGCATAAGCGAAGCTGGAAAGGAAGGAAGGAGGGAGGTAGCAGTGATTTTTCAAATTTTTTCAAAATTCATACCCCTTTGCAAAATGTGGCAACAATACTTAGTCTATGACCAGAAGTTTTATGCCATTGTTCAAGCCCTGAAGAAATGGAGGCATTATTTATTAGCCAAAAGAGTTTGTCTTGTTCACAGATAATCATGCTCTATAGTTCATTAACAATCAGAGTAAGTTGAATCAAAAGTATATGAAGTGGGTGGAATTTTTGCAGGTATATTCATTTTTCTTGAAGCATAGAAGTGGTTCAAATTGAGTAGTTGATGCCTTGAGCAAAAGAAATTTATTGTTGAACATAATGCAGATTGAAGTCATTGGTTTTGATGCTATGAAGGAGCTTTATGCTAATGATGTAGACTTCAAGGAAGCTTGGGCAGCATGCAATAATCCTACTATAGGGGATAGTACACCTTGGTTGGATTACTTCATCCAAGAAGGATTATTGTTCAAGGGGCAGCAGTTGTGCATACCACGTGGTTTGATAAGGGAGAACCTGATACGAGAGAAGCATAGTGGAGGACTAGTTGGACATTTTGGAGTGAATAAAACAATGAATCAACTTTGTGCAAGTTATTATTGGCCTGGAATGAATGCAGATGTCAGAAGGTTTGTGCAGTATTGTAGAGTTTGTCAGCATGCCAAAGAAAGGAGCCAAAATACTAGGTTGTATCAACCATTACCAGTACCAGAGAGGCCATGGGAGGATATAAGCATGGATTTTGTTCTTGGGTTGCCAAGGACACAAAGGGGTAATGATTCCATTTTTGTTGTTGTTGACAGATTCTCGAAGATGGCACATTCATATTTTGTAAGACAACAAACAATGCGACCCATATTGCTGACTTGTTCTTTCAAGAAGTTGTAAGGTTTGCATGGTTTGAGAAGCCTTGGGAATTTGTTGCGATGTATCATTGGTAAGAAGCCAAAGTTGTGGGATATTGTACTGGAATAGGTAGAGTTTGCATGTAATAATTCAATGAATTGAAGTACGACCAAAAGCCCATTCCAAATTGTTTATGGAACTCGTCCCAAGGGAGTTGATGAGTTACGGAGTACAACTGAATTGCAAAAACCTAGTGCTTTGGTAGAGGATTTTTCCGAGTATATGCAAGACTTGCATCGTGAAGTGAAGGTTGAGTTGGAAAAGAATGTCCTGAAATACAAGCAACACGTTGATCTCAAGCACCGAACACAGGAATTCTAGGTTGGAGATTTGGTTTTGGTACATTTGCAAAAGGAAAGGTATCCCAAAGGCACATACAACAAGCTCAACTAGAAGAAGATTGGACCATGTAAGGTCTTGAAGAAATTTCCTGCTAATGCATATGAAATTGAGCTTCCAGAGGGAATTGACATTTCGTCGATCTTTAATGTAGTTGACCTGTATCCATACTATGGTCAAACTAATGATAAGGATGAAGACCATATAGTTGATATTCCAACAGAGAAATGGATAGCGCAGTTGCCTGAGAAGGAACAAGACGAAATTGAGGCCATTATAGATTCTAGGGTGGCGTGAAGAACAAGATGTAAGGCATATCATGAATATTTGGTTAATGTTGCCACATTTTGCACGGGGTGCCATGTTTTCAAAACTTGTAAGTATGCTGCTCTTCCTCCCCTCCTCCTCTTTCTTCCCTTTCCCCATATTTCCTTTTCCCCTTTCCTGCAGTTTCATCCCTCCCTTTTTTCCCTTGTACCTCCCCCAGTCAAGTTCCCAAAACTAAGCAAGTTTTCCCTAAAAAATTCTAAGTGTCAGGGCGCAACCCAACTTCGCTGCGAAGTCGGGATGCGCCCTCAAATCAGTGCGCAGTAGGGGATGCGAAGTGCCAAGGCAGGCTGAAACTGAGCAGAATTTGACTAAGTGTGAGAGCACAACCAGACTTCGCAGCGAAGTCGAGGTGCGCTCTTCTGCCTGTGCGCACTTGGGAAAGCAGTGTGCAGAAAATCAGCTAAGTGCTGGGGCGCAACCCGACTTCGCAGCGAATTCGGGGTGCGCTCCCCTTTGGGTGCGCAGTCCGAATAGCGAAAAATCAGCTAAGTACCGATGCGCAACCCGACTTCGTAGCGAAGTCGGCTTGCACCCTTTGACCGGTGCGCAGTTGGGCAAGATTCATCAAGCAAGCCAAAAATTGGCTAAGGCACAAAGGCCCTCCCAAACTGCGCTGTTTCCCACCTGTGCTACCTGATAGAGCACTGATCCAGGGCGAAGTTAGATAAACTGCCTTTCAAGGCAGACAAATGTCACTCATTAGGATTCGACAAGTGTCCATCCTCGGGATCTGAGCTGAGATGTGACGGAAACAAGGACAAGCATGGACCGCACTGCCTACACCATGCCCCTATTTAAGCTGATGTGAAGTTTCATCTACCGCAGCTACCCGCATTCCCGCTGACTAGAGGTTTGACCCAACGCACTGCCACATAGTTGTACAGCTTTCAGGGAGACCTTGCTGCAAGTACAGTCCTCGCCGACAGAAGTCAGCATCAACAGCTCTTCTGCCGCTTTTGTCAGCTATTGTCTAGTCTGGGACTTTGTGCCCGCAATTGTAATCGGGGGGAACTTGGGCTATAAATAGCCACATCATTTCATTGTAAAGGGGGAAGGGGAATATACTGCTAAGGAACCATTGTAGCTGTGCGTTTGCTTCTAAATACAAAATACATACTTGGCTCTGCTTACTGTATCCATTTTTTATGCTGCCTCTCCTTGTCATTTCTGCCTCATGTTTCTTATTTCATTGCTTACTGTTGTACTAAACTCTAGACTCCAGTATTTGGTGATTAAGTATTCCTGGAATGCATAGATAGAGGATACATAGGATGAATGATAGTTGTAGTTTCTATGGTGTGTTTTGTGTTTAATTGTTGTTAGTAGTGGTGATTGATCGTTGTCGTGCTGCTTATTCCCCCCACCCAACTCCAATCACATTTGGATTCTCTTTCCGCAATTTAGCTCGCATAGAAGAGCCGAAAACCGAAATTGAAGAGGCTGAGGGTGAAGAGCAATCTACATCCTCGGACGGTACCGATACCGAGTACACTACCGGAGGAGAAGAAGACATGGCTGCCCAGTAGAACGATGATGATCTCTTCCCGGCGGTAGACTCCATGGGGCCCTTGTCCCTATTCGGACAGCAAGCTGTGCCCCTCGCTGCCTTAAAGTCCATTCCTACATACGATGGCTATGGCAAGACGGCGTACGAACACATCCAGGACATTCTGGCCCTAGCTACGCTACATTCCATCACTGACGAGGGTGTGAAGACCCGTCTGCTGGCCCTTTCCCTAAGGGGAAAACTTCTCTACTGGTGGAGATCACTGCCAAAGGGATCTATTACAGGGTGGCGCCAGCTAGCCGACAGACTCGTGAAAGGATGCAACGAGTCTGCTGATCCCTCTTCCTTGTTGCATCAGTTCCAAAGCATCCAGCAACACCCCCAAGAGGAGGTGTCGGACTTCAACATACGTTTGCGAGGTCTTGGGAATGAGTACCTCGTGAACTTTGACCTTCAGTAGGTCAGGCTGCGCACTACTACCTAAGGTCTTTCAACTCAGACATTTTCCTGCTGCTGAAGATAGCCAGGATCGACTCATTCCCTGCCCTGTACGAGGCTGCCCAGCAAGCTGAAATGGATATCATTTCCATAGGCAGACTCCCACATAGGGTACAACCACCCATTTACCCTGACTTTCCTCAATCCCAGTACCCATCAGCTTCCGGTATGATGCTGTCCACTTCAGGACAACAACCCCAGCAGCAATGGAATCCGGTGCCGGTCGTAAACCCTTACGGCCCGCCACAAATTCATTATCCTAATCCGCCTCCTCCTCCTCCGCATTATCCAGCACTCCCAGCTCCCCCGCAGTATGCGCAGTATTCTACACCTCCTCCATTGGCTGCCTTACCTCCGCCAGCTCAGTTGCCGCCTCCGGACAATGATATTCAAAACAAAATCCTCCAGGAGGTGCGGGCTTTGGCCTCTGGATATCACACCATATCCAACGACATGATTATACTGAAGAAGAAACAGGCCCAGATGGACCTTGTTCCAAGGAGGCCATATCCTCCTCCGGCACTGACAAAATATCAAGCCCCAGAACGGCGAGATCAGAGGCGGCCCCCTGCAAGAAATGCTGCCATAGAGGACCAACCTGGTACTTCTGACCAGGTCAACTGGTGCACCACGTGCAACGACCCGCATTCGGAAGAAGACTGCACACTGCACCAGCATTACCTCCAGACCCTGGCAGGCAGCGCCATAGAGGACGAAGAACTCTACATGATCCTGGAAGATGAAGGCAACTTTGCCGTTCCAGAAGAAGATCTGGTGTTGCCCCCTGCCAAGGAATACAAAAAGCCTGTCGAGGCTGCTGCGAAGCCATTGAAGGTATACGCCAGAAGAGACAAGGCGCAACCTGCCGGGCTGCCACCTGACAAAAGGTTGTGGCCTTACATAGCCAAGGAAAAATCTCCCATAGCCAAGCCTCCCGCAGCAAAACCAGCCTCCTTCTCCAGCCAAAGCTCCCGCTGCTCAGCCTCCAGCTGAAACAAAAGAACAAGCTCAGGAGAAGCTGAGGTACCCGTCTCTGACAAAGAGACAGAGAGTAGAGGCCACGCAGCAATACCGCACCAAGTATGAGCCTGCAAAAGAAGCGGAAGGAGCTAGCACCTCAGGCTACAACATAGTGGATGAGCTGAAAAGGACCCCCGCAAGGATAAGCATGTATGATGCTCTCTTGCTCCCAGGGCAAGTTGATCTGCTGCAGGAATCTCTGAAGAGCATGAAGCATGGCAAGCAGATACAGCCTATTGTTCTGGTTCAACCCCTGACAGTCTCAGCCACTGGGAAGAACAGACCACCTCCCTTCTATCTGTCATTACGGATGCAAGGGTACATAGTACACAATTGTATGGTGGATTTTGGTGCCTCCACGACTGTAATGCCAAGAGCCATCTGTGACGAAATCGGGATGGAGTATACAAGGAGCAGCCAAGGCGTGCTGCAACTAGACGGCACCCTTGTCAAGATAGTCGGTGTCATTAAAGACATCCCGATCCGGCTGCACAAAGCTCTCGACATAGTGGTCATTCAAGAAGTCGTGGTTGTCGACTTGGAACCCTACTTCGGCATGTGTCTCTCCAGGGAGTTCACTGCGAAGCTGGGAGGGTATCTGTCTCTGGATTACTCGCATATGGAAGTGCCCTTCAAAGGAAGGAGACTGAAGATCTACAACGAGAAGCCTTCCACATTTCTAGTGGAAAAAATACCCAGAGAAGAGTTGCAGGACTGCATGGTTCAGCTGACAGAGGAGGAACTGGTGGTGGTAGACATGACAGAGCAAGCTCATGAGCTGTTGCAGACGGAGGATGAGTTCTCCTACTGAGCAAGGCTGCTACACCGTCATCCATCTTGAGAGGCTTGACAAGGCTGCTACACCATCATCCAGCCTGAGAGGCTTGACAAGTCAGCCAAAAAAGAAGTAGGACCTGCACCAGAAAAGCTATGGCAGCTTTTCTTTGATGGCGCCCGATGTAAAAATGGCATCGGTGCGGGTGTACTCTTGGTTTCCTCGACCGGGATCCAGAAGGACTACACCTACAGGCTGGCCTGGAGCTGTACCAACAACGCGGCAAAGTACGAAGCCCTGTGCTTGGGTTTGAGAAAAGCGAAGAGACTGGGGATAAAGCATCTACAGATCTTTGGCGACTCAGAGTTGGTGTGCAACCAGATTACGAACAAGTGCGCCTCCAAGAAGCACTATCTCAAGGCGTACCGTAATCGGGTGTGGGACCTGATGGAGTCATTCGACTCATTGAATGTCAGAGCTATATCACGTGAGAAAATCAAGCACGCTGACATTCTGGCGTCTGTTGGAGCCAGGTACGTTCCGACTGATGACACTGTCCAGAAGCCGAAGCCGGTCCATACCATCTACAGGCCTTCTCTGCCTGATAAAGACACCCACTGGCAGGTGTTTGACTATGATGAGGAGATCGTCACATTTTTGGTTACCGAAGCGTGTTCAATCGAAGGTAGAGACCCTGATGACGAGCAATATGAGGGGTTGATACAGTTAAAAAATAATCATGTCCCGAAAGGACTGATTACATTAGAAAGTCTCTTTGATCAGAATGACAGAGCGATATCACATAGGATCAAAGTAGACCCCAAGCAGTACATCGACCTGGAGCTTGAACCTGGAAAAACAATTAAGGTCGAGACGAACTGCACCAAAGAGGAACTCGAGCAGATCAGATCATTATGCCGAGAGTTCCCTGACATAGTAGCCTGGTGCTACCAGGACTTGAAGGGGTATGACAGACAGATAATCCAGCATACCATTGAGCTAGAAGATGGTGCGAAACCATTCTGGTAGAAGCAGAGGGCTATAAATCCGAAGATCGAAGCCATGATGAAAGCCAAGCTCCTGAAGATGCTGGAAGCCAAGATCATCTACCCCATCAAGTATTCATCCTGGGTTGCGAACTTGGTTCCCGTGAGGAAGAAAAACGGAGACATTCATCTCTGTGTGGACTTCAAAAATCTGAATCAGGCCTCACTCAAGAACCACTATCCACTTCCCCAAATTGATCAGATCCTCCATATAGTTTTTGTACCAACAACGCGGTGGAGTATGAAGCCCTATGCTTGGGTTTGAGAAAAGCGGAGAGACTGGAGATAAAGCACAGGGCTTTTGCATCATGTCATCAGCCGGGGAGTATCTTGCTCCGATAGACGCTAAGACGTCTGCGTGCTTATTCTTCTCTCGCGAGATAGCTTGGACATTTAGTGATTCAAAGGATTCCAACGGGTCCCAAACCCTATTGCAGTATGCCTTAAGGTAATGCTTCTTTGAGATGCACTTGTTGGTAATCTGCTTACAAACCAGCTCCGAGTCTCCAAAAATCTGCAGGTGCTTGATACCCAGCTTCTCGGCCTTCTTCAAACCTAAGCACAAGGCTTCGTATTCCACTGCGTTGTTGGTGCAGCTCCATGCTAGTCTGTAGCAGTAGTCTTTATGTTCCCCAGAGGGTGATACTAGGAGAACACCTGCCCCAACACCGTTTTTACATTGGGCACCATCAAAGAAAAGCTTCCACAGCTCATCCAGGGTAGGGCTTTTGATCTCCTGCACTATCACTTTTGCTTTCTCGGGCTTGGTGATAGAATAGCACCCTATCTCAGACTCAATCATGGCATTGAAATCAGTTAGGAAAAACTCATCTTCTGTCCGCAACTCCTCCAAGGATTTCTCTATCAGGTCTGCCGCTTCTAGCTCTTCTGTCATCAGATGGACAAATCCATCAGATTTCTCCTCTTCAGCTATTTTCTCAATGTGATAACTAGAGGGCTTCTCATTATAAATTTTTATTTTCCTCCCTTTAAAAGCGACTTCAAGATGAGAGTAGTCCAAAGAGAGATAACCTTCCAGCTTTGCGGTGAACTCCCCCGAGAGGCACATGGTGAAATATGGTTCCAGATCAACAACCACGACCTCTTGGATTACCACTATCTGAGGTGCCTTATGCATCTGAATAGGAATACCTTTGATAACCCCCACTGTTTTCATAGGAGTCCCATCAAGTTGGAGAACGTCGTGGCTGCTCCGTGTATACTCCATGCCCATTGCTTCGCATACGACTTTGGGCATGACAGTAGTCGCCGCACGTGAATCAATCATGCAATTGTGTACAATCCATCCTTCCATCTGAAGAGACAGGTAGAATGGAGGTGGCCTGTTCTTGCCAGTAGCTGAAGTGGTCAACGATTAAGTCAACACGATCAGAGTTGGCTTCTCTCCTTTGGTGGATTTAAGAGACTCGTGCAACAAGTCCAGCTGTCCAGGGATCTGCAAGGCATCATAGAGGCTCATTCTGGCAGGCGCATTCTTCAACTCCTTGACTATATTTTATGTTGAGATGGCGGTCACAGCTGATTATTTTTCCGGTTCATATTTGGCGCGGTATTGTTGTGTAGCTTCCACCCTTTGCCTCTTTGTCAGTGATAGGTACTTGAGCTTCTCCCTAGCTTGCTCTTTAGTTTTTCCTGTCGGTTGTGGTACTGGCATGGTTGCAGGTGGAGGTCCTCCTTTCACAAGCCAGGGAAAGGAATCTCTATCTGGGCCTTTTGCTGGCTGCTGCCCCTTCTCGCGGCGAGTGTACACCTTCAGGGGCTCCATCTGAGCTGCATCTACTTCAATGGGATTTTTCCCTTCCCTTGTCAGAATTGAAACTTGCTCCTCAGCAAAGACCATAAGATTACAGTTCGCCTCCCTTATCATGTTGATTTGATCACTAGGGACGCTGCTTGCCAATGTTTGAGCATAGTGTTGATGTACCATACAAGTATCATCCCCATGTGGGTCATTGCAAGTGGAACACCAGTGTACACAATCTGAGGTGCTTGGTTCCTCACTGTTTAGAATAGTGGCATTCGTTGGGGGAGGTCTACCGGCTTGAGTCGCCTGATCTCTTGTGATCGTTGGAGGAGGATAGGTTCTTCTCGGCAGGAATTCTTGCTGAGCTCGCTTCTTTTTCATGACAGCCATATCATTGGATAGCGTCCTCACAGTAGAATTAAGAGACTGCACTTCTTGCAATAGCTTGGCCTGCACATCAACAGTTGCAGGTGCTGGTAATGTCGGTGGAGGCAATGGTGCCATTGGTGGGGCCGAAGGCAATGCAAGATATTGCAGAGGTGCAGGAAACGCTAGGTATTGTGGAGGCGCTAGAAGTTGTGGCACATGAGAAGCGGGGAACGGTACTTGCGAAGCGGGGTTCGGATTCCAGGAGGGAATCGGGTATGCGGAAGATGCAACAAGGGGTGGAGCAACGACACTAGGATATTGCGACTAAGGAAAATCAGGGAAGATTGGCATCGGCGATTTTGCCGAGAGCTTACCAATGGCAATCAAGTCGGTCTCTGCCTTTTGTGCTAGCTCATACAGCTCCGGAAAAGTATTGACATTAGAGAACCTGAAGATCATGCTGATATCTGAATTGAAGGCTCGGAGGTAGTAATATGCTGCTTGCTCAGGGGTTGGTCGGAGGTCGGCGAGTACCCTCTGCCAGGTCCGAGCAAACCTGACGTTGAAATCTGCTATCTCCTCCTGCGGGTGTCTTTGGATAGTCGTGAACTGATGAAGCAAGGAGGATGGGTCCGCCGATTCATTGAATCCCCTCATCAGTTGTCCCACCAACTGATCCCATCCAATGATGGTGCCAGCCGGCAAAGACCTATACCAGTAGAAGAGTTTCCCCTGAAGGGACAGGACCAACAAATGGACCATGACATTTTCTTCTGTGATGCTGTGGAGTGCGGCCAGGGAAGCGATGTCCTGAATATGCTCATAGGCTATTTTCCTAGTACCATCATACGTGGGTATAGACTTCAAAGCAGAAGGTGGGATTTGAGCTTGCCCTACCAGATTCAAAGGTCCTATGGAATTCCAGGCTTGGAACAGCCTAGGGGCATCCTGTTGTTGCTGCTACTGCTGTTGTTGTTGCTATTGCTACTGATTTGGTGGAGGGTTTGCCATGTGTGCTTGTAGAGCAATCAGCAACGGCTAGTTCTGTTGTGGAGCTTGCAGGATCAGACCACTTGGAGTACTGGAGGCTCCTGTCAGAAACACCGGAAGGTTCCAAGAGTTCTGATGATCTGGTGAATTCGAAGGATTTGGCAGCAAGTTGGTTGCGGTGCTATATGGAGTCGGAGTTTGTGAGCCGACTACTGCTTCTTGCGATAAAGTTTCGACTAACGGGACTCTTGGCAGGACTACTCGGCGGTGCTCTCCTAGAGCATTGATATCTAGTTCAAAGAACTCAGCTTCTTCTTCCATGTTCCTAACTCTCCATATCGTACGCATGAAGGCTTGGGTTTTCTAGTACTGGTCTTCGAGACTTGGAGATGTCTGAGTTCAACAGAGTCGCCAGATGCTCAGATTTTACAGTACAGAGATGAACATCGACTCTCAGTACCATCTACAAGGTGGAACGGCTAGGTCCCACCGGGCATGCCAGAAAAACTGTTGGTTATAGATCCGCCACTAGGAAAGGATTTGGTATATTTGCGCCTTAGATCCACCCAACAGATTGAAAGGCCGGAAGGAAGGGATGCCTCCCGTGCCAATATCCGGAGAAGGCCGGCTCCTATACTACACTACGCTTGGGGTTTTAAGATAAGGGAACTGGAAAGAAATGGGAAAATGCTGAAATAAAAGTAAATAACAGAAAGAGATAGAAAATGTAGATAATCATGAGGGGAAGAACAGGCAGCACGATTACTAACTTATACCTGAAGCGGCAGCAATCAACACAAAGAATGAAATAGAAACTAACCCCACGCTTGCTTCCCTATGTATCCTTTAGGAAGATTCCAGATTCACTTATTTTCTAATGCTTAAATCCAGATAGCAGAATTACAACAATCAGAAAATAAATGACATTAGCAGAAATGCTTGCCAAAGGCGTCATACAAAGAAACTAGCACTATATTTCCTCCCCTATGTATCCTTCAGGAAGATTCCAGGGTTCTGTCCTCAATCACACACTTAAATCCAGAATGCAGAATTACTGTATGCAAATGAAGAAACAAAATTAACAGAAATAATCACAGAAGGCATCATACAAAGAAGGAATGGAGTCAAAGCCAGGAATTCTTAGTATTGATGCAAAACAATCAGAGTACAGAAGCTTTCAAGAAAATGTTCCCCCCTTTTAAAATGCGCTCGACGCCCTTTTATAGAAGAAATTTCCCCCCATTACATTAATGCTCAAATTTCAAAAGTCAGCTGAAACAGTTGTCGTTTGCCCTTTTGTCAGGTGACAGTACATCAGAGGAATACAGCACGCTTGTTCCTGCAGTTATGGAGTATAGTTTCTAAAAAGTCGTACCGTTAGAATTAGCTGTCACATTATGGTGGTAGGTGGGGGTTTGTTTCCTCATAATCGTGGTGCTTTCGGGATAGAATGGGGGTTTTTAAATTATTTTTTCCTTTGTTGGAGCGCTCATATAACTGGCATGATGAAGTTCGCCCAAACCTTTTCGATGTTCGACCGAGGATGGTGTTCGCTGAAAACCGAGGCCGAACTCAGGGTTCAAAAAGCACATGAGCGAATCGAAGGAAAGCAAGAGCTGGAGTTCGTCGAACCTGGGACGAACCCGAGGTTCACAGAAGATGCGAGTGAACCGGAGAAAAACTGCCTTAGCAGATGCATTGTGTCCTTTGGCCAAGGTTCACAATTGTTGGAGCCCGAACTTGAGGTTCATCGAAATTCGGGCGAACCTGGGAAAGATGTTGCTGGAGTTTGTTGCTGGAGGGATTCGAACCTGGAGTTCGCAACGAGTTTGGACGAACCATGGGTTAACCTTGCCTTGGTGATTTTAGAGCAACCAGGTTCGGGTTTCTTCGCTATTCTCTGAAGATAGGTACGAACACCAGATTCACTGAGAAATAGCCCGAACCTGAGGTTCACCAGAGGTTTTGAGCGAACTCAAGGCATCTTTGCCTTAGAAAATTTTCAGTTTTCAAAATAAAATGATTTTACTCACCGAGCGACCTTCTTTTTTGCTCTGAAGCTGGTTTGAGAGGAGAGAAAGAGAGGAGAGAGGAGTGCTAAGTAAAAAGAACACAACGAATTTTCAAAATTTTACCCCTTATGCAAAATGTGACAACAGGAACCATCATCTTTGCAATTCACTTTCTAGCGCAACCTCCATCTTATCGATGAGTTCCTTCAATCTTTTGTTATAGGATTTGACATCCTCATCCTTCTTTTGTTTCATGGCATAGATTTCTCCAATGATCTCAATGTGAATGCTTTCGTCAACGCTTCCCATGTGGCAAAGGGTTTATCCTTCGTCTTCTTTAGAATCCAATCCATTGTGATTCCACACAATGTCACTAGAAATAATATCAACCATGATTGTTCATCTTCAACTCCATTTGCTCGCCGTATTGTTCCACATGTTCCACTATGGCATTGTGGGTCTTCCTTCCCATCACCCAAAAACAATGGGCACTTTTGCTTGCCCACAACGGCTGCTACTTGTGCCATATTTACCATAGGTGGTTGTTCTTCACATCGTTCTTCTTCTTGTCGTTCCTCTTCATTTGGCACTTGCTCACCTCTCATGTTATCACCAAAAAACAATCTTCAACCGATATCAACACTTCATGACCTCCTTTGTGAATATACAAGCATTGGTTCTGGTCTATTCACCCAAGCACTCTCTTGAGGTTGCTCTGGTGCCTGACTCCCATTCTCTGAACCTCTTGGCAAACTCCCCTGCTCTTGTGTCGGCATTACTAGCCAATCAACATCATCTCCATTTGCTCTCTCCATGTTGGTGCTTCCAATTGCACAAACGTTCTCCACGGTCTCTGCTTTGTTTGCTCACGTGTTTTCGTTAACTTCTTCCATTGTTAACAACATCATTTGCCACCTCTCGTGTGATCCACTTGGATTCTCTTCCTCCCAAGGACTCCACACATGTTCAGCTATTGGCTCTTCAAGTTCTGTTTCTCTAGGCTGCAGTACTTGGTTGGCAATGTTTTGCTCAACACTCCATTGCTAAGCAATCCTCGTACTCACAAGAATCTGGTTTTCTCCACGACCTCGTCTTCCACGTACTCATAGTAGTGATTCTATCATTCGCCTCCCCACACTTCATGCATGTTGATTCTTCTTCAACTTGACCCAATTCAGTTTCGGAAATGGCAACAATGCCAAATGTAGCACAATGGTGAATATTCCAAGGATGGAGGAACAAGATGACAAATTAGAGGCCAAACAAGACTGCAGTCAATGCAGTTCTGCTCAACATTCTGCACTTGAATGACATTGGTTTGTATGGCAATATGATTTGAACAACACTTGCCTGATTTGAAAATTTGCCATATCCATATCAAATATTGTATCCCTTTCCATGCAACATAGACCAATTGTCTTCCCTTGTCATTTCTATATGTCGTTGGGGCTAAAGGAGTTGGTGCTAGGTCTTGAAATTGGGGGGATCTTGTCATTGTCTTACATGTCACCCATCTTAACGAGACCCTTGTCATTGTTGCTTGTCCTTGATCCTTTAATTGACTTGACATATTAATTGATTCTATGATACTTATGGTTTAGAACTAATATTGTAGTTAGAAGTGAGTATTTTCAGTGTTGTCCTAGATTGGTCTTAAATAATTTGACAAAATATTACTTTATAGTTGTTTTGAACTAAAATTTTCTCCTCATAAATATTTGGTGGCCTTTGCTCGACCTAATTTTTACATTCAATTCACTACTCCAACAACACTCCCCAAACGCTTCCCTTAAATGACATACTCCAAAAGGGTGTCCTAGACTGCTGACATTAGATGGAAGACTCCATTGGCCAACGACGGAACCACTGAAACAATCACTGTCTAAACTAAATTTTTCTCCTTGTCTACATTTTGGTGGCCTTTGCTTGACCCACTTCTCGCACTCAGATCATTGCTCCAGAAACCATGACAGTCCCTAGACACTTCCCTCAAACAACATACTTTGAACAACTAGCCCAGATGGATGACCTTTAACAATAGATCCCATCAACCAACTCAAGATAGTTGGATCAAATAATTTCATTGGCCAACCCTAGATGACCCTTTGCTCCACTCAAATGACCTTTCCTTAGTTTCGCATGGCCTCTCCTTGGATCCAAATGGCCCAATATCATAGTCAAACAACCTGATTTAGTAGTCTAGTGACCCTCGTTGGCAGCCTGACAATCTGGCTACTTGACCTGATGGCCAAACCCACTTGCCAAACAGCCTTGGCAAGTGGCCGAATCCAACCAGATGACCTTGGCAAGTGGTTGGATGGCAACGCATAAATGCTTGTCGGTAGGGTATTTACCTTAGACAACCTAACATAAAGCTTCTTCTACCCTCTAAATCCTAGTCATTCGTTGAAGTAAGGCTTTCTTCGTTGAAATATTGAATTCCTCCTGTAACACTTGTTTAATTGCTCATTGTGCAGGCCGTGTCTACCATGTCGAAGGGAGGTCATCATCGAGGGGGATCATCATCAATGTCTTTTCAGTAAAAGAGGGTAGGCTCATTGGCCAGATGACTCAACTAGATGGTCAAATAGCCTAAGCCAATGGCCCTAGTTTCAGCCAAACGACCTTGCCTAGTGGCTAGACAACCTAGGCCGAGGGCTAGATAGCCTAAGGCCCATCTAGGGGCCAAATGGACTCCCCATATGGCTAGGGAGGGTCCAGACAACCCTCCCCATTGTCCTAACCATCCTAGACGACCTGAGGGCCTAATAATAATCCCAAACAACCTGGCGTGCTTGACGGTCATCCCAGATGGCCTAGGGTGCTAGATAACCCCCTCAAATAGCCTAAGAGGTTTCTTGGTCATCTCGAAAGTCTTGGCGGCCCTTACGACCCACCTAGATAGCCCAAGAGACCATTTAAGTGTCTTGGACAGCCTGGGGGTCCATACAACCCGAGGGGTCAATCATACATTTCGAATGACATGGGCGGCCAAATGGCCTAGAAAGTCTAGCGGCCTACACAAATGGCTCGGAAAACTAGACACTTCTTGTAGACAATATAGCACTCATGGACAACATGTGACAATGTCATCAATAGTACACTTAGTATTCTTTTGTGATCCTTGGCTCACTTGCCTCCTTCACAGGTTGGGACTCCAATTTAGTCTTACTCATGTTCACCTTCATTGACCTGTCTACCTCTTGTTTTGCTTCACTAGCACTTCTTCCAAATCTTCGTCTAAGATGCTTCTCATCTAGGGCTTGACCCGATCACTCCCTGTGTGCTCAACTTCTCTATCTACTAAATGGTCTACCACTTCGTCATCAACATATATCAACATCACTGTCCTTGTTCACTCCCTAGTAGTAATAGTAGTTGCACACATGCAATAACTATCTATGACGGTTATTCTAACTACCTCGATTACTTGGGCTTTGTCTATTTAAAATTTTAACCCCAAGCTAGAGGTAGCACTACTTCAATCTTCTTCATTGCTCATACTCATCAAGGTTACGTTGTTGTTCGTTGACCAGTTCATTCCATTTTGCAAATGGTTGCCATACAAAGGCTTATTTGGAAAATGACTATCTCGCAAGTTGATGTTGCAATGCACAAGGTTAGACTTGTTTGGCACTTTTTATACATATCTCCAATTTGCTTCAAAACTTGCCAGACTCACTGAACTTGTCTGACTTGCCAAACTGCCAAACTAGTGTGACAAGATTTTCTCTTCTAAATTTCTGGTTTCGCTCTAGTGAAAACCTCGCTTGTGCCCTCTGGCACTCAACACTTCAACTCTAGGCTAGACGGCCTAAGTCCTAGCTCTGAAAACCTAGGCCCAAACGACCCATGCCCTAATGGTTGGGGCTCAGGTCTAGACAACTCAAGTCTAGATGGCTAGATGGCCCTAGTAGATGGTTAGAAGCCAAACAATCTCCCTCTTCTAAATCACTCACTTTGTCGTTTGCATCCAACACTTGGCGAATTTCTCTTTAGAAGGTTTGCGTGTATCATTCTTACCGGTTTTAACTGAGTTGCATAGTCATGGATCGTCCACCACTGTATCTTCATCACCACCTGCATAATTCCATCGAATTATGCAATTTCAACCACCTGCATAATCTCAACCAGTTGTGCAATCTCCACCTCCTTGACTGTAATATAGTTCACCTCATTAATTGGAATCAAGTTCACCTCCTTGACTCCCATCTCGTCCATTGTCGAACATGCCATCTACCGTTTGCTCCAATGTTAGACTCCTATATTGCTCACCATCAGACAGACCAACTTGCAATTACTCTATTGCTAAACATGTCATGTGTACTATCACACAACCACTATCAACCTTTCCTGCCAATCTAGGTTTTCTTCTTTGTCAAACTCGTCTTCATCATGCCCAACATCACTAGCATGATCTTCATTTGCATGCAAGTCTTCATCATGCCCTTCACCACAAACACCTTTGTCGACACAACCTTTGCCAACACATGCCTTCATCATTGACACCTTTGTCGTTTTCATGCACGTCTTCACAAACATGTTCAGTTGTATGCACGCCAACAAGAACTTGTTCATCTATGTGCATGTCTCCACTTGCACGAGCTCATACATTTGCATGCACATCACCGCACGCTTGTCTGTTTGTGCACACACTTACACAAACTTCTTCATCAACACACACATCTGCATGAACATCTTCACTTGTACAGATTTCATTGTCAACATGCACACCTTCATTAGCATGCACTTTCACATCAGTGCACACATCTTCACTTATACTCATTGGAACGCATGTCTACTTTATGCACAAACACTTGCACATATCCCTTATGACCGAACACTCATATGTCTCCTTCATGCATAAACGCTTATGCATATCCTTTGTGCACGGGCAATCACATGTCTCATTTGTACACAAAGGCTTGTATGTCTCTTTTATGTGTATGTCCTTCATTAGCTTCAATAAACAAGTTTGCATCTTCTTTTGTTGCAATCTCCAATCTTCCCTCCTCCTAAGGGGAACTGTTGGTTACGAATCTGCCATGAGGAAAGGATTTGGTATAATGCACCACAGATTCGCCCACCAGATTGAAAGTCCTGAAGGAAGGAATGCCTTCCGTGCCAATCTCCGGAGAAGGCCGGCTTCCTGTGGGTTTTTAGTGTGTAAGCTAAGAGTGCAGGAAAGAGATAAATTGTGGAAAGAGAATCCAAATGTGATTGGAGTTGGGTGGGGGGAATAAGCAGCACGGCAACGATCAATCACCACTACTAACAACAATTAAACACAAAACACACCATAGAAACTACAGCTATCATTCATCCTATGTATCCTCTATCTATGCATTCCAGGAATACTTAATCACCAAATACTGGAGTCCAGAGTTCAGTACAACAGTAAGCAATGAAATAAGAAACATGAGGCAGAAATGACAAGGAGAGGCAGCATACAAAATGAAGACAGTAAGCAAAGCCAAGTATGTATTTTGTATTTAGAAGCAAACACACAGCTACAATGGTTCCCTAGCAGTATATTCCCCTTCCCCCTTTACAATGAAATGATGTGGCTATTTATAGCCCAAGTTCCCCCCGATTACAATTGCGGGCACAAAGTCCCAGACCAAACAATAGCTGACAAAAGCGGCGGAAGAGCTGTTGATGCTGACTTCTGTCGGTGAGGACTGTACTTGCAACAAGGTCTCCCTGAAAGCTGTACAGCTACGTGGCAGTGCGTCGGGTCAAACCTCTGGTCAGCAGGAATGCGGGTAGCTGCGGTAGATGAAACTTCACATCAGCTTAAATAGGGGCAGCTGGCGTAGGCAGTGCGGTCCATGCTTGTCCTTGTTTCCGTCACATCTTAGCTCGGATCCCGAGGCTGGACACTTGTCGAATCCTAATGAGTGACATCTGTCTACCTTGAAAGGCAGTTTATCCAACTTCGCCTGAGATCAGTGCGCTATCGGGTAGCATAGGTGGGAAGCAGTGCAGTTGGGGAGGGCCTCCGTGCCTTAGCCAATTTCTGGCTTGGTTGATGAATCTTGCCCAACTACGCACCGGTCAAAGGACGCACCCCGACTTCGCTGCGATGTCGGGTTGCGCACCGGTACTTAGCTGATTTTTCGCTGTTCGGTCTGCGCACCAAAAGGTGAGTGCACCCCGACTTTGCTGCGAAGTCGGGTTGCGCTCCAGCGCTTAGCTGATTTTCTGCACACTGCTTTCCCAAGTGCGCACAGGCAGAAGAGCGCACCCCGACTTTGCTGTGAAGTCGGGTTGCGCTCCCACACTTAGTCAAATTCTACTCAGTTTCAGCCTGCCTTCGCACTTCGCATCCCCTACTGCGCACTGATTTGAGGGCGCACCCCGACTTCGCAGCGAAGTCGGGGTGCACTCTGACACTTAGAATTTTTTAGGGAACACTTGCTCAGTTTTGGGAACTTGAATGGGGGAGTTACAAGGGAAAAAAGGGGGGAATGAAACTGCAGGAAAGGGGAAAAGGAAATATGGATAAAGGGAAGAAAGAGGAGGAGGGGAGGAAGAGCAGCATACTTACAAGTTTTGAAAACATGGCACCCCGTGCAAAATGTGGCAACATTCCTGGCGGCTCGCGGGGTGTCGAGCTCGCCTCGACGCAAAGAACCAGGCCTTCATCCTTTGGGCATAGAGGAACTCCCTTCCCCTGCCTTCTGCTGCTCTGACGGCTTCCTTCCGGGCAACTGCTCTTCTTCAGGTTCACTTTCGGTCGTTGCCTCTTCTGTTTCTCCTCCTGAACCTGAAGGTTCTTCGCTGTCAGATTCCCGCTCGCGGATGTGTTCATATGCAGCCTTGGCTTGGTCCCAGACTGCTGCTTGGAAGGGCCCTAGGTCACTGACCTTTCTTAGTGCTGCGTGGAATGTAGCAACTGCATGCAGGTCGATGGTGTTATATCTTTTTCCCAACTCCTTAAGGGAGGAGTTGATTTTGCGATATTTTGACACCATCTGGGTGACCTGAGCTTCTTGGATTGGTTCTGCCCAGCTATCAATTTTTGCTGTGTCTGCCTCGAAAGACAGCCAATTTTGCTTTACCTGCTCAAGGGTCAGAAACTCGCCATCCTTGAGGTAGCTCGGGCACCCGTGTTCGGACAGAGTTTGAAATGGGGCCAGGCAAATGCTCATTTCATGTTCCAATGCGTCCAACATCTTCCTGGCAGTTTTTATCTTCTCTGTCTTATCAAAATAAATATGCAAGGTTACCCTTGCATCTGCCCACTCTGAGGCAAGTTGGGACATTGGGGGAAATTGGAGGCCCTTGCACTCATACTCCTCAAGTTTCATAGCCAGGTCTAGCCATTGCCTCGCCTGGTGTTCGGCCTCCTCTACCACAGGCTTTCCCTGGGTAGATACTTCTTCGATCCTGGACGCGAAATCTAGGACCGATATGGACTTCAAAAGGTTGGGCTTGTAACCCTGCAGCAGACTAGCCCGTATCTCCTTAACTCTGTTCTTTGAAAAGGCCGCCATCTATGATGTTTTCTCTTCAAGCTGCGACTGCGCCTGTTTCAACGAATCCTGAGCGCTGCCCTTTTCTCTTCTGACAGCTACTCGGCTGTCTGTTTCTGCGCTGCGGCTTCCTGTTGCGAGGCGGCCAGTTGGGCTTTCTGTTCGTCGATCTCCTGCTGTGCAAATCCCAGCTGCGCGGTGGCCCTAGCCAGAACTTCCTCCAACTGCCTTGCGCTATTCTGCAGCTATCTCCTCGGCTCTCCTCCATTTGACGCCTTGAAGGAAAGAGGCGGAACCTCCTGCGGCTCTTGTTTCCAGAGGCTGGTCATCTGCGGTCTGCATGAAGTCGAGATCTTCCAGCATCTGGTCCTGTTGCGGCATCTTTCCTGCAAACAGCGAAGTAGGAGGGATTCCAGAAGGAGTGGCCGCTTTTAAGGGCGACCGGGTCCTAGGGGAGGCGAGCGGCTAAGTGGACGGTGTTGGCGAGGTTTTGAACAACTGAGGCAAGTGGCGCGGTGATGTATGTGCAGTTTCGACATTGGCCGCGGGCGAGGGTTCCAGGGTTTGGCTCAGGGACTGGAAGGTGTTAGGGTCCTGAGCGAACTGGTCGAAAGAATGGGGGCTGCTGGATGGTTGGGCTGGTTGGGAAGAGGAAGATGCAGCTACGGCTTGCCCTGATGATATGGGGGACGGCATTACGGCAGGGCCGACTGAGACTTTGGGGAGCGGGGAAGTGGACGTACTTGCGGGCTCCGCCTGAGCCGCTATTCGAGGGACGCCTTCAGCCCGAGTTTCTGCTTCCGCTTCAGGGCTGTCCAGTGAGACAATTTCTGGCACAACTGTCTCTGTCTACGCTGCGGCTAGCTGTTGCACAGGTTCCTTAGGCCACTTGGCCTTTTCACTCTTCTTCTTCTTCTTTTCTTTCGGAGCTGTGGCTGGTTCGCAGGAAGGAGATGAGGTTGGGGCGGCAGGCAGTGATGTCCCCACCGTAAACTTGTACCTGGGTCTAGCTGGAAGGATGCCTGCCATTGCCGGTCTGCTAGCTAGTAGCGCAGGCGCTTTGTTTGGTTGGGGGGCCATCTCAGGAGTTGACCTCTCTAACCTTTGCACCCTTTCGGGTACTACTTCAGAAGCTACAGGCTGCATCGGGCCCACTTGACTGCTCGTCGGAGTTGCTCTGGAAGTTGCTGGAGTTGACGATTGCTGGGATGGGGGCCTCCTTGTATATCTTTTCCTTGCGCCTCGGGGAACGCAATTTCGAAATTCGGAAGGCCACCACGTGTCAGTGTATTGATCATATAGCACCGAAAACTCATCATCAACGGCCAGCGTTTTCCGGTTGGATTTGTCGTGCTGCGTGCGGCATCTCATCTTCCAGCATTCGACGACTTTGTCCTATTGCCAGTTGAGGGGCGCCACCTTGGCGAGAAATCTTTTGAAGCCCGTAGAATCCAACCGATGATCCGGGTTCCGCTTTGGGTCATATGCCACCTCCTCGCAGTAAAAATCATGCCATGGAGGCCATGATTGCATCTGCTCGATGTGCCATTCCAGGTCTGCACCTATTCTATTGCCTCTTTCCTGCATAATCTCTGCTCGGGGGCAGATGTGCATGAATTTACCCTTGACCCAAACTGGGTCGTACTTCAAGCGCTGCGGCAGCATTATTAGACCCATGTTGATGAGTTCCCGCTTGAGGTAGACGTGTTGTCTGATCTCGTAAACTTGGGTATTCACCCAGGTGATGGGATACTGAAAGACATGGCCTCTCTTTTTGCCCTAGCCAAACTCTTCTTCAACATAGTCCATCTGCCGCACAATTTCCATCCCGAACTGGTGGTCAGTGCAGAAGTAGGGCAACAGGAACGGCTTCCCCTTGAATCTGTAGATTCTGACCACGATGCCCTGCGTCAGCCGGAAGGTATCCACGTGATTGTGCTTCCTTAGAATGCTTGTCATGACCTCCGGCGAGCGGGATTCTTTACGATTGAACAGCCCCATGACCATGCACAGAAATTTAAAATTAAACTCGTAGAATGACCCTTTTCTGTACAGGATCTCGGTCCACTCGTACACGGGCAGCGGCTCACCTTTTTCATTTACCCTTTTCAAGTCAGGAACGTTCATCCGGTAGTGCATGTGGTAAAGGCACAGCCATGCGAGGAACGAACTGAACCTGAATTCCATTGACTGCTTCTGTTGCAGTCTGACTAGGCTAGAATGAATGGCGTATGCCAACCAGTCTGCCCAGTCGAAGAAAATGGGGCGCTTCCCACTCTTTTGCGCTGTGGAGTCGTAAAACTCCCCGTGCAGGATACATTCAGCCACGCCAGCTGGTACGGGCGTACCACTCTGTCAGAATCACAACCGAGTACCCAGGCCAGGATGATGTATATGTATTTTTTCTCGAACCTGTCTAGGGGTATGGGGCCTGACGGCCACTGTCCGGCTGCCAGTGGAGTCTTCAGCTCTGAGTTGAGGAATTCTCTCATCCGCTTGGTCTGTGTGAATCTGCCCGTCTGCTCATCCAGATTAATCCTTCTGACAATTGCGCCGGGTTCGTACTGAAGCCCTGGGGCGAACGCTGGCTGGACGCTTTCCCTGAAAAGTGTGAACAACACTCTTCCCTTGTTGTCGCAGACTTGCCGGGCAGCTGGCTTGTAATATTCTACAATTGCTTCAATCAGCTCCGGGCACTAGTGAGTAGGAGGGCACAAGAACCAGTACAGGTTCGATTTATACGCAGCCCCGACATGGTGTGAGGGCGAAACCTTATCTGCCCACTTTGCAATATTCGGCCGTAGCTTGGTGAGGCTGATGGAGAAAGAGCCGTCCTTGTACCCGGCCAGGTGATTGACGGGTGGTGGCAGAATTTTCCCTCGGCTTCTCTTCGTCCGGGTTCTCCTTTTCTGCTCCTGTGGGACTTCGCTCTCATGAGCGCTAGACTCAGTCTGTTCCTCAGCTTCGGGCTCTGTGTCATTGGATTGCGCCTGTACGGGCGCTTTCCCCTTGTCCATTTTCTCTGTTAGAATGGGCAGAGACAGGAAATTACGGCTTTTGGCTTCTCAATTCTGTGCTTTGCAGTCTCGGAGTCAGCTTGTCACTCTGAATTTTCTGAGTATGCCAGGGCCCTTTTTCTAGGCAAGGATTTCAGCATTAATGGTGCGAGGGAGGAAGTTAAAGTGGTTAACTTGAAGTTGGTGGAAGCGTTATAATTCTTTGGCGGCTATGCATGGGTTTAATCTTGAAAAGCGCACCCAAGTTGCAGTTGGTCCAAATGCGCCTTGCTTTCTTAATGGCGTCGTTCTTGAAAGTCGTGCAATCATTAAACAACATTTGGACTTCGTGCCTTTGATGACATCATCGCCGCCGTTTGGGCACACCTTTCAAGGAAGAATTTTTGGCCCATGATTTTAAACCGGGACGCGACCCAACTTCGCACTGTGTCGTACTGCGCTTTGGGCCCACACTTAGAAATTTTTTATGTTTTTCGTGATGGGTCATTTAGGCTACACCCAAAATTGAGGGCTCACTCGGACTTCGCCCAAAAAATGAGCGCACTTCGACTTCGCCCAGGTTTGACTGCGCAGTCAGACTTCGCTTCAAAAAGTTACGCAGTCTGGTTTGACACTTAGCCATTTTTCTGCTTCTTGCTTCCCGACTGCGCTCCCAAGACGGTGCGCAGCCCGACTTCGCTGCGAAGTCGGGTTGCGCACCCAGACTTAGCCAAATTTTTTGCCCCTTTGGTCAGCTGCTTTCTTTCGAACTTCGCACAATCCAAGGAGCGATACCCGACTTCGCTGCGAAGTCGGGGTTTGCTTTAAGTTCTACTTGGGCTCTTAAAAACTAAAAAACTGAATGCTGAATATGTACATTCTGAAAACTAAAAATACAAAAGGGAAAACTGTACAAGGAAGGACCCATTGGGTGCCTTCAGTGGTGATAAAATTTGAGGTGGAACCCATTGACGGGAATGGGGAGAAGCTGTCCCTCCATATCCCGGAGCACGAATGAGTTGAAATGATTCACCCGGGCAATCTGATAAGGACCCTCCCAGAGGGCGTCAAATTTGCCATGATTTCCCGGCTTTGCCTTTAGTGAGTCCCACTTCAGCGCCAGGTCCCCGATTTTAAAAACTCGGGCGGTGGTGCCTTTTGCAAACCAGCCTTGGGTCACTTCAAAGATGCTTGGTGAAGGCCTGGTATGCTTTCTCTCTGTCTTCCTCTAACTGCAGCAGCTGGCACAGTCTGCGTCCACTGGATCCCCGCTGCCTCTCTCTTCATCCAACATCCAAAGGGCAGGAATTTCTATGTGGGTTGGTAGGACTGCCTCCTTGCCATACACGAGCGCATAGGGGGATGTCTTGATAGACTTCTTGAAGGATATTCTATCCACCCACAGTGCCCGATTCAGGAGTAGGTGCCAAGTCCTCTTGTTTTTCTCTACTGTCCTTCTGATGATTTTCAGTAGATTCTTGTTGGTGGACTCGGCCAGGCCGTTCCCCTGCGGGTAGTAGTTAGAAGACATCTTGTGATAAATGTCGTACTTGCTGGTGTACTCCGTGAGTACCGTGCCTGCGAACCCCGGACCATTGTCCATCACTATTGACTCAGGGACCCCGAAACGGGTAATGAGGCTCTCGAGGAACTTGATGACCGTCTCCTGGTCCGCATTCTTGGTGGGGATCGCCTCTGCCCACCGCGTAAAGTAGTTGGTGGCGGTAAGAACGAACTTGTGCCCTGCTGCAAAGTTCGGCGTAATGACCCCGATGAAGTCCAAACCCCATTGTTGGAACGGAGTCTCGGCTTGGATTGGTTGGAGGGGCATGGGTGCTTTTCTGTTTCTGCCAGCAAATCTCTGGCATTTATCACATTTTACACAGACCGCATGTGCGTCTGTGAAGAGAGTGGGCCAATAGTACCCAACTCTGATGATTTTCAAGGCCATAGGCCTTGCAGAATGGTGACCCCCAGGCATCCCGGAGTGAAATTCTCCGAGGACCCTGGGTTGGTCTGTTTTCTTGATGCACCACAATAGGATGCCATCAATGTTCTTGAAGTAAAGCCCCTTGGGGCGAAGAGTGTATTTCAATGCACCTAGCCGAAACCTCCTTCTTTGTGACGCACTTAGGTGTTCTGGACATCTCCCGATGCATAAATACTTCACCAGGTCATCTGTCTAGTCACTCTCCTCTGGTAAGGAGTTGGCTAGGTTGGTAGTTGCTGTCGGATCTTCCCACTCACAGGCAGATATCTCAGCTGCAGTGCTTCGGGCCAGCTCCTGGCACAAGGCTCGGCCTCTAATAAGCTTTGTTGGCCACACCTCGATGTCGAACTCCTGGATCTTGGCAATCCATCCCGCTCTCTTGTGACCCGGTTCCCCTTGTATGATGAAGTTTCGGACGTCCGGGTGTATCACGAAGACAGTTGTCCGGCTCTGGGAGACGAAGTGCCTAAACTTTCGGAGAGACTTCATGACCGCGTGAACCTGCCGCTCAATAAAATTGTACTTCTCTTCGTGTGGCTGAATCACCTAGCTTAAGAACGCTATGGGGCGCTCTTCGCCATCATCTCCCTTCTGTGTTAGGACTGCGGCGTAACTCTCGAGTTCTCCCACCGCATAAAGGATGAAGTCCTTGGAGTAATCCGGGTTTATCAACATCGGAGCTTATGCAATTCTAGCCTTGATCTCCTCGAAGGCCTGCCTCCTCTCGTCAGTCCATAAGAATTCAGCGTTCTTTTTCAACAGCTCGGCCATGGGTTTGATCACTTGTGCGAAGTCCGGTATGAACTTCCTTACGAAGTTGATCTGGCCGAAGAAGGACTATAGCCCCTTCTTGTCGACTGGGGTGGGCAAGCGAAGGAGGGCTTCGACTCTGTCAGGGTCCACTGCAAGGCCTTTCTTGGAGATGACATGTCCCAGCAGCTTACCTTCTCTTACCGCGAAGACTGATTTCTTCGGGTTTATGGAAATGCCGAATTCACGACATCTCTCAAATATCTGCCATAGGTGGGAAGCATGGTCCTCTCTTCTGTGAGAGAATACAGTCATGTCATCCAAATAGATGACGATGATCTTGTTAAGCAGCTCTCGGAAGGCCAGGTCCATGGCTCTCTGGAATGTGGCGCCAGCATTGGATAAGCCGAAGGGCATGCGCTGATAGGCGAACATTCCCCATTTGGTGGTGAACGCTGTCTTATGCTGGTCCTCATCTTTGACCCAGATCTGGTTGTACCTAGAAAATCCGTCTAGGAGGGAGAATCTCTGGGCTCCAACAACTATATGGAGGATCTGATCAATCTGGGGAAGCGGATAGTGGTCCTTGAGTGAGGCCTGATTCAGATTTTTGAAGTCCACACAGAGACGAATATCTCCATTTTTCTTCCTCACGGGAACCAAATTCGCAACCCAAGATGAATGCTTGATGGGGTAGATGATCTTGGCTTCCAAAGATCTTCAGGAGCTCGGCTTTCATCATGTCTTCGATCTTCGGATTTACAGCCCTCTGCTTCTGCCGGAATGGTTTTGCACCATCTTCTAGCTCAATAGTATGCTGGATTATCTTTCTATCATACCCCTTCAAGTCCTGGTAGCACCAGGCTACTATGTCTGGGAACTCTCGGCATAATGATCTGATATGCTCGAGTTCCTCTTTGGTGCAGTCCATCCCGACCTTAATTGTTTTTCCAGGTTCAAGTTGCAGGTCGACGTACTGCTTGGGGTCTACTTTGATCCTATGTGATATCGCTCTGTCATTCTGATCAAAGAGACTTTCTAATGTAATCAGTCCTTTCGGGACATGATTATTTTTTAACTGTATCAACCCCTCATATTGCTCGTCATCAGGGTCTCTACCTTCGATTGAACACGCTTCGATAACCAAAAATGTGACGATCTCCTCGTCACAGTCAAACACCTGCCAGTGGGTGTCTTTATCAGGCACAAAAGGCCTATAGATGGTACGGACCGGCTTTGGCTTCTGGACAGTGTCATCAGCCGGAACGTACCTGGCTCCAACAGACGCCAGAATGTCAGTGTGCTTGTTTTTCTCATGTGATATGGCTCTGACATTCAATGAGTCGAATGACTCCATCAAGTCCCACACCCGATTACGGTACACCTTGAGATAGTGCTTCTTGGAGGCGCACTAGTTTGTAATCTGGTTGCACACCAGCTCTGAGTCGCCAAAGATATGCAGATGCTTTATCCCTAGTCTCTCCGCTTTTCTCAAACCCAAGCACAGGGTTTCGTACTCCGCCACATTGTTGGTACAGCTCCAGGCCAGCCTATAGGTGTAGTCCTTCTAGATCCCGGTCGGGGAAACCAAGAGTACACCCGCACCGGCGCCATTTTTACATCGGGCTCCATCAAAGAAAAGATGCCATAGCTTTTCTGGTGCAGGTCCTACTTCTTTCTTGGCTGACTTGTCAAGCCTCTCAGGCTGGATGACGGTGTAGCAGCCTTGCTCAGTCTCGATCATGGTGTTGAAATCCAGCAAGGAGAACTCATCCTCCGTCTGCAACAGCTCACGAGCTTGCTCCGTCATGTCTACCACCACTAGTTCCTCCTCCGTCAGCTGAACCATGCAGTCCTGCAACTCTTCTCCGGGTATCTTCTCCACTAGAAATGTGGAAGGCTTCTCGTTGTAGATCTTCAGTCTCCTTCCTTTGAAGGGCACTTCCATATGCGAGTAATCCAAAGATAGATACCCTCCCAGCTTCGTAGTGAACTCCCTGGAGAGACACATGCCGAAGTAGGGTTCCAAGTCGACAACCACGACTTCTTGAATGACCACTATGTCGAGAGCTTTGTGCAGCCGGATCGGGATGTCTTTAATGACACCGACTGTCTTGACAAGGGTGTCGTCTAGTTGCAGCACGCCTTGGCTGCTCCTTGTATACTCCATCCCGATTTCGTCGCAGACGGCTCTCGGCATTACGGTCGTGGAGGCACCAGAATCCACCATACAGTTGTGTACTATGTACCCTTGCATCCGTAATGACAGATAAAAGGGAGGTGGTCTGTTCTTCCTAGTGGCTGAGACTGTCAGGGGTTGAACCAAAACAGCAGGCTGTATCTGCTTGCCATGCTTCATGCTCTTCAGATATTCCTGCAGCAGATCAACTTGCCCTGGGAGCAGGAGAGCATCATACATGCTTATCTTTGCGGGGGTCCTTTTCAGCTCATCCACTATGCTGTAGCCTGAGGTGCTAGCTCCTTCCGCTTCTTTTGCGGGCTCATACTTGGTGCGGTATTGCTGCGTGGCCTCTACTCTCTGTCTCTTTGTCAGAGACGGGTACCTCAGCTTCTCCTGAGTTTGTTCTTTTGTTTCAGCTGGAGGCTGAGCAGCGGGAGCTTTGGCTGGAGAAGGAGCTGGTTTTGCTGCGGGAGGCTTGGTTGTGGGAGCTTTTTCCTTGGCTGTGTAAGGCCACAACCTTTTGTCAGGTGGCAGCCCGACAGGTTGCGCCTTGTCTCTTCTGGCGTATACCTTCAATGGCTTCGCAGCAGCTTCGACAGGCTTTTTGTCTTCCTTGGCAGGGGGCAACACTAGATCTTCTTCTGGAACGGCAAAGTTGCCTTCATCGTCCAGGATCATATAAAGCTCTTCGTCCTCTATGGCACTGCCCGCCAGGGTTTGGAGGTAATGCTGGTGCAGTGTGCAGTCTTCTTCCGAATGCGGGTCGTTGCACGTGGTGCACCAGTTGACCTGGTCAGAAGTACCAGGTTGGTCCTCTATGGCAGCATTTCTTGCAGGGGGCCGCCTCTGATCTCGCCGTTCTGGGGCTTGATCTTTAGTCAGTGCCGGAGGAGGATATGGCCTCCTTGGAACAAGGTCCATCTGGGCCTGTTTCTTCTTTAGTATAGTCATGTCATTGGACATGGTGTGATATCCAGAGGCCAAAGCCCACACCTCCTGGAGGATTTTGTTTTGAATATCATTGTCCGAAGGCGGCAACTGAGCTGGCGGAGGTAAGGCAGCCAATGGAGGAGGTGTAGAATACTGCGCATACTGCGGGGGAGCTGGGAGTGTTGGATAATGAGGAGGAGGAGGCGGATTAGGATAATGAATTTGTGGCGGGCCGTAAGGGTTTACGACCGGCGTCGGATTCCATTGCTGCTGGGGTTGCTGTCCTGAAGTGGACGGCATCATACCGGAAGCTGATGGGTACTGGGATTGAGGAAAGTCAGGGTAAATGGGTGGCTGTACCCTATGCGGGAGTCTGCCTATGGAAATGATATCCATTTCAGCTTGCTGGGCAACCTCGTAGAGGGCAGGGAATGAGTCGATTCTGGCTATCTTCAGCAGCAGGCAAATGTCTGAGTTGAAAGACCTCAGGTAGTAGTGCGCAGCCTGACCTGCTGAAGGTCGAAGTTCACGAGGTACTCGTTTCCAAGACCTCGCAAACCGTATGTTGAAGTCCGACACCTCCTCTTGGGGGTGTCGCTGGATGCTTTGGAACTGATGCAACAAGGAAGAGGGATCAGCAGACTCGTTGCATCCTTTCACGAGCCTGTCGGCTAGCTGGCGCCACCCCGTAATAGATCCCTCTGGCAGTGATCTCCACCAGTAGAGAAGCTTTCCCCTTAGGGAAAGGGCCGCGAGACGGGTCTTCACACCCTCGTCAGTGATGGAATGTAGCGCAGCCAGGGCCAGAATGTCCTGGATGTGTTCGTACGCCATCTTGTCATAGCCATCGTATGTAGGGATGGACTTTAAGGCAGCGGGGGGCACAACTTGCTGTCCGACTAGGGCCAAGGGCCCCGTAGAGTCTACCGCCGGGAAGAGATCATCATCGTTCTGCTGGGCAGCCATGTCTTCTTCTCCTCCGGTAGTGTACTCGGTATCGGTATCGTCCGAGGATGTAGATTGCTCTTCACCCTCAGCTTCTTCGATTTCGGTTTCGGGCTCTTCTATGCGAGCTTGGTGATCAACCATCCTGACACTCTCTCCTGGAGCAGCAATGTCGATTTCGTAAAGGTCAGGTTGGTTGCCCGGATTCCTTGCTCGCCACCTTCTCGTTTGCATGAAGACGTTCGGACCGGTCTTCACGGACTCAAAGAGTATTCAGGTACTTGCAGAGTCGCCAGGTGCTCTGATTTTCAACAGCAATGAAGCAAACACCAGTGCTTCGATTCTGTCTTGGGGTGGGAAACTTCCATGTCCCACCGGGCGTGCTGCAGAAACCGTTGGTTACGAATCTGCCATGAGGAAAGGATTTGGTATAATGCGCCCCAGATTCGCCCACCAGATTGAAAGGCCGAAAGGAAGGAATGCCTTCCATGCCAATCTCCGGAGAAGGCCGGCTTCTTGTGGGTTTTTAGTGTGTAAGCTAAGAGTGCAGGAAAGAGATAAATTGTGGAAAGAGAATCCAAATGTGATTGGAGTTGGGTGGGGGGAATAAGCAGCACGACAACGATCAATCACCACTACTAACAGCAATTAAACACAAAACACACCATAGAAACTACAACTATCATTCATCCTATGTATCCTCTATCTATGCATTCCAGGAATACTTAATCACCAAATACTGGAGTCCAGAGTTCAGTACAACAGTAAGCAATGAAATAAGAAACATGAGGCAGAAATGACAAGGAGAGGCAGCATACAAAATGGATACAGTAAGCAAAGCCAAGTATGTATTTTGTATTTAGAAGAAAACGCACGGCTACAATGGTTCCCTAGCAGTATATTCCCCTTCCCCCTTTACAATGAAATGATGTGGCTATTTATAGCCCAAGTTCCCCCCGATTACAATTGCGGGCACAAAGTCCCAGACTAGACAATAGCTGACAAAAGCGGTAGAAGAGCTGCTGATGCTGACTTCTATTGGCGAGGACTGTACTTGCAGCAAGGTCTCCTTGAAAGCTATACAGCTACGTGCCAGTG
The DNA here is from genome assembly GCA_028583015.1 of Wollemia nobilis. Lineage (NCBI taxonomy): Eukaryota > Viridiplantae > Streptophyta > Pinopsida > Araucariales > Araucariaceae > Wollemia > Wollemia nobilis. The sequence continues at coordinate 2,578,745 of JAQPPZ010017077.1, read as the reverse complement.
CGTCGGGTCAAACCTCTGGTCAGCAGGAATGCGGGTAGCCGCGGTAGATGAAACTTCACATCAGCTTAAATAGGGGCATGGTGTAGGCAGTGCGGTCCATGCCTGTCCTTGTTTCGGTCACATCTCAACTCGGATCCCGAGGTTAGACACTTGCCGAATCCTGATGAGTGACATCTGTCTACCTTGAAAGGCAGTTTATCCAACTTCGCCCGGGATCAGTGCACTATCGGGTAGCGCAGGTGGGAAACAACATAGTTGGGGAGGGCCTCCGTGCCTTAGCCAATTTATGGCTTGCTTGATGAATCTTGCCCAACTGTGCACCGGTCAAAGGGCGCACCCCGACTTAGCTGCGAAGTCGGGTTGCGCACCGGTACTTAGCTGATTTTCTGCTGTTCGGACTGCGCACCAAAAGGGGAGCACACCCCGACTTTGCTGCGAAGTCGGGTTGCGCTCCAGCACTTAGCTGTTTTCTGCACACTGCTTTCCCAAGTGCACACAGGCAGAAGAGTGCACCCCGACTTCGCTGTGAAGTCGGGTTGCGCTCCCAAACTTAGTCAAATTTTGCTCAGTTTCAGCCTGCCTTCGCACTTCGCATCCCCTACTGCGCACTGATTTGAGGGCACACCCCGACTTTGCAGTGAAGTCGGGGTGCGCTCTGACACTTAGAATTTTTTAGGGAACACTTGCTCAGTTTTGGGAACTTGAATGGGGGAGGTACAAGGGAAAAAATGGGGGAATGAAACTACAGGAAATGGGAAAAGGAAAGATGGAGAAAGGGAAGAAAGAGGAGGAGGGGAAGAAGAGCAGCATACTTACAAGTTTTGAAAACATGGCACCCCGTGCAAAATGTGGCAACAGGAACTAAATCATTTGTCGGTTGGATTGTAATCATCTCATTGTTGTAGTCACATACAAGTGATATACTTGCCACAACTCCATGTCACAAAACTCGAGCCAACTTCAAATCGACAACAATTCCAGAATGTAGAAATGGAATACAATAGGTTGCAATTTAAATCCATCACCACTTACATAAATAAAATACACAATGGGAATACTTACAAGTACCAATATATACAATGTGCATACAACATATATCCTACATAGCAACTATCTACAATACATTATACTTCGACAAATAATCTACCAACAAGCAACTCTTGGCCTACAACACACTTTGACCAACAACAACAAGCACTCCCTCCCCTCTCACATAGATGTCTCCTTATAGATATAATGAGACTAGTAGGCAGTTGGCAACTACCGAACTACCCATTTACATAAAACATTAAAAATATATTATTATATTACAATATTACAAACACTTTGCCACGTGCATATTATTACAAACACTTTACCCACATAGACAACACTACATGATAAGTTATTACAAACACTTTGTGCACACACATTCGCATATCTACATTCCTACACTCAAACATGCATTCATGTAGACATTTCAAAACGTCTGCCTATACAAACAAGTTGTCATAATTGTCATTTACATCTTGGAAGATTCTATGCAACATTTAAACTCAGGAATAGGATGTTGGTGGAGATTGCAGCATCAATAAAATGCCTCAAATGTAAATGCTAATTTTTTTAGGACTTGCATTCATCCAAACTTCTTTAAAAATCCTTGTCTTTGTACACTTGAAAATGAAGCATAATAATTTAACAATAAGTAAAATTGTTTGAATCATCCTTGCTATTGAGGGTCAGTCTTCTACATATTCAACAGAAAAAAACTTGCAATCTTTTTGAAAGACAGGTTGGAACGATCCCTCAATGCTTTTTCCAAGGTACTTTTAGTCAGTTATTCTTTATATTATCATATTTTTGGTATCACAAAAACTGTAGCACTAGAATAAAAGTAAAAGAATACCTGTTCGTCGAAAGCGTGCATCAAAATCTTTTAGATCCTTTGGTCCAAATACATCACTGTCATTAAGTTTCCAATCTGCCAACATAGTAAAAATATAATCCAGCTGAGAGCAGTTAAAATGCCGTTCAGGTGAAGGAAAGAGCTTCACCACCATATGAAGCCTTGGGCCAAGCTCCCATTTGTAGGATTCAATATATGTTTGGTATAGTTTCAAGGACAGCCCCTCTGCAAGATAAGATAAAAACTTATCTTTATAGCGAGGGAAAAAGGAAAAACTAGGACTTTTCAAACGAAATTCAACCAAGACTGGAGAAGCACAAATGCATTGGCCATTTATAGCAAGGTCTGGAATTAATTCATCTTGTCCTGGAACACATGAAATTGGATTACAATCTGTAAATATCTCCTCTGAATCAAATGAATCACTCGGTAAACTTGAATTCTGACTTGTACAATATGTGTTGAGTTTTTGCTTCTTGCAAACTGGATTATTATAGAGCCTGCAGTTCAATAAGTTAAAAGAGATAAGAAAGCACATAAAATTTTCTTTTCATTCATCTAATCAAATTTATGGGAAACAGAGAGAGACAACAGATACTATTGGAAAAAAAAAATTCTTTAATTCTATGGATAATGATAAGGCAGGAAAATAATCTGTACCAAAGGCTAATATTTGGAGAAAGGCCTGAAATTTGTTGATCATCAATCTCTGAGAGAGCGTTGTCTTGGAAATCCCTGAAAATTAGCCATTTAAATCATTCAAGACTCCATTCAATGCAATATTAAAAGTACTAATTTCCCTTTGACCTTGTTTAGATCCAACTAAAGAAAAATACAATTGATCATATTGGAGTGTGACTCATTGCTTAAAATGTGAGTTGCTACCACATGGTTCATATAAAGAAAGCAATTGCTCAACTTAAATTCTATAATTTGCAGCTGTACCAACTTATGTTGATTTTTGAGTCATCCTATTCTGTATTAAATTCAATTTGTATCAAAAAATAATACTTACAAAACTATGTAAGTTGTAGATGCCTGCGATGCCAAATTACTCCCCAAAATAGGTGGTACTGAACCATTCATCATATTATTCTTCAGCAGGCTTCAAAATCCTCATATTCCAACACATTAATTAGCCAAGTTCTTTTTCTTTTTTAAATATTTCCATTGCCGATAGATTAGTTAAAAACTTCAAAAGATAAGCCACATTTTCCTTTAAGCTTACTAAACAGAACCACCCTTTTATCTTTTTGATTTTATCCTTCACTGTGAGAATGGAAATAATTGAAATAGAAAATTAAAGAGTTTTGATCAGAATCGCAATTTTCCAAATGGAATGCCAAGGGAAGATCTTAATGTGCCTATTCTAGAAACAACATCCATAGTTAATGAAAATCTTTTGGAAAAGATGGACTTACAAAGCCTGAAGATTGACAGAGTCTGCATATCTTTCTGGAATTTCTCCAGTGAGTTTGTTGTAAGATAAATCACTACATGAAGTAATACAAATAATCAGGATTAAGAGCCATAATAAATGTAAGAAATGGAAACACAAAACACTGCTGCATTGATCTTTATGAAGTGCTAAGCATAGCATGCGTTATTTGCAAGCATCAATATGCAAAATTGAGTGCAAGCTGATGCATTTCTTTCACCAAAAAAAGGAAGAAAGATACTCACATTGTTGTAATGTTTGTGGGGAAGCCAAGAGTCAAGATACGACCTTCCAACTCATTGTAGCTTAGATCTCTGTATCCAAGAAACATCCGATGAATCAATTTTTAGCTTTGAAAAGAAAGACTGTTACTTGGAAGCTAGGTTACCAGGTTTGGATTCATGTTCATTTTCAATAAAGAAAAAAATAAAAAATTGTCATTAAGAACGTCAGCTATAAATTTCACCATGAAGTTCAAAACTAGAAATACATATTTTTATTAATTAAAACATAAAAAAATATATATAAAAATATATAGAGAACTTCACATTTCATACAAGAATGAAAGTGACTTGCAAATGCCGCTATGAATGAGTTGCCCTAAGATCATTTTGCCTTGTTGAGATCATTTTAAATTTTTCCTTAGATGTCTTGTTCCAACCTTTCATCTTTGTACATGTAGAAGGGAATCAAGGAGATATGAGAATGAACTGAGTGAGAAGATGTGGGAACGAAGTTAATGAACTGCACAAAGAGGACAAGTTGTTTTTTATATTCAAAATATTATTTGTCATTGACTGTTGGTTGCTCAATTATTTTCATCCAATTTATTCATGTAAGAAGAAAATCCCAAAATTTAAACATTATTAATAACATTCATGGGATCTGCTAACAGTGCTTGAAAAGCATGCATTTAAGACTGAATACTAAAGATTGTAAACTTCAGAAACAGAGGATTTTGTAGTATTATCAGCCCAATCATATCATGCTTTAACTCCTTTAACTCTTCCAAATTATCATATTTTTGTTGCCAAGCAAAGTACTATTTTCAAACAATATTTACATCCAAACGTACAGGCTGAAGCTTGCTGGGATAACAAGTGAATAACTTTATTGGAAATCTACTCAATAATAATGCTGCTCCAAAAGGAGCAACCTAATATCAATTGTGACATGTATAGAGTCTAAAATATCACATGGTAGCATGAATTGTGCAAAACAAATGTTGGGCTTCACAATACTTTCCAGAAATCACATGACACGTAACATTCACCACAAGCCATATGCAAGAGAATGAAAGAATAGGGGTAAGTGCCCGTAGGCACCCTACAATATAATAAATCACTCACACAAATTTATACAATATATTAGTGGTTGGGGGATATTTATAGTAGATAACTAATTCCCAAATTAAAATTACAATTACAATAACCAAGGCCGGCATAAGGCTCAAGGTTATGTCAAGTCACTAAACCTTAACCTTTAATTAAGGTTTAGTTAAGGTTAGCCATCTAGGTGGTTTAACCAATCCCACAAGGGGTGAATACATAACCATCCAAGTGGATTAACCAATCCCATAAGGGGTGAATACAACAATATTGCTTATAGGCTTACATAAAATTGCCCATAGGCTTACATCATTATCTATTGCACATGGCCAATTAGGTCAGATTACCGTATCTTTCAACACCCCCCATAATATCAGCTTCGGACAAAGGAGAGAAGATATCAAAGAAGTTAACAAAAAAATAAAAAAGAAAGTTCGAACAGGATGAAGATTATCTGAATTGCTAAGCCTCCGACATCATGTGGAAGACTATCAAGTCACCAAGTAATGAGCTGCCATCACCATTTGGAAGACTGTCAAGATGTCAAAAAGTAAATCTTCATCTCCATGTGAAAGACTACCAATTTGCCCATAATGAATATATTGCTAAATCCATGATTTCTAACGATTGTTCACATGGAACTTCAGGCATTGTGGATGCTATTTCTGACTTACCACCTCAAGTCCAGAAGTAGGAATAAGTGCAATGGAAGTCAAGTATGCACACAATAAAGTTTTGATGAAGTTTGCAATAGTTTTGATATTATAAAGTTGTGATGTAATAGTTTCATGCAATAATGTGTAATGTTGAGTGAAGTGTTAGTTATGTACGGATGAGTCATAAGTTGTTTAGTTGTCATGCAGTTTGTCATGTAGTTGGAAATGAAATGAAATGTAAATGCATGACAAATGTAATGTAAGTGTTGCCACATTTTGCACGGGGTGCAATGTTTTCAATTTTGTAGCAGTGCTGCTCTTCCTTTTCCCTCTTCCTCTATTTTCCTTTCTTCTTCTCTCCCTTTCTCTCTCTTTCCTACATTCTCTTTTTCCCCCCCTTTCTTGGAGCCCCTCAGTTGGATCTCAAATTTGACAGCAGTTGACCTGGAAAATGGCTAAGTGTTGGTGCGAAGTTCGCACTTCGCCCAGTTTTGGTGCGAAGTTCGCACTTCACCCAGTTTCGGTGCAAAGTTCGCACTTCGCCCAATTTTGGTGTGAAGTTCGCACTTCGCCCAGTTTTGGTGCGAAGTCCGACTTCGCCCCTCTTCTGGGCACACCTTGTAGCAGGCTGGCAGGCTAGCAGAAAAACGACTAAGTGCTGGAGCGAGGTCCGTACGGCGGTAGGAATCAGCTTTCACCTGTGCGCAGTCCGACTTCGCAGCGAAGTCGGAGTGCGCCCTTGACAGGTGCGCAGTAGGGAAACAAACTCGGAAATGCACCCAAGGCATGAAGGCCTTCCCGACTGCGCTGTTTTCTGCCCGCGCAACCCGATGGCGCTCTGATCCCAGGCGAAGTTGGATAAACTGCCTTTCAAGGCAGACACGTGTCAAACAGCATCATCCATCATCTGACAAGTGTCCAGCTTCGGGATTTGAGCCAAGACGTGCCGAGCAAAAGGACGAGCATGGGCTGCACTACCTATGCCGGTGGCCTCATTTAAAGCTGATTGGAGGTTCTACCCGCTCCAGCTACCCGCATTCCTGCCGATAAGAAGTTCTGCCCAACACACCGCCACGTAGCTGTCCAGCTTCCAGGAAGACCATGCTGCGGGTACAGTCCGGTCCGACAAAGGTTAGCATTTGCAGCTCCTTCGCCGCTTTTGTCAGCTCCTTCACCGCTTTTGTCAGCTAGTGTTTGACTGGGACTTTGTGCCCATTAATGTAACAGGAGGGACTCGGGCTATAAAAACCCACCATGTTTTCATTGTAAGGGGTGGAAGGGGAATGTCTGTTAGGGAACCATTGTAACCGTGCTTCTGCTTATAAATATAAATTGTATGCCTGGTTCTGTTCTACTGCTTTTATTCTTTATGCTTTACGTTTCCCTATGTCACTGCTCGTTGATTCGTTTCAGCATTTGGTGGTCAGATATACCTAAAGCATTGCTTGTGTCATGGCTTGTTGATTCATTTCGGCATTTGGTGGCCAAGCACTTTTGAACTTCATAGATTAGAGGATACATAGAATAGATGTGGTAGCAGTTCCATCAGTTGTGTGTTACGTTGTTGTCCGTAGTGGTGATTGATGTGTTGCCGTGTCGTTAGTTCTCCTTGTAGGGAGAATGTTTTCTAGGGGACCATTGTAGCTGTGCGTATAAATTCTCTGCATAACACATATACCTGGCTCTGATATCTCTTGGTTGCTTTCTGTTTATGTTGTTGTCCGTAGTGGTGATTGATGCATTGTCGTGCTGTTAGTTCTCCTTGTAGGGAGAATGTTTGCTAGGGGACCATTGTAGCTGTGCGTACATTGCTTAGTACGGAAAGTATACTTAGGTTTTGCAGTTCCTGGTCATGCTTTGTATTTATGATGCAATAAGTAATGGTGATTGATGTGTTGCCGTACTGTTAGTTCCCCCCACCCAACTCCAATCACATTTGTAAATTCTTTCCGTTCCTTTATCTCTTTCCTGCACTCTTAGCTTAAACCATAAAACCCCCCAAAGGAGCCGGCCTTCTCCGGAGATTGGCATGGAAGGCATCTCTTCCTTCCGGTCTTTCTAGATGGTGGGCGAATTTGGGCGCATTCACACAAAATCCTTTCCTCATGGCAGATTCGTAACCAACAGTTTCTCTGGCACGCCCGGTGGGACCAAGGTCCCACATTTGAAGAGAGATTTTCTGATCAGTCTCCACCTGGCGCTGACAGTGGTTTCTGAGCACTTGGTGAGACAAGGAAGTTTCTCACCCCCCAACAGAATTGAAGCACCGGTGTTCGCTTCATTGCTGTTCTAAATCTGAGCACCTGGCGACTCTGCACGAACAAATCCTCTGAGTCCGAAAGACCGGTCCTAGAACCTTCATGCAAACAAGAAGGTGGCGAGCAAGGGATCCGAGAAGCCCGCCTGACTTTTACGAACTGGACATCAACGCTCGAGGCGAAATTGCCAGGCTGGCTGATCCGCAAGCTCGTGTCGACGAAGCCGAGGCTGAAATTCAAGAAGAAGCCGAAGCCGAGGTCGGCGGAGCTGAGTACGAAATAGAAGAGGCCGAGGAAGAAGAGGCACCTGCATCCTCGGAAAGTACCGACACTGAGTACACAACCGACGACGGAGAAGAAGAAGAAATGGCTGCCCAGCAGCAAAATGACGATGATCTCTTCCCGACGGTGGACTCTACAGGGCCCTTGGCCCTGGTCGGACAGCAAGCTGTGCCCCCTGCTGCTTTAAAGTCTATCCCTACATACAACGGCTACGGCAAGACGGCGTACGAGCACATCCAGGACATCCTTGCCCTGGCCGCATTGCATTCCATTACCGATGAGAGTGTGAAGACCCGTCTGCTGGCCCTTTCCCTGAGGGGAAAGCTTCTCTACTGGTGGAGATCGCTGCCAGAGGGATCCATCACAGGGTGGCCCCAGCTTGCCAGAAGGCTCGTGAAAGGATGCAACGAGTCTGCTGACCCTACTTCTCTGCTGCATCAGTTCCAAAGTATCCAGAGACACCCTCAAGAGGAGGTGTCTGACTTTAACATCAGGTTTGCGAGATCCTGGAAACGGGTACCTCGCGAACTTCGGCCTTCAGCTGGCATGGCTGCTCACTACTATCTGAGATCCTTCAACTCAGACATATGCCTCCTGCTGAAGATTGCCAGAATAGACGAGTTTCCTGCTCTGTACGAGGCTGCCCAGCAAGCTGAAGCTGACATTATTTCTATCGGCAGACTCCCGTCTAGGGTGCAGGAACCCATTCATCCTGACTTCCCCAGATCCCAGTATCCTCCTGCTTCTGGTGGTGCGCCGTCCACATCAGGGCAGCAACCCCAGCAGCAGTGGAATCCGGCACCGGTCGTAACTCCTTACGGCCCGCCTCAATTGCATTATCCTCACCCGCCTCCTCCTGCTCCGCATTTTCCAGCACTTCATGCTCCCCCTCAGTACGCACCTTATTCCAACCCTCCTCCATTAGCCGCATTGCCTCCACCGGCACAGCTGCCGCCTCCTGACAATAGCATTCAGAATACAATCCTCCAGGAGGTGCGGGCTTTGGTCTCAGGATATCATGCCATGTCCAATGACATGACTACTCTGAAGAAGCAGGCCCAGATGGACCTCGCTCCTAGGAGGCCATATGCACCCCCGACGCTGACAAAAGACAAGCCCCCAGAACACCAGTTGCAGAGGCGTCCGCCTCCGAGAAATGCTGCTATAGAAGACCCGCCTGGTCCTTCCGACCAGGTTAACTGGTGCACTACGTGCAATGACCCGCATTCGGAGGAAGACTGCACATTGCACCAGCACTACATCCAGACTTTGGCCGGCAGCGCCATAGAGGACGATGAACTCTACATGATCCTGGACGGCGAAGCCAACTTTGCCCTCCCAGAGGAGAATCTAGTGCCGCCTGCCAAGGAAGAAAAGAAAGCCGCAGATGCGGCCAAGCCTTTGCAAGTTTATGCCAGAAGAGAAAAACCGCAGCCCGGTGGGCTGCCACCGTACAAACGGCTGTGGCCATACACAACCCAGGAGAAGGCATCCAAAGATAAAGCTCCAGCTAAGCCTTCTCCGGCAAAGGCTGCCCCTGTTCCAGCCAAGCCTCCTATAGCAAAGCTCCAGTTTCGGCTAAGGCTCCCGTACCTCGGCCTCTAGCTGAAACCAAAGAACAAGCCCAGGAGAAGCTGAAGTACCCGTCTCTGACCAAGAGACAGAGAGTTGAGGCTACCCAGCAGTACCGGACGAAGTATGAGCCGACAAAAGAAGCAGAAGGAGCTAGTACCTCGAGCTACAGCATAGTAGACGAGTTGAAAAGAACACCTGCTAGAATCAGCATGTATGATGCTCTTCTGCTCCCAGGCCAAGTGGATCTGCTGCAAGAATCTCTGAAGAACATGAAGAGCGGCAAGCAGATACAGCCCGCTGTCCTGGTTCAACCTCTGACAGTCTCAGCCACTGGGAAGAACAGACCGCCTCCCTTCTATCTGTCTTTACGGATGCAAGGGCACATAGTTCACAACTGCATGGTGGACTCTGGCGCTTCCACGACTGTGATGCCGAAAGCCGTCTCGCGATGAGATCGGGATGGAATACACACGAAGCAGCCAAGGTGTGCTGCAATTAGACGGCACCCCTGTCAAGACAGTTGGTGTCATAAAGGACATCCCTATCCGGCTGCACAAGGCTCTTGACATCGTGGTCATCCAAGAGGTCGTGGTTGTTGACTTGGCTCCCTACTTCGGCATGTGTCTCTCTCGGGAGTTCACTGCGAAGTTGGGCGGGTACCTGTCTCTAGACTACTCACACATGGAAGTGCCCTTCAAAGGAAGGAGATTGAAAATTTTCAATGAGAAGCCTTCCACCTTCCTAGTAGAGAAGATACCCGGAGGAGAGTTGGACTGCATGGTCCAGCTGTCGGAGGAAGAGCTGGTGACAGTAGAGCTGACAGAGCAAGCCTTCGAAGTGCTACAGCTTGAAGATGAGTTCTCTTTGCGGGACTTCAATGCCGTGATTGAGACAGAGCAGGGTTGTTACTCTATCATACAGCCCGAAAGGCTTGACAAATCAGCTGCAAAGGAAGTAGGACCTGCACCTGAGAAGCTGTGGAAGCTTTTCTTTGACGACGCGCGATGCAAAAATGGCGTCGGTGCAGGGGTGCTTCTGGTTTCTCCGACCGGAATCCAGAAGGATTACACCTACAGGTTGGCCTGGAGCTACACTAACAACTCGGCGGAGTACGAAGCCCTGTGCTTGGGTTTGCGAAAGGCGGAGAGGCTAGGGATTAAACACCTACAGATCTTTGGAGATTCAGAGCTGGTGTGTCACCAAGTTACGAACAAGTGCGCCTCCAAACAGCACTATCTTAGGGCATACCGCAACCGGGTGTGGGACCTGATGGAGTCATTCGACTCGTTGAATGTCAAGGCGATATCACGTGAGAAAAACAAACACGCTGACATTCTGGCGTTTGTTGGAGCCATGTACGTTCCGGCTAATGACGTTGTCCGACCCGTCACTATTTGGCCTTCTGCGATAGGCGGGGTGATTGTGAGGGAGATCGTCACTTTTGGTTGGTTGGTTTAATCGAAGGTGAGACCCGATGCAAGCAATATGAGGGTTGATACAGCTTAAAAATAATCATGTCCCAAAAGGATCGATTCATTAGAAAGTCTATTTGATCAGAATGACAGAGCTATATCTCATAGGATCAAAGTAGACCCAAAGCAGTATGCTGACTGTTGGTTACGAATCTGCCATGAGGAAAGGATTTTTGGTTAATGCGCGGTTCGCCACCAAAGATGAAAGGCCGGAAGGAAGAGATGCCTTCCGAGCCAATCTCCGGAGAAGGCCGGCTCCTTTTGGGGGGGTTGATTTAAGCCAAAGGGAACAGGAAAGAAATAAATGAACGGAAAGAGATAAATGTACAGAAAGAGATTACAAATATGTCCAAAGGTTGGTGGGGGGGAACTAACAGTACGGGAACACACCAATCACCGCTACTTACTGCATACAAACACAGAGCATGACAAGGAACTGCAAAACCTAGGCGTACTTCCGATACACCAGTAGCGTATGCACAGCTTCAATAGCTCCCTAGCAAACATTCCCTACAAGGAACTAATAGCAAGGGATCGTATCAATCACCAGATACGTACACTGAAAGGGGTAGAAAGTAAACCTAGAGATGTCAGAGCCAGGTATATGTGTTAGGTAGAGAGTTTAACCGCACAACTTCAATGGCTCCCTAGCAAACATTCCCTACAAGGAACTAACAGCAGGGGATCGCATCAATCACCAGATACGGGCCAGCAACGTCACACATAACTGATGGAACTGCTACCACATTTATTATATGAATGCTTTAAAATAATGAAGTACAGAAGGTGCTTTAAACAACCAATGCTAGAGGAACCTGATCGCCAAATGCCGAAATGAATCAACGAGCCGCGACACAGGTGGGCCTAAGGCATATAATGAAAGACAAAGATAAAAGAATAAAGACAATGAGAACGGAACCAGGCATACAAATTGTATTCATAAGCGTAAGCACGGTTACAGAAGTACAGTAGTTCCCTAACAAACATTCCCCTTCCACCCTTTACAATGAATTCAAGATGGGCTTTTATAGCCCGAGTCCCACCGTTACATTAATGGGCACGGATTCCCGACCAAACATGAGCCGACGTAAGCGGCGAAAGAGCTGCAAATGATAACCTTTTGTTGGACTGGGCTGTACCCGCAGCCATGGTCTTCCTGGAAGCTGGACAGCTACGTGGCGGAGTGCTGGGTAAATCTTCAAGTCGGCAGGCTCGCTAGTAGCTGGAGCAGGTGAAACCTCAGATCAGCTTTGAATGAGGCTATTAACGCAGGCGGTGCAGGCAGCCCATGCTTATCCCTTTTGGTCGGCAGTCTTGGTTCAAATCCCGAAGCTGGACACTTGTCTGATGATGGGTTATGCTGTGTGACACATGCCTGCCTTAGAGGGCAGTCTATCCATCTTCACTTGGGATCGGAGCTCCTTGGGATGCGTGCAGAAATCAGTGCAGTCGGGAAAGGCCTTCAAGCCTTGGTCAATATCTGGGTTTGTTCCCCTACCGCACACCTGTCAAGGGCGCATTCCGACTCTGTTGAGAAGTCGAACTGCGCACAGGCGAACACTGGTGTCTGCCGCCATATGGACCCGCTCCGGCATTTTATCTTTCTTCTGCGTTGACCTGCCGCGTCTGCCAGTGCAAGGTGCGCCCAGAAAGTGGGGCGAAGTCAGACTTCGCACCAAAACTGGGCGAAGTGCGAACTTCGCACAAAAACTGGGCGAAGTGCGAACTTCGCACCCAGACTTAGCCAATTTCAGATAGACCTGCTGGAAAGCTGGAAAATCAACTGGGGAACTCCAAGGAAAAAAGGGGGGAGAGAAAGAGAATGGGAAAGAAAAGGAAAGGGAGAGAAGGGAGAAAAACGGAAGGAGGAAAAGAAGAGCAGCACTGTTACAAAACAATATTGAAGACATTGCACCCCGTGCAAAATGTGACAACATTTCTGGCGGCTCGCGGGGTGTCGAGCTCGCCTCGGCGCAAAGAATCCATGCCTTCATCCTTTGGGTGCAGAGGAACTTACCTCCCCTGCCTTTTGCTGCTCTAACTGTTCTCCTTGCGGCAACCGTTCTTCAGATTCATCTTTGTCGGCTGCCTCATCAGTATCTCCTTCCGAAAGCTCTCCATTTCCTGCTTCTGCCTCGCACATGCGAGTGTACGCCTCTTGGGCTGAGCGCCGGGCTTCCGTCGAATGGCTTGCGGTCGCTATATCTTCTAATGCTCCGTGAAGCGCGACCGCGTGCAGTGTCGATGGTGAGGTATCTTTTCTCTAACTCCCGAAAATAGGAGCGGATCCCGGAATATCTGGACACCATCTGAGTGACCTGACTGTCTTGAATTGGATCAGTCCAGCTATCAATTTCAGCTGTATCTGCTTCAAAGGATTGCCAATTCTTCTTTACCCGATCTAGGGTGAGGAGCTCGCCATTCTCAACAAAACCTGGACACCCAAGTTCTGAAAGAGCATGAAAGGGGGCCAGACATATATCTCTTTCATGTCCGAATGCGTCAAGCATTCGTCTGGCCACTCTCACCTCTTCAACTTTTCTAAAATATTTGTGCAAGGTCACCCTTGCACCTGCCCATTCTGCAGTGAATGAGGACACGAGGGAAAAAAGGACACCGTCGCGCTCGCGCACTCGAAGACTTATCGCCGTGTCCAGCCATTGCTTTGCCTCGGCGCTCGGCCTCCTCTACCACAGGCTTTCCCTGGGCAGAAACTTCTTGAATCCTGGATGCGAAGTCCAGGACCGTCATCGCCTTAAAGGTATGGGGCTTGCATTCCTTCAGCAAACCAGCCCTCATTTCCTTAACTTTTGTCTTTGAAAAGATAGCCGCTTGAGATGTTTTCTCTGCAAGTCGCGATCGTGCTCGCTTCAAAGACTCCCGGAGCCGAGAAATCTGCTCCGAGGCTGCTTTCTTTTCGGTTGCGGCCTCGTTGTCGAGAAGCGGCCAGCCGGGCTTTGAATTCATCTCGTTTCTCGCCGCGCCGCTTCCAGCTGCTCGGTGGACCTAGATAGGTCCTCTTCAAGTTGCCTTACTTTGTCCCGCAACGCGAAAAGTTCTTCCTCGCTCCTCCGGACTCTTGACAAAGAGATTGTCGCCTTTGCGCATGATCGTCCGAATCTCATACTCGTTTATCAATGTCGTCAAAGCTTTTCTCCTTTGTCTGGAGCACGTAGTCCGCCTTAGTCATTTCTCGGAGAGGCTTCTTCACTATTGGGATTATTTTCTCCGTTGTAATCACTCTCCTTCCGAAATCATACTTTGCGCGTTTCGCCGGGCGGCTATCTCTTCGTGTCTCCTCCGCTTCGGGTCTTGGCGGAAAGAGACAGAATACTCTACGGCTCTCGTTGCCAGGGGCAAGTCATCTGAGTTCTGAAGGTCGTCCATAAAATCTGGTTCCCCCAGCCTAGGGATCTGCTGAGACGTCTCTCCTTGGGGAATGGGATCAGGAGGAACCGGACAGACTTTGGAAGAATCGGTCGCTTGTGGGGGCGACCGGGAAATGGAAATGGGAGCGGCTGACACTGTGAGGGTTTGAAGCGGCTGAGGCGGAGGATGTGATGGTGAACGGACAGCCTCAGCACTGACCTCGGGCGAAGGGTTTGGAGTTGTTCTCAGAGAAAGAGAGACGTTAGGGTTCTGAGCAAACTGATGGGTTCTGAGCAAACTGATCGAAAGAATGGGGACCGCTAGAAGGACGCGGAGACGGGGAGGAGGATGTGGTCATGGCTCGCCCGCATTGAGCGGGGGACCGAGTGGAAGTAGAACCGGGTGAGACTAGAGAGACAGGGGCAGCAAACGTACTCGCGGGCTCCGCCTGAGCCGATGCCGGGTGAATGTCTTCGCTTCTTGTCTCGGCGGCTGGCTTGGGACTGCCCAAAGGAATTGCCTCTACGGCGGCAGGACGCGGCTGCGGCTCTGCGACTGGCTGCTGCACTATCAGGCTAGGTCGCCTGATTCTCTCAACTCTCCTCCGCTTCTTCTCTTCTGGAACAACTGTCGGATCAGGGGAAGGAGACGAAGCAGGTGCAGCAGGCACTGATGCTCCCACGGTAAACTTGTACCGGGGTTTGACTTGCAGAAGGTCTGCCGCGACCGGTCCGCTTCGGCGGCGCCGGCGCTTTTCTTGCCTCGAGGAAGTGCCTCGGCGCTGCCTTGACTAACTCTTTCGCCTTTTCATGCGCCGCCTTAGGAGCCACGAGCTGCATTGGATCGGCTCGGGTACTTGTCGGGCCGGCGCCGGCGCTTGCCGAAGTGTACAACTCGTTTGGGAGGAGACCCACTTTTATAATCCTCAAATGGGCCTTGGGGAACGTAACCTTGATATGCGAACGGCCGCCAGCTGTCATGATGCTGGTCATAGAGAACCGAGAAGTCGTCATCTACGGCCAGGTTTCTCCTTGTGGATTTATCGTGCTGCGTGCGGAATCTCATTTTCCAAACATTCAATAATCTTTTCTTTAGACCGGTTAAGGCCTCGCAATCTTGGACAGAAATTTTTTGAACCCTGGAGATGAGAAGTGATGGTCCGGGTTTCGCTTGGGGTCATATGTCACCTCCTCGCAGTAGAAATCCTGCCAGGGGGGAGAATCTTCCATTAATTCAATCTCCCAGTCAAGGTCCACATGGACCACGTCGCATCTATCTTCGGTTATATCCCGGGGACACAAATGTGCAAACTTTCCCCTTATCCCATGAGGGTCATACTTCCAAGCATCGCGGCAGCAAAACCAGGCCAATCCGGGACAGCGCTTGCTCTAGGTAGACATGTTGTCCTACCTCAGTAATCTCAACGTTGGCCCAGGAAAGAGGGTATTGGAAAATCTGTCCTCTTTTCTTCCCTAGGCCAAACTCTTCTTCCACATAGTCCATCTGTCGGGCAACCTCCATCCCGAACAGATGCTCTGAGCACCAATAGGGCAGCAAATAGGGTTTGCCCTTGAACCCGTAGATTCTGATCACAATCCCCTGCGTCAGTCTGAAAACGTCCCCGAGCTTCTGATTCATCAAAGCACTCGTCATTTCTCTCGGGGGACGGGGGATTTCACTTTCGGTGAAGACTGACATGACGAATCCCAGAAAGTTGAAGTTGAACTTGTAGTAGGACCCTTTCCGGTATAAGTCATCCGTCCAGTTATAGACGGGCTGGGGCTCTCCCTTCTCGTTAACCTTCTTCAGGTTCAGGATCGGCATTTGGGGGTGCAGATGGTACAAACAAAGCCAGGCCAGAACGGAACTGAAACGAAAATCGGTTGACTGCCTCTTCTGAATCTTCAACAGGCTGGAATGAATGGCGTAAGCCAGCCAGTCTGCCCAGTCGAAAGAGATGGGGCGCTTTCCGCTCCGCTGCGCCGCTGGTTCGTAAGATTCTCCACACAGGAGGCATTCTGCCAGCGCCAACTGGTACGGGTGCACCAGCTCATCGGAGTCGCAGCCGAGGATCCATGCCAAGATGGTATATAGATACTTGCTCTGAAATTTCGTCAAAGGCATGGGGCCAGTCGGCCATTGTCCGCCGGAAGCGGGGCGTTGAGCTCTGAATTGAGGAAATCCCTCATTCGCTTGGTGTGCGTGAAACGTCCCGCTTGTTCGCCCAGACTGATTTTTCTGAGGATGGTGCCGGAGTCATACTCCAGCCCTGGGGCGAAAGCTGGCTGTACAGTCTCCCTGCGCAGTGCGAACAAGGGTTTGCCAACGGAACTGCAAATTTGCCGGGAAGCTGGTTTATAATGTCTAACAATTAAGTCTATCAGCTCCGGGCATTGGTGGACAGGAGGGCACATGAATCTGAAGAGATTTGATTTGTACGCCGCTCCAAAATGATGGGAGGGCGAAACTTTGTCAGCCCAGCTCTCCACATTCGCTCGCAGCTGAGTTAGGCTCATGGAAAACAAGCCGTCCACATATCCTGCCAGGTAATTCACCGGAGGTGGTGGGGATTGCCCACGCTGTACCTTCTTCGTCCGGGCCTTTGACTTTTCTCTCGGCGGAGGATCGCCTTTGAAAACTCCCGGCCGCGGCAAATCCCCTCGGTTCATCGCTCGCTGGATCGCGCCGACACGGGCCTTTTTCCCTTGTCCATCTCTCCGAGTCAGCAATAATGACAGTTCGAGTCGTCTCGCAACAAATTTCGCTATCGGAGGAATAATTAGCACCGTCCGAGGAATAATCTCTGCAATCTGGAATGTTGGCATGATTCTGACCCCCTTTTCTAGATAAAAACAGCGCCATTAATGCAACGCAGGAGGGGTAGGTCGGCTGAGTTAAAACCCTTGGTGGCTGCGCAGGAGAACGTTTGAGAAAAGACGCGCCCCGGCAGACGTGCCTTGCTTCTTTAGTTGCATTTTTTCTTGAAAAACGTGCAATCATTAATTCAGCGTTGGGGACTGCACCATGGCTGACGTTGCTGCCACCACTTGGGCACACTGCTCAAGACAAAACCTTTGGCGCGGAAACCCAGATTAAAACAAGTGCAAGCGCGCCTTGGGCCCAGCTTGGGGGTTTTTGAATTTTTCATTATTATTTTCCTTTTGAAACGCGTCCCAACGCTGGCCCGGAAAACTAGGCGCAGCCGGGCTTCGCCCGAAGTTGGGCGCGGCCCGACCTCGCCGGCGAAGTCGGACTTCGCCCGAATTTCGGGCGAAGTTCGAACTTCGCGCGAAGCCCGTGCTTGAACTCTTTGCTTGCTTGCTGCGCCCAAGGCTTCGGGCGCGGTCTGGGTCTTTGCCGCCTTTGGGCTTCACACATCTTTGCAACCTTCGCCCGTTGTCCGAACTGCGCAATGCGATGCTGACTTTGTTCGGACTTCGGCCGAAGCTTGGTGCGAAGTGCGAACTTCGCGCGAAGTTCGCGCTTCGCACGAGAATAGAGCGCAGCGCGCACTTCGCGCGAGCGCTGGCCGAAGTCAAGCTTCGCTGCGAAGTTCGCACTTCGCGCAAACTTTGCGCGCAGTGCGTACTTCGCACGAAGGGTTGCGCAGTGTGAATAAGGGTTAAAGGATGAGCGGAGCTTCTTCTTGGTGTGCTTCAGTGTTTTCTTGAACAAACTTCGCAATTCGGCTGGGCCGAAGTCAGGCTTCGCTGCGAAGTCGGGCTTCGGCCAACACTTAGTCGATTTTTTGCTCCTTTTTCTCCTTTCTTTCTCTGCATAGCCGAACTTTGCCCCTCCTGCGGGGCGACAACAGACTTCGCTGCGAAGTCTGTCTTTCTCTCCCATGCCGCATTTAAGCTCAAAGAAGGAAAAAAAAACTGAAAGCTAAAACTGGAAACTATACATGCGGGGAAAAATAAAAACACAAGGCAAAATTTTTACAAGGAAGGGCCACTCGGGCACCTTCAACAGCGATAAAGCTTCAAGTGGAACCCGTTGACGGGGATGGGGAGGAGCTGACCCTCCATATCCGAAAGTATGTAGGCATTGAACTGATTCACCCGGGCAATCTGATAAGGGCCCTCCCAGAGAGCGTCAAATTTTCCGTGATTACCCGGTTTTGCCTTGTATGAGTCCCACTTCAGCACCAGGTCCCCGACTTCGAAAACTCGGGCAGTGGTGCCTTTGGCAAACCAGCCTTTAGTGGCTGCAATGTGATCCGCGAAGGCCTGGTATGCACTTTCTCTGTCTTCTTCCAACTGCAGGAGTTGGCACAATCTGTCGTCTACCGGGTCTCCGCTGCTCCTGTCTTCATCAACCATCCACAGGGCGGGGATTTCAATGTGTGATGGCATAACAACTTGCTTGCCATAGACGAGCGCGTAGGGGGACGTCTTGAGGGATTTCTTGAACACAACTCTGTCCGCCCACAGCGCCCGGTTCAGGAGCAAGTGCCAAGTCCGCTTATTCTTTTCAATGGTCCTCCGGAGAATTTTCAGGAGGTTCTTGTTAGTAGACTCGGCAAGGCCATTCCCCCGCGGGTAGTAATTAGAAGACATCTTGTGATAGATGCCAAGTCTGCCGGTGTACTCCGTGAGTACAGCGCCTACAAATCCCGGACCGTTGTCTGTCACAATCGACTCGGAACCCCGAAGCGGGTAATCAGGCTCTCAATGAACCTGATGACCGTTTCTTGGTCGGCGTTCTTGGTCGGGATCGCCTCCGTCCACCGTGTGAAATAGTCAGTAGCTGTGAGAATAAACTTGTGGCCGGCGGAGGAGTTAGGAGAAATCACCCCAATGAAGTCTAGACCCCATTGCTGGAACGGAGCTTCGGCTTGAATCGGTTGAAGGGGCAGGGGTGCTTTTCTGTTTCGGCCAGCATACCTCTGGCATTGATCACATTTGGCGCAGACCGCATACGCGTCTGCGAACAGAGTGGGCCAATAGTACCCAGCCCTTATTATTTTTAAGGCCGTTGGCCTTGAAGAATGGTGACCCCCAGGCATCCCGGAATGAAAGTCTCCGAGGATCCTAGGCTGGTCAGATTTTATGACGCACCGCAACAGGATGCCGTCAATGTTTTTGAAGTAAAGCCCCTCGGGGCGAAGAGTGTACCTTAGTGCACCTAGCCGAAATCTCCTTCGTTGTGAGGCGTTCAGGTGATCGGGACATCTTCCGGTGCAGAAGTATCTCACCAGTTCATCCGTCCAATCACTCCCCTCCGATAAGGAGTTGGCTAGGTAGACGCGTGTCGCTGTGTCCTCCCACTTGCAGGCGGAGATGCCGGCTACAGCGCTTTGGGCCAATTCCTGACACAAGGCTCGGCCTCTGATAAGCTTGGTGGGCCGCACTTCAATGTCGAACTCCTGGATCTTGGCAATCCATCCCGCTCTCTTGTGACCCGGTTCCCCTTGCAAGATGAAACTGCGAACATCGGGGTGAATCACAAAGACAGTGGTCTTGCTCTGGGAGACAAAGTGCCTGAACTTTCGAAGGGACTTCATGAACGCATGGACCTGCCGCTCTATAAAATTGTACTTCTCTTCGTGCGGCAAAATCACTTGGCTTAGGAATGCAATGGGGCGCTCTTCACCGTCGTCTCCCTTCTGAGTCAGGACTGCAGCGTAACTTTCGGGTTCTCCCACTGCATACAGGATGAAGTCCTTGGAGTAGTCAGGGTTTGTCAACACCGGAGCTTGCGCAATTCGAGCCTTGAATTCCTCGAAAGCTTGCTCTCTCTCATCAGTCCATTCGTAAGGTGTATCTTTCTTCAATAGTTCGGCCATAGGCTTGATCACCTGTGCGAAGTCCGGAATGAACTTCCGCACGAAGTTAATCTGACCGAAGAAGGACTGCAGCCCTTTTTTATAGGTGGGGGCTGGCAAGCGAACGAGGGCTTCCGCTCTGTCGTGGTCAATGGCGAGGCCTTCCTCGGAGATGACATGTCCCAACAGCCTTTCCTTCCTTTACCGCGAAGACGGACTTCTTCGGGTTTATAGAGATGCCGAATTCTCGACAACTTTCAAATATCTGCCGCAGGTGCGAAACATGATCTTCTCGTCGGTGAGAGAAAACAGTCATGTCATCAAGGTAGATGACAATAATCTTGTTGAGCAGCTCTCGGAAGGCCAGGTCCATGGCCCTTTGGAACGTGGCACCAGCATTGGATAAGCCAAACGGCATGCGCTGATAGGCGAACGTCCCCCACTTCGTGGTAAACGCCGTCTTATGCTGGTCTTCGTCTTTGACCCAAATCTGGTTGTAGCCGGAAAATCCATCTAAAAGTGAAAATCTCTGGGCTCCAAAGAACGATATGCAAAATCTGGTCGATTTGGGGAAGCGGATAGTGGTCCCGGAGGGAAGCCTGATTTATGTTTCTGAAGTCGACACAGAGACGTATGTCGCCATTCTTTTTCCTCACGGGCACCAAATTCGCGACCCAGGATGAATGTTTGATGGGGTAGATGATCTTGGCCTCCAACATCTTCAAGAGCTCGGTCTTCATCATGGCCTCAATCTTTGGATTTACGGCCCTTTGCTTTTGTCGGAACGGCTTGGCGCCATCCTCTAGCTCGATGGTATGCTGGATGATAGATCTGTCATACCCCCTCAAATCCTCGTAGCACCAGGCCACGATGTCGGGGAACTCTTGGCACAGTGATCTAATCTGCACCAGCTCCTCCGACGTGCAGTCTGTTCCGACCTTGATGGTTTTACCAGGTTCGAGCTCCAGGTCAGCATACTGCCTCGGGTCTACTTTGATCCTGTGGGATATTGCTCTGTCATTTCGATCAAAGAGACTCTCTAATGTAATCAGTCCTTTTGGGACGTGATTATTCCGTAACCGTATCAACCCCTCATATTGCTCGTCATCATGGTCTCTACCTTCGATTACACACACTTCGTTAACCGGGAATGTGACGATCTCCTCGTCACAACTGAATACCCGCGAAGGTATCCCTCTCGAGCACAGAAGGCCTGTAAATGGTGCGGACCGGCTTCAGTTTCTGGACGACGTCTTCAGCCGAAACGTACCTGGCTCCAACAGACGCCAGAATATCAGCGTGCTTGTTTCTCTCACGTGATATTGCCTTAACGTTCAATGAGTCAAACGATTCCATCAGGTCCCAGACCCGATTGCAGTACGCTCTAAGATAGTGATGCTTAGACGCGCATTTATTCGTAACTTGATGACACACTAACTCTGAATCTCCGAAAATTTGGAGATGCTTGATTCCGAGCCTTTCCGCCTTTCGCAGACCCAAGCACAGGGCTTCGTATTCCGCCGAATTGTTAGTACAGCTCCAGGCCAGCCTGTAGGCATAGTCCCTCTGGACTCCGGTTGGGGAAACCAGGAGGACCCCTGCACCGGCGCCATTCTTGCAACGCGCGCCGTCAAAGAAAAGCTTCCACAGCTCTTCGGGTGCAGGTCCTACTTCCTTCGCAACGGACACGTCAAGCTCCTCGGGCTGCTTAATGGAGTAACAGCCCTGCTCTGTCCCGATTACAGCATTGAAGTCTTGCAACGAGAACTCGTCTTCAAGCTGTAGCACTTCGAGAGCTTGCTCGGTCAGTTCTACTGTCACCAGTTCTTCTTCTGACAACTGGACCATGCAGTCCATCTCTCCTCCGGGTATCTTGTCTACTAGAAAAGGGGAAGGCTTTTCATTGAAAATTTTTAGTCTCCTTCCTTTGAAGGGCACTTCCATGTGCGAGTAGTCTAGAGACAGGTACCCGCCCAACTTCGCAGTGAACTCCCGAGAGAGACACATGCCGAAGTAGGGCTCCAGGTCAACAATCACGACCTCTTGGATGACCACAATGTCGAGAGCTTTGTGCAGCCGGATAGGGATGTCCTTTATGACACCAACCGTCTTGACAGGGGTGCCGCTCTAATTGCAAGCACACCTTGGCTGCTCCGTGTGTATTCCATCCCGATCTCATCGCGACGGCCTTCGGCATCACGATCGAGGAAGCACCAGAATCCACCATGCAGTTGTGAACTATGTGCCCTTGCATCCGCAAAGACAGATAAAAGGGTGGCGGTCTGTTCTTCCCAGTGGCGGAGACTGTCAAAGGTTGAACCAGGACAGCAGGCTCAATCTGCTTGCCGTTCATATTCTTCAGTGATTCTTGCAGCAGATCTACCTGGCCTGGAAGCAGAAGAGCATCGTACATGCTGATTCTGGCAGGAGTCTTCTTTAACTCGTCTACAATGCTGTAGCCCGAGGTACTAGCTCCTTCCGCTGGTTTAGCCGGTTCATACCTGGTCCGGTACTGTTGGGTGGCCTCAACTCGCTGTCTCTTGGTCAGAGACGGGTACTTCAGCTTCTCCTGGGCTTGTTCTTTGGTTTCAGCTGGGGGCTGAAGTACAGGAGGCTTAGCGGGAGTTGGGGCCTTTGCTGGAGGCTTAGCTGGAACAGCAGCAGCCTTTGCCGGAGAAGGTTTAGCGGGAGCTTTATCTTTGGACGCCTTCTCCTGGGCTGTGTAAGGCCACAGCCGCTTGTACGGTGGCAGCCCATCGGGCTGCGGTTTTTCTCTTCTCGCGTATATCTGCAAAGGTTTAGCCGCGTCCGCATCTTTCTTTTCTTCCTTGGCGGGCGTCACTGGATCCTCTTCTGGCAGGGCAAAATTGGCCTCGCCGTCCAAGATCATGTACAGCTCATCATCTTCTATAGTGCTGCCGGCCAAGGTTTGGATGTAGTGCTGGTGCAAAGTGCAGTCTTCCTCCGAATGCGGGTCATTGCACGTAGTGCACTCGGCTGACCCTGGTCAGGAGGACCAGGTGGGTCATCTATATCAGCATTTCTCGGAGGCGGACGCCTCTGCGGTTGGTTTTCTGGGGCTTTATCTTTTGTCAGCGCCGGTGACGCATACGGCCTTCTAGGAGCAAAGTCCATTTGGGCCTGCTTCTTTTTCATAGCGGTCATGTCATTGGACATGGCATGATATCCGGAGGCCAAAGCCCGCACTTCTTGTAGAATCATGTTCGGATGTCATTGTCGGAAGCGGCAACTGTGCCGGTGGAGGCAAAGCGGCCAATGGAGGAGGGTTAGAATAAGACGCATACTGCGGGGAAGTAGGAAGCGCTGGAAAATGCGGAACGGGAGGAGGCGGATGAGGGTAATGCAACTGAGGCGGGCCGTTTTGAGTTACGACCGGTGCCGGATTCCACTGCGGTTGAGGTTGCTGCCCTGAAGTAGACGGCACACCACCGTAGGCGAAGGATACCGCGATCCGGGGAAAGTCGGGATGAATCGGCTCCCGCACTCGGACGGAAGCCTCGCCGATGGAGATAATGTCAGCTTCAGCTTGCTGGGCAGCTTCGTATAGTGCAGGGAATTCGTCAATTCGGGCGATCTTCAGCGAAGAGGCATATGTCTGAGTTGAAAGACCTCAGATAGTAGTGAGCAGCCATGCCGGCTGAAGGCCGAAGTTTGCGAGGTACCCGTTTCCAGGATCTCGCAAACCTAATGTTAAAATCAGACACCTCCTCTTGAGGATGCCTCTGGATTGCTTGGAACTGATGCAGTAGAGAGGTAGGATCAGCAGAATCGTTGCATCCTTTTACGAGCCTCCTGGCAAGCTGGGGCCACCCAGTGATGGATCCCTCTGGCAGCGATCTCCACCAGTAGAGAAGCTTTCCCCTCAGGGAAAGGGCCAGCAGACGGGTCTTCACACTTTCGTCGGTGATGGTATGCAGTGCGGCCAGGGCAAGGATGTCCTGGATGTGCTCGTACGCCGTCTTACCGTAGCCGTCGTATGTGGGAATAGACTTTAAGGCAACAGGGGGCACAGCTTGCTGACCGATCAAGGCCAAAGGCCCTGTAGAGTCCACCGCCGGGAAGAGATCATCGTCGTTCGGCTGTTGGTCAGCCATTTCTTCTTCTTCTCCGCCGTCTGTTTTGTACTCGGTGTCGGTACTTTCCGAGGATGCAGGATTTTCCTCTTCCTCGGCCTCTTCTACTTCGTACTCGGCTCTTCCGACCTCAGCTTCGGCCTCTTCTTGGATCTCAGCCTCGGCTTCGTCGAAACGAGCTCACGGATCAGCCAGCCTAGGGATCTCGCCTTGAGCGTGGATGTCTAGTTCGTAGAACTCAAGCGGGCTTCTCGGATTTCTTGTTCGCCACCTTCTTGTGTGCATGAAGGTGACAGGACCGGTCTTCTAGACTCGGAGGATTTGTTCGTGCAGAGTCGCCGGTGTTCAGATTTGGAACAAGCAATGAAGCGAACACCGGTGCTTCGATTCTGTCGGGGGTGAGAAACTTCCTTGTCTCACCAAGAGCTCAGGAACTGTCAGCGCCAGGTGGAGACTGATCGGAAAATCTCTCGTCAGATGTGGGACCCGTGTTCCGCCGAGCGGGTCAGAAGAACTGTTGCGCTAGGTGGAAACTGGACGGGTACTCTTTCTTTAAATCGTGGGACAAGGGTCCCACCGGGCGTGCCAGAGAAACTGTTGGTTACAAATCTGCCATGAGGAAAGGATTTTTGGTTAATGCGCCCAGATTCGCCCACCAGCATGAAAGGCCGGAAGGAAGAGATGCCTTCCGGGCCAATCTCCGGAGAAGGCCGGCTCCTTTTGGGGGGGGGGATTTAAGCCAAAGGGAACAGGAAAGAAATAAATGAACGGAAAGAGATAAATGTACAGAAAGAGATTACAAATATGTCCAAAGGTTGGTGGGGGGGAACTAACAGTACGGGAACACACCAATCACCGCTACTTACTGCATACAAACACAGAGCATGACAAGGAACTGCAAAACCTAGGCGTACTTCCGATACACCAGCAGCGTATGCACAACTTCAATAGCTCCCTAGCAAACATTCCCTACAAGGAACTAACAGCAGGGGATCGTATCAATCACCAGATACGTACACTGACAGGGGTAGAAAGTAAACCTAGAGATGTCAGAGCCTGGTATATGTGTTAGGCAGAGAGTTTAACCGCACAGCTTCAATGGCTCCCTAGCAAACATTCCCTACAAGGAACTAACAGCAGGGGATCGCATCAATCACCAGATACGGGCCAGCAACGTCACACATAACTGATGGAACTGCTACCACATTTATTATATGAATGCTTTAAAATAATGAAGTACAAAAGGTGCTTTAAACAAGCAATGCTAGAGGAACCTGATCGCCAAATGCCGAAATGAATCAACGAGCCGCGACACAGGTGGGCCTAAGGCATATAATGAAAGACAGAGATAAAAGAATAAAGACAGTAGAATGTAAACCAGCCATACAGATTGTATTCATAAGGTAAGCACGGTTACAGAAGCTACGGTAGTTCCCTAACAAACATTCCCCTTCCACCCTTTACAATGAATTCAAGATGGGCTTTTATAGCCCGAGTCCCACCCGTTACATTAATGGGCACAGAGTCCCAGTCAAACATAAGCTGACAGAAGCGGCGAAAGAGCTGCAAATGCTGACCTTTTGTCGGACTGGGCTGTACCCGCAGCATGGTCTTCCTGGAAGCTGGACAGCTACGTGGCGGAGTGCTGGGTAAATCTTCAAGTCGGCAGGCTCGCTGGTAGCTGGAGCAGGTGAAACCTCAGATCAGCTTTGAATGAGGCTATTAACGCAGGCGGTGCAGGCAGTCCATGCTTATCCCTTTTGGTCGGCAGTCTTGGTTCAAATCCCGAAGTTGGACACTTGTCTGATGATGGGTTATGCTGTGAGACACATGCCTGCCTTAGAGGGCAGTCTATCCATCTTCACTTGGGATTGGAGCTCCTTGGGATGCGTGCAGAAATCAGTGCAATCGGGAAAGGCCTTCAAGCCTTGGTCAAATTCCGGGTTTGTTCCCCTACCGCACACCTGTCAAGGGCGCATTCCGACTCTGTTGAGAAGTCGAACTGCGCACAGGCGAACACTGGTGTCTGCCGCCATATGGACCTGCTCCGGCATTTTATCTTTCTTCTGCGTTGACCTGCCAGTCTGCGATGGCAAGGTGCGCCCAGAAAGTGGGGCGAAGTCAGACTTCGCACCAAAACTGGGCGAAGTGCGAACTTCGCACCAAAACTGGGCGAAGTACGCACTTCGCACCAAAACTGGGCGAAGTGCGAACTTCGCACCAAAACTGGGCGAACTGCGAACTTCGCACCCAGACTTAGCCAATTTCAGATAGACCTGCTGGAAAGCTGGAAAATCAACTGGGGAACTCCAAGGAAAAAAGGGGGAGAGAAAGAGAATGGGAAAGAAAAGGAAAGGGAGAGAAGGAAGAAAAACGGAAGGAGGAAAAGAAGAGCAGCACTGTTACAAAAAAATATTGAAGACATTGCACCCCGTGCAAAATGTGACAACACTGACCTGGAATTTGAACCTGGTAAAACTATCAAGGTCAGAACAGACTGCACCTCGGAAGAACTTGAGCAGATCAGATCACTGTGCCAAGAGTTCCCCGACATCGTGGCCTGGTGCTACGAGGATTTGAGGGGGTATGACAGAAATGTCATCCAGCATACCATTGAGCTAGAGGATGGCGCCAAGCCATTCCGACAGAAGCAGAGGGCCATAAATCCGAAGATTGAAGCCATGATGAAAGCCGAGCTTTTGAAGATGCTGGAGGCCAAAATCAAATACCCCATCAAACATTCATCCTGGGTCGCGAATTTGGTGCCCGTGAGGAAAAAGAATGGCGACATTCGTCTCTGTGTCGACTTCAGAAACCTGAATCAGGCTTCCCTCAGGGACCACTATCCGCTTCCCCAAATCGACCAGATTCTACATATCGTTGCTGGAGCCCAGAGATTCTCACTTTTAGATGGATTTTTCGGCTACAACCAGATTTGGGTCAAAGATGAGGACCAGCATAAGACGGCGTTCACCACCAAGTGGGGGACGTTCGCCTATCACCGCATGCCTTTTGGCTTATCCAATGCTGGTGCCACATTCCAAAGGGACGTGGACCTGGCCTTCCAAGAGCTGCTCAATAAGATCATTGTTATCTACCTTGATGACATGACTGTTTTCTCTCACCAAAGAGGGGATCATGTTTCCCACCTACGGCAAATATTTGAGAGGTGTCGGGAATTCGGCATTTCTATAAACCCGAAGAAGTCTGTCTTCGCGGTAAAAGAAGGAAAGCTGCTGGGACATGTCATCTCCGAGGAAGGCCTCGCCATTGACCCTGACAGAGCAGAAGCCCTCCTTCGCTTGCCAGCCCCCATCGATAAAAAAGGGCTGCAGTCCTTCTTCGGTCAGATTAACTTCGTGCGGAAGTTCATTCCGGACTTCGCACAGGTGATCAAGCCTATGGCCAAACTACTGAAAAAAGATACAATTTATGAATGGACTGATGAGAGAGAGCAAGCCTTCGAGGAAATCAAGGCTCGAATTGCGCAAGCTCCGATGTTGACAAACCCGGACTACTCCAAGGACTTCATCCTTTATGCAGTGGGAGAACCCGAAAGTTACGCTGCAGTCCTAACTCAGAAGGGAGACGATGGCGAGGAGCGCCCCATAGCGTTCCTGAGCCAAGTGATTCAGCCGCATGAGGAAAAGTACAACTTTATAGAACGGCAGGTTCACGCTGTTATGAAATCCCTCCGAAAGTTCAGGCATTTTGTCTCCCAAAGCAAAACGACTGTCTTTGTGATTCACCCGGACGTTCAAAGCTTCATCATACAGGAAGAACCGGGTCACAAGAGAACAGGATGGATTGCAAAAATCCAGGAGTTCGACATCGAAGTGCGGCCCACCAAGCTTATCAGGGGCCAAGCCTTGTGTCAGGAATTGGCCCGAAGCGCTGTAGCCGGCATCTCCGCCTGTAAGTGGGAGGACACAGCGACACGCATCTACCTAGCCAACTCCTTATCGGAGGGGAGTGATTGGACAGATGAACTGGTGAGATATTTCTGCACCGGAAGATGTCTAGATCACCTGAATGCCTCACAACATAGGAGATTTCGGCTAGGTGCACTTAAGTACACTCTTCGCCCCGAGGGGCTTTACTTCAAAAACATCGACGGCATCCTGTTGCAGTGCGTCAAAAAAACAGACCAGCCCAGGGTCCTCGGAGATTTTCATTCCGGGATGCCTAGGGGTCATCATTCTGCAAGGCCTACGGCCTTAAAAATAATTAGAGCTGGGTACTATTGGCCCACTCTATTTACAGACGCTTATGCGGTCTGTTCCAAGTGTGATCAATGCCAGAGGTTTGCTGGCAAAAACAAAAAAGCACCCCTGCCCCTTCAACCGATTCAGGCCGAGACTCCGTTCCAGCAATGGGGTCTAGACTTCATTGGGGTGATTTCGCCTAGTTCCTCTGCCGGACACAAGTTTATTCTTACAGCCACCGATTACTTCACACGGTGGGCAGAGGCAATCCCGACCAAGAACGCAGACCAAGAAACGGTCATCAGGTTCATTGAGAGCCTGATTACTCGCTTCGGGGTTCCAGAGTCAATTGTGACAGACAATGGTCCGGGATTCGTAGGCGCTGTACTCACGGAGTACACTGGCAAACTTGGCATCTATCACAAGATGTCTTCTAATTACTACCCGCAGGGGAATGGCCTTGCCGAGTCTACTAACAAGAACCTCCTGAAAATCATCCGGAGGACCATTGACAGAAACAAGCGGACTTGGCATTTACTCCTGAACCGGGCGCTGTGGGCGGACAGAGTTTCATTCAAGAAATCCATCAGAACGTCCCCCTATGTGCTCGTCTATGGCAAAGAGGCTGTCATGCCATCCCACATTGAAATCCCTGCCCTATGGATGTTGGACGAAGACAGGAGCAGTGGAGACCCGATGGACGACAGACTGTGCCAACTCCTACAGTTGGAAGAAGATAGAGAAAAAGCATACCAGGCCTTCACTAATCATATTGCAGCCACTCAAGGCTGGTTTGCAAAAGGCACCACTACCCGAGATTTTGAGATCGGGGACCTGGTGCTGAAGTGGGACTCATATAAGGCGAAGCCGGGCAACCACGGGAAGTTTGATGCTCTCTGGGAGGGCCCTTACCAGATTGCCCGGGTGAACCAGTTCAATGCCTATGTACTTCGGGATATGGAGGGTCAGCTCCTACCTATCCCTGTTAACGGGTTCCACTTAAAAATTTATCGCTGCTGAAGGTGCCCGAGTGGCCCTTTGTAAAAATTTCCCTTATGCATTTTTGTTTTCCAGCATGTACAGTTTCCAGCTTTCAGTTTTTTTGTTTTGTTTGAGCCAAACTGCGATATGGGAGAGAATACAGACTTCGCAGCGAAGTCTGTTGTCGCCCCTCAGAAGGGGCGAAGTTCGTGAAGGGGCTGCTTGAGTGAAGAAGAAAGCAAAAAACATCTAAGTGTTGGCCGCTGCCCGACTTCGCAGCGAAGTCGGGCTGCGCGCCAGCAAAAAAGCGAAGTTTGAAGGGAGAAAAAACTACAAAGGCACAAGTGATCGGACTGCGCTCAGTTTTGAGCGAAGTCCGACTTCGCGCGCGAAGTCCGACTTCGGCCAGCTTGCGCGCGAAGTACGAACTGCGCGCAGCTCGCGCGAAGTGCAAACTTCGCGCGAAGTTCGAACTTCGCCCGAACTTCGAGCGAAGTCCGAACGTGCTCCATTGTTTAAGCGCAGCTCGTGCGCCCGATCCAAAGGGGCAGTAAAGTTCTAAGTGTTCGCCTCTCTTCCGAAGTTTGTAAAGGTCCGACTGCGCTCAACCCTCGGGCGCGGTAGGGAAAAAGAAGAGAAACAGTCTCAATGCAAGTCGCAGTTCGGACTGCGCCCGATTTTTGGGCGAAGTCCGACTGCGCTGGCGAAGTCGGATCGCGCCCAACTTTGGGCGAAGTCCGATTGCGCCTTGTTTTCTGGGCCAGCTTGGACAGTTGTTTAAAAAAAAAAATGAATAAAATATTCTAAAAGCTCCAAGCTGGGCCCAAGGCGCATTGCGACCGTTTTGAGATGGGTTTCCGCGCCAAGGGGTTTTTTCTTGAGCAGTGTGCCCAGATTGCGGCAGTGACGTCAGCCATGGCGCAGCGTTCAAGATAAATTTAATGATTGCACAGTCCTCAATAAAAGTGCAATCAAAAAATCATGGCACAGCAGCCGGGATACCTTTTTGAAAACATTCTCCTGCGCAGCCACCCAAGAAACATAACTCCTTCACTTGCCAGCCGGCCTACCCCCTCCTGCGTGACATTAATGACGCTGTCATTATCTAGAAAAGGAGGTTAGATGCATCCAGACATGCCAAACTGCGCAGATTATTCCTGTGACTGCGAAATCTGCAACAAACGCCCTGAATTCGTAATTATTGCTGTTTCGGAGAGATGGACAAAGGAAAGATGCCAATGCCAGCGCAATCCAGCGAAGGGTGCGAACCCGAGGATTTACCGCGGCCAGGTGTTTTCAGAAGTGAAACATCGCCGGAGCGAAAGTCAAAGTCCCGGCCAAAGAAAGTACAGCGTGGGCAAGCCCCACCACCTCCGGTAAATTACCTGGCGGGATACAAGGACGACTCGTTTTCTATGAGACTGACTAAGCTGCGGACAAATGTGGAGAGTTGGGCTAACAAGGTTTCGCCCTCTCACCATTTCGGAGCGGCGTACAAGTCAAACCTTTTCCGGTTCTTGTGCCCTCCTGTCCATCAATGCCCGGAGT
Organism: Wollemia nobilis; assembly: GCA_028583015.1. Taxonomy (NCBI): domain Eukaryota; kingdom Viridiplantae; phylum Streptophyta; class Pinopsida; order Araucariales; family Araucariaceae; genus Wollemia; species Wollemia nobilis. The sequence continues at coordinate 2,547,887 of JAQPPZ010017077.1, read as the reverse complement.
CGGTAGACCCGATTGTCGACATTACGGACCGTTACCCGACAGATTTGCAGCTCCAACGGTAAACCCTTGTTCGCGCTGCGCAAGGAGACTGTCCAGCCAGCTTTCGCCCCAGGGTTGGAGTATGACTCCAGCACAATCATCAGAAAGATAAATTTGGGTGAGCAAGCGGGACGCTTCATACACAAAAAAGATGAGGGATTTCCTCAATTCAGAGCTGAACGCCCCGCTTGCAGCTGGACAATGGCCAACCGGCCCCATGCCCTTGGCGAGGTTTCAGAGCAAATATTTATACACCATTCTGGCATGGATCCTCGGTCGCGACTCGATGAGCTGGTACAACCGTACCAGCTAGCGCCGCGCGAATGTCTCCTGTGTGGAGAATCCTACGAACCAGCAGCGCAGAGAAGTGGAAAGCGCCCCATATTTTTCGACTAGGCGGACTGGCTGGCATACGCCATCCACTCCAGCCTGGTGAAGCTCCAAAAAAAGCAGTCCACTGAATTTCGGTTCAGTTCTGTCCTAGCTTGGCTATGTTTGTATCATTTGCACTCCCGGATGCCGATCCCGAACCTGAAGAAGGTCAATGAGAGGGGAGAGCCACAACCTGTCTATGACTGGATGGATGACCTATACCGGAAAGGGTCTTACTACAAGTTTAACTTCAACTTTCTGGGATTGGTCATGTCAGTCTTCAGCGATGGCGAGATCCCTTGCCCCCCGCGGGAAATGACGAACTCTTTGCTGAATCAGAAGCTCGGGGACGTCTTTAGACTGACGCAGGGGATTGTGGTCAAAATCTATGGATTCAAGGGCAAACCTCATCTGCTGCCCTACTGGTGCACGGATCATCAGTTTGGGATGGAGATTGCCCGTCAGATGGACTATGTTGAAGAGTTCGGCCTAGGAAAGAAAAGAGGCCAGATTTTTCAATATCCTCTTTCCTGGGCGAACGTTGAGATTTCCGAGGTAGGACAGCATGTCTACCTCGAGCGGGAGCTTTTTGACAATGGTCTGATTCTGCTGCCGCAGCGCTGGAAGTACGACCCGTATGGGATAAGGGGAAAGTTCACGCATCTCTGCCCCCGGGCAGATATAATCGAAGACAGATGCGATGTGGTCCATGTTGACCTTGACTGGGAAATTGACTTGATGGAAGCTTCGCCTCCGTGGCAGGATTTTTACTGTGAGGAGGTAGCATATGACCCCAAGCGAAACCCGGACCACAAGTTCTCTTCTTCGGGGTTTAAAAAATTCATCTCCAAGATAGCAGGCCTTAATTGGCCAAAAGAAAAGATTATTGAATGCTGGAAGATGAGGTGCCGCACGCAGCACAACAAATCCACCAGGAGAAATCTGGCCGTTGATGACGACTTTTCAGTTCTATATGACCAGCACCATGACAGCTGGCGGCCGTTCGCATATCAAGATTACATTCCCCGAGGTCCCTTTGAGGGTTATAAAGGAGGGTCTTCCTCCCAACAGTTGTACACTTCGGCAACTGCCAGCGCGGGCCCAGCAGACATCCAAGTGGACCCAATGCAGCCCATGGCTTCCAAGGTGGTGCCTGAAAAGGCGCAGAAACCAGTCAAGTCAACGCCTGAGGTGACCCTTCAGGCACAAAAGGCGCCAGCACCACCAGAGAGCAGACCGGTTGTGGCAGACCTTCTGCAAGTCAAACCCCGGTACAAGTTCACCGTGGGAACATCAGCGCCTGCTGCACCTGCTTCATCTCCTTCCCCCGATCCGGCCATTGTTCCAGAAGAGAAGAAGAGGAAGAGAGTTGAAAAGATCAGGCGACCTAGTCTGACAGTGCAGCAGCCAGTCGCAGAGCCGCAGCCGCGTTCAGCCGCTCCAGAGATTGTTTCTCTGGACAGTCCCGAGCCAGCCGTCGGAACCAGAATCGCAGACATCCATCCAGCATCGGCTCAGGCGGAGCCCGCAGGTACGTTTGCTGCCCCACTCTCTCTGGTCTCATCTAGCCCTACTCCTACTCCATCTCCCACTCAATCCGAGCGAGCCGTGGCCGCATCTTCCTCCCCGTCTCCATATCCTTCTAGCGGCCCCCATTATTTCGACCAGTTTGCTCAGAACCCCAACGTTTCCCTATCTTTGAGTCAAAACCCAAACCCTTTGCCTGAGGTTAGTGTTGAAGCCGTGCATTCACCGTTACATCCACCGCCTCAGCTGCTTGAAACCCTTTCAGCATCAGCCGCCCCCGTTTCCACTACCCGGTCGCCCTCAGAAGCGGCCGATCCTTCCAAAGTCCATCCTGTTCCTCCTGATCCCATTCCCGTAGGAGAGACGTCTCAGTAGAACCCTAGGCTGGGGGAACCAGACTTCATGGACGACCTCCAGAATACGGACGACTTGCCTCTGGCAACGAGAGCTGTAGAATACCCTATCTCTTTCCTCCAAAACCTGAAGCGGAGGAGACCTGAAGAGATAGCCGCCCCGGTAAAGCGCACCAAGTTTAACTTCGAGAGGAGAGTGCTTACAACAGAGAAGATAATCCCGAAAGTGAAGAAGCCTCTCCGAGAAATGACCAGGGCGGACTACGAGCTCCAGACAAAGGAGAAGAGCTTTGACGATATCAACAAGCAATACGAGATTCAGGGAATCATTCGTAAAGCGGACAATCTCCTTGTCAAGAGTCTGGAGGAACAGGAAGAGCTTTTCGGGTTGCAGGATAAGACAAGACAGCTTGAAGAGGACCTGTCCAGGTCCACTGAGCAGCTGGAAGCGGCGCAGCGAGAAATAGATGAACTAAAAGCCCAGCTGGCCGCTTCTCAGCAACAAGCCGCAAACGAAAAGCAGGCAGCCTTGGAGCAGATTTCTCAGCTCCAGGAGTCTTTGAAACAGGCGCAGTCGCAATCTGCAGAGAGAGCATCTCAAGCGACGGTCTTTTCGAAGAGCAAAGTTAAGGGGATGCGGGCTGATCTGCTGCGGGGATGCAAGCCCCACACGTATAAGGCTATGTCAGTTCTGGATTTCGCATCCAGAATTCAAGAAGTTTCTGCCCAGGGAAAGCCTGTGGTAGAGGAGGCCGAACGCCAGGCGAAGCAATGGCTGGACCTGGCAATAAATCTTCAGGAGCGCGAGCGCGATGGCCTCCAATTCTCCCCCATGTCCTCATTCGCTGCAGAATGGGCAGATGCAAGGGTAACCTTGCATAAATATTTTAAGAAAGTAGAAGAGGTGAGGGTTTCCAGACGAATGCTGGACACATTCGAACACGAAAGAGACATTTGTATGGCTCCCTTTCACGCTCTTTCCGAATTAGGCTGCCCGGGCTTTGTTGAGAATGGTGATTTTCTCACCCATGAGCAGGTGAAAAAGAATTGGCGGTCCTTTGAGGCAGATACAGCTGAGATTGATAGCTGGACTGAGCCAATTCAAGAAAGTCAGGTCACCCAGATGGTGTCCAAATGCTGCAAGATCAGCTCCTACTTCCAGGAGCTAGGAAAAAGATACCTCACCATCGACCTGCACGCGGTCGCTGCTTTCCATGCAGCATTAGAAGAATTTGTTGACCGCCGACCATTTGAAGCAGAAGCCTGGGGCCAAGCCCAGGCCGCATACAACCGCATCTGCGAGGCAGAAGCAAAAGCTGGAAAGCCTTCGGAAGATGGTTCTGAGGAGGTAACTGACGAAGGTGAATCTGAAGAACAGTTTCCGCGAGGAGAACAGCTAGAGCAACAAAATGCAGGGGAAGCAAATTCCTTTGCACCCAATGGATGAAGGCATGGATTCTTTGCGCCGAGGCGAGCTCGACACCCCGCGAGCCACCAGAAATGTTGCCACATTTTGCACGGGGTGCAATGTTTTCAATTTTGTAGCAGTGCTGCTCTTCCTTTTCCCTCTTCCTCTATTTTCCTTTCTTCCTCTCTCCCTTTCTCTCTCTTTCCTACATTCTCTTTTTCCCCCCTTTTTTGGAGCCCCTCAGTTGGATCTCAAATTTGACAGCAGTTGCCCTGGAAAATGGCTAAGTGTTGGTGCGAAGTTCGCACTTCGCCTAGTGTTGGTGCGAAGTTCGCACTTCGCCCAGTTTCGGTGCGAAGTTCGCACTTCGCCCCTCTTTCTGGGCGCACCTTGTAGCAGGCTGGCAGGCTAGCAAAAAAACAACTAAGTGCTGGAGCGAGGTCCGTACGGCGGCAGGAATCAGCTTTCACCTGTGCGCAGTCCGACTTCGCAGCAAAGTCAGAGTGCGCCCTTGACAGGTGTGCAGTAGGGAAACAAACTCGAAAATGCACCCAAGGCATGAAGGCCTTCCCGACTGCGCTATTTTCTGCCTGCGCAACCCGATGGCGCTCTGATCCCAGGCGAAGTTGGATAAACTGCCTTTCAAGGCAGACACGTGTCAAACAACATCATCCATCATCTGACAAGTGTCCAACTTCAGGATTTGAGCCAAGACGTGTCGAGCAAAAGGACGAGCATGGGCTGCACTACCTATGCCGGTGGCCTCATTTAAAGCTGATTGGAGGTTCTACCCACTCCAGCTACCCGCATTCCTGCCGATAAGAAGTTCTGCCCAACACACTGCCATGTAGCTGTCCAGCTTCCAGGAAGACCATGCTACGGGTACAGTCCGGTCCGACAAAGGTTAGCATTTGCAGCTCCTTCGCCGCTTTTGTCAGCTAGTGTTTGACTGGGACTTTGTGCCCATTAATGTAACGGGAGGGACTCGGGCTATAAAAACCCACCATGTTTTCATTGTAAGGGGTGGAAGGGGAATGTCTGTTAGGGAACCATTGTAACCGTGCTTCTGCTTATAAATATAAATTGTATGCCTGGTTCTGTTCTACTGCTTTTATTCTTTATGCTTTATGTTTCCCTGTGTCACTGCTCGTTGATTCGTTTCAGCATTTGGTGGTCAGATATACCTAAAGCATTGCTTGTGTCATGGCTTGTTGATTCATTTCGGCATTTGGTGGCCAAGAACTTTTGAACTTCATAGATTAGAGGATACATAGAATAGATGTGGTAGCAGTTCCATCAGTTGTGTGTTACGTTGCTGTTCGTAGTGGTGATTGATGCGTTGTCGTGCTGTTAGTTCTCCTTGTAGGGAGAATGTTTGCTAGGGGACCATTGTAGCTGTGCGTATAAATTCTCTGCATAACACATATACCTGGCTCTGATATCTCTTGGTTACTTTTTGTTTATGTTGTTGTCCGTAGTGGTGATTGATGCATTGTCGTGCTGTTAGTTCTCCTTGTAGGGAGAATGTTTGCTAGGGGACCATTGTAGCTGTGCGTACACTGCTTAATACAGAAAGTATACTTAGGTTTTGCAGTTCCTGGTCATGCTTTGTATTTATGATGCAGTAAGTAATGGTGATTGATGTGTTGCCGTACTGTTAGTTCCCCCCCACCCAACTCCAATCACATTTGTAAATTCTTTCCGTTCCTTTATCTCTTTCCTGCACTCTTAGCTTAAACCATAAAACCCCCCAAAGGAGCCGGCCTTCTCCGGAGGTTGGCATGGAAGGCATCTCTTCCTTCCGGCCTTTCTAGTTGGTGGGCGAATCTGGGCGCATTCACACAAAATCCTTTCCTCATGGCAGATTCGTAACCAACAATAAGTTGGTGAGATGTTGGGTTGGTTGGTAGTTGGGAATAACTACCTTCACGCAAGTTTATATAGACCCCCTCATTCATTTGAGCAGGTACGTTGTATTCATGATGGATATTGTATGCAAAGGAGATGCTGGAGATTGCATCTATATAGGCATAGTGTAATGCATAGAGGTATCTTTATTAATATTGGTAACACCATTCAACCATTGCTATTATGTATTTTTATTGCATGTTTTGTATCTAAATGTTATTGTTGTATATAGAGATTTCAAATTATTTCCATTCAGTTAAGTTGTTGTAGCAAATCCTTATAGGGCCATCTGGATCTGAATCTAGGCCGTCCCATGCGAGCCTAAGTTCACCTGAAGGACAAGCCATTTGACTGTTGTGCCATGCCATCTGGACTACAAACTGGGTTATTTGACTGTTATAGTGTTGTAGGCCATCTAATGTTGATGATTTGTTTGATCAACCTACTCTATCATTCATAAATGTTCCTCCAACTGTGGAATACCACCACCGTGCTACATTTGGTGTCGTTGTCATTTGAAATTTAAACCAGTGACTGCGTAGAGCTGTTATGAACCTCTATTCTCAAAATAAGAAATCATTCATCAATATGTAGAAATATCAAACATGCATCCACAATAAATCAACAATAATAATCCACACAATAAAATAGAGATAGATAAACCCTTGAGGTAGGGCAAAACCAAGAATACTCCTTACGAAAGGAATCACTCTACAAGATCTCTAGCTCCATGAGCCAAGACTCTTACAAGGAATACTTCATATGATTTGCTTTTTTATAATTGGAGGTACATCTCTCTTTATACAAGAATGTGATGGTTCACCTTCCATGAGTTAGAAGGTCATTTATATGGTGATTCACCTTCCATGAGTTACAAAGTGTATAATATTATAGAATGGTACTTGTTGGCCACGGATCTGCCACCTGGGAAGGACTTGGTGTGTCAATGCGCCCTAGACCCGTAGACCAACATTGAAAGGCCGGGAGGAAGGGATGCCCCCCGTGCCGATCTCCGGAGAAGGCCGACTCCTTTCCTAACCTACTTGGGGGGTTTTAGATAAGAGTGCAGGAAAGAGATTAAAAGGTGAAGGGAACTGGAAAGAGATTGAAAAAGATAAGGGAACAGGAAAGATATGTAAATATCATGCATCTCGGGTGGGGGGAGAACAAGCAGCACAATCACAAATTTGCATCCAAACCAACAGCAATTAAAACAAAGCATGTAATAGAAACTGCAGCTGTTATTCTACCCTATGTATCCTTCTGTTTAGTATTCCAGATCCAAATAATCACCAATGCCCAAATCCAGAATTCAGAATTCAGACAGACGAGAAATATAAATGGACATGAAGCAGAAATACTAGCAGAAGGCAGCATAAAAGACAGAGACAAGAAGCAGAGCCAAGGATGCTTTGAATTAATTAGAAGGTGGTCTGTCACAGCAGAGTCCTCTAGCAATATGTCCCCCCTCCACCCATTTACAATGATATGGCGCAACTATTTATAGCGCAATTTTCCCACCAATTACAACTTTGGGCATCGGATCCCAGACCTGACAATAGCTGACAAAAGCAGCAAAAAGCGGCTGATGTTGACCTTTGCGGATATGGACTGTACTTGCAGCAAGGTCCACCTGAAAACTTGGCAGCTACGTGGCAGTGCGGTAGATGAAACTTCGAGTCAGCTTGAATGAGGGTAGCTGCGGTACAATAATTCGGTTCACGCTTGCACACCACCCGTCACATCTCTGACTCGAATCCCGAGGCTGGACACCTGTCAGAATCTGATAAGGGAAAAATCTGCCTTAGGAGCTCATATTTTCTTTCTTGCCCGACTTCGCCCAAAATCGGAGCGCAACCAGGCAACACAAAGGGGAAGTGGCGTAGTTGGGGAGGCCTCCGTGCATTAGAAAAATTTTGGGCAGGATTCGACATTCTTTTCCCGAGTGCGCGCAGGTAAGGGCGCAACCCGACTTCGCTGCGCACCCAACACTTAGCCGTTTTTCAAATAAGTTGCCCAACTGCGCATGAACTTGAGGGCACAACCCGACTTCGCTGCGAAGTCGGGTTGCGCACCCAACACTTAGAAAATTTAGGGCTCCACTGATGCCCAGGTGCGCACAAAACTGAGAGTGCAACCCGACTTCGCTGCGAAGTCGGGTTGCGGCAACACTAACACTTAGAAAATTTTGGGCCTTTGTATGAGCGCAGTCGGGCAGATGAGCGCAGTCGGGAGGATGAGCGCAGTCGGGTAGGGCCCGACACTTAGTCAATTTTTTGGCCCGAAATTGAGCTTCCTGGTCCTGCTTCCCAGGGCCATAACTTTTGATCCGCTGACCCGATTGCCTATTATAATATATCGTCGGAAAGCTACAGAAAAGATCTGCAATGATAAAATATCCAAAGCTTATTTCATCCATTTTATCGCCCCCGTTTATGGACCGCGAAAACCCGAACACCTCAGCGTGCTCTTTGCCGCTTTAAAGCTCCATACTTAGGCCAAAGTTTATCACAAAATTTAATGTGGCAAAATTGCCAAAAGGTACTATGTTATATATTATTATAATTTTGTCACTCATGCCATAATACCATATACAATATTATTTCCTTAGGTATATAACAAGAGCTTGTAGGCAAAATACGTGGATGATAGATAACCTTTCGAGGATGTGGGAGACATGGACACGGAAGGATGAGAGAACAGCCAGCAAGACGAAATTTACGAATCACACAATAGCAAGAGAGAGGAGAATATGGATATGTTGAGCACAAGGACAACTTGCATGTTGGTGAAGAAGACTTGCATGATGGTGGGATGTGGACACAACTTGTTACCGAGGAGAGATGGGTGCCAGAATTTCAGCGTGTGGAAACCTCAAGAGGAGGGAAGTTTGGACAAAGAACGTGGAATGTGGCAAACATTGTTTTTAACAATGAAGGATGATGCACAAGTGGAAGTGTAGCGTTCAAACGAGGATCAAGCCAAAGATAACGTTCGCACTAGTGAAGGAAGAACCAACATGGATAGTGCACAAGACGAGGAGCAACTAGTGATGCTAGCACAAGTGTGGGGGAGAGTGCCTAGATGTGTGGTGCAACTGGTGACGCTAACACAAGGGCAACCGTAGGAGACTGTGCTTGAAAGACCAAAACCAATGCTTGTGTATTCACAAAGGATATCACGGAGTGTAGGTGCACAAGGAAGCAGCCAAAGGTTGTTTGCAGAAGGCCACTTGTCAAATGAAGGTTCGTTGAGTGGAGACAAACAACCACCTATGAAGGGTCAGTGTTGGATTGATTTTTGGGCATCGAATCAGAATTTTAACAGTCAATTCATGCTGTTAGATTACCTATTTTCTGATTTTGCTTTGAGATTCACTGTTGTTCGGGTGTGTTGGTATTTTTGGGATGATTATATGGACACTTGGAGATTAAGTGTCAACAGGGTATTTTCAGATTTTGACAGTGGAAGCATTCCCAGGATGATAGATTTCAGAGTTGATATTGTTGTCCTCTTCTATATCATCCACTTGTTGGAGATTGATCAACACCTTTATTGGATCACCGTGGTGAGATTTGCTGAGTATTATGTGACCTTGTTGAGCAGATTGAATTCTCGGGTGCACCGGATCATGTTGGACAGTGGGAGTGCGAGAGTAGTCCATGCTGAGTTGATTATGCATGAGTTGTTTCACGACACAAAGCTCAGACCTTACAGGTATCTCAGTCCTGATTTTGAGGATGGTTATATTTTTGGGCCACAGGTGAGGATAGTGCAATATGGGCATAGTGGATTTTCAGTTGTGATTAGAGTGGTGCAGCGTCAGCATGGTGGCCCCTTCTTGAGATTGCTATGGGACCCTGGGATCTCAGAGGACTGCTTACAGGATCAGGCAACTGATTGAAGGATGTATTGGCATTGCTTGAGGACAAGCAATCTTTGGGAAGGGCGGACTGTAATGTCCCCTTTCTAAGTTGTCAGTTAGGTGTTGTGGTTTAGCCTATTCCTGGGTTCCCATAGGCTAAGCGGAGGTGATTGGGAACCCTAATTGGGTTGTTCCCTGGTGTTCGGTGCTTCGCCATATTTCCTCTGCCTCTTTTTGGAGGCGTTTCGGAGCATTTTTCCATCACTTACTATTTATAGTAACTTACTATTTTTAGTAAGGGTGACCAGTCAGTGGTGATGGGTTTTCTGGGTTTGTTCTTTGAGATGTGTTTCTCGTTCCAAGTGACCATTTCAGTGTGGTTTGGAGATCATAGCGGTTACTTGCTATTTTTGGTAGTACTTACTATTTTTAGTAAGTTAGTGCAGCGGATGAGGAGTGATTAGGGTTGAGCAGTTGGGTTGTCCAAGGTGCAACGAAATTATTATTTCTTTCAGTTGGTCGATTATATGGGCCTAATGTTTATTATTTAATATTAACATTATATTGGCGTTATATTAAATAATAATAATAAAGTTATTTTTCCTAAGTTCGGGAAATCAAATATTAAAATGATAAAGTGACCCAGTTTATAAAGTGAAATGAAATATTATTTTATGACTTAGGAAAAAGGTGAAATAAGGGGGCCATTTCATAAAAGGTGAATTTTAAATTATATTTTATTGTGCAAAACCCTAAAAAAGGCATTAAGTTTGGAGGAGGATCAAATGTGGGAGCTCATTTGGGCATTCAGGTATTTTTTATTCTTTTTCTCTGATGAGACAGAAGCTCTGGCAGCAGACTTCGAAGCTTTGTGAGGACGAAAACCTTCATAGGGAACAATATCTTTGAGTGTGAAAGATCATCCCTGGATATTCATCAGCCAGTTTCATTTAGAGACTGGGATCCGTGCTTCATCGGTTATTTCAGAGTTAGTTTCATTTGCTTCAACAAGGGTTTTGACAGATCTAAAGTTTACAGAGATCGAGGGTTCGATTTTTTCTAGTCGTACACCTCCTGGGCCAGCCGCACCTTTGCCTGTGTGATGTGAGGCTTGGAGACCCAATTGCAGCCCTTATCCTGAGGGTTTGACACTGATTTTAGACGCCATTCTTGTTCTTCGACTTCGCTGCCCATGGATACAGAAAAAAACAGCAATGGGTATGCATATCTTTGCATACTAAATCAATCGACCCATCTGGGTATTGTTACTTTGTACCCTAGATTGTTAAATTCTTCAGAATCAGTTGCATGTTATTGGGTATTCGTGAAAATTGATTTTAAAGTGCTTCATGTATCTGGGTACTGTTATTTGTGCATTATCTGGTAATAATCTCTAGAAACAGTTGCATGTCGTTCCTTTCTTTAGAGATTTCAGTTGTATGTTTGTGGGTTCTCCTGAATCTTGATTTAGAAGAGTTTTAAGCATCTGGGTATTGTTGCATACAACTCTGTTTTGTTGTATTATCTTATATGTTGTTACTTTAGTAAAAAAAAAACAAAATAAAAACCAGAAAAAAACGAAGCTTACGCCCATCCCAAGGCTGAGAATCACCACTACAAGAGAGAAACACTGAGAATTGCTCAGTATGTGAGCGAACCTGAGAAACCCTGCTTTGAGCGAACCTGGGGGACCTCTATGCCTTGGGAATTCCACAGTCGGGGTTCGCTGTAATGGAAGGGCGACGACGAGAATCGCTCAACGAAGGAGCGAACTCGGGAGTCGCATAGGGGCAGGAGCGATCCCGGGAGTCGCTCAGGAGTGGAGCGAACCTGGGACTCTCGGCCTTGGCGCCTCCTTGCCTGCAACAAATGTCAATGGTGGGGATCGTCGCCGAGTAGGAGCGACGTTGGGAATCTCTCGGTGTTGGAGCGAACTAGGGAGGAGTCTTTTACTTAGCCGATTTGATACCCTGCTGCCGGTCGCTGGGAAACAGAGCGACGGCGAAGTTCTCTTGAAGACAGGGCGAGGCTAAGAATCGCCAGAGGAAAAGAGCGATCCTGGGAGTCACCAATGAGCAAGGGCGATCATGGGGGAACTTTTAACTTAGCCACTTTTATGTTTGTTGTGCCTTGTTGAGGGTCGCTCCTCCCAAAGCAACCTAGAGAAAGGCCCCAATCCGAAGCTTGCTCAAGACCCTAGGCGAGACCGGGGTTCGCTCAACTTCGGAGCAAACATGGGCCTGAGCCACCCATGCCGCTAGTCGCTTGAAAACCGGAGCGATTCCGAGAATCGCTGTCCTTGGGAGCGATACTGGGAGGACTTTCGCTTAGCCATTTTTTCGCTCCTTGGGATGCCTCTCGCTCCGAAGTTTGGCGATAACGGGGCTCGCACATGGGGAGGGACAAGTCCGGGAGTCGCTCCACAATGGAGCAAACATGAGGTAGAACTCCCTTAGAAAAAATTTTGACATCCTTCTATCGGGCATCGCTGATGATCTGGGCAAACTTGAGACCAGCTTCTTCTGAGTGCATCCCTGAGGACTGCCTTCACTGATTGCTTGGAAAGGAGGAAAGGAGAGGATTTGAACTTAAAAAATAAGTGCAACAATTTTTCAAAATTTTACCCCTTAGCAAAATGTAGCAACATTCCTGGCGGCTCGCGGGGTATTGAGCTTGCCTCAATGCAAGGACCCCATGCCTTCATCCTTTGGGCCCGGAGTCACCCTCGGCCTCCTCCTCTACTTCACTGCTGCCATCTGCGGATTCTTCCTCTGTTTCCTCTCCTTCCTCCGTCTCCTCTTCAGAGTGCTCCTCGCCTTCCCCCTCCTTTTCTTGTTCTTGGTTGGTATCCGGAGGAGCAAGGCGATCACGAATGCGCTCATAAGTGGTCTGGACCTGAGTCCAGGCCTCCTCTTGGAAGGGCTCAAGGTCATGGAGCTCTTTTAGCAGGCGCTTGAAGGTCTGGATCTGAAGCATATCGGCCTGGTCAACCCTCTGGCTCAGATCAGCTAGGCAGGCGCTAATTTGGCAGAATCTGGTTATCAACTGGGTTACCTGCACCTCCAGAATAGGGTCCGCCCACCCATCAATTTCAGAAGTGTCCTCCTTGAAGGAGTCCCATGCCAGCTTCAATTCCTCCCTGGGCAGGCAGTTTCCTTCATCATCCGTGAAGCTGGGGAATCCGAGCTGCGTGAGGGTCTGGAAAAGTGCCAGGCAGATGCTCTTCTCTTTTTCAAACATATCCAGCAATCTCCTGGCCCTCCTGACCTTTTCTAGCTTTTCAAAGAAAGCATGCAGGGTAGATCTCGTGGTGGCCCAATATTGAGCGATCTGAGTCATCGACGGCACCTGGAGGTCTTTGCGCTCATAGACTTCAACTTCAATGGCCAAGCTAAGCCAACGTCCTGCTGCGCGCTCGGCCTCCTCTATAACAGGTTTACCCTGGGAAGATACCTCCTTGGCCTCCAAAACAAACATGAGGATGGATAGGGATCTTGAGGTCCTGGTTCGAAAAAATTTCAGTAAACCGGCATGAACCTCTTTGACTCGGTCCCGGGAGAAGACCGCAACCTGTGCTTCCTTTTGTGCCAACTGTTGCTGTGCTTCCTCAACCTGAGCCTCCAGCTAGCTTATTTTGGTCTGTGCCTCCTCTCCTTCCTTGACATGGCGATCTGCAGCCTCTTTATGTTCAACTACTTCCTTTTCTAGAGTTGCCACTCACTGCTTTAGCTGCTCGGATTCATTCTTGGATTCGTCCAGCTGGGCCTGCATCTTTGCTAGATTTTCCTGCAGCTTAAGGTTCTCATTCTCCACTGCATAGTAGCGCTCCTTCAGTTGCTCATGATGCACGTAAACTGTGCTCGCTTTGAGCTGAATGGCCCCTACCTCATTCTCTACATTGACTATATTCAAGTCTTTGATCACCCGCTGGTAGGTGTAGTCCTCAGGCGTCATATCTTTCAAGGGTTTCTGGACCTTTGGAATCCTTTTCTCCTTATGCAGCACCATTTTCTCAAGATCAAACCTGTCGCGTTTTTCGACTCCAGCAGGCTCCTAGACCTTTCTTTTTCTGATGTTCTTGATCCATCTGAAGGAGCTCTGCTCTGCCTGGGCCAGGTTGTCTGCTACGGGGCGACCTTCCACCATCCCTAGTTCTTGCTCGATGAGTTCCATTCCTCCAAACATGGGTGTGATCAAAGGTAGATCTTGCTGAGGCATAGATTCTGCGAACAGATGAGGGGTAGTGGAGACTGGGAGCTCAGTCACTATTGGGGACGTCACGGTCTGGACAGCGGTAGGAGCGCTATCAAGGTTCAAGGGCGGATTTTCAACTAATGCTCCTGCTGAAGATGAGGGATTAGGTGGATGCGATGGACCAACGCCAGCAACGCCTGGCTGGATAGGTGTGATAGTTTCAAATGCGTTGGGGTTGGAAGCAAATAGGCCGAAGGCTTGCTGGTCGGGACGGGCAAATGTAGAAGGTTGGGCCTCTTCCAAGACGGGATGGGATACTGCGAGGGGGATGGTAGATGCTGGTTCGCTGCCTAAAGGCAACACAGTGAGTAGGGGCTCAACAAATGGCTGCGTTGCAGACGATGGTTTAGAAGAGTGGAGAGGAAAAAGAGAGTGCGTACCTGCGTGCTCCGTGAGAGCTGACGTGGTGAATAGCTAATTATGGGGCTCTAGCCCACCAACTCTTCTTCTTTAGGGGGAGTGTCTTCTTCTATATTAATAACTTCTTTCAGAGGAATCTTGGGAGCGACCTCTCTCTGTGGTTCAACCTCCTTTTGCCGTATAGCCTCTTTTTTGGGACAACGGCTGGGATAGATGCACTTGGGGTCGAGCCGACAGTCTTTCCTGAGGGGGGCTTAGGAGAATTTATTACGACCTTGACCTTCTTCTTCTTTGGAGGCGTTGCTTGCATTGTTTCAACTGGTCATTTTGATGACCCTCCCTTCTTCTCAGCGGCTTGTTGTGCTTTAGGTTCGATCGCCTGACTCTTCTTCACTCCACCACTAGATCCCCCGCTCTGCTCAAGTGACTGCTTGGGCTGCTTAGGTGGGTCTTGTACCTTTTCTAGGCCTTGGGCGCCTCGAGGCACGAGGTCTCCAAACATGATTGGCCGCCACGTGGCATGATGCTTATCGTAAAGTGTGGAGAACTGGTTGTCGCCCACAAGGACCTTTTCTGACGTCTCTTTCTTCGTATGGGCCCTTATAATCCAACTCCAACCCATCCTCTTCAATTTGGCCTCCATATTTTTGAAGACCATGGATTCAAGACTATGGGCTGTGTTGTGAGCCAAGTCGTATTCTATCTCCACGTGATAGTAATCGTGCCACAGCGGGAAGGACTGCATTCTCTCTATGTGCCATTCGAGGTCTTGTCCAGACGGGTTGTTGCGTTCTTCCATGATTTCCAGACGGGGGCAGGCGTGGAAGCACTTAATCTCAATGAAATTCTTCAATACATCTAGGGGTCATATCTCCACCGGGGAAGCTCGACCAAGACGAAGCTCAGGAGCGTGGCCACAAGAAACTCATTCTGTCCGGTGGCGTTGACCTCAATTTCCCCCCATTTGAATGGGAACTCGAAAATATGTCCCCACTTCCTCCCTTGGCCGTAATTCTGATCTGTGTAGTCGGTTTGCCGCGCTACCTCCAGGGCGAACAGGTACTCCGTGGTGTAGTAGGGCAGAAGGAAGGGTTTACCAGTAAACCCAAAAACTCTGATGACAAAGCCCTGTGTAAGCTGGAAAGTGTCACCCATGTTACGTCGCACCACATCGTCTCTCATCCTGCAGGGGACGCTCGGGCAGGAGCCATGAATGAGCTCCAAGGCAGGGCCCAGGATGCCTGATTAAACCTATAATAAGACTCTCTTTTTAACAGCATCTGAGTCCATTGGTATACTGGTAGCGACGCGCCTTTCTCGTCGGTGCGTTGGATGGGGACAGACTTCAATTTGCTGTTCATGTGGAAGAGGAAGAGCCAGGCCAGGAATGAGCTCTGTCTGAAGGACTGGGACTTTTCCTGTATCAGGTCCTGCAGTCGCGAATGCAAACTGCGTGCTATCCAGTCCGCCCAGTCAAAGAACACCGGCTTTGTGTTTGGCCCCATGGCACTGGGGTCGTACACAAATCCCCTTGAAAAGTTGGAGATCGCTCATATTTTTCAGCGATTCCGGGAATCGCGTGGATGCAGCGCGAGGTGCATGAGGGAGAAAACAACCCCAAAAAAAAAAAATTCTAAGTGTCCAAGTCACGCCCAAGGTCGCTCATTTGAGCAACGATGGGAATCGCTCGAACTATTGAGCGATCACCGTCAAGGCCCAAAGCGCGAGGAAGAAAAGTGTGAAGTCAATATTACACTCGTTGTAGCTCCATTTTGAAGCGACTCCCGCGGTCGCTCATTTTCTCAAGCGACTACGGTCATCGCTCTCATTTCGAGCGAACCTTGGCAAGGTGAAGACTTGAGGAAGGAAACGAAGTTTAAAATTTGCTAAGTCCCAGCCGACGCCGGTCGCTCGCCACATCATCAATTGCTCCAAATTGCTTATTTTTCTAGCGATTCCAGGAATCGCTCCCACTCTTGAGCGAACCTCGTCTCCGGCTCAAATTTCAAGCACAATGAACCTCGAGGCACGTGCCAAGGTGGCGGCGGGTGACGTCTTCAAGGCGCACATTTAAAAAAAGGGTGTCTGTGCAGTTTCCAAAGCAGATTTCATTAAATGCAAGGACAAACCTTGGGCCAATAAACAACGAGTTGCGTTCCCCAAGAAGGATCTTACGCACGGCTACCGAAAAATAACGGCGCGCCCACCCACTTCGCGCACCTTGCCTTTAACTCCAGCGCTCGCCATTAATGGCGACTTTTTACCTATCTCCATAAAAGGCTCAGTCGCTCATTTTACCCTGTTAGTTAAAGCCAGACGAATTCCAAGCCGCACCAGAGGAGAAAATTCCGAATTTTACCAGTAAGCAGCAGTGAATTCGAATTCTTAAGTCGCCATGGGTAAGAAGGAAAGCGCAGAAAAAGGTATAGCGTCTGAGCAGGCGGCTTCGAGCACGCCGGAGAGCGGGAAGCAAAAGGAAAAGAAAAGCAAGGGAAAGGCGAAGGCCGCCGGTTCAGCAAAGCGACCTCCTCCTCCGCTGCCCGTAGATAATTTGGCCGAATACAGAGATGGCGGCTACTCACACAGCATCACGCAGCTTCGACGCACTGTGGAGGAGTGGCGAAGCAAAGTGCCAGCTGCACACCCTTTCGCTGCGTCATATTATTCACACTTGTTCTGGTTTCTGTGCCCGTCGGTGCACCATTGCCCGGAGCTGGTCGAGGCCATTGCCAGGAACTACAAGACAAACACCAGGCAAGTATGCGACCATGAGGGAACGCCGTTGTTCTCACTTTACAAGGAGACTGTTCAAATGGCCTTCGCACCTGGGCATTCACCGGACAGAAATTATACCATCAGAAGAATCAACCTGGGCGAGCAGACAGACAGGTTTACGGATAATCAGAAGATGAGGCAATTCCTCGACTCCCAGCTGCAACAGCCACTGCCGCCCAAACATTGGCCAACGCAGCCAATACCCCAGGAGAATTTCAAGAGCAGGTCCATCTATGCTATGCTGGCCTGGGTTTTAGGCTACGGCACTGACGCGGTGGTGCACCCGTACCAGATAGCTATCGCGGAGTGCATCCTGCATGGGGAATTTTACGACCCCAGCGCCATGAAGCCAGGAACTAAGCCAGTCTTCTTCGACTGGGCAGATTGCGTGGCGCACGGTATACATTCAGGCCTTCTGGAGCTGAAGGAGGGAAGGAGCCAGTCTTTCAGATATTGCTCATTCTTGGCCTGGCTTTTCTTGTTCCATATGCACAACCACATGAAGACGATCCCGGTCCAGTGCAAGGACAAAGATGGTGCGCAGCTCCCAGTATATGAGTGGACCCGGGTCTTGTATAGGAGGGAATCACATTATAAGTTCAATTTGACGTTCTTGGGCCCTGCCCTAGCCCTCCTCAACGGCACATGTGCGCGTGCTCCCCAAGAAATGAGAAACCAGATTATACGGGGAGAAATTGGTGACACTTTCAAGTTGACGCAGGGGTTTGTGATCCGAGTGTTCGGGTTCACAGGCAAACCCTTCCTTCTGCCGTTTTTCTGCACGGAATATCAATTCGCTTTGGAAGCAGCTCGGCCGATGGACTACGCAGACCAAGAGTACGGTCAAGGACGAAGATGGGGCCACATTTTCAAGTACCCAATCATCTGGGGTGATATTGAAGTCCACACAACAGGGTAGAATGAATATCTAGCGGCCACGCTCCTAAGTTTCGGCTTGGTGGAGCTTCCCCAACGCTGGAAATATGATCCGCTCGATGTAATCAAAGGGTTCACAGAACTGAAGAATCTTCACTCCTGCCCGCGCCAGGCAAAGATCATGGGAGAGCGGAATAATCTGACAAGAAGCAACCTGGAGTGGCACATAGAAGAGATGCAGTCGCTCCCGCCGTGGCACGATTTCTACTATATTGAGGCGGAGTATGACCCTGTCCGTAATGACGCTCACAAGACAGACTCCTCGGGTTACAAGAAAATGTTGCCGAAGGTGAAAGCTTTGGGGTGGAAAGACGACAAGATAGCGCAATGGTGGATCACAAGGGCCCACACCAAGAAGGAAAGATCGGAAAAGTTGCTGGCCAATGACCATCAGTTCTCTGACCTCTATGATGATAACGTTGCCACGTGGCGGCCTATCGTTTTCCGTGACATCGTACCCCGAGGTATCCGTCGTCAACAAAAAGGGAAGGCCCCACCCAAACAATCACTTGTGCAAGGAGCATCCAGCAGTGAAGTACAAAGGAGCCAGGGAGTAGGACCCATGGTGCAGTCTCCACCTGAGAGGCCACAAGAGTCTGAGAAGCCACAGGGATCTGAACAGTTGGCCAAAGCGGCAGAGGAAGGTCTGGAACCTTTGAGGACAAAGGTAAAATTAAGGTTGAAAACATCCACCGCCCTAGCCTCAACCGCTGCACAAGAAAAGGCGGCCACGCCTAAAAAAGAGAAAAGAAAAAGGTCTAAGAAGCGAAAAGAGAAAAAGTCAATGCCCAAGAAGGAGGCTTTGCAGCAGACCGAGGTGACTCCGCAGAAGAAGGTTGTCGCTGAAGAAGTCATAGCTGTCGAGGAGAACACTCCAGAAGAAGAAACGGACAAGTGGGTAACACAAGTCATCAAAACGCCAGCTCACGCCGAGCTCGCAGGTACGTCTTCTCTTTTCTCCCAACAATCTTCTGAAGCTTTGCCCGCTGCACCTTCTTCCTCCTCCGCTGAGCCTTTCACGCAACCCCAGCCCTCTGCTCCTGTCCAGCAAGGCCTGCAATCATTCGACCAGTTCTCCTCCGATCCGAACGCCTTCCAAACCCTAGGCCTTACACAGTCGAACGCCGCCTTTGAAGAAACCTCTCATTCTCCCCGTCCTTCATCTCCAGCAGGCGCATACACTGAGAATCCGTCTCCACCTCCTGAGGAACCGCCCGTTGCTTCCCAAGCCCAATTGCCCTCAAAAGCGACCGAACCCTCAGGCACCGTCCCCGCTTCTTTGTTCGCAGCCGAGCAAATGCCTCAGCAAAACCTGCCTCTGGCCTATCCTATGTTTGGGGATATGGAGCTCATAGAGAAACAATTGGAGACGGCGGAGGACCACCCCATGGTAGCCCAAGCAGCTCAGAGCTCTTACAGGTACTTCCAGAAGTGAGGAAGAGGAGGGGCGAAGAGCTGGCTATAGTGGAGAAGCGTGCTAGGTTTGACCTGGACAATATGGTGCTGCAGACTGAAAAGAGGGTCCCTAAGGTGAAAAAGCCCATCAAGGACATGACTCCAGACGACTACGAGTACCATCGCAAGAACAAGAACCTGGATGACGTCGTCGTGGAGAATGAAATAGGAGGGATCCATCTGAAGGCCGATACATTGTTCGTGAAGCATCAGGAGATGAAAAAGCGCTTCTACCAGGTGGAGAATGAAAAAGCACAGCTGGAGGAAGACTTGGCAAAATTGCAAGCGCAGCTGGAGAGTGCTCAAGGGGAGTCGCAAAAGCTAAAAGAGCGACTAACGGCCTTGGAAAAAGAAGTGACAGATCAAAAGGAGGCTATAGAACAGCAAGCCAAGGAGAAAGAAGGAGCGTAGGCACAAATAGTTGAATTGCAGGGCCAGCTCCAAGAAGCTCAGCAGCAGCTTGAGGAACGAGCTACACAGGTCGCGGCCTTTTCGAAGGAGCGAGTCAAGGAGATCCGAGCTGGTTGAAGGGTTTCAAGACCCACGTTGCCAGATCACACTCAGTCCTCGCATTCATCTCCAAGGTGCAAGAAGTATCTGCCCAGGGCAAGCCTGCGGTAGAGGAGGCCGAGCGCCAAGCTCAGCAGTGGCTCGACTTGGCGGTTAAACTTGAAGGACACGAGCGCCAGGGCCTCCGATTTTCTCCCATGTCTCAGATTGCCCTAGATTGGGCTACTGCAAGGGCAACCTTGCATTTGTATTTTGAAAAATCAGAAAGAATCAGGAAGGCCAGGAAGATGTTGGACGCATTAGAGAAGGAGAAAAGCATCTGCCTAATCCCCTTCCAGACCCTCACATCGCTTGGGTTTCCAAAGTTCATAGGCGAAGATGGAAACTACCGGCCCAGAGAGGAGTTGATGCCAATCTGGGAAGCCTACAAGGCAGACATAATAGAAATAGATAATTGGGTAGACCCAATTCTTGAAGTGCAGGTTACACAGTTGGTGTCTAGATTCTGCAAGATAAGCACCTGCCTCCACGAATTGGGTGAAAGGTTCGATACGGTCGACATGCTCCAGGTTGAAGCCTTCAAGCGTATATTGAAAGATGTCAGCGATCTAGAGCCCCTCCAGGAAGCGGCCTGGGCCCAGGCTTGAGCCACTTACGAGCACATCCGTGATCGCCTTGATCCCCCAGAACAAGAAGAAGAGGAAGGCGAGCAGTCAGAAGGTGATTCAAAAGGGGAGGAAGATTCAGGAGAAGAGTCATAAGGTGACAGCGCTGAAGAGCAAGAGCAGCAGCAGAAAGAAGCAGGGACCGAGGATGACTCTGCGCCCAAAGGATGAAGGCATGGGTCCTTGCATCGAGGCGAGCTCGATACCCCGCGAGCCACCAGGAATGTTGCCACATTTTGCTAAGGGGTAGAAATTTTGAAAATTTTGAAAAAATTGCTGCTGCTTCCCTCCCTCCTTCCTTTCCAGCTTTGCTCAGGCAGTTTCCATGTTTCCAGTTTTCTGTTTTCAGCTTTGTTTTCTAAGTGTTCCAGCAGTTTAGGCGAGTTTGGGAAAAGCCTAAAACTTTCTAAGTCTGGGGCACTCCCTTGGTCGCTCCATTTTGGAGCGATCTCGGGAGTCGCTCCTCCTTCCTAGCGATTCTCGGCTCTCCCTCTCCCTTCGACAACCGACGACATCTCCAAGCGGCCAGGCGAACGGGGAGAAAATGGTAATTTTTTGAAGTGTTGAAGCTCCCCAGTCACTCCATTCTAGAGTGACCCCCGTCGTCACCAGCGTTTTTCAGCGACGCCAGTCGTTGCTGCAGTATTCAAGCGAACCGCGGGGGAAAATTGCAGTTATTTTTTGAGTGTTTGTTTTTGATGGCGACCGACGTTGGTCACTCATTCTCACAAGCGACGACCGTCGTCGCTACCTTTTTAAGTGACCATGGGCGACAGGTAAAAAAGAGAAAAAATGTTAAGTGTAGGCGTCGACGTCGGTCGTTCCCTTTTTAGGCAATCGATGTCGGTCGCTTGTTTTTTCAGTGACTGTGGTCGGCAGGAGAGGCAACCCAAAAATGTTCTAAATGTGAAGCGGCTCCTGTCGTCGCTCAAGACCGCCGACGATCCCCATCGTCGCCCGTTCCCCCAAGCGAACTTTAGCAAAAGCAACCCTCAAGTAACGACGTCGGTCACTCCGTTTCGGAGCGATTCTCGGCATCGCTGCATCTTTTTAGCGACCGCAAGCGAAGTAGTCCCAAATCATTCTAAGGCACAAGGTAACGACCGACGTCGGTCGCTCATTTCTCGAGCGACTCCCGTCGTTGCTGCTATTTTTCAGCGACCGTCGTCGTCTCCCGCCCCATTCGGCGAATGTGAGAAAAGGACCAAATCGCATGATTTTTCCAAGTCAGAGTACATCCCGGGTTCACTCCATTTTGGAGTGACTCTTGGGGTCGATGTTTCCATTCAACGATTTCTGTCAGACACCCCCACTTCAGCGAACTACAGACCGAGGCCAAAACACCACGGATTTCGGGATTTGAGCCTGTCAAAGATGGGACGGAAGGTGTGCTGCAAAGGTACAGAGTAGGTGAACATTGATGGTGTCCTCAGGGGGCAAACTGTACTAAACCTACCACATTGATCAGAATTGACTTCTCACCCACCAAATCTGTCCTGAGCTGTACTAGAATTCAGGTGGATCTTGCTGCAGGTACACTCGTAGCCGGCAGAGGTCTAATCCCAACACTTTTTGCAGGTTTTGGGTTCTGTGCATAATTGTAATTTGGGGGGAAATCTCTGCTATAAATAGCAGTTGAACTTCATTGTAAAAAGAGGGGGAACATATTGCTAGAAAGCTTTGCTGTAAACAAACACTTGCATCAATACAAAGCATCCTTGGCTCTTACATCTATCTCTTTCTTTTATGCTGCCTTCTGCAAGTATTTTTGCTCCGTGTTCATTTATTTTTCTGATTGCTGTAATTTTGAATCCTGGATTAGAGCATTGGCAATTATTTGAATCTGGAATACTGAATGAAGGATACATAGGAAGGAATAACAGTGTTAGTTTCTGTTACATGCTTTGCTTTGATTGCTGTTGGTTTGGATATTAGCTAGTGATCGTGCTGCTTGTTCTTTCCCACTAGAAAATGCTATTTACATCTCTTTCTGCAATTTACAATCTCTTTCCTGTTCCCTCATCTAAAAACCCCCAAATAGATTAGTATAGGAGCTGGCCTTCTCCGGAGATTGGCACGGAAGACATTCCTTCCTTCTAGCCTTTCAATCTGTTGGGAGAATCTAGGGTGCAAAAGATTAAAATCCTTTCCTAATGGCAGATTCATAACCAACATGTTCGTGATCAAATCAATGTCAAAATTGCTAATGGAGATATCATGACTTGTAATTGTAGAAATGAAATTTAACATGCTGACACAATTCCATTTCCACTTAAATGATTCTATAGATTTGCAGTCACTGTAGTACAGCAATAATAATGCACAGAACCTGCAACAGCAATAATAACAACAACAATGACAGCAGCAATGGTAGATAACAGTAAATACAGGCAGTTTTATATTAACAATGACATTTACAGTACAACATTACAATCTGTAGTCTGCAAACCCTAGGCAGAATATACTTCATGGCTGCATACAATACTGGACTGCATCATGCCCTACGCACATATGCATCAACTCTCACATGTACCAATGTTGTTCCATTAATCCACCAACCTGCATGACTCTCCTCAATGCCCTGGCTGAATGAATGAATGAACCCTTCAATCCATGAACCACTTCAATGCATGAACAACCACCGAACAACTTGAATGAATGAGGGGAGGGCTTATTTATACACCAAAAAGTAGTTATGCCCTCCAACTACCTCATAACTTCCCCAAATTACATTTCATATGCATTTGCTCTTGCATTTACATGACATTTCCCACTAGAGGACAAAATAGTTTATAACTTGTAATTTAGCCGACATAATTGAATTACATCACTTTATTATTACGTACAATATTAAATTGCACTTTATAACATAATTAAATATATGAACACACATTTTGTCAAACACTTTGCGTACAATTACAAAATAACACATAATACCAAAACTGATTCAGCAATTAAAGACACATCACTTTACCTGTTTGCAGTAATGGGCGGTGTCGAAATGCTTGCCTATCCATCGACGACTAGCAGTTTCAAACTGATCTCTATGTAGTTCCATTGGGAGGCATGGACATTGTGTTGGGTTGCCCCTAGCTAAGAACTTTGGGGCCAGTGTTGTGGGACTTTTGTTAGGAATAGGTGTCATACACCTTGCAAATCCTAATTGTCTCATGTCTTATGTTAAGAGTATATATAAAGGAAGAAAAACTGGTGAACTAGACCATGGTTTTACTGCATGTCTACTGCAGGACAGTTGTGTTACTGTATGTCTATTTCCAGCACTATGTCACTATAGGACAACTGCATTACTGCAGGTCTATTTCTAGCACTACCACTATAGGATAGTTGCATTACTATAGGTCTAATTCTGGCATTGTGTTATTGCAAGGACAATTGTGTTACTAAAGGTCTATTTCGAACACTGTCACTGCACGACAACTGCGTTACGGCAGGTTTATTTCCAGCACTGTCACTACAGGACAACTGCATTACTGCAGATCTATTTCTAGCACTGTGTTACTGCAAGACAAATGTATTACTACAAGTCTATTTTCATATTTGCTAATAAATAGGATTGAAGTGGATACTTTGGAATTGTATTGTAAAAAGAAAATTTTTTATTATTGAATAATACATTGAGTGCTCCTTGATTTCTAGGTTTTTCTTGAAAGGATTTCCTAGGGTATATGTTGCTTCCTGTGTGAGATATATGTTATTTTGCTTGTTGAATTGAAAGTCTAGGCCTGTTTTGCACTACTTTCCTCTAAAGATTAAGTAGGAAGTTGTTCCGCATTTGTCTAGCTTCCTTTCATTTGGTATCAGAGCTTGGCCAACTTTTGAGATCCTTAGTTAGGAAAAAATATTTTTGCTATTAATCTTGGTTTGAGTGGGAGCTGTGCATAGGGGAAGTGATTTTATTTCAGGATGGCAAGTACATCACGGTTGGAGATAGAAAAATTTGATGGTACAAATTGAGCTATGGAAGCTTAAAATGGAGGATCTACTCATAGACAGAGAACTATGGGCTGTTGTTTCTGGAAGTCAACCTGCGCTATGAAGGATGAAGACTAGACAGTGATGGATCGGAAGGCATGGAGCCTCATTTGGTTATGCTTGGCTGACACAATGCTCTTGAATGTAAGTGAGTGCCCTACTATGAAAATCTTGTGGGATAGGTTGGCTTCAATCTACCAAGCCAAATCCCTTGTGAACAAATTGTTCATGAGGAAGAAATTGTATTCCCTAAGGATGGGGGATGGATATTTTGTAGCAATACACTTGAACGAATTCAACATTATCATTTTGCAGCTAAGATCTATCGAAGTAAAAATGGATGAGGAGGACTAGTGTATCACTCTATTATGTCCATTACCCAATTCTTGGGACAACATAGTAATGGCTATCAGCTCGACTAGTACCAAGTTGAATATGGAGGAACTGAGAATATTTTGACCAGGCCCTTAAAATAGAGAGGGCGTTTAACTGGCATGGCGAAGAGATGAAGATAGTCTCTACCTTGCTTTCAAAATAGATGCAAATGAAAACCACGAAACACATCAGGGGTGTGTTGGTTTTTCGTGGCAGATCCAAAGAAAGGAACAAGGGGAAGAAGAAATTTGGCCGGTCCAAGTCCAAGGGAAGATCCAAGACTCCTACTATAACAAAGATCAAATGTTGGAATTTTGGGAAGAAGGAGCATGTGAAGAAAGATTGCAAAGAGAATAAGCATAAGAACAAGCTTGAATCCAATGAGGGTTCCAATTCTAATTCCTCTCGAGAGTATGTTGGAGATGCATTCGTGCCTACCTTTTCCAATCACATTAGGGATGGCGTTTGGCTGATTGATTTAGGAGTGTCATACCATATGGTTCCACATCAAGAGTACTTCAGGGAGTAAAAGGACAGTGACAGTGGGAGTGTGTACTTAGGGTACAAATTGTCCTTTAAGGTTGCTAGTAGAGGAGAGTTTCTTTACAACTCTCAAATGGCATGACCAAGACCTTGACCAACGTCTTGCATATTCCTAGTTTGGCACGAAACCTCATTTTCGTGAGTAGCCTGAATGACTTGGATGTGCAAGTGATCTTTAGCAAAGGAGTCACTATGGTTCATGGATCAATAGTGCTTGCTAAAGGAGTACGTGATGGGAAACTGTTTCATCTTGATGCTAAGTCGATTGCATGCAACAGTACTTTAGTTTCAGATAGCAGCTTACCAGCGGATAAGACTATGTTGTGGCATTATAGGCTTGGCCACATTGGTGACAAAGGTCTTAAAACCTTGGTAAGTAAAAACCTTGTTGAGGGGGGATAAATGATGTTTCCTTTGATTTCGAGTTTTGTGAACAGTCTTAATGGAAAACAAAAATAAGTTAAATTCTACTCGAGCTCTCATAGATGCATGGATTTACTTGATTTAGTGCATAGTGATGTACGTGGTCCAATTCATGTACCTTCATTATATTGTATTATGCATCTTTCATTGATGATGATTCACAGATGAGATTGATTTATTTTCTAAGAAAAAAATCTGAAGTGTTTGCTAAGTTTAAAGAGTTCAAAGCTCTTTTTGAGAACCAAACAGGAAGAAAGATCAAGTCTCTTAGAACAGACAATGGAGAAGAGTTTTGTAGCCAAGAATTTGATAGTTTTTGTAGGAAGCATGGAATTAAGCAGTGTAAGACAACTCCTTATACACCTCAGAAAAATGGAGTTACCGAAAAGATGAATAGGACACTAATGGAGGGGGCTAGGAGTATGCTAAGCAGTAAGCAATGCTGGTCTAGAACAAAAGTTTTGAGCTGAAGTAGTTAGTACAACATGTTACCTGATTAACAGGTCTCCTACATAAAAACACCTTAAAATGTTTCGCTGTGAGGCATATGTACATGTGCCCAAGGTAAAGAGATCAAAACTTGATTACAAAATGGAAAAATGTATCCTCATTGGCTACAACGATGGGATTTAGGGAGATCTTTAGGGAGATCACAGAGAAGATTGTTTGGAGCTGAGATGTGATCTTTAGGGAGATCAAGGATTCTTCAAAGGAGGAACAACAAAATAAAACATCAAAACAAGTTGTGCAATTTTTTTTTGTTGAAGGAAAAGTATAATGGGTGGCACAACTAGGGGCCACACGCCCCGGGGTACAACAGAGGACTCCCTCCCCATGATTTGAACTTGGGTAAGTTGTGCAATTTGAACCCAAAACAAGCAAAAAAATTGCACATGGAGATGATGGTGTCCATGATGATGATGATGAGCACGATGCTCATGATGAGCCTAATGATGAGTATCTTTCAGATAGTCATGACCAGTTCGATGAGGATCGAGAGCCTCAACCTCAATTCCATTGGATTAGGAGGTCCACACAACCATGAAGGCAACCAAAAAGGTATAGCCCACCTAGTTTAAATTGTATTTTTGCTTTATCTACTAACATTGATGAGCCTAGAACTATGAAGGAGGCAATGGAGATGAATGATAGTGAGTCTTGAAAGATGGCCATGGATGAGGAGATGGCAGCTCTAAAGAAGAATGCAACATGGGACCTAGTTCAGTTGCCTAAGGGGAGGAAACTTGTTGGCTGCAAATGGGTTTTCAAGAAGAAATTCAGTTCTGAGGGCAAGGTAGATAAGTATAAAGCAAGGCTGGTTGCTAAGGGATATTCCCAAGTGGAGGGAATAGATTTTGATGGGATATTTTCTCAAGTTACAAAGCTTACATCCATTAGATTTCTTTTATTTGTTGCTATTGCATTTAATCTTGAGGTTGAGAAAATGGATGTAAAGACAACTTTCTTGCATGGAGACTTGGAGGAAGAGATTTACATGAAACAACTGGAACACTATGTGGAAAAGGCGTTTCAACCTAAAGAATTCCAAACTAGTGAGTATTCCTATTTTTATGGGAACAAAAATTTTCTGTTGATTAGTGTCCTACACCTAGAGAAATGGAGGACATGAGTCATGTACCCTATGCTAGTGTGGTTGGGAGCCTCATGTATGCTATGGTCTGCACCAGATTGGACATTGCCCAAGCAGTGGGAGTCTTGAGTCGGTTTATGGCAAATCCTAGAAAGGATCACTAGGTAGCAATGAAGAGGGTTTTCAAATATCTTCAAGGTACTTTTGATTACTCTATTTGTTATCAGGGATCCTTGACAGCCAAGAAGTTTCACAACAAGCAGCTAGACATACAAGGATTTGTGGACTCAGATTGGGCAGGAGATGTTGACAACAGGAGGTCAACCAATGGCTATGTGTTTAGCCTGTTTGGTGGTGCAATTAGTTGGATGAGCAAGCGACAGGCTGTAGTCGCTTTATCCACTACAAAGGTAGAGTATATGGCAGCTACCCATGCTGGTAAGGAGGTGGTCTAACTTCAGAAATTGTGTTTGAATGTTGGGCTAAGTCAGAGTAGTAAAAATTAACTGTGATAGTCAGAGTGCTATTGCCTTGGCAAAGAACCCTACATTTCATGCGTGGACAAAGCACATTGATGTGCAGTATAATTTTGTTCATGACATGGTGGAGGATAGGAAGGTTATGCTTGAGAAGGTGGATACTTCAGTAAATATTGCAGATGCTTTGACAAAGCCTTTGAACACTGAGAAGTTTAGATGGTGTTGTAAGGGTATGGGCATATTTGCCCTTACCAATTAGTTCACTCTTTTGTTGGTGTTTTTCTTTTGCTCTTGTAAGGTATATGACAAGTGGGAGAATGTTGGGAATAGGTGTCATACACCTTGCAAATCCTAACTGTCTCATGTCTTATGTTAAGAGTATATATAAAGGAAGAAAAACTGGTGAACTAGACCATGGTTTTATTGTAGGATAGTTGTGTTATTGTAGTTCTACTGCAGGACAATTGTGTTACTACAGGTCTATTTCCAGCACTCTGTCACTGCAGGACAACTGCATTACTATAGGTCTATTTCCAGCACCGTGTCACTGTAGGACAGCTACATTACTGCAAGTCTATTTTCAACACTGTGTTACTGCAGGTCTATTTCTAGCACTGTCATTGCAGGACTACTACATTACTACAGGTCTATTTCCAGCACTGTGTCATTGTAGGACAACTGCATTACTACAGGTCTATTTCTAGTACTGTGTTACTGCAAGATAGTTGTATTACTACAGGTCTATTTCCAGTTCTGTTACTGTAGGTCTATTTCTAGCTTTGCTGATAAATAGGACTGAAGAAGTGGATACTCGTTGGAATTGTATTGTAAAAAGCAGATTGTTGATTACTAAATAATACATTGAGTGCTCCTTGATTGTTGGGTTTTTCCCAAAAGGGTTTCCTAGGGTATATGTTGCTTCTTGTGTGAGATATATGTGATTTTGCTTGTTGAATTGAAATTATAGGCCTGTTTTGCACTAATTTCCTTTAAATATTAAGTAGGAAGTTGTTATGCATTTGTCTAAACTTCCTTTCAACTTCTCGAATCTTTGGATGTAGTTCACTGTCAACAATAGAACACACAACATCTAGGGTATAAACAACGGGAAACCCAAGGTCATAACATCCCATCAAAAGCAGCATTTGATTACGAAGGGTCACAGGGCAGTAGTTGCTAGATTTTGCCAAATGCAACTGTGTTATGTAGGATGAAAAGGTGCCTTAAGGCTTGTCAGCCATTCTAACCAAGAATCAGAAGGTCTTCAATGACCCTAAATAGCTACCTCCTAGTTGATTAGAGGACCATAGGATCAACTTGGTATCAGGGAGTTGACCCCCAAACATACGGCCGTATAGGTACCCCTATCATCAAAAGAATGAGATTGAGAAGATGGTGAAGAAATTGCTGGAAGAAATACTAATTCTCCCGAGCGCTAGCCCTTTCTCAGTCCTCGTCCTATTGGTATGGAAAAAGGATGGATCATGGAGAATGTGTGTGGACTTTCGTGAACTCAACAATATCACCATCAAGGATAAGTTTCCAATTCTAGTGATTGATGACTTGTTGGATGAGCTACATGGTGCTCAATATTTATCCTACAGGACATGGAAAACCAGACTCTACCTATTCCCGTCAACGGCCTTCATCTGAAGGCTTTCCACCACTGAAGAGTATCATGAGGTTCTACCTATGTATATATTTTCATTTCTGCATTTCATTTATTCTTGCATGTATATATTTCTTCCAGCTTTTAAGTTCAAAAGCAGAGCCAAGACAGGTTCGCAACTTTAGTTGCAAGGGAGACAAATTTTTGATCAAGCAGACCAAGCTTCGCCCGCTTTCTAAGTGTGAAAATGTGGTTCGGCTGAGTTTCCAGCGAAGCAGTCGCTTCGGGCAAGTTTACAGCGAGGTTTATCTCGTACCCGAAGTAAAGGTTGATAGAAAACGCAATTTCGATCAAAAACCTCTTCCTTTTGAATGACGAAGATGAAAAGATCATAGAGCTTGGCCGTGTCCTAAGCCGAATTAGTGCTTCGCTATATTTCTACCCTGAAATGAAGGTTCGCTCGGTTCCAAGTTGAAATAAAGGAAAAAAAGTTATGCTTCTCTCACTTACTGAAGGCGTCGGGCACTTCGCAAATTTTTTAGCCAAAGTGGCACTTCGGGTGCACCTTTCAGCGAAGTGGCCATTTGGAAGCACTCAATACAAAGTATACTCGGAGAAGAACGGTTCAAAAAGAAAGCGCTTCGCCCGTCCCTAGGTTGAAAGCCCCACTTCGGGCGTAACCCATGTTGAAGTTACGGTTCGCTCCAAAATTCGACGAAGTGGCAATGTCAACGCAAGTCCTAAAGGGGGCGCAAGGGCCTACTTCGAGCGCCTTGGTGGCCGAAGCGGGGCTTCGCTCAACTTTTGAGCGAAGTAGCCGTTGTGAAGCAAACTGCCCTTTAAAACGTGCCTCGAGACGCGCGCAAAATGGCGGCTCCCATTTGGACTCCCTAGGCGTGCGCCTTAATGAGAAGTGACAATGCGCATCCCAAGGGGGTCGGTTAGAGTTAAAACTTGTGCCTTGGAGAATAGAAACAGGGGAATTTAAGGTTTCAAGGCAGATTGGGATCCCAAAGGTGCTTCGGGCCTCGAAGATAGCACCAAATCACCAACCAGAGAGCAATGCAATCCACCTGTGCCCACTTCGGGCATTTACTTTCCGTGGGCGCCATTAATGGGGTAGGTCCGGCCCATGTTTATAAAAGAGGGATGCATCTCCAACGAAGATTTTTAACTCCCCTGCGAATTGCCCCCCCACTCTGCCAAAATTTTGCCAGCGAGCTCGTTTACCAATATCTGCCAGACTGCTTGTATATCCCTGCTAGCCATAATGGGCAAGAAAGCCACAGAAAAGAAGGACAAAGCACTAAAGGAGGGAGGTTCGGAAAAGGCGAAGAAATCCAAGGAAGAAAAGAAGCAGAGGTCGAGAAAAAAGGAGCCTGAAGTCCCTGCTGAAAAGCAGATAGCAAAGTAGGAATCAGAGGAAGAGGGGCCGATTGACCCACCCATTGACAGATGGCAAGGCATCAGAGATGGCGTCCTCTCTAAGAGTGTCTTGGAATTGCGCCAGACAATCGACCAGATGCTAACACGGTATTCGCAGAACACAAGAAGACTGTTGTGTACTACTCACAGTTATATTGGTACTTATGCACCCCAGTACACAACTGTCCCGAGCTAGTTTATGTCGTTGCCCAGAACTACAATCCTCTGACCAGGCAAGTCCAGGACGCTTCTGGGAGGAATCTGTTTTCGATTTACCGCAATGATATCCAGGAAGCCTTCGCTCCAGGGCAGGGACCGCCCCGAGGATATATTGTTAGAAATGTTAACATAAATGAACAAACGGGCAGGTACCACCCCGCTCCTCATATGCTGCAATTCATGGAGGGACAGTTAAAACAGGGGCTTCCAGCTGGTAAACTGCCAAAAATGCCAATGCACCTGGACAATTTTAAGTACCCGGATATTTATTCTATCTTGGCATGGGTGGCAGGTTTATCCACTGATGCTGCAGTATACCCCTGGTAGGCCACCCTCGCCGAATGTATTTTACATGGGGAGTTCTACTTTCCTGATCCTGCGAGGCCGAATACCAATCCGGTATTCTTTGACTGGGCAAAATGGATAGCCCGCACCCTGCACTCAAGGCTGGCAGATTTGAAGAACGCGGGAATTGATCAATGCTTCGGGTCATGCTCTTTCCTGGCCTGGCTGTTCTTTTACTATATGCGTAATGACTTCCCCCGTATCGTTGTCAACTGTACTGACAAAGATGGAAAGCCACTGTCGGTATAGCAGTGGACTCCAGTTCTAACGCGGATAGAGTCCTACTATGTCTTTAACCAGGATTTTTTGGGACGCGCTCTAGAGCTCATATGTGGCTCTTACCCCTGGGTACCCGCGTTGATGAGACAACATAATACACAGGAGGCTGGGCGACGTCCTCCAGCTTACGTAGGGCCTGGTGATCCGAATGTTTGGGTTTACCGGTAAACCCTTTCTCCTTTTGTACTTCACCTCGGAGTACTTGTTTGCATTGGAGGTTGCTCGGTAGAGTGACTACACAGACCAAATTTTTGGCCATGGCAGGAAGTGGGGACACACTTGTGAGTTCCCCTTCAAACTAGGCATCATCGAAATCTTCGCCACTGGGCAGAATGCCTACCTTGCTATGACGCTCAGCGACTTCGGTCTACTCGAGCTGCCCCAACGGTGGCAGTATGATCCCTTGGGAGTCATCAAAGATTTCCTCAGATTCAAGAATTTTCATGTATGCCCGAACCCAGAAATTGTGGAGCAACGCAACAATCCCACAGGCCGTGATCTGGAGTGGCATATTGAGAGGATGCAGGCATTGCCTCCATGGCATGATTTCTATCCCATTGAGGCAGAGTATATTCCAGCGCGGCACCCATTCCCGGATCCAAATTCCACATTCTGGAAGAAGATGAGAAAAAACCTGAAGGGGTGGTCTGAGGAGAAGCTCTCAGAATGGTGGATTATGAGGGTTCACCACCAGAAGCAAAATTCTGACACCTTCCTCCTCATAGACGGGCAATTCTCCAAGATATTTGACGCCCACTACGACTCCTGGCAGCCAATCTTGTTCTCGAACTTCGTACCCCAAAGCGCCCTCGGCTCCGACGAGAGCCCAAAGAGAATTGAAGAAGTATCTGAACATTCAGAAGGGGAGGAGCAACAAGGGGGCCAGTTGAAGGCACAAAAGGAGCAGCACTAGCAGCCAGGCGAACCGATGGCAGAATCCAGCCATGCTGCTGAAGAGGATGAGCAGCCACTTGAAAGGAAAAAGAGGACCAAGAGGGCTTCCGAGGTACAAATGCCGCATCCTCACCCAAAGATGCCTCGGACTAAACCGCCCGGTTCTGCCAGCGAGCGCCCCTCAGAAAGCCCTATTAACACAGGCACTGGCAAAGCTGCATTCGAACCCCCGCCGCAGAAGGAGATAGAGGTCGTCAATGTCGAAAAGGAGGTCATCAATGTTGGGGACGACACTCCAGAGGAGGAAGGTGCCAAAGAACTAGAAAAAGAGGGTGGCAAGGAACAAGGAGAGACCAGTCCAAACCCTACCACGCAGGAGTTTGTTTTCGCAGCTCTCTTCGAAGAGCACGCAGGTACGCTCTCTCTCTCTCCTCTGCACTCTTCTGAAATACAAAGTACAGTAGCCCCGACCAATCAGCCTCTGGTGTCTGCCCTGCCTCTCGACAACGAATCCCCGTCAACCGTTCCCCTTGTAGTCTCTCACCCTTTGGTTGAAGAAACCCAGCTGTCCGTCGCTTCCCTGTTCACCCAGGCAACATTTGGTTCATATGCAGCTACTCCCAATGCCTTCGCAGCCTCTGCATCACTCGGTCGGGGCACCCCAAGTGAACCACCATCTGTCCCCATCAATCCCACACCTTCTGAACAAACCGAGGGTGATCCTTCGCTCCCGGGCTCCAGCAGCCCTGTCGCGGCTATTCAAGCCATTGCTCCTCCTGCAGTCACTAAAACCCCCGTCACCCCTGTTTCCAACCCATCCAGTGAAGCCCTTCCCCAGTAAACCCTGTACCTGTTTACACCTATGGCTGGAGATTCGGCACCTCTGGATTCAGAGTTGGCACTGATTGAAGAACGCCCCCTAGCGGAGATCCTGCTTCGGGCGCTTCAGAGCAGAACAAATGGCTCAAGGATGCTAAGAAAAAAACGGCGCGTGCTCCTGCCAGAGTCGAGAAGTGTGCCATTTTTGAGCCACAAAGGATGAAGCTCTACAAGGTAAAAAAGGTGCCAAAAGTTCAAAAGCCCGTGGAGGAGATGGCGCCTTCAAACTATACCTATCAGGAAACCATCAAAGACCTAAAGGCGCTCGACGTAGGGCTTGAGACAAGGTCCATGCATATAAATATTGATTCGATCTACCTCCACTCTCAGCACATCAGGGAACGTTGTTTTGAAGCAGAAAATGAAAGTATAAAGTTGGACGAAAATCTGGCCAGGACCCATGCCCAGCTTGAAGATGTGCAGAAGGAATCAGAATAGTTGAGGCAGGAGGTGAATACCCTTAAAAAACAAGTGAGTGAACTCCGGAGCACTACTGAGCATCACCAAAAAGCGTACGAGGAGACAAAAGATGAAGTGAAGAAGCTGGAGGTGCGGATCGAGGAGATGCAGTAGCAGTTCGCTGAGGAGTAAAAAATGGAGCTCTTTACCAGGGATCGAATAAAAGGCATTCGTGCCCATTTGTTGAAAAATTTTAGGTCCAGAGCATCTAGCGCCCTATCTGTTTTGTTGTATATCACAGAGGCCCAACGTGCATCTTCGTAGGACGGGCCAGTTGTGGATGAATTCATGAAAGAAATACAACGCTGGCTTAACTTATCTATTGAAGTACAGAGTATCAAGTATCAAGACCCGGAGGTCCCGACTATGAGCTGAACTACGAGATATTGGTCCACTGTCCAGTCAACCATTTGCGCCTTCTTCTCCAAATTGAAGAAAGCCCAGAAGGCCAAGCGGTTGATGGATACTTTCGAGCAGGAGCAGCGCACTTCGCTAACTTACTTTCAAAATCTCATGCAGCTGGGTTTCCCCGGTTTCACCGATGACGAACCTTTTGACAAAGGACGAGCTCAAGCCAATTTGGATCGCTTTCGAGAGTGATACGCCGGAGATAGATGGTTGGGTGGTCCCCATCACGGAGGAGCAAGTGATGGACTTCATATTCAGATACTGCTAAATCAAATCCTGCCTGACGGACTTAAGTAATAGGGCCAAACAAGCAGATATTGATCAGATTCAGAGATTCCACGGTCTGGTGAAAGCGCTTTGTGATTGCAAACCCTTCTAGGAAGGGGCTTGGGCCCACATCCGGTGCACTCTGGAGTGCATTCGTGTGCGTCTTCCCTAGCAGGAAGAACAAGAGTAGGAGCAAGAGCAGGAACAAGATGAAGAGGAAGGAGAAGGAGATATATTGGGAGAGAAACCCCTAGAAGGCGATGAGCAACCTGAAGAAGGGACAGGTGGTGACTCCGGGCCCAATGGATGAAGGCTTAGGGTTTTTGCATCGAGGTGAGCTCAATACCCCGCGAGCCACCAGGAATGTTGACAGTTTTGTCATATTTTGCCCAAGGGAT
This sequence comes from Wollemia nobilis, assembly GCA_028583015.1. NCBI lineage: Eukaryota > Viridiplantae > Streptophyta > Pinopsida > Araucariales > Araucariaceae > Wollemia > Wollemia nobilis. The sequence goes on along the minus strand of JAQPPZ010017077.1, from coordinate 2,512,874 downwards.
AAAATTTTGAAATGTTTATTTTTCATGCTTGAATTCTCCTTCTCCTCCATGTTTAGTCTCCTTCACTCTTTTGTCTTTTTTATGGCACTTCGGCACAGCCAGTACCTGCCTTTCGGCGACCCCCATGTCCATTTCAGATGCAAGAACAGCTTCGCTGACAAAAACAGGCAGAGGGGGCAGCTTCGCTCAAGACAGGAGTCAATCGACAGCTTCGCTGAGAAAAACAGGAAAAAAGTCCACTTCGGACTTGGAAAAAACTCTAAGGCGTGGAGGGCGCTTCGCCCAGAATGCTGTCGAAGTTGCCACTTCGGGCACTATGGCTGTCGAACCTTCACTTCGGCTCCGACTCCAACGAGCCTCCCCACCCAGATGATGAAAAAATTAAGGCATTTAGCTTGCTTCACCAAGAAAGTTGCCGAAGTGCCACTTTGGCCCACGTCCTCAGTGAACCGCCTCCAAGGAGGTGCCAGTTCAGGCCCAAACCCAACAAAGCAGCCACTTCGGGCACCAGGTCTGTCGAACCTTCACTTCAGCCCCAGTTTTGGCGAAATTTCACTCAGATAACCGAAAAAATTCTTAAGGCCAACAAGGGCACTTCGCCCAGAATTCAGCCGAACTGTTACTTCGGGCCTCCACTTCAGCGAAGCGCCAATTCTAAGCGAAGCACGAGCTTAATCAAAGGCTTTTCCAAGGCAAAGGGGTTAGAATTTTCTTCACTTCTCGCTAGCAACCAGCCACTTCGGGCAAACTCCCTGCCGAACTGCCGCTTCGGGCCTCCACTCCAGCGAAGCATCCATCTCCTGCGAAGTAAAAGGTTTTTCTGCCCCGCTCTCAATGACAGCAAGCTTGCAACTTCGAGCCGACTCCTAGCCGAACCTCCACTTCGGCCAGATTTCCTGGCGAAGCTGCACCTTGGGTCCAGTTTCAGCGAACCGTGCCTAGTGAAGTTGGTTTTTGACTTAGGCAGTTTGACGTATTCAAGGTCCAACCTCCCCCCTAGCCTCTGCAGACTGTCAGTTCGGCCAGATTTCCTGGCGAAGCTGCACTTCGGGTGCAACCTTGGCGAACCTCCCTCCCAGGCGCGATTCAGGCCCAAATCATCAGCGAAGCTCTCCCTATACGCCTCCTGACACTAGTGCTACTCCCGAGGGGCACGCGTTCACAGGAGAAGTAGGTGGGGTATGGATCCAAGACATCTTCATGGCACATAAATGCAAATCTTCCGCCCAAAGTGGTCCCCTCACCAACTGCAGTAATGAGATGGGAGGTTTCAGCTACAAAACTTAGCAGGCGTCAAATCCCAGCTACTCCAGCGTCCTGGTACACCCGATCATTAATGTTTCAGAGGGAGGGTCCTCTATAAAAACCCATGCGTTGTAATGAGAAAAGGGGGGGAACATATTGCTAAAAAGCCGTTGTATTCAAACTCTTTGCATCAATACTAAGAATCCTTGGCTCTGATTCTGTCTCTTCTTTGTATGCTGCCTTCTGTGATTATTTCTGCTAATGTCATTTATTTTTCTGATTGCTGTAATTCTGATATCTGGATTTAAGCATTAGAGGATAAGTGAATCTGGAATCTTCCTGAAGGATACATAGGGAAGTAAATGCAGTGTTAGTTTCTGTTACATTCTCTGTGTTGATAGTTGTTGGTTAAAATATAGATGGGTGATTGTGCTGCTTGTTCTTCCCCATAGTTACTGCTATGCATTTTATATTTTTTTCTGTAATTTCCCAATTTCTTTCCCGTTCCCTTATCTAAAACCCCAAGTAGTGTAGTATAGAAGCCAACCTTCTCCGGAGATTGGCACGGGAGGCATCTCTTCCTTCCGGCCTTTCAAGTTTGGTCCAGGTCTAGGGCGCGTATCCAAAACAAATCCTTACCTAGGGCAGATTTGAGACCAACAGTAAGAACATTAAATGTTACATTTACCTTGTCTCCATAAGGAAAAACTGTGCCAAAATATATCTTTCACATTTTCACTACTACTTTTATCAAACGTTGGTTTAGGTTGTTTGTATGTCTTGTCAATTATTTTAATATTGAGCTGTCTACCTGCATCTTATTCCATGTAACATTTATCATCTAACAAATGTATATTTTAGATAAATTCAACCACAAAGCAAAATCCTTGACACCTACACTTAACCACAACACTTAGCAAGGACATATATGACTTGACTCTAGCCTATGCAAACAACTTTGGCATGAGGACCTGTCATGTTTTGAGCATGCAAAACCTTTAAAAGTTTGGGTAGGACAAAAAAATGCATTAAAATATCTTTAATTGCTTTCTGATTTTAAACACAATTTCTAAGGTTAATCCCCTTTGAACTAATCCGTTCACTGGCAGAGAGAGAGAGAGGGATGCATTTGTAACAATTGAAATGTTTACGGATTGGTCAAATTAGTACAATGACTAGTTTGATTGATTCCTGCTCACATGTAGAAGGTTATGAGTTTGATTGATTCTATCTAGGTATTCTCATTGTCTCTTTTTTGTTATTTGCATGTTGTTTGAGATTGTTTTACCCAACTGTCATCAATTTCATGTCCAGAAATATATCATTATTTGCTTGTCATAATGGATTCTCTCATGTTTATAAGTCTCAAACAAGTTCTTGTCACTTATTTTAATATTGAGCTGTCTACCTGCATCTTATTCCATGTAACATTTATCATCTAAAAAATGTATATTTTAGATAAATTCAACCACAAAGAAAAATCCTTGACACCTACACTTAACCACAACACTTAGCAAGGACATATATGTCTTGACTCTAGCCTATGCAAACAACTTTGGCATGAGGACCTGTCATGTTTTAAGCATGCAAAACCTTTAAAAGTTTGGGTAGGACAAAAAAATGGATTAACATATCTTTAATTGCTTTCTGATTTTACAACACAATTTCTAAGGTTAATCCCCTTTGAACTAATCCGTTCACTGGCAGAGAGAGAGAGAGGGATGCATTTGTAACAATTGAAATGTTGATGGATTGGTCAAATTAGTACAATGACTAATTTGATTGATTCCTGCTCATATGTAGAAGGTTATGAGTTTGATTGATTCTATCTAGGTATTCTCATTGTCTCTTGTTTGTTATTTGCATGTTGTTTGAGATTGTTTTACCCAACTGTCATCAATTTCATGTCCAGAAATATATCATTATTTGCTTGTCATAATGGATTCTCTCATTTTTATAAGTCTCAAACAAGTTCTTAATAGCATGTATGAGATATTTTTTATTATTATGATTCCTGCTCACCAAATGTGTATGTTGAAAAATTTCATGCTGCAGTTCTCAATTTTATGATACATAAATACAATCTGTATATGAACATAAATTGGTATTTATCTTTGGATGGTGCATGTTATTAGTCTAGAGACATATACTAATATATGGTACTTGTTCCTTCTACACAATTGATTTTTCCACAATTACAAGATAATGGACTTAACATAAATAAATACAACATGCAAAATGAGCAAAGGCCTACGTGCTATCTTTTCTTGCCTACATAGGAAAAGACTATTCATGTAGTCATATTGTAAAGGTGATGTAACTTCTCTCTTCTTTTTTTTTTTCTCTTTTCTTTGCCATCAAAGTAAATATAATATGCATTTATTCTCCCCCTCCAAAAAAGAAAAAGAAAAAGAAAAATACACTTACAAGTAATCCAAACTATGCATACTACCAAAATTTAGAACAGAGCCTTGCAAACTGCAATTTCTTAAGCTCCTGCAGAAGAACACATTTAGTCTTAAAGGTACATTCGGCTTGTGGATAGAATTCAACTGTGTGTGTGTGAAAGAGAGAGAGAGAGAGAGAGATTTTTACAGCTTGTGCAAGTTCTTAAGATTGGTATACCCCTCTGGAATACTACCCCCAAAATGGTTGTTGTCGAGCTGTCTGCATATTTTCAAATTTCACAAAATATTAAAAACCACATTAATGAAACAAGCATTTGTGTCACAAGAATCTATTTTCACCCACACTCTAATAGACCTGATAGAGACTTAGGTTGAGTTGTCCACTATGTTGTTATAAGAAAGTTATGTTTTTTAGGAATCTGCATGCTACATATTTCCTTTTTGGGGTCAAAACTATATCTTGTGTGGTAGTGATCTTACAAAATCCGAAGTGTGGAAATATTTCCCAGCTGTGGTGGTAAGTCTCCCGTCAAATTATTATTATCAAGCAAGCTGTAAGAATCATGGTAATTATCAGTAAAACAAAAGATGTCTAAGGATTCGTACATGGAAAGAAATAGTTATAAAATTAATTGAATGCAGGCTCCAGATGAAGAGATTCAAAAGTATGAATTGATATTTATTTAATTCATTAATAATGGGCAAAATATACTTACAGATGTATAAGATTCTGAAGTCTACCAATCTGCGATGGAATTGAGCCACTGAATGAATTATTGTTCATGTGGCTGCCAAAGTAATTATTTTAGTTTAGCTAGATAGTGTAGAAAGGAATAGACATTTCCATGAATCTAGGATAAAATTCAAACAATTCAACTAATTAGTAGTAGATGGAGCATTATGGAAACAAAAATTGCTCATTATGCAATGATGTCAAAACAAGGAAATCAAGAAAATTTCAAAAGCAAATTGAAGGGTAAATTTTAAACTAAACTTCCAACTTTTTGGGAAAAAATATCATATTCCATTTTACGATCCTACAAAGGATAGAACAAATGAGCACACTAGTGTCTTACAAGTGTTTACACTTGTTCAAATTCTGCAAGCTTGTAGGCAGTGATCCTGAAATCTGGTTCTCATCAATTTGTAACCTATTCAAATTGATGAGGTTCCCAAGTTCTTCAGGCAAGATCCCAGTCAAATTGTTTCCATTGAGCAATCTGCATATCCAAAAGAAAGAACTCATCCATCAGCAATCAATGGCCACATCTATCATTTATTAAGTCATACATTTTCTTTTCCTTAATAAATCCATGATCTGCAGTAAATTTTTTGTTTATTCTTTTGTATCCCTACTTTATTAAGTTCTGAATCCCATGGACCATACTTAGATCCGAAGTTACAAATATTACCTGGTAGTTTTAAGAAGGTTTTACCAATTTAATACTTATCTGCGAGATGCTCAATTGTAATTTTCCACAGTCAATAAGATTTTTCTACATTGTCATGAAGAAGCCGACTCATATCAGCTTTTAGGTTTACTGTGAATAAATTTGGTTTAAGCCAATTTCCGGTAAATATTTAACCTATAAAATTTTATGCATTTCAGCCATGGTTTACAGCAGGCTGCTACAATTCCTAAAATTCTGTGGCTTTTCTATTTAAAAATATAATCTCTTACTTTGCTGATGGAGACAAAAAAGGTCAAGACTCAAAACTAGAACCCTTTGAAAATAGAATCAACTACCTAATAAGTAATCGCTAATTATTGACAAAAGATAGTTGCCAAACCAATACTCGTGAAGCTGCTTAGGGAGGTAGAATCTCTTTAAACAGCAAGGAATCTGATTTTTCCATTCAAAACAGTTAAAGATTTATTGCCCTCGTAAATTCTTTCATTGGTTCAGGTTGTGTTCCCAAGTTCTGTTGCAGATCATTTTTGTCATGGGAAGAGACAGCTATCCTTCATTTTAATTTCTTAGGTCCAATGCAATCAAAGGTATCTTGGGAATAGGAGCAGGAGGATGCTGGTTAATTTAAGTAGTCAATATGATGGGATTGTTATCAACTATTTATAAGTAAGCATAGGGATTAGTATAGGATATAATGCAATGCCACTATTGTTTCTATCATCCATGAATTCCAGATTTTATGCCATCTACTCACCTGCCTTGGAGTCAGTTTAAAGAGGTTTTATTCTAGATCAAATCTGATCATCTACAAAACTGAACCCTCATCATCTTCAAAACTGATCTTTTGATGGACCAAAAGTGATCCAAACAGATCGGTATGTGGTCCTTTGGAGGCCAAACAAATGACTGACAGGATCAAAATAGACCACTGAAGAATATAAACATGAAGCATGAAGTGTTTGACTTGAACGACCAATTCCATGTTTTATAGCTTTGATTTCATTGTTGTTGAGTAATAGAAGTTAAATTTTGAGTGGACTAGTTGAGATTTGGCCCTTGGATACAACAGTACTTGGTGAGCCTATAGAGTTGTTAACTTGTTTTGTATGAGCAACCCTTAAATGCCTGAGTTTATTGAAGCAATTTCTTCCTCTATCTTCACGATCCTATTTTGCATCTCACCCATGCTTGAACCACCCTTAAAGTGTAGCACTGTCCTAAATGGTTGCACTAATAGTCTTCTCCCATATCAACTTGTCGTTGTAAGGCCTCCATGATTCATTGAAGCTGAGAAATTTTCATCCTTGAAATCTTGACAAATTAAAGTCACACTTAAATACAAACTTATTTAAATGCACAATTATATATAGTCTTTTTAAAACTATAACGACAAAATTAATGACAAATACCAAAGCTGAATAAGTACTGGAAATGTTAGTCTTGAAAATTCTGTGATTCAGTTCCATGGTATGTTACTGAAAGACTAGCATAATATCTTACTGTTGGTTATGAATCTGCCATTAGGAAAGGTTTTTAATCTTTTGCGCCCTGGATTCGACCAGTAAATTGAAAGGCCGGAAGGAAGGGATGCCTTCCGTGCCAATATCCAAAGAAGGCCGACTCCTATACTAATCTATTTGGGGGGTTTAAGATAAGAGAACAGGAAAGAGATTGTAAATTGCAGAAAGAGATGTAAATAGCATGTGTTTCGGGTGGGAAAGAACAAGCAGCACGATCACTAGCGAATACCCAAACTAATACTGTTGTTCCTTCCTATGTATCCTTCATTCAGTATTCCAGATTCAAATAATTGCCAATGCTCTAATCCAGATTTCAGAATTACAGCAATCAGAAAAATAAATGAACATAAGCAGAAATACTTGCAGAAGGCAGCATAAAAGAAAGAGACAGATATCAGAGCCAAGGATGCTTTGTATTGACACAAGTGTTTGATTACAGCAAAGCTTTCTAGCAATATGTCCCCCCTCCACCCTTTTACAATGAAGTTCTACTGCTATATATAGCAGAATTTTCCCCCCAAATTACAAATATGCACAGAACCCAAAACCTGCAAAAAGCGCTGGGATTAGACCTCTGTCGGCTACGAGTGTACCTGCAGCAAGGTCCACCTGAATTTTGGTACAGCTCAGGACAGGTTTGGTGGGTGAGAAATCAATTCTGATCAATGTGGTAGGTGTGGTACAGTTTCCCTCTGAGGATTCATCAATGATCACCTACCCTGTACCTTCAATGCACACCATTTGTCCCATCTTGATAGGTCCGAATCCCGAAATCTTGCATGTTTTGGCCTCAGTTCGTGGTTCGCTGAAGTGGGGGTGTCCTGACTAAAGTCGCCTGCTGAAGATAGCGACTCTGGGAAACGCTCTAGAATGGAGTGAACCCGGGGTGCAACTTGACTTAGAAATTTCGGCAACTTGGTTCCTCTTTCTCACATTCGCTGATTTGGGGGAGATACGACGGCGGTCGCTGAAAAAAGGCAACGACGACGGGAGTCGCTCGAAAAATGAGCGATCGACGTCGGTTGCTACCTTGGTGCCTTAGCAAAATTTCGAAGCTCTCGCCCGTTGTCACTGAAAAATGGCAGCGACGCCCGAAATCGCTCCGAAACGGAGCGACCGACATCATCATCTGAAAGCTGCCTTTGCCAAAGTTTGCTTGAGGGGACAGGCGACGACGAGAGTCACTGGTGGACCTGAGCGACGATGGGAGTCGCTCCAAAATGGAGCGACCGGTGTTTGTTCAACACTTAATCATTTTTTATGCCCTTTTCAACCATTGCCCATGGTCACTCAAAAAAGGGAGCGACGACGAGAGTCACTCCTGGGAACGAACGACAGACGTCGGTCGCTCCCAAGCCAACACTTAGAAATATTTTGCATCCTTTCTCCTACTGAGGTTCGCTGGAGGCTGCAGCGATGACGAGCGTCGCTGAAAAATGAAGGCGACGACGGGGGTCGCTCCAGGATGGAGCGACCGCGGGAGCTCAACACTTAGAAAAATTTCATAACTTTCTCCCCGTCCGCCTTGCTGCTTGGAAATGTCGTCGGTCGCTGGAGGGGAGCGGCGAAGCTGGGAGTCGCTCGAAAGAGGGAGCGACTCCCGAAATCGCTCCAAAATGGAGCGACCAAGGGAGGGCCCAAACTTAGTCATTTTTTGGCCTTTTTCCCAAACTTGCCAAATCTACTGGAACACTTAGAAAACAAAGCAGAAAACAGAAAACTGAAAACATGGAAACTGCATGAGCGAAGCTGGAAAGAAAGGAGGGAGGGAGGCAGCAGCAATTTTTCAAATTTTCAGAATTTTTACCCCTTAGCAAAATGTGGCAACATTCCTGGCAGCTCGCGGGGTATCGATCTCGCCTCGATGCAATGACCCATGCCTTCATCCTTTGGGTGCAGAGTCATCTCCGGTCCCTACTTCTTTCTACTGCTCTTGCTTCGCTTCTTGCTGCTGCTCCTCTTTTGCATTGTCATCAGCGGATTCTTCTCCTGACCCTTCTTCTTCTCCTTTTGAATCCTCACCAGATTGCTCCTTGCCTTCTTCCTCTTCTTGCTCTAGGGGATCAAGGCGGCTATGGATATGCTCATAAGTGGCCCGTACCTGGGCCCAGGATGTTTCCTGGAAGGGTTCTAGGTCGCGGATGGCTTTTAGCATACATTTGAATGCCTCAACCTGGAGCATGTCGACCATATTGTACCTTTCACCCAATTCATGGAGGCAGGTGCTGATCTTGCAGAAGTGAGACACCAACTGTGTAACCTGTACTTCAAGAATCGGGTCCGCCCAATTATCAATTTATGTTGTATCTGCTTCGAAAGCTTCCTAGATAGGCAACAAATCTTCCCTAGGCCGGTTGTTTCCATCCTCGCCTACAAACTTTAGAAACTCAAGCGATGCGAGGGTTTGGAAGGGGATCAGGCAAATGCTTTTCTCCTTCTCCAATGAGTCCAACATCTTCCTGGCCTTCCTAATTCTTTCTGATTTTTCAAAATACAAATGCAAGGTTGCCCTTGTAGCAGCCCAATCTAGGGCAATCTAAGACATGGGAGGGAATTGGAGGCCCTGATGCTCGTGTTTTTCAAGTTTAACCACCAAGTCAAGCCACTGCTGAGCTTGGCGCTCAACCTCCTCTACCGCAGGCTTACCCTGGGTAGATATCTCTTGCACCTTGGAGATGAAAGTGAGGACTGCGTGCGATCTGGAAACATGGTTCTTGAAACCCTTCAGCAGGCCAGCTCTAATATCCTTAACTCGGTCCTTTGAAAAGGCAGCAACCTGTGATGCCTTTTCCTCCAGCTGCCTCTCAATCTCTTGGAGTTGGCCCTATAGTTCAGCATTCTGTGCTTGCGCTCCCTGTTTTTCTTTCTTTGCAGCCTCCTTATGATCTATAACTTCCTTTTCCAAGGCTGCTATTCACTGTAGTTTCTGGGACTCCTCCTGGGCACTCTCCATCTGGGCTCGCATCTTGGCCAAATCCTCCTCTAGCTGTGCCTTTTCATCCTCCACCTGGTAGAGGCGCTTTTTCATCTCCTGATGCTTTATGAACAGTGTATCGGCCCTTAGGTGGATCCCCCCTATCTCATTCTCCACGACGACGTCGTCCAGGCTCTTGTTCATGCGGTGATGCTCATAGTCATCTGGAGTCATGTCTTTGATAAGCATTTTAACTTTAGGGACCCTTTTTTCTTTGAAGATCACCCTCTTGTCCAGGTCGAACCTGGCACGCTTCTCTACTACAGCCAACTCTTCGCCCCTTCTCTTCCTGACTTCCTGGAAAAACCTAAAGGAGCTTTGATCCGCTTGGGCCGTCAGGGGCTGATCCTCCTCCGCTGTCTGCAACTGCTGTTCTATGAGCTCCATTTTCCCAAACATGGGATAAGCCAAAGGCAAGTTCTGTTGGGGCATCTGCTCGGCTGCGAACAGAGAAGTGGGAACGGCGCCTGAGGGTTCAGTCGCTATTGAGGGCGACTAGGCTTGGGAAGTGGTGGGAAGTTCTTCGGGAGGTGGAGACGGGTTTTCAGTGACTGCAGCCACAGGAGACGAAGGATGAGGGGAATGAGGGATTTCTTTAGCAGAGGTGTCCGACTGCAAATGACCTAGGATTTCAAATACGTTCATGTCTGGGGCAAACCGGGCAAATGTCTGTTGGCCTAGCTGGACGAAAGCAGAGGGCTAGGGTTGCATGAAAGGGGACTAAGATGATGTGGTGATGAGAGGTTCAGATGAGGAAGACGAAGGTGCAGCAGGCAAATTTTCAGAATATTTTTGAGAAGGTAGAGAAAACGTACCTGCGAGCTCAGCTTGAGTTGGCGTTTTGATGACCTGGATTACCCATGCGTCTGTTTCTCTTTCTGGGGTGTTCTCGACAGTTATTATTTCTTTGGCAGCAACCTCTTTCTGAGGAGTCCCCACGGCCTGCTGTGCAATCTCCTTTCTGGGTGCAGACTTTTTCTCCTTCAAATTCTTGGACCTCTTCCTCTTTTCCTTTCTAGGCGCGGTCGCATTTTCTGGTGCAGTGGCTAAGACTAGGGCAGCGGGCATTTTAAATCTCAATTTTACCTTCGTTCTCGAAGGCTCTAGACTTTCTTCTGCCACTTTGGCCACCTGCTCATATCCTTGCGTTCTTTCAGATTTTTGCGATCTTTCTGGCATCGAATGCACCATGGGTCCTACCCCCTAGCTCCTTTGTACTTCATTGCTTGAGCTTCCTTGCGCAAGTGACTGTTTGGGTGGGGCCTGCCCCTTTTGTACTCGACGGATGCCTCGGGGCACGATGTCACGGAAAACGATTGGCTGCCACGTGTCGACGTTTTTGTCATAGAGGTCAGAGAACTGATGGTCATTGGCCAACAACTTTTCCAACCTCTCTTTCTTGGTGTGGGCCCTTGTGACCCACCACTGCGCTATCTTGTCGTCTTTCCAGCCTAGAGCCCTCACCTTCGGCAGCATCTTTTTGTAGCCCGTGGAGTCTGTCTTATGATCATCATTATGGACTGGATCATACTCAGCTTCAATGCAGTAGAAATCGTGCCACGGCGGGAGCGACTGCATCTCTTCTACGTGCCATTCCAGGTCGCCCTTTGTTGGATTATTCCGCTCTCCCATGATTTCTGCTTGGCGCGGGTAGGAGTGTAGATTCTTCAATTCTGTGAATCTCTTTATCGCATCAAGCGGATCATATTTCCAGCGTTGGGGAAGCTCCACCAGGCCGAAACTCAGGAGGGTGGCCGCCAAATATTCATTCTGCCCTATTGTGTGGACCTCAATGTCGCCCCAGATGATCGGGTACTCGAATATGTGGCCCTTTCTTCTCCCTTGACCATACTCCTGGTCCACGTAGTCCATCTGCCGCGCCGCCTCCAGGGCAAACTGATATTCAGTGCAGAAATAAGGCAGGAGGAAAGGTTTGCCCGTGAACCCGAACACCCGGATAACAAACCCCTGTGTCAGCTTAAAAGTATCACCAATTTCTCCCCGTATGATCTGATTTTTCATCTCTTGGGGAGCGCGCGCGCATGTGCCGTTGAGGAGGGCTAGGGCAGGGCCCAAGAACTTCAAATTGAATATATAATGTGATTCCCTCCTATACAAGACCCGGGTCCAATCATATACTAGCAGTTGCATGCCATATTTATCTTTGCACTGGATCGGGATCGTCTTCATGTGGCCGTGCATATGGAACAAGAAAAGCCAGGCCAAGAACGAGCAATACCTGAAAGACTGACTCCTTCCCTCCTTCAGCTCCACAAGGCCTGAGTAAATTCCGTATGCCACGCAATCTACCTAGTTGAAGACTGGCTTAGTTCCCTTCTACATGGCGCTGGGGTCGTAGAATTCCCCATGCAAGATGCACTCTACGAGAGCAATTTGGTATAGGTGCACCACTGCGTCAGTGCCGCAGCCTAAAACCCAGGCAAGCATAGCATAGAGTGACTTGCTCTTGAAGTTCTCCTGGGGTATCGGTTGCGTCGGCCAATATTTGTGCGGCAAAGGTTGTTCCAGCTGGGAGTCGAGGAATTTCCTCATCTTCTGATTGTCGACGCACCTGTCCGTCTGTTCGCCCAAGCTGAATCTTCTGACAATGTAATTTCTATACGGTGAATTCTTGGGCACGAAGGCCATTTGGACGGTCTCCTTGTAGAGGTAAAACAACACCGTTCCATCATGGTCGCATATCTGTCTGGTTCTGGGCTTGTAATATCTAGCAACGACTTCGACCAGCTCCGGGCAATGGTGTACCGGCGGGCATAGGAACCAGAACAGGTGCGAGTGGTATGACACGGCGAAAGGGTGCGCAGTGGGCACCTTCTTCCACCACTCTCCCATAGTGCGCCGCAGCTGGGTAATACTGTGTGAGTAGCTGCCATCTCTGTACTCGGCCAAGTGATCAACAGGCGGCGGAGGAGGAGTTCGCTTCGTTGCTTTCGCCTTCCCTTTACTCTTCTTTTCCTTCTGCAATTGGCTCTCAGGCGTGCTCGAAGCTGCCTGCTCGGGTGCTTTACCCTTCTCTGCGCTCGACTTCTTTCCCATGGCGGCGAAAAATTTCGAAACTATTGTTGTTCGCTAGTAAAATTCAGGTTTTATCCTATGGCGTAGCTTGAAACTCGCCTGATTTTAACTGTCACAGTGAAATGGGCGACTGAGCCTTTTATGGAGATAGGTGAAAAGCTATCATTAATGGCGAGCGCTGGAGTTAAAGACAGGGTGCTCAAGGTGGGTGAGGGGCACCATTATTTTTCGTGGGCCATGCGTAAAATCTCTTTTGGGGAACGCTATTCGTCATTGATTGGCCCAATGTTCATCCTTGCCTTTAATGAAATCTGCCTTGAAATTTCGTGCAGACATTTCCTTTTTTAAAATTTGTGCCTTGAAGACGTCACCTGCCGCCACCTCGGCACGCACCACGAGGTTCGTTATACTTGGGAACGGTGCCGGAGACAACGGTCGCTCGAAACTGGGGGCGATTCCTGGAATCGCTGAAAAAGTGAGCGATTTGGAGCCACTTGTGTCTTGGCGAGCGACCGGCGTCTTTGGGGACTTAGAAAAATTTTAAACTTGCAATGCTCCTTAAAGTCCTCGCCTCGTCGAGGTTCGCTCGAAATGTGAGCGATGACCGGCGTCGCTTGAAAAAATTAGCGACTGCGGGAGTCGCTAAAGCAATAAGTGATGGAGGGTGAATGACACTTAGAAAATTTTTTGCTTTTTGTTTGCCTTTTTCAATTTTAATCGGCCGAAGTTCGCTCGAAAGGTGAGCGACGACGGTCGTCGCTGGGAAAGACGCGCGACCGCGGGAGTCGCTCCAAAATGGAGCGACTCGTGTCATCTAATACTTAGCATTTTTCTTCATTACGCTCCTTGGACCTTGACGGCGGTCGCTCAAAAGTGCGAGCGATTCCCGGCATCGCTCAAAATATGAGCGATCACGAGCAGCCCTTCAGCACTTAGAAACTTTTAGCGCTTTGTGCATCATGCCACACAGCCTGCGATTCATGGAATCGCCAAACAAAATGAGCGATGGCCATCTGTGTGGTTCTTTGAGCGATTGCTGTCTTCCCTCCCCCTTGGCTTGACTTTGGCGTTTTCCAAGATCGCCACTTTTTGAGGGCGACGACCGGCGTCGCCTGGATTTGGAGCGACTTCGAGCGCGGGCTCCATGCCTTAGCAAATTTTTCTTTTTCTTTGGCGCTGAAGATCGCTGAAATTTGTGGGAGATCCTCGGAGTCGCTGAAGAAATGAGCGAACCACAGGCAATTTGGCAGACAAGGAAAATTTTACACCCCTTTTCCATTGGCTTAGCTGCTTGGAACATGGCCGGACTTCGCTGAATTTGGCGCGATGACGGTCGTCGCCGGCTGAATTGGGCGAACCTCAGCAACTTTCCTTGCGCGGACACTTAGTGAATTTTTCAGTGTTTTTCTTGCCCTATTTTTTTCTTCGGCCTACGAAACTTAGCAAAACTTCGCCTTTCTCTTCTGCTAACAAGCACCTCTTCTACACAAGACACTTGGCTCTTTTTCTTGGATTAAAAGCAAAAAACTACCTCTACTGAAAGCAATATTTACATTCAGAAAGACAAATTGACTTAAATTGCAGAAAAGAAAATATGTACATGTCAATTTTGACACACCTTGTAAAATGCATAATAGATACGGTTTTGAAAGCACTCATTGTAAAACTCCTTTTTTCCATAAAAAATGGTTAAGGTGTTGTTGTTCTAAAGCTTTCCCTCATAAAAATCTGGATGAACTGTTGATCGTTTTCCTAAGCTTTTTTGTACTTTTCTTTTCTTACATTTTAGTTTTTCTGTACTTCTCTGAAGTTTTTAGCTTGGTATGTTGCATGCAAAATTGTATATGTTTTAGCATGGGCAATCAAATGTTAAGTTGTCACTTCCAGCTCTTCTATTTAGGATACTTTTCCTTCCTTAGCTAGAGGATTATTTGCAAAATAGTTAAGAGACTAAGGTGGCAAAATGGATGAAGTTACTAAGTAAAGATAAAATCTAAGCTTGTCCAAAAGGAACTCCTCTCAAAGTGCCTCCAAAAATTCCAAGTCTTTTGCTTAAGGCAGAAAGCACCCCACAAGGGAGCGCTTTCATAAAAAGCGCTCCACTTGGGAGATCTTTACTGAAAAGCACTCCACAAGGGAGCACTTTGCTGAAAAGCGCTCCACTTGGGAGCGCTTTACTGAAAAACGCCTCCAAGAGCTTTATCAAAAGGTAGCTAGAGTGCTACATGGATAGACTCCATAAAATGGCTAAGTCTGAGTGAAATCTACACTTTGATAAAAGGCTAAGTGAGTGAGATTGATAAAATGGCTAAGTCTGAATGAAATCTACACTTTGCTAGAAGTACTTCTCCTATAGGTCTTCAAAGCACTAAATCTTCACTTTGTTTAGAAAGCGCTCCACTTGGGAGCGCTTTGCTGAAAAGCGCTCCACAAGGGAGCGCTTTGTCTAAAAGGGCCAGGGGCATCTTGTTAGAAGGAGCTAACAAACTAAAGGAGAGGTCCACAGTGCATCCTCTGTTTCACCACTCTGAAGCTGTCATTGAGACCGTCTGATCGATGATCGTCATCAGAAACTTCTAACTTCAATATCAAGTTATCTGTAATTCTGGCCTGGCTGTTCCAAGTCTTCACCGAAACCTTCTGCTTTTAATGCTAAATTTTTAGTAAGGATAAGGTAGACTGTTTCTGGCTATCATCGGAATCGGATCAGCCCGTCATGAAAGTGGTTGAGCATTAATGTTTCAAGCGGCAGCTTTCTCCTATATAAGCCGCTCTTTCTCTGTAACTGTGCATGGATAACTTCTGCTAGAAAAGCAGTTGTGTACTTGAAATGTGCTCCCAAAATAAAGGCTTATGGCTACGGTTTGAGTCCCCAATATCTGTGTATGACTTCTATTCTGTGATTTCTATTAAATTAGTGTCTCTATTTTGCAGTTTAATTTTGTTCTCTGGATTTTGTTGTTGATAGAATACTGGTCCCTGGAATTCTTGCTGGAGTTTACATAGGTTCTGAGGATTTTATACTGTTTTCTGTTATAAGTCATTGTTTTGATTGTTGTTGGTTCAAATAGATAAGTTGTCTATCGTGCTTCCGGTCCATCACCCCAAATCTCTGGCCTTCGGCCATTTCCCATTCCTTTTCGTAATTTCCCATCTCTTTAAGTATCTTTCTATCCCTTATCTCCAATCCCCCATTTTTATTTTTGGAACCAGCCCTACTGGAGATTGCCACGGAGGACATTCCTTTCCTTCGGGCATTCAATGCTTGGCAGCGGGCCTAGGGCGCTGCAGACTTAGAAAACCTGTATCTAGGCCGGTTCGATTGCCAACAGTTTCTGGCACGCCCAGTGGGACCCAAACGTTCCATGTTAAACCAGTTTTAAGAAGTGATGTTCATCTTACTACTATTGAATCTGAACATCTGGCGACTCAGCTGAACCCAGTACACCTCCAAATCTCGTAGACCAGTCTAAAATCCTGCCCTCATGCACACGAGATGGAGAGTTAAACAAACTGAAGAAGAAGTAGAGTTCTTCGAACTTGATATCGACACTTTAGGAGAGCATCCTAGGGTGGTCAGGCCAAATATTCCGCTTGATGGAACATCATCACAAGAAGTTGTCTTAGAGTCTCCTACTCTCACTCCTGACAGCACGACAACAAGCTTACCTCCGAATCCACCGAATTCACCAGATCACCAGAACATCTCGGTTTCACCAAACGTTCATTCAAGCATTTCGAGTGTCCCAACTGCTCTAGTTCACACGACTCTGCACGCTCATATGGCGCAACCAGCACCACCCAGGCAGTTCACTACCTGGAACCATCCTAGAGCGCTCACCCTTGCGGGCCAACACACGGTACCTCCCATAGCTTTGAAGGCTCTACCTACTTACGACGACATGGGAAATACGGTGCAAGAGCATATCCAAGACATCGCAGGACTAGCAACCATCCATCAAATCAACAATGAGGACGTCATGATAAAGTTGCTCATCCTTTCACTGAGAGGTAAGCTTCTATACTGGTACCGATCGCTTCCGCCTAGTACTATTACTTCATGGGATCAATTAGGAGGTGAGTTGGTAAGGGGCTTCAATGAACAAGTGGACCCCTTCTCCCTCTTGAACCAATTCACAACTATTCAATGCCACCCTCAAGAGGAAATCACTGACTTCAATGTTCGGTTCGAGAGAACTTGGCAAAGAGTTACCGAAGGCCTACGACCTACACCACAATAGGCCACGTTTTATTACTTAAGAGCTTTTCACCCCAGTATTAGCATGAACATTTGGCAGGCCAATGTTAATACATTCCCGCAGCTATATCATCAGGCGCTCTAGGCGGAAAATGATTTGGTGTCTATCGGGCAGTTACCTCCAAAACCTATGACCCCGATTTACCCGGATTTCCCCAAGAACTAGTATTCGAGCACATCTGCTCTGCCCAATTCTCATGCTCAGTCCAATCAGTCTTGGAATCTGCCCCAACAGCCCTAGCCTATGCCTGCGTCTCAATACCAAGCGCCTACTGTTCCCCAGTTACCCACTCCAACACAGTATCTAGCTTTGCCAGTGCCACCAACGCTGGCTCAATTGCCTACAGGTCAAGTAGCTGCTAACCAAGCGGCTGTAATCGAAGCTCAAGCTAAAGAGCTATCGAAAGTTAAGGCTTACATGAAGATGATGGCGAACCAGATGAGCGCCATAAGGAAAAGACAAGATGATCAAGGCTTTCATCAGAGGAGGTTCCCTCCTCCCCCGATCACTAAAGATTAGGCATCCGCTGGTCCTCATAGGAAATATGAGCGAAATTCAGCGGTAATGAATAGTGAAGAGGCCACCACCTCTGATTCTTTATATTGGTGCACCACATGCAATGATCCACACAATGAAGAAGACTGCATGGTGCATCTAAATTATGTGCAGACACTAGCTGGCGGTCCCTATGAACAAGTAAATATGATCAGGGAAGCTGGTCAGAATCTCATGACGTCATCTGCTGAGCAAGTTTCCATTCTCACCAGGGCAGGGAAGAAGCCTATCGAGGTAGATCTAGTTCAGATGGATAAGCTGAAAGTACCCCCGGCACCCAAGCCCGTAGCTAAATCGTCGACTGGAGCTCAGCCCCAGGCAAAAGCTCTCAATCCGATGGCAACCGCTCATCAGTCTGACCTATCGAAGGACCACCTACCACCTCGTGTTAGAGAAAGAGTCCTTCAGCCTAAAGCTACAACTTCTCAGCCACCAACCGAAACACGAGACCAGGCGAGGGAGAAGCTTCGATATCCCTCGCTGACTAAACGCCAACGGGTGGACGCGATGCAACAATATCGAAAGATCTACGAACCTACAAGAGGAGCAGGAGAGCCCGCCACTTCAACATACAGTATAGTCAAAGAAATGAAGAAGGCTCCCACTAAGGTAAGCCTATATGATGCCCTTCAACTCCCAGGTCAAGTTGATCTATTGCAGGAATCTCTCAAGTCCGCTCAAGACAAGGAAAGCAAGCCAACTCAGACTGTGTATTCTCAGCCATTAACAGCTTCGACCACAGGTAAAAATAGGCCCCCACCATTTTACCTTTCCCTTCGAATGGAGGGATGGGTCATACATAACTGCATGATCGACTCAGGCGCCACTACAACCGTCATGCCCAAAGCGATCTGTGAGATCATGGGTATGGAGTACACCCACAGCAGCCCTGGGGTGCTACAGTTAGACGGAACTCCGATAAAGACAGTAGGAGTGATCAAGGATGTTCCCATCCAACTCCATAAAATGCCGCAAGTCACCGTCATACAGGAGATCGTGGTGGTCGACTTAGAGCCATATTTTAGTATGTGTCTTTCGCGAGAATTCACAGCAAATATGGGAGGCTACCTCTCCCTCGACTACACCCACCTGGAGATCCCCTTCAAAGGAAGAAGATTCAAGCTCTTCAATGAGAAGCCTACTGGTTTTCACGTGGAGAAGCTTGAGGATGAAGAAAAAAGCTCAATCTCTGTCAACTTGATGGTGGAAGAAATACAAGTCGACTTGATGGAAGAAGCTCTCGATGAACTCCAACTGGAGGATGACTTCTCCTTAACGGATTTCAATGCAGTTAATGGTATGGACTTAGGATGCTACACGCTCACTAAGCCTGAGAAAGAAAAGCAAGCACACCTAGAAGCACTCCCAACATCAGACCAGCTTTGGAAGCTGTACTTTGATGGTGCCCGATGTAAAAATGGTGCAGGTGCAGGAATTGCTCTCATCTCCCCAACCGGTGAACAAAAGACTTACTCGTACAGACTAGCTTGGAGTTGTATGAACAATGCAACTGAGTATGAGGCTTTGTGCCTCGGACTCAAGAAAGCTGAGAAGCTAGGCATCAAACAACTACAGATTTTTGGGGACTCCGAGCTAATCTGTAATCAAGTTACTAGCAAGTGTGTCAGCAAACAACACTACCTAAAGGCGTATCGCAACAAGGTGTGGGATTTGTTTGATTCCTTCGATGCGCTAAACGTCAAATCCATTTCAAGGGAAAAGAACAAGTTGGCTGACATTCTAGCTTCCATCGGTGCCCGATTTTCACCAGTTGATGACATGATGCACAAACCAAAGATGGTAAGATTAATTTACCGACCTTCTGTTCCCGATAAAAAACTCCATTGGCAGGTGTTCAACAATGATGAACAGCTTGTTAACTTCTTGGTCAATGAAGCGTCAACCATCGAAGAACGGGCTCTGAATGAAGAAGACCATGAAGGTTTGATTCAATTGAAAAACAATCATATCCCGAAAGGCCTGATCATGCTGGAAAGCCTCTTCGACAAAAATGATAGGCCTATCAGCCATAAGATCAAGGTGGACCAGAAGGAGTTCATCAACTTGGAGTTAGAATCAGGGAAGGTCATCATGGTAGGAACCGATTGCACAATCGGAGAGCTTCAGCAGATCCGGGTTCTGTGTAAAGAATATCCCGATATCATTGCCTGGTGTTACCAAGACCTAAAGGGGTATGACAAGAGCGTCATCCAGCATACCATCGAGTTAGAAGAGGGTGTCAGACCCTTCAGACAAAAGCAGCAGCCCGTAAATCCAAAAGTCGAAACTCTAATGAGGGTCGAGTTGTTGAAAATGCTCGAAGCTAAGATCATATATCCGATTAAGCATTCTTCCTGGGTAGCTAACCTGGTTCCAGTGTGGAAGAAGAATGGCGATATCCGATTGTGTATAGACTTTCAAAATCTGAATCAAGCATCCCTCAAGGATCACTACCCGCTACCCCAGATTGATCAAATCCTTCATGTGGTGGCAGGAGCACAAAGGTTCTCCTTATTATATGGGTTCTCAGGCTATAACCAGATATGGGTTAAGGATGAAGATCAACATAAAACCGCATTCATGACCAAGTGGGGCACTTTCGCCTACCAACGGATGCCCTTCGGCCTTTCAAATGTCGGGGCTACTTTCCAAAGGGCGATGGACCTCGCTTTCGGTGAACTACTCAATCATGTCATCGTAATCTACTTAGATGACATGACTGTCTTTTCTCACAAGCGGGAAGAACACGGTCTACATTTACGACAAGTTTTTGAAAAATACCGAGAGTTTGGGGTCTCCATCAACCCCAAAAAGTCAATCTTTGCGATGAAAGAAGGAAAGCTACTCGGGCATCTTATCTCTGAAAAGGGATTAACAATTGATCCAGCTCGAGCAGAAGCACTTCTTCGACTCTCACCTCCCACAAATAAGAAGGCCCTATAGTCCTTTTTTGGACAGATAAACTTCATCAGGAAGTTCATCGCCGATTTTGCCCAAGTGATAAAACCAATGGCCCAACTCTTGAAAAAGGGCACCGAATTCAAGTGGACTGATGAAAGGAGGTAAGATTTTCAGGAGATTAAAGAGTGGATTGCTCAAGATCCTATCCTTATCAACCCCGACTACTCATGAGATTTCATCTTGTACGCGGTCGGAGAGCCTGAGAGTTATGTCGTTGTCTTAACCCAGAAAGGTGAAGATGGAGATGAGCGTCCGATCGCGTTTCTCAGCCAGATCATTCAGCCTCACGAAGAGAAGTTCAATTTCATTGAACGACAGGTGCATGCGGTGATGAGGTCTCTCCAAAATTTTAGGCACTTCGTGTCTCAAAGCAAAACAATCGTGTATGTCATACACCCCGACGTCCGAAGCTTCATCATCCAAGGTGAGTTGGGGAATAGAAGGGCGGGATGGGTTACTAAAATCCAAGAGTTTGATATCGAGATACGCCCTACCAAGTTAGTTCGAGGTAGAGCACTCTGTCAAGAGTTAGCCAAAAATGTTGTGGCCAAAGCTATGATTCCAGACTCAGATAGCCTAAATTTTGATAGCAACTTGGCTATCCCATCCACTAGCGATTCAGACTAGACAGAAGACCTGATCAGATATTTTGATACAGGTCGATGCCCCTCATGCTTTGATGCTTCGCAAAGAAGAAGATTCCACCTACAAGCTAAAAGGTATGTCCCGACGCCCAATGGGATTTTTTATCAGAATATTGATGGAGTCCTTTTAAGGTGCATTAAAGAGTCCGAAAAGGCTAAGATCCTGGAAGAGTTTCACTCTGGAGTTTCGGGAGGGCATTTTTCTGGTAGACCGATGGCGCTAAAAATCATCAAAGCAGGTTACTATTGGCCCACTCTCTTTTTGGATACCTTCAAAGCCAGCCAGTGTTGTGACAGTTGCCAGCGCTACTCAGGAAGGGTTAGGAATGCATCGCTTCCTCTTCACCCCATTCAGGTGGAAGCTCCATTCCAACAGTGGGGTTTGGACTTCATCGGGATCATCGACCCCAATTCTTCTACCGGCCACAAATATATCTTGACGGCTACGGACTACTTCACCAGATGGTCGAAAGCAATCCCGACCAAAGAGGTGAGCCAGGAGGTGGTCATCTCCTTCCTCGAAGGTCTGATCACTCGGTTCGGAATCCCAGAGTCCATCATCTCGGACAACGGTTCTCCTTTCACTGGTGCAAATATTTGTGAATTCACGGTCAGGTATGGAATCTATTTAAAAACTTCATCTAACTATTATCCGCAGGGAAATGGGTTAGTTGAATCCACGAACAAGAACCTGTTGCGAATTTTGAAGAAATCCTTGCAGAAAAATAAAAGAAGCTGGCACCTACTCTTGAATCAGTCCTTGTGGGCTGATCGAATTTCCATCAAGCGGTCTATCCAGACTTCACCTTATTCATTGGTGTATGGCAAATATGTGGTCTTACCTACACACATCGAACTACCAGCCTTACAGCTTCTTAAATGGCTTGACATTGAAGGAGGCCATTTCAGTCCGATGGATGCAAGGTTGGCACAAATGGTGGAGTTAGAAGAAGAAAGAGAAAAGGCATACGAAGTCTTCGCCAAGCATGCAGAAACCACCAAGAGCTGGTTCAACAAGAGAACTTTTGATCGGGCTTTCAGTGTTGGAGACTTAGTTATGAAATGGAATGTGAAGAAATCAAAGCCGAGAAACCATGAAAAGTTTGATGCCTTCTGGGAGGGTCCATTCCGAGTCTTCGAAATTCATCAGATAAATTCATTCACGCTGGAAGACATGGAAGGTACTGTTGGTTACGAATCTGCCATGAGGAAAGGATTTGGTATAATGCGCCCACATTCGCCCACCAGATTGAAAGGCCGGAAGGAAGGAATGCCTTCCGTGCCAATCTCCGGAGAAGGCCGGCTTCCTGTGGGTTTTTAGTGTTTTAAGCTAAGAGTGCAGGAAAGAGATAAATTGCGGAAAGAGAATCCAAATGTGATTGGAGTTGGGTGGGGGGAATAAGCAGCACGACAACGATCAATCACCACTACTAACAACAATTAAACACAAAACACACCATAGAAACTACAGCTATCATTCATCCTATGTATCCTCTATCTATGCATTCCAGGAATACTTAATCACCAAATACTGGAGTCCAGAGTTCAGTACAACAGTAAGCAATGAAATAAGAAACATGAGGCAGAAATGACAAGGAGAGGCAGCATACAAAATGAAGACAGTAAGCAGAGCCAAGTATGTATCTTGTATTTAGAAGCAAACGCACAGCTACAATGGTTCCCTAGCAGTATATTCCCCTTCCCCCCTTTACAATGAAATGATGTGGCTATTTATAGCCCAAGTTCCCCCCGATTACAATTACGGGCACAAAGTCCCAGACTGGACAATAGCTGACAAAAGCGGCAGAAGAGCTGCTGATGCTGACTTCGTCGGCGAGGACCGTACTTGCAGCAAGGTCTCCCTAAAAGTCGTACAGCTACGTGGCAGTGCGTCCGGTCAAATCTTTGGTCAGCAGGAATGCGGGTAGCTGCGGTAGATGGAACTTCACATCAGCTTAAATAGGGGCAGCAGGCGTAGGCAATGCGGCCCATGCTTGTCCTTTATCCCGTCACATCTCGGCTCGGATCCCGAGGCTGGACACTTGTCGAATCTTGATGAGTGACACCTGTCTGCCTTGAAAGGCGCTTTATCCAACTTCGCCCGGGATCGAAGCGCTATCGGGTAGCGCAGTGGGAAACAGCGCAGTTGGGGAGGGCCTCCGTGCCTTAGCCAATTTCTGGCTTGCTTGATGAATCTTGCCCAACTGCGCACCGGTCAAAGGGCGCACCCTGACTTCGCAGCGAAGTCGGGTTGCGCACCGGTACTTAGCTGATTTTCCCGCTGTTCGGACTGCGCACCCAAAGGGGAGCGCACCCCGACTTCGCTGCGAAGTCGGGTTGCGCCCCAGCACTTAGCCGATTTTCTGCACACTGCTTTCCCAAGTGCGCACAGGCAGAAGAGCGCACCCCGACTTCGCTGCGAAGTCGGGTTGCGCTCCCACACTTAGTCAAATTCTGCTCCGTTTCAGCCTGCCTTCGCACTTCGCATCCCCTATTGCGCTCTGACTTGAGGGCGCACCCCGACTTCGCTGCGAAGTCGGGTTGCGCCCTGACACTTAGAATTTTTCAGGGAACACTTGCTCAGTTTTGGGAACTTGACTGGGGGAAGTACAAGGGAAAAAAGGGGGGAATGAAACTGCAGGAAAGGGGAAAAGGAAAGATGGAGAAAGGGAAGAAAGAGGAGGAGGGAAGGAAGAGCAGCACACTTACAAATTTTGAAAACATGGCACCCCGTGCAAAATGTGGCAACATTCCTGGCGGCTCGCGGGGTGTCGAGCTCGCCTCGACGCAAAGAACCAGGCCTTCATCCATTGGGCGCAGAGGAACTCCCTTCCCCTGCCTTCCGCTGCTTTGACGGCTTCCTCCCGGGCAACTGCTCTTCTTCAGGTTCACTTTCGGCGTTGCCTCTTCTGTTTCTCCTCCTGAACCTGAAGGTTCTTCGCTGTCAGCTTCCCGCTCGCGGATGCGTTCATATGCAGCCTTGGCTTGGTCCCAGAATGCTGCTTGGAAGGGCCCTAGGTCGCTGACCTCTCTTAGTGCTGCGTGGAATGCAGCAACTGCATGCAGGTCGATGGTGTTATATCTTTTTCCCAACTCCTTAAGGGAGGAGTTGATTTTGCAGTATTTTGACACCATCTGGGTGACCTGAGCTTCTTGGATTGGTTCTGCCCAGCTATCAATTTCTGCTGTGTCTGCCTCGAAAGACAGCCAATTCTGCTTTACCTGCTCAAGGGTCAGAAACTCGCCATCCTTGACGTAGCTCGGGCACCCGTGTTCGGACAGAGTTTGAAAGGGGGCCAGGCAAATGCTCATTTCATGTTCTAATGCGTCCAGCATCTTCCTGGCAGTTCTTATCTTCTCTGTCTTATCAAAATAAATATGCAAGGTTACCCTTGCATCTGCCCACTCTGAGGCAAGTTGGGACATCGGGGGAAATTGGAGGCCTTTGCGCTCATACTCCTCAAGTTTCATAGCCAGGTCTAGCCATTGCCTCGCCTGGTGTTCGGCCTCCTCTACCACAGGCTTTCCCTGGGCAGATACTTCTTCGATCCTGGACGCGAAATCTAGGACCGATATGGATTTAACAACGTTGGGCTTGCAACCCTGCAGCAGACCAGCCCGCATCTCCTTAACTCTGTTCTTTGAAAAGGCCGTCGTCTGTGATGTTTTCTCTTCAAGCTGCGATTGCGCCTGTTTCAACGAATCCTGGAGCTGAGAAACCTGCTCCAGCGCTGCCCTTTTCTCTTCTGACGACTGCTCGGTCGTCTGTTTCTGCGCTGCGGCCTCCTGCTGCGAGGCGGCCAGCTGGGCTTTCAGCTCGTCTATCTCTTGCTGTGCAGATCCCAGATGCGCGGTGGCCCTAGCAAGATCTTCCTCTAGCTGCCTTGCGCTATTCTGTAGCTGAAACAACGCCTCCTGGGTCTCAAGCCGCTTGACAAGGAGATTATTGGTTCTGCGGCGAATGCCGTTGATTTCCTGCTCCTCGTTTATGTCATCGAAGCTCTTCTCCTTGACTTGGTGCTCATAGTCCGCCTCGGTCATTTCCCGGAGAGGCTTCTTCACTTTTGGGATCAATTTCTCAGTTGTAAGCACTCTCCTGTCCAAGTCATACTTGGTGCGCTTTACCGGGGCAGCTATCTCCTCGGCTCTCCTCCGTTTGACGCCCTGAAGGAAAGAGGCGGAACCTCCTGCGGCTCTTGCTGCCAGAGGCTGGTCATCTGCGGTCTGCATGAAGTCGAGATCTTCCAACATCTGGTCCTGTTGCGGCATCTTTCCTGCAAACAGCGAAGTAGGAGGGATTCCAGAAGGGGAGGCGAGCGGCTGAGTGGATGGTGTTGGCGGGGTTTTGAACAGCTGAGGTGAGGGGCGCGGCGATGTATGTGCAGCTTCGACACTGGCCGCGGGCGAGGGTTCCAGGGTTTGGCTCAGGGACTGGAAGGCGTTAGGGTCCTGAGCGAATTGGTCGAAAGAATGGGGGCTGCTGGATGGTTGGACAGTCTGGGAAGAGGAAGATGCAGCTACGGCTTGCCCTGATGAAATGGGGGACGGCGTTACGGCAGGGCCGACTGAGACTTTGGGGAGCGGGGAAGTGGACGTACCTGCGGGCTCCGCCTGAGCCGCTGTTCGAGGGACGCTTTCAGCCCGAGTTTCTGCTTCCGCTTCAGGGCTGTCCAGCGAGACAATTTCTGGCGCAGCTGTCTCTGTCTGCGCCGCGGCTGGCTGTTGCACAGGTTCCTTAGGCCGCTTGGCCTTTTCACTCTTCTTCTTCTTCTTTTCTTCCGGCGCTGTGGCTGGTTCGAAGGAAGGAGATGAGGTTGGGGCGGCAGGCAGTGATGTCCCCACGGTAAACTTGTACCTGGGTCTAGCTGGAAGGATGCCTGCCGTGGCCGGTCTGCTAGCTGGTAGCGCAGGCGCTTTTTCTGCTTGAGGGGCCACCTCAGGAGTTGACCTCTCTGACCCTTGCGCCCTTTCGGGTACTGCTTCAGGAGCTACAGGCTGCATCGGGCCCACTTGACTGCTCGTCGGAGTTGCGCTGGAAGTTGCTGGAGTTGACGATTGCTGGGATGGGGGCCTCCTTGTATACCTTTTCCTTGCGCCTCGGGGAACGCAATTTCGAAATTCGAAAGGCCGCCACGTGTCAGCGTATTGATCATATAGCGCCGAAAACTCATCATCAACGGCCAGCGTTTTCCGGTTGGATTTGTCGTGCTGCGTGCGGCATCTCATCTTCCAACATTCGACGACTTTGTCCTGTTGCCAGTTGAGGGGCGCCACCTTGGCGAGGAATCTTTTGAAGCCCGCAGAATCCAACCGATGATCCGGGTTCCGCTCTGGGTCGTATGCCACCTCCTCGCAGTAAAAATCATGCCATGGAGGCCATGATTGCATCTGCTCGATGTGCCATTCCAGGTCTGCACCTGTTCTGTTGCCTCTTTCCTGCATAATCTCTGCTCGGGGGCAGATATGCGTGAATTTACCCCTGACCCCAATTGGGTCGTACTTCCAGCGCTGCGGCAGCATTATTAGACCCATGTCGATGAGTTCCCGCTCGAGGTAGACGTGTTGTCCGATCTCGTAAACTTGGGTATTCGCCCAGGTGATGGGATACTGAAAGATATGGCCTCTCTTTTTGCCCTGGCCGAACTCTTCTTCGACATAGTCCATCTGCCGCGCAATCTCCATCCCGAACTGGTGGTCAGTGCAGAAGTAGGGCAGCAGGAACGGCTTCCCCTTGAATCCATAGATTCTGACCACGATGCCCTGCGTCAGCCGGAAGGTATCCCCGTACTTGTGCTTCCTTAGAATGCTTGTCATGACCTCCGATGGGCGGGATGCCTTACGATTGAACAGCCCCATGACCATGCACAAAAATTTAAAATTAAACTCATAGAATGACCCTTTTCTGTACAAGATCTCGGTCCATTCGTACACGGGCAGCGGCTCACCTTTTTCATTTACCCTCTTCAAGTCAGGAACTTTCATCCGGTAGTGCATGTGGTAAAGGCACAACCATGCGAGGAACGAACTGAACCGGAATTCCGTCGACTGCTTCTGCTGCAGTCTGACTAGGCTCGAATGAATGGCGTACGCCAGCCAGTCTGCCCAGTCGAAGAAAATGGGGCGCTTCCCACTCTTTTGCGCCGTGGAGTCGTAAAACTCCCCATGCAGGATACATTCTGCCAGCGCCAGCTGGTACGGGCGTACCACTTTGTCAGAATCACAGCCGAGTACCCATGCCAGGATGATGTATATGTATTTGTTCTCGAACTTGTCCAGGGGTATGGGGCCTGACGGCCACTGTCCGGCTGCCAGCGGAGTCTTCAGCTCTGAGTTGAGGAAATCTCTCATCCGCTTGGTCTGCGTGAATCTGCCCGTTTGCTCATCCAGATTAACCCTTCTGACAATTGCGCCGGGTTCGTACTGAAGCCCCGGGGCGAACGCTGGCTGGACGCTCTCCCCGAAGAGTGTGAACAAGACTCTTCCCTTGTTGTCGCAGACTTGCCGGGCACTTGGCTTGTAATATTCTACAATTGCTTCAATCAGCTCCGGGCACTGGTGAGTAGGAGGGCACAAGAACCAGTACAGGTTCGATTTATACGCAGCCCCGACATGGTGTGAGGGCGAAACCTTGTCTGCCCACTTCGCAATATTCGGCCGCAGCTTGGTGAGGCTGATGGAGAAAGAGCCGTCCTTGTACCCGGCCAGGTGATTGACGGCGGCGACGGAATTTGCCCTCGACTTCTCTTCGTCCGGGTTCTCCTTTTTGCTCCTGCGGCACTTCGCTCTCATGAGCGCTGGATTCCGTCTGTTCCCCAACTTCTGGCTCTGCGTCACTGGATTGCGCTCGTACGGGCGCTTTCCCCTTGTCCATTTTCTCCGTTAGAATTGGCAGAGACAGAGAATTACGGCTTCTGGCTTCTCAGTTCTGCGCTTTGCAGTCTCGGAGTCAGCTTGACAATCTGAATTTTCTGAGTATGCCAGGGCCCTTTTTCTAGGCAAGGATTTCAGCATTAATGGCGCGAGGGAGGAAGTTAAGGTGGTTAACTCGAAGTTGGTGGAAGCGTTATAATATTTTGGCGGCCGTGCATGGGTTTAATCTTGAAAAGCGCACCCAAGTTGCAGTTGGTCCAAATGCGCCTTGCTTTCTTAATGACGTCGTTCTTGAAAGTCGTGCAATCATTAAACAATCTTTGGACTTCGTGCCTTTGATGACGTCATCGCCGCCGTCTGGGCACACCTTTCAAGGAAGAATTTATGGCCCATGATCCAACTTCGCACCGTGCCGTACTGCGCTCTGGGCCCACACTTAGAATTTTTTATGTTTTCCGTGATGGGTCATTCAGGCTGCGCCCAAAATTGAGGGCGCACTCGGACTTCGCCCAAAAAATGAGCGCACTCCGACTTCGCCCATGTTTGACTGCGCAGTCAGACTTCGCCTCCAAAAGTTGCGCAGTCTGGTTTGACACTTAGCCATTTTTTTGCTTCCCGATCTGCGCCCCAAGACGGTGCGCAGCCCGACTTCGCTGGTTTTGCTTGTTCTTCGCCAAGACGGTGCGCAGCCCGACTTCGCTGAAGTCGGGTTGCGCACCCAGACTTAGCCAAATTTTTGCCCCTTTGGTCAGCTGCTTTCTTTCGAACTTCGCACAATCCAAGGAGCGACACCCGACTTCGCTGCGAAGTCGGGGTTTGCTTTAAGTTCTACTTGGGCTCTTGAAAACTAAAAAACTGAATGCTGAATATGTACATTCTGAAAACTAAAAATACAAAAAGGAAAATCGTACAAGGAAGGACCCATTGGGTGCCTTCAGTGGTGATAAATTTTGAGGTGGAACCCATTGACGGGAATGGGGAGAAGCTGTCCCTCCATATCCCGGAGCACGAATGCGTTGAACTGATTCACCCGGGCAATCTGATAAGGACCCTCCCAGAGGGCGTCAAATTTGCCGTGATTGCCCGGCTTTGCCTTCAGTGAGTCCCACTTCAGCACCAGGTCCCCGATTTTGAAAACTCGGGCGGTGGTGCCTTTTGCAAACCAGCCTTGGGTCGCTTCAGCATGCTTGGTGAAGGCCTGGTATGCTTTCTCTCTGTCTTCCTCTAACTGCAGCAGCTGGCACAGTCTGGCGTCCACCGGATCCCCGCTGCCTCTCTCTTCATCCAACATCCAGAGGGCGGGAATTTCTATGTGGGTTGGCAGGACTGCCTCCTTGCCGTACACGAGCGCGTAGGGGGATGTCTTGATAGACTTTTTGAATGCTATTCTATCCGCCCACAGCGCCCGGTTCAGGAGTAGGTGCCAAGTCCTCTTGTTTTTCTCTACTGTCCTTCTGATGATTTTCAGTAGATTCTTGTTAGTAGACTCGGCCAGGCCGTTCCCCTGCGGGTAGTAATTAGAAGACATTTTGTGATAAATGCCGTACTTGCTGGTGTACTCCGTGAGTACAGCGCCTGCGAACCCCGGACCATTGTCCGTCACTATTGACTCAGGGACCCCGAAACGGGTAATGAGGCTCTCGAGGAACCCGATGACCGTCTCCTGGGTCCGCATTCTTGGTGGGGATCGCCTCTGCCCACCGCGTAAAGTAGTCGGTGGCGGTAAGAATGAACTTGTGCCTCGCTGCAGAGTTCGGCGTAATGACCCCGATGAAGTCCAAACCCCATTGCTGAAACGGAGTCTCGGCTTGGATTGGTTGGAGGGGCAGGGGTGCTTTTCTGTTTTTGCCAGCAAATCTCTGGCATTTGTCACATTTTGCACAGACCGCATGTGCGTCTGTGAAGAGAGTGGGCCAATAGTACCCAACTCTGATTATTTTCAAGGCCGTAGGCCTTGCAGAATGGTGACCCCCAGGCATCCCGGAGTGAAATTCTCCGAGGACCCTGGGTTGGTCGGTTTTCTTGACGCACCGCAACAGGATGCCGTCAATGTTCTTGAAGTAAAGCCCCTCGGGGCGAAGAGTGTATTTCAATGCACCTAGCCGAAACCTCCTTCTTTGTGAGGCATTTAGGTGGTCTGGACATCTCCCGGTGCAGAAATACCTCACCAGGTCATCTGTCCAGTCACTCTCCTCTGGTAAGGAGTTGGCTAGGTTGGTAGTTGTTGTCGGATCTTCCCACTCACAGGCAGATATCTCGGCTGCAGCGCTTCGGGCCAGCTCCTGGCACAAGGCTCGGCCTCTGATAAGCTTTGTTGGCCGCACCTCGATGTCGAACTCCTGGATCTTGGCAATCCATCCTGCTCTCTTGTGACCCGGTTCCCCTTGTATGATGAAGTTTCGGACGTCCGGGTGTATCACGAAGACAGTTGTCCGGCTCTGGGAGACGAAGTGCCTGAACTTTCGGAGAGACTTCATGACCGCGTGAACCTGCCGCTCAATAAAATTGTACTTCTCTTCGTGCGGCTGAATCACCTGGCTTAAGAACGCTATGGGGCGCTCTTCGCCATCGTCTCCCTTCTGTGTCAGGACTGCGGCGTAACTCTCGGGTTCTCCCACCGCGTACAGGATGAAGTCCTTGGAGTAATCCGGGTTTATCAACACCGGAGCTTGTGCAATTCTGGCCTTGATCTCCTCGAAGGCCTGCCTCCTCTCATCAGTCCATAAGAATTCAGCATTCTTTTTCAGCAGCTCGGCCATGGGCTTGATCACCTGTGCGAAGTCCGGTATGAACTTCCTTACGAAGTTGATCTGGCCGAAGAAGGACTGTAGCCCCTTCTTGTCGACTGGGGCGGGCAAGCGGAGGAGGGCTTCGGCTCTGTCAGGATCCACTGCAAGGCCTTTCTCGGAGATGACATGTCCCAGCAGCTTACCTTCTCTTACCGCGAAGACCGATTTCTTCGGGTTTATGGAAATGCCGAATTCACGACATCTCTCAAATATCTGCCGCAGGTGGGAAACATGGTCCTCTCTCCTATGAGAGAATACAGTCATGTCATCCAAATAGATGACAATGACCTTGTTAAGCAGCTCTCGGAAGGCCAGGTCCATGGCTCTCTGGAATGTGGCGCCAGCATTGGATAAGCCGAAGGGCATGCGCTGATAGGCGAACGTTCCCCATTTGGTGGTGAACGCTGTCTTATGCTGGTCCTCATCTTTGACCCAGATCTGGTTGTACCCGTAAAAGCCATCTAGGAGGGAGAATCTCTGCGCTCCAGGAACTATATGGAGGATCTGATCGATCTGGGGAAGCGGATAATGGTCCTTGAGTGAGGCCTGATTCAGATTTCTGAAGTCCACACAGAGACGAATGTCTCCGTTCTTCTTCCTCACGGGAACCAAGTTCGCAACCCAGGATGAATGCTTGATGGGGTAGATGATCTTGGCTTCCAGCATCTTCAGGAGCTCGGCTTTCATCATGGCTTCGATCTTCGGATTTACAGCCCTTTGCTTCTGCCGGAATGGTTTTGCACCATCTTCTAGCTCAATGGTATGCTGGATTATCTGTCTGTCATACCCCTTCAAGTCCTGGTAGCACCAGGCTACTATGTCTGGGAACTCTCGGCATAATGATCTGATCTGCTCGAGTTCCTCTTTGGTGCAGTCCGTCCCGACCTTAATTGTCTTTCCAGGTTCAAGCTCCAGGTCGACGTACTGCTTGGGGTCTACTTTGATCCTATGTGATATCGCTCTGTCATTCTGATCAAAGAGACTTTCTAATGTAATCAGTCCTTTCGGGACATGATTATTTTTTAACTGTATCAACCCCTCATATTGCTCGTCATCAGGGTCTCTACCTTCGATTGAACACGCTTCGGTAACCAAAAATGTGACGATCTCCTCGTCACAGTCAAACACCTGCCAGTGGGTGTCTTTATCAGGCACAAAAGGCCTGTAAATGGTACGGACCGGCTTCGGCTTCTGGACAGTGTCATCAACCGGAACGTACCTGGCTCCAACAGACGCCAGAATGTCAGCGTGCTTGTTTTTCTCACGCGATATGGCTCTGACATTCAATGAGTCGAATGACTCCATCATGGTCCCACACCCGATTACGGTACGCCTTGAGATAGTGCTTCTTGGAGGCGCACTTGTTCGTAATCTGGTTGCACACCAGCTCTGAGTCGCCAAAGATCTGCAGATGCTTAATCCCCAGCCTCTCCGCTTTTCTCAAACCCAAGCACAGGGCTTCGTACTCCGCCGCGTTGTTGGTACAGCTCCAGGCCAGCCTGTAGGTGTAGTCCTTCTGGATCCCGGTCGGGGAAACCAAGAGTACACCCGCACCGGCGCCATTTTTGCATCGGGCGCCATCAAAGAAAAGCTGCCATAGCTTTTCTGGTGCAGGTCCTACTTCTTTCTTGGCTGACTTGTCAAGCCTCTCGAGCTGAATGACGGTGTAGCAGCCTTGCTCGGTCTCGATCATGGCGTTGAAGTCCCGCAAGGAGAACTCATCCTCCGTTTGCAACAGCTCAAGAGCTTGCTCCGTCATGTCTACCACCACCAGTTCCTCCTCCGTCACCTGAACCATGCAGTCCTCGCAACTCTTCTCCGGGTATCTTCTCCACCAGAAATGTGGAAGGCTTCTCGTTGTAGATCTTCGCCTCCTTCCTTTGAAGGGCACTTCCATATGCGAGTAATCCAGAGACAGATACCCTCCCAGCTTCGCAGTGAACTCCCTGGAGAGACACATGCCGAAGTAGGGTTCCAAGTCGACAACCACGACTTCTTGAATGACCACTATGTCGAGAGCTTTGTGCAGCCGGATCGGGATGTCTTTGATGACACCGACTGTCTTGACAGGGGTGCCGTCTAGTTGCAGCACACCTTGGCTGCTCCTTGTATACTCCATCCCGATTTCGTCGCAGACGGCTCTCGGCATTACAGTCGTGGAGGCACCGTAATCCACCATACAGTTGTGTACTATGTACCCTTGCATCCGTAATGACAGATAGAAGGGAGGTGGTCTGCTCTTCCCAGTGGCAGAGACTGTCAAGGGTTGAACCAGAACAGCAGGTTGTATCTGCTTGCCACACTTCATGCTCTTCAGAGATTCCTGCAGCAGATCAACTTGCCCTGGGAGCAGGAGAGCATCATACATGCTTATCCTTGCGGGGGTCCTCTTCAGCTCATCCACTATGCTGTAGCCTGACGTGCTAGCTCCTTCCGCTTCCTTTGCAGGCTCATACTTGGTGCGGTATTGCTGCGTGGCCTCTACTCTCTGTCTCTTTGTCAGAGACGGGTACCTCAGCTTCTCCTGAGCTTGTTCTTTTGTTTCAGCTGGAGGCTGAGCAGCGGGAGCTTTGGCTGGAGAAGGAGCCGCTTTTGCTGCGGGAGGCTTGGCTGCGGGAGCTTTTTCCTTGGCTGTGTAAGGCCACAGCCTCTTGTCAGGTGGCAGCCCAGCAGGTTGCGCCTTGTCTCTTCTGGCGTATACCTTCAAGGGCTTTGCAGCAGCTTCAGCAGGCTTTCTGTCTTCCTTGGCAGGGGGCAACACCAGATCTTCCTCTGGGACGGCAAAGTTGCCTTCATCGTCCAGGATCATGTAGAGTTCTTCGTCCTCTATGGCGCTGCCCGCCAGATTCTGGAGGTAATGCTGGTGCAGTGTGCAATCTTCTTCCGAATGCGGGTCGTTGCACGTGGTGCACCAGTTGACCTGGTCAGAAGTGCCAGGTTGGTCCTCGATGGCAGCATTTCTTGCAGGGGGCCGCCTCTGATCTCGCCGTTCTGGGGCTTGATCTTTTGTCAGTGCCGGAGGAGGATATGGCCTCCTTGGAACAAGGTCCATCTGGGCCTGTTTCTTCTTCAGTATAGTCATGTCGTTGGACATGGTGTGATATCCAGAGGCCAAAGCCCGCACCTCCTGGAGGATTTTGTTCTGAATATCATTGTCCGGAGGCGGCAACTGAGCTGGCGGAGGTAATGCAGCCAATGGAGGAGGTGTAGAATACTGCGCATACTGCGGGGGAGCTGGGAGTGCTGGATAATGCGGAGGAGGAGGCGGATTAGGATAATGAATTTGTGGCGGGCCGTAAGGGTTTACGACCGGCGCCGGATTCCATTGCTGCTGGGGTTGCTGTCCTGAAGTGGACGGCATCACACCGGAAGCCGATGGGTACTGGGACTGAGGAAAGTCAGGGTAAATGGGTGGCTGTACCCTATGCGGGAGCCTGCCTATGGAGATGATATCCATTTCAGCTTGCCGGGCAGCCTCGTAGAGGGCAGGGAATGAGTCGATTCTGGCTATCTTCAGCAATAGGCAAATGTCTGAGTTGAAAGACCTCAGGTAGTAGTGCGCAGCCTGACCTGCTGAAGGTCGAAGTTCGCGAGGTACTCGTTTCCAAGACCTCGCAAACCGTATGTTGAAGTCCGACACCTCCTCTTGGGGGTGTCGCTGGATGCTTTGGAACTGATGCAACAAGGAAGAGGGATCAGCAGACTCGTTGCATCCTTTCACGAGCCTGCCGGCTAGCTGGCGCCACCCCGTAATAGATCCCTCTGGCGATGATCTCCACCGAGAGAGAAGCTTTCCCCTTAGGGAAAGGGCCAGCAGACGGGTCTTCACACCTTCGTCAGTGATGGAATGTAGCGCAGCCAGGGCCAGAATGTCCTGGATGTGTTCGTACGCCGTCTTGCCGTAGCCATCGTATGTAGGGATGGACTTTAAGGCAGCGGGGGGCACAACTTGCTGTCCGACTAGGGCCAAGGGCCCCGTAGAGTCTACCGCCGGGAAGAGATCATCATCGTTCTGCTGGGCAGCCATGTCTTCTTCTCCTCCGGTAGTGTACTCGGTATCGGTACCGTCCGAGGATGTAGATTGCTCTTCACCCTCGGCCTCTTCGATTTCGGTTTCAGGCTCTTCTATGCGAGCTTGGTGATCAGCCAGCCTGACGCGCTCTCCTGGAGCGGCAATGTCGATTTCGTAAAGGTCAGGTTGGTTTTCCGGATTCCTTGCTCGCCACCTTCTCGTTTGCATGAAGGCGTTCGGACCGGTCTTCACGGACTCAGAGAGTATTCAGGTACTTGCAGAGTCGCCAGGTGCTCCCGATTTTTAACAGCAATGAAGCGAACACCGTTGCTTCGATTCTCGTCTTGGGGTGGGAAACTTCCATGTCCCACCGGGCGTGCCAGAGAAACTGTTGGTTACGAATCTGCCATGAGGAAAGGATTTGGTATAATGCGCCCCGCATTCGCCCACCGGATTGAAAGGCCGGAAGGAAGGAATGCCTTCCGTGCCAATCTCCGGAGAAGGCCGGCTTCCTGTGGGTTTTTAGTGTTTTAAGCTAAGAGTGCAGGAAAGAGATAAATTGCGGAAAGAGAATCCAAATGTGATTGGAGTTGGGTGGGGGGAATAAGCAAAGACGACAACGATCAATCACCACTACTAACAACAATTAAACACAAAACACACCATAGAAACTACAACTATCATTCATCCTATGTATCCTCTATCTATGCATTCCAGGAATACTTAATCATCAAATACCGGAGTCCAGAGTTCAGTACAACAGTAAGCAATGAAATAAGAAACATGAGGCAGAAATGACAAGGAGAGGAACATACAAAATGAAGACAGTAAGCAGAGCCAAGTATGTATCTTGTATTTAGAAGCAAACGCACAGCTACAATGGTTCCCTAGCAGTATATTCCCCTTCCACCCCTTTACAATGAAATGATGTGGCTATTTATAGCCCAAGTTCCCCCCGATTACAATTACGGGCACAAAGTCCCGCACTAGACAATAGCTGACAAAAGCGGCGAAGAGCTGCTGATGCTGACTCCTGTCGGCGAGGACTGTACTTGCAGCAAGGTCTCCCTGAAAGCTGTACAGCTACGTGGCAGTGCGTCGGGTCAAACCTCTGGTCAGCAGGAATGCGGGTAGCTGCGGTAGATGGAACTTCACATCAGCTTAAATAGGGGCAGCTGGCGTAGGCAATGCGGCCCATGCTTGTCCTTTATCCCGTCATATCTCGGCTCGAATCCCGAGGCTGGACACTTGTCGAATTCTGATGAGTGACACATGTCTGCCTTGAAAGGCAGTTTGTCCAACTTCGCCCGGGATCGTAGCGCCGTCGGGTAGCGCAGGGGGAAACAGCGCAGTTGGGGAGGGCCTCCGTGCCTTAGCCAATTTCTGGCTTGCTTGATGAATCTTGCCCAATCGCAAGCACCGGTCAAAGGGCGCACTCCGACTTCGCCGCGAAGTCGGGTTGCGCACCGGTACTTAGCTGATTTTCCGCTGTTCGGATTGCGCACTAAAGGGGAGCGCACCCCGACTTCGCTGCGAAGTCGGGTTGCGCCCAACACTTAGCTGATTTTCTGCACACTGCTTTCCCAAGTGCGCACAGAAGAAGAGCGCACCCCGACTTCGCTGCGAAGTCGGGTTGCGCTCCCACACTTAGTCAAATTCTGCTCCGTTTCAGCCTGCCTTCGCACTTCGCATCCCCTACTGCGCACCGACTTGAGGGCGCACCCCGACTTCGCTGCGAAGTCGGGTTGCGCCCTGACACTTAGAATTTTTCAGGGAACACTTGCTCAGTTTTGGGAACTTGACTGGGGGAAGTACAAGGGAAAAAAGGGAGGAATGAAACTGCAGGAAAGGGGAAAAGGAAAGATGGAGAAAGGGAAGAAAGAGGAGGAGGGAAGGAAGAGCAGCACACTTACAAATTTTGAAAACATGGCACCCCGTGCAAAATGTGGCAACAGGTACCATGTTCCCGATTCCAATAAACGTTTTTTTATTAAAAGTTTACTACCCACCAAGCCCCGACACTCTTCTCTAGATGATTAGGTATTTCTCGTATGTAGTCCCTTTTGTTTGTATAGTAGGTTAGTGTTTTATTTCCCTAGGCTTAGTTGAAAAATAGAAGGGAGGATTTTCTTCAAAAATACCTTTACTAAGGCCTTTGGCGGCCAGGATGAGGTAGTTAATAAAGAAATTGCACCCGATAGGCCAAGAGGTTTTTCGGAGGTCTAAAGAAGTTTTTTTTAAGAAAGCCTTTACTGGGCTTTTGCAGCCAAGATGAGATAGTTAGAAATAAAATCTCACCCGATAGGCCGAGAGGTTTGCCTAGGAATGATTCGTCACTCACTTTTAAGTGAGATATATATTAAAAAAAAAAAAATTAAAAAAAAGAGAGAAGGTAAAGCGTTCCACAAGGGAGCGCTTTGCCCAAAGCCGGAGCGCTCCGCATGGGGAGTGCTCCAAAGGCAAAGCGTTCTACAAGGGAGCGCTTTGCCCAAATCCGGAGCACTCCAAAGGCCATTTCATGTAACCATTATCAAGAATGTAACCGCTAGTTGGTAGAAGATTCTAGCTCGAGTGGCATTTTGCATGTAAGCCAACTCTTGAGCTTAGGGTTAGGGTTGCATGAAGTGTATCTTTAAAAGACATGGATCCATGTACGAATGTATCTTTTTGCAAATTAATGAAGTATTGAAGGAGGTTGCCCCCTCAAAGAGACTTGAGATTATGTGTTCATTGTGAGAGTGTTTAATTTTGCATTTACTTTATGCATTATGATATTCTGTTATTGCATGAATCTCTGTTTATTTTCAGTATTCTGTGTGAGTGAGTTTATTTTTAATAGTAAGTTCCTAACATGAAATTGTGCGACCATCTTGCTAAGAGATATTTATGGAAGAATGTAATGTCCCCTCTCTAAGCAGTTAGCAACAGCATTATGGATTAGCCTACTACTGGGTTCCCGTAGGCTAATGGAGATGATTGGGAGCCCTATCAGGGTTGGCAGTGTGTTGTGCCCGAGGTGTTTTGAGACCATATTCCTTTCAGTCGGTTAATTATTTGGGGTCTGGAGTTTATTATTTAACATTTAATATTTAACGTTTAAAGGCGTTATATTAAATAATAAAGTTACTTTTCCTAAGTCAAGTGGAATATTAATTTAAATTATTTAAGTGGCCCCGTTCCTAAGTTAAATGTAATATTATTTTAAGTCGAAAAGTGACTTAGGAATATAATGTTCTGAATGGGGAAAAGTGACTTAGGCGTATTTCTCATGGGGGTCGACTTGCATAAAGTGAGATTAAAATATTTTAAGTCACCCTAACCCTAAAAGTGGCGTGGGGTTTTGAGGGAAATATAAGGAGAGTTTGGAGCTCATTTTGGGGATCCAGGTTTATTTCTCATTTTCTCTCTGGCGAGAACTTGCAGCTTCAGGCGGAGTTTTCATGGCTTTGTGAGGACGAAAACCCTTGCAAGGAACATTGCTTGCGGACGTGAGAGATCGTTCCCTGAGCAATCATCTGTCAGTCTCATTCAGGGGCTGAGTTTGCACTGAAATGGAGGATTCGAAGATAGTTTTTGGTGTGGATTGATCAGTAGATATTTTGGCTTGAGTTGCAGTTGTTTTCCTTGAAGGTGGTCGTACCATACTAGGGTTTCCAGCCACACATTTCTGATTGCAGTGCCCAACAGGAACATCAAATGATTTTGGGTATTTGACCATTGGCTTCTTCTACACCGAGCGACCCTTTGGGAGAGTTTGCAGAATTTTTAGCGAAGATTGTGATTTTTCCTAGCTGGCCGTACCTTCTAGCAGGCCGTACCATTTGTTGGCACCATCATTTTGGGGGTTTGAGTGCTGGGTTTGAAGATTGTTGGTGTTGAGGTTAGGGTTTCAGTCTGGGCATTCCCTTTGAGTATTCTCTGTGCATTTCTTCTATGGCAATCAAATGGGTATGCAGTTATTTGTAATCTGGAAACATTCTATTCATTTTGGGTTTTCATAATATTATGCCCTAGTTGTATTTGATGAAAATAATTTGTTGAATGAAATGGGTATTTTAGAATAATGGTTTTGAGTCCCTTTTAGCATCTGGGTATCATAGAATATATCTATTTTGTTATGTTTTATTTTTGCACTTCTTATCAACATCAAAAAACCCAAAAAAATCAGAAAAACAATTAAAAGCAGAAAACCGAAGCTTTCAAAGATTCAAAAAAATATAGCACAACAGGGGTGGGTTATTACAGTGGTATCAGAGCGAGTTTTCCTGCCATCCTATGGATTAAACTAGGTTTTGTTGCACATGAGTGAAAGAGAAAGGAGGTATTACGAAAGGGGACAGAGGAAACGTTGGCAACCTCCAGCAGCCCCAGAGGGCGAAACAGTTTCTAACGTCCTTGGAATACATTCCGAGGGGTCCAGTGGTAGTGAAGAGATATTTGGAGAAATGGCGGATAGGGATAAAGGGCGTGCTGATCCGAAAGATCCCGGTGATGCCATTCAAAGGAAGTTCGAAGGTATGTTTGAGATGATGTCACAAATGTTGGGGAAGATTAACCAGTTCACTCCCCTAGTCATTCCTACACAAAATGGTGAGGCGAGTTCCTCCCATCACCAGAACAATAATAGACATAGTAACACAGTAGCAGCAGGATCGGTCCTTAGACCCATGCAACCTACCTTTACACCCCGAGAGGAGGCAAGAACACAACAGGAAGAACATACCCCAATAACTAACAATATGAACGAAGTGTGGGCTGAGGATTCAGCACTTCCTGTAGACCTACATGCTAATTTATCCTTGAATGAATTTATGAACCAGAAGAGAGCTGATTACATGGGTGGTAGTGGTAGAGTTGAGCAGAGGAGACCTCCTGTACAGAGAGATTTTCAGCAGGCCTTGGGTAAGGTTACCTTACCTCATTTTGATGGCAGTGACAAGAGCACAACTAGAGCTTGGGTGCAGAAGCTCGATAATTATTTGGCTCTTAGGCCAATGTCCGAGGATGAGGCAATTAAATTCGCTACTTTACATCTGGATGGAGTTGCTCACGAGTGGTGGTACCATGGTCTTATTACCTTGGGACATGGGTTAATCACTACATATGATGAGTTTACCAACAAACTCATTGAGAGATTTGATAGGAAGGATCCGGAGCTGCACTTTAGAGAGCTGGCCTAGTTGAAGCAAATTGGATCTATGGAGTCATACATTGCAGAATTTTAGAGACTCTCAGTTATGGTTCCTAGCATCACTGATAGGAGACTTGTGGTCCTCTTTAATGAGGGACTGATGGAGCCACTTCGAGGTTGGGTCAAAGCATTTGATCCCCCTTCATTACAGGATGCTATGAAGAAGGCACGTAACATGGAGTTTGTTGTTCCAAAGCATAAAACATCCTTTCAGTCATTTCTGGGCAGAAAATATAAGGATAAGAGACATTTCCAGAAGGGTTCCATGCAGTAGAGGAATGTTCCAAATAGATTGGATAATGACCAGCTAAATGAGCTTAGGAGGAAGAAGTTATGTTTCCACTGTAGGGAACCATGGGACCCATCTCACAAGTGCTCAGTTAAGGCTAAGGTTAAGCAGATTGAATACTTTTCAGCTGATGAAACAGGATCAAAAAATTCAGACCAACAAGCTGATTCGGAAAGTAGTGATGAAGAAAGTTCAGAAGAAAAGGTTGAACGGGAGCCCAAACCTGAAGGTACAATAGCCCAACTTTCTAGTTTTCAGAAGGTTGGATCCTTCAAGGTACGTGGTGTCATAAATGGACAGCGAGTCATTACTCTCATTGACACAGGTGCTACGCATAACTTCATTGATGAGGGTCTGGTTGCCAAAAGAGGAATCAAATCAGAGGAGTTTGAAGGATTCAAGGTGATGGTAGCTGATGGCTTTACACTCACCTACACATGGAAGATTCCCAACTTGCGTATTCAGTTAGGGAATTATGAGTTGAATGATGATTTTTATGTGGTAAGTGTTGGAGATACTGATGTAGTGCTTGGTATGCATTGGATGCGTACCCTTGGAGAGTTCTATATGAACTTACAGACTATGGAAATGAAGTTTGATGCAGCAGGGAAACAGATAGTTTTGCGGGGCATGTCAGATGGAGGAGCGAGGGTAGTGTCCCTCAAAAGGATGGAGAGGCTATTCCGCCATGATCAGGTAGAGTGGGCAGCAAAATGTCTCATAATGCCCAACGTTACAGAGCATCAGAAAGGTGAATATCATCCTAAGATTAAGAAACTTTTGTCTAAACATTCTAAGGTATTTGGTGACATACCCCTAGGGAGACCTCCTGAGAGAGGTATGGAGCACATCATTGAGCTCGAGGATGGAGCCAAGCCAGTCATTACCACTCCTTACAGGCATCCAAAACGCCATAAGGATGAGATAGAGAAGGTGATCAAGGAGCTACTGGATATGGGTCACATCCGTCCAAGTAAGAGTCCCTTTGCTTCCTCGGTTGTCTTGGTGAAAAAGAAAGATGGGACCATGAGAATGTGCATTGATTATAGAGCTTTGAACAAGAAAACAATCAAGAACAGGTACCCAATTCCACGTATATATGAGCTCATTGATGAGCTACATGGGGCATGTTTCTTCTCTAAGATTGATTTGAGATCAGGGTACCATCAGATCAGAGTTCGTGAGCAGGATGTGGAGAAGACAACTTTTAGATGCCATTTCGGACACTTTGAGTTTCTGGTTATGCCCTTCGGGTTGACCAATGCTCCAACCACTTTCCAGTCCTGTATGAACAGGACATTCAGTAAGCAGCTCAGAAAATCAGTTCTAATATTCTTTGATGATATTCTTGTCTACAACAGGTCTTGGGAGGAACACCTGAGACACCTGGAGGAGGTGCTGAGTATTCTGGAGCAGGAGTCTTTCTATGCCAAGGAGTCCAAATGTGATTTTGGGCTGACCGAGTTGCTTTACCTTGGACACATCATCAGCTCAGAAGGTGTTCATGTTGATCCTGAGAAGATTAAGGCAATCATGGACTGGCCTACACCAACGAACCTCACTCAGCTTAAGGGGTTCTTTGGACTGTGTGGTTTCTACAGGAAGTTTGTTAAGGGATTCTCGCAAACAGCAGCCCCACTTACAGACTTGACCAAGAAAGGAGCATTTGAATGGTCAGAGTCGGCTCAGAAGTGTTTTGAGCACTTCAAACAGGTAATGTGTTCATGTCCTGTACTTGCCATACCTGATTTTTCTAAACCTTTTGAGTTGGAATGTGATGCTTCGGGAGAAGGGATAGGAGCAGTATTAATGCAGAACAAGCATCCCATTGCCTTTGAGAGTAGGAAGCTGAGAGGGGCTGAACGGAATTACTCTATTTATGATAAGGAGATGTTGGCCATCATGCATGCATTGGCCAAGTTCAGACCCTATCTTGTGGGAGGCAAATTCACTGTCAAGACTGATCACAACAGTCTCAAATATTTTCTGAATCAGAAAGATCTCAATGAGAGACAGCAGAAATGGGTCAGTAAACTTCAGGCGTATGATTTTGACATTGTTTATGTCAAAGGGAAAAAGAACATAGTTGCTGATGCATTATCTAGGAGGCCATATTTATGTTCCCTGACCGAGATAGCGGCAGACTGGAAAGAGGAAATTATGGCAGAATATGCCAAGGACACATGGGCTACGAGTGTGATTGAGGGGTCTTTGCACGATGATAGATATATAGTGGTGAATGGGCTGATTATGTATAAGGATAGAATATTTCTGATTCCGAACTCAAAGTTCAAGTTGAGGGTTCTGAAATGCTTCCATGATGATCCCACGACTGGTCATACAGGATTCTTTAAGACATACAGAAGGATTAGAGAGAGGTTTTCCTGGAAGGGTCTTAAGAATGAGGTTCTCCAGTATGTTCGGGAGTGCTCCATTTGCTAGCAGAACAAGGATGAGCACTCTTACCCAACTGGTTTATTGCAGCCCTTACCCATTCCTAACCAGAAATGGGAGGGAATCTCCATGGACTTCATCACTGGGTTGCCTAAGGTACAAGGCAAAGATTGCATTTATGTTGTGGTTGATAGACTCACCAAATTTGCCCACTTTTTTGCTATTTCAGCAACATATATTGCAGCACAGGTGGCAGATTTGTTCTTTAGAGAGGTGTTCAGATTGCATGGGATGCGTAAAACAGTTGTTAGTGATAGGGACAATAGGTTCATGAGCTTGTTTTGGTAGGAGCTTTTCAGGTTAAGTGGAACCGAGCTCACCCCTAGCACTAGTTACCACCCCCAGACAGATGGGCAAACGGAGATAGTCAATAAATGGGGGGAAGGGTATCTCAAGAATTATGTTTCAGGGCAGCAGAAGGCCTGGATTAAATGGCTGCACCTTGGTGAGTTTTGCTATAATACCACTCACCACATGTCTATTGGGATGTCACCATTCATGGCTCTGTATGGGTATGAAGCTCCTAGCTTCATGGATTTGCTTCTTGGAGACAGTAGAGTGCCTAGGGCTAAAGATTTGTTGCAGGATAGCCAGGATCTCATGAAATCTTTGAGAGATAATTTACAGCAGGCACA
Source organism: Wollemia nobilis (assembly GCA_028583015.1). Taxonomy (NCBI): domain Eukaryota; kingdom Viridiplantae; phylum Streptophyta; class Pinopsida; order Araucariales; family Araucariaceae; genus Wollemia; species Wollemia nobilis. The sequence goes on along the minus strand of JAQPPZ010017077.1, from coordinate 2,469,620 downwards.
GAATCAGCAAAATATGTATGCTGATCAGCATCGTGTGGAGCGCAGTTTTGACGTTGGGGACCTGGTTTATCTTAGATTGCAGCCATACAGATAGTCCACTCTCAAAAAGAGTGGTAAGGAGAAGCTTAAGCCACATTTTTATGGTCCATTCAGGATCTCCAGAAAGGTTGGAGAAGTGGCATATGAGTTGGAGTTACCGGCTGACAGCAGGGTACATAATGTTTTTCATGTCTCGCGCCTTAAAAAGGCATTGGGTGGAAATGTAGTTCCTTCTTCCGAGTTGCCACCACTTGATGAAGAAGGGAAACTTATTTTAGTTCCAGAGGCCATCATTGATACCAGAGAACGTACCCTCAGGAGGAGAGTGATCAGGGAGTTTCTGATCAAATGGAGGAATTTTCCGGTTGAGGATGCTACTTGGGAGAGTGAGCAGATTCTTCAGCATCCAGAGTTACAATTGCTTGAGGACAAGCAATTTTGGGGAGGGAGGACTGTAATGTCCCCTCTCTAAGCAGTTAGCAGCAACATTATGGATTAGCCTACTACTGGGTTCCCGTAGGCTAATGGAGATGATTGGGAGCCCTATCAGGGTTGGCAGTGTGTTGTGCCCGAGGTGTTTTGAGACCATATTCCTTTCATTCGGTTAATTATTTGGGGTCTGGAGTTTATTATTTAACATTTAATATTTAACGTTTAAAGGCGTTATATTAAATAATAAAGTTACTTTTCCTAAGTCAAGTGGAATATTAATTTAAATTATTTAAGTGGCCCCGTTCCTAAGTTAAATGTAATATTATTTTAAGTCAAAAAGTGACTTAGGAATATAATGTTCTGAATGGGGAAAAGTGACTTAGGCATATTTCTCATGGGGGTCGACTTGCATAAAGTGAGATTAAAATATTTTAAGTCGCCCTAACCCTAAAAGTGGCGTGGGGTTTTGAGGGAAATATAAGGAGAGTTTGGAGCTCATTTTGGGGATCCAGGTTTATTTCTCATTTTCTCTCTGGCGAGAACTTGCAGCTTCAGGCGAAGTTTTCATGGCTTTGTGAGGACGAAAACCCTTGCAAGGAACATTGCTTGCGGACGTGAGAGATCGTTCCCTGAGCAATCATCTATCAGTCTCATTCAGGGGCTGAGTTTGCACTAAAACAGAGGATTCAAAGATAGTTTTTGGTGTGGATTGATCAGTAGATATTTTGGCTTGAGTTGCAGTTGTTTTCCTTGAAGGTGGTCGTACCATACTAGGGTTTCCAGCCACACATTTCTGATTGCAGTGCCCAACAGGAACATCAAATGATTCTGGGTATTTGACCATTGGCTTCTTCTACACCGGGCGACCCTTTGGGAGAGTTTGCAGAATTTTTAGCAAAGATTGTGATTTTTCCTAGCTGGCCGTACCTTCTAGCAGGCCGTACCATTTGCTGGTGCCATCATTTTGGGGGTTTGAGCGCTGGGTTTGAAGATTGTTGGTGCTGAGGTTAGGGTTTCAGTCTGGGCATTCCCTTTGAGTATTCTCTGTGCATTTCTTCTATGGCAATCAAATGGGTATGCAGTTATTTGTAATCTGGAAACATTCTGTTCATTTTGGGTTTTCATAATATTATGCCCTAGTTGTATTTGATGAAAATAATCTGTTGAATGAAATGGGTATTTCAGAATAATGGTTTTGAGTCCCTTTTAGCATCTGGGTATCATAGAATATATCTATTTTGTTATGTTTTATTTCTGCACTTCTTATCAGCATCAAAAAACCCAAAAAAAATCAGAAAAACAATTAAAAGCAGAAAACCGAAGCTTTCAAAGATTCAGAAAAATATAGCACAACAGGGGTGGGTTATTACAAAGAAGCTAGTGTTCCTATCTCCCTTCTAGAGCCATTGGATCCTAGATTTTTGTTTTGACATGATCTCTTCTCTTTTGTCCCATTCCTCTAGCTGAGCAATAAGCCTAGCCTCCTTAATTCAGATCTTAGTAGTGCCATCCATTTGTATTTGCTCATTTAGGTCCTCAAGTTTGGTTAAGATATGTCATTTCTTTTCCTTTATGTCACCAAACTCCTCGTAGTTCCATGTTCTCAATTTGGACTTGTGGTACTGAAGCCTCCTAACAAAATTGTACATCTTGTACCTGTTGCCACATTTTGCACGGGGTGCCATGTCTTCATTTTTATTGTAAGTATGCTGCTCTCCCTTCCCTCCTCCTCCTTTCCCTTTCTCCACTATCCCCTTTCTCCCCTTCTGTCAGTTTCATTCCCGTCATTTCCCCTTTTTCCTCTTGTACTTTCTTCGGTCAATTTCCCAAAAAAGAGCAAAAGGTCCCTAAAAATTTCTAAGTCTAAGAGCGCAACCCGACTTCGCAGCGAAGTCGGGGTGCGCCCTTAAGTTTGAGCGCACTCGGGAATGCGAAGTGCGGAAAAGGACCGAAATTTGGCTAAGTACAAGAGCGCAACCCGACTTCGCTGCGAAGTCGGGGTGCGCTCTCGTTCCTGTGCGCACTTGGGAAGCAGCGGATCCCGAAAATTGGCTAAGTGCCAGAGCGCAACCCGACTTCGCAGCGAAGTCGGGCTGCGCCCTCATTTCTGTGCGCAGTCTAAACAGTAAGCAAAACTGGCTAAGTGCCAGAGCGCAACCCGACTTCGCAGCGAAGTCGGGCTGCGCCCTCTAACTTGTGCGCACTTGGGCAGGATGTTTCAAGCAGCCCAAAAAACTGTCTAAGGCACGGAGGCCTCCCCAACTGCGCTGATTCCCCCTTGCGCTGTTTAATTGCGCTCCAATTCCGGGCGAAGTCGGACATGAAAGAGAGACTGCCTTTCAAGGCAGATTCATCCCTTATCAGATTTTGACAAGTGTCCAGCCTCGGGATTCGAGCCGGAGATGTGACAGGGAAAGGGCAGGCGTGAGCCAAATTATTATACCACAACTACCCTCATTTAAGCTGACTCAAAGTTTCATCTACCGCAGCTACCCGCATTCAAGCTGACTCAAAGTTTCATCAACCACACTGCCACGTAGCTGCCAGGTTTTCAGGTGGACCTTGCTGCAAGTACAGTCCCTATCTGCAGAGGTCAACATCAGCAGCTCTTTTGCTGCTTTTGTCAGCTTTGTCAGCTATTGTCGAGTCTGGGATCCTGTGCCCAGAGTTGTAATCGGGGGGAAATTGCGCTATAAATAGCTGCACCATATCATTGTAAAGGGGTGGAAGGGGGATATACTGCTAGGGAACCATTGTAGCTGTACGTTTGCTTCTGAATGCAAGATACACTTGGCTCTATTTACTGTTATTGTTCTTTATGTTGCCTTTACTTAGCATTTCTGCCTCATGTTGCTTATGTTATTGCTTACTGTTATTCTGCTATCTGGATATCGGTATTTGATGATTAAGTATTCCTGGAATGCATAGTTAGAGGATACATAGAATGAATGACATTTGTAGTTTCTGTAATGTATTCTGTATTTAGTTGTTGTTAGTAGTGGTGATTGATAGTTGTTGTGCTGCTTATCCTCCCCACCCAACGCAAATCACATTTATATTTCTTTCCGCATTTCTAATTTCTTTCCTGCACTCTGAGCTTAAAACCATTTGAGAAAACATATAGGAAGCCGGCCTTCTCCGGAGATTGGCACGGAAGGCATTCCTTCCTTCCGGCCTTTCAATCTGCTGGGCGAATCTAGGGCGCATTGCACTAAATCCTATCCTAGTGGCAGATTCATAACCAACAGTTTCTCTGGCACGCCCGGTGGGACCCGAAAGTTTCCCACCCAAAACAGAATCGAAGCATCGGTGTTCGCTTCATTGCTGTTAAAATCAGAACACCTGGCGACTCTGCAAGTACCTGAATATTCTCTGAGTCCGTGAGACCGGTCCAAGCGCCTTCATGCATACAAGAAGGTGGAGAGCAAGGAATCCGGGAAACCAGCCTGATCTCTACGAAATTGACATCAACGCTCCGGGAGAGCGCGTAAGGCTGGCTGACTACCAAGCTCGCATAGACGAATCCGAAACCGAAATCGAAGAGGCCGAAGTTGAAGAGCAACCTACATCTTCGGACGACACCGATACCGAGTACACGACCGGAGGGGAAGAAGACATGGCTGCTCAACAAAATGATGACGACCTCTTCCCAGCGGTCGACTCCACGGGGCCCTTGGCCCTAGTCGGACAAGAGGCTGTACCCCCCGCTGCCTTGAAGGCCATCCCTACTTATGATGGCTACGGCAAAACGACATATGAACACATCCAGGACATTCTGGCCTTGGCTGCGCTACACTCTATTACAGATGAGAGTGTCAAGACCCGTCTACTGGCTCTTTCCCTAAGGGGAAAGCTTCTCTATTGGTGGAGATCCTTGCCAGAAGGATCTATCACGGGGTGGCCTCAGTTGGCAGGCAGACTTGTAAAAGGATGCAACGAGTCTGCCGACCCCTCTTCATTATTGCATCAGTTTCAGAGTATCCAACGTCACCCACAAGAGGAGGTATCAGACTTCAACATAAGGTTTGCGAGGTCTTGGAAAAGAGTACCTCGCGAACTGCGACCTTCGGCAGGTCAAGCTGCACACTACTACTTGAGGTCTTTCAACTCGGATATCTGCCTACTTCTGAAGATAGCCCGAGTCGATTCCTTCCCTGCCCTATACGAAGCTGCCCAACAAGCAGAATTAGATATAATCTCCATAGGCAGACTCCCGCATAGAGTGCAGCCCCCCATTTATCCTGATTTTCCTCAGTCCCAGTATCCATCGGCCTCTGGTGTGATGCCATCATCCTCAAGTCAGCACCCCCAGCAGCCATGGAATCCAGCACCAGTTATAAACCCCTACGGCCCGCCTCAGATTCATTATCCTAACCCACCACCTCCGCCTCCGCAGTATCCCGCACTCCCAGCTCCCCCTCATTACGCGGCGTATTTTGCACCCCCGCCATTGGCTGCAATACCTCCGTCGGCCCGGTTGGCGCCTGCAGATAATGATATTCAAAATAAAATCCTCCAAGAGGTACGGGCTCTGGCCTCTGGGTATCATACTATGTCCAATGATATGACGATAATGAAGAAGAAGCAAGCCCAGATGGAGTTCCTTCCAAGGAGACCATATCCTCCTCCGGCGCTAACGAAAGATCAAGCCGCACAAGCTCAAAGACACCCCCCTGCAAGGAATGCTGCCAATGAGGATCAACCTGGCACTTCTGACCAGGTTAACTGGTGCTCTACATGCAACGATCCACACTCAGAAGAAGGGTGCACGCTGCATCAGCATTATCTCCAGACCCTGGCGGGCAGCGCCATAGAGGATGAAGCATACATGATCCTGGACGATGAAGGCAACTTTGCCGTCCCAGAAGATGATCCTGCGTTGCTCCTGACCAAGGAAGGCAGAAAGCCCATTGAGGCTGCCACGGCCCAAGCAAAGCCGTTGAAGGTATACGCCAGAAGAGAGAAGGCGCAACCTGCTGGGCTACCACCTGACAAGTCACTATGGCCTCCTGCAGCCAAAGAAAGGTTTCCTGCGCTCAAGGCTCCCGCGGTGAAAGCCCCCGCAGCTCAGCCTCCAGCCGAAACAAAAGAACAAGCTCAAGAGAAGCTGAGATATCCGTCACTGACGAAGAGACAGAGAGTCGAAGCCACGCAGCAATACCGGACCAAGTATGAGCCTGCGAAAGAAATAGAGGGAGCCAACACTTCAACCTACAGCATAGTTGATGAGCTAAAGAGGACCCCTGCGAAGATAAGTATGTACGAGGCTCTTCTGCTCCCAGGGCAAGTTGATCTGCTGCAGGAATCCTTGAAAAACATAAAAGACGGAAAGCCGACGCAGCCTGCTGTGTTAGCTCAGCCCCTGACAGTTTCCGCCACCGGAAAAAACAGGCCACCTCCTTTCTATCTGTCATTACGGATGGAAGGCTATATAGTACACAACTGCATGGTGGATTCTGGTGCTTCCACGACTGTCATGCCGAGAGCCGTCTGCGAAGAGATCGGTATGGAATATACAAGGAGCAGCCAAGGTGTGCTGCAGCTAGACGACACCCCTGTCAAGACAGTTGGTGTCATCAAGGATATCCCGATCCGACTGCATAAAGCCCTCGACATAGTGGTCATACAGGAAGTCGTTGTGGTCGACTTGGAACCCTACTTCGGCATGTGCCTCTCCAGGGAGTTCACTGCAAAGCTGGGTGGGTATCTGTCTCTGGATTACTCACATATGGAAGTGCCCTTCAAAGGAAGGAGACTAAAGATCTATAATGAAAAGCCTTCCACATTTTTAGTAGAGAAGATACCCGAAGAAGAGCCACAAAACGGCATGGTTCAGCTGACAACTGAAGAACTGGTAGTGGTTGATATGACAGAAGAAGCCCTTGAGCTGTTACAAGTGGAGGATGAGTTCTCCTTGCTGGACTTCAATGCCATGATTGAGACTGAGCAAGGCTGTTACTCCGTCACCCAGCCTGAAAGACTTGACCAGTCAGCAAGGAAAGAGGTTGGACCCGCACCAGAAAAGCTATGGAAGTTGTTCTTTGATGGCGCCCGATGCAAAAATGGCGCCGGTGCAGGTGTACTCCTGGTTTCCCCGTCCGGGATCCAGAAGGACTACACTTACAGGCTGGCTTGGAGCTGTACTAATAACGCTACGGAGTATGAGGCTCTGTGCTTGGGTTTGAGAAAGGTAGAGAGACTGGGGGTGAGACATTTGCAGATCTTTGGCGACTCAGAGCTGGTGTGCAACCAGATTACGAATAAGTGCGCCTCCAAGAAGCATTACCTCAAGGCGTATCGTAACCGTGTCTGGGACCTGATGGAGTCATTCGACTCGTTGAATGTCAAAGCCATATCACGTGAGAAGAATAAACACGCTGACATTCTGGCGTCTGTTGGAGCCAGGTACGTTCCGGCTGATGACATTGTCCAGAAGCCGAAGCCGGTTCGTACCATCTACAGGCCTTCTGTGCCTGATAAAGACACCCACTGGCAGGTGTTTGATTGTGACGAGGATATCATCACTTTTTTTATTAACGAAGCAAGTACTATAGAAGGTAGAGACCCTGATGACGAGCAGTACGAGGGGTTGATACAGTTAAAAAACAATCATGTCCCGAAAGGACTGATTACCCTAGAGAGTCTCTTTGATCAGAACGATAGGGCAATATCCCACAGAATCAAAGTAGACCCCAAGCAGTACGTAGACCTGGAACTGGAACCTGGAAAAACAATCAAGGTCGGGACGGACTGCACTGAAGAGGAACTGGAGCAGATCAGATCTTTATGCGGAGAGTTCCCTGATATCGTGGCCTGGTGCTACCAGGACTTGAAGGGGTATGACAGAGAGATGATCCAGCATACTATAGAGCTGGAAGATAATGCAAAACCTTTCCGGCAGAAGCAAAGGGCAGTAAACCCAAAAATTGAAGCAATGATGAAAGCAGAGCTCTTAAAGATGTTGGAGGCCAAAATCATCTACCCCATCAAGCACTCATCTTGGGTCGCGAATTTGGTCCCTGTGAGGAAAAAGAATGGAGACATCCGCCTCTGCGTGGATTTCAGAAACCTCAATCAAGCTTCACTGAAGGACCATTACCCGCTTCCCCAAATTGATCAGATCCTCCACATCGTTGCTGGAGCACAGAGGTTCTCTCTCTTGGACGGATTCTCTGGATACAACCAAATATGGGTAAAGGACGAAGATCAGCACAAGACAGCGTTCACCACCAAATGGGGAACGTTTGCATATCAGCGCATGCCCTTCGGCCTGTCTAATGCCGGCGCTACGTTTCAAAGAGCCATGGACTTGGCGTTCCGGGAGCTGCTCAACAAGGTCATTGTCATCTACTTGGATGATATGACTGTATTTTCTCACAGGAGAGAGGACCATGCTTCCCACTTGCGGCAAATATTTGAGAGATGTCGTGAATTCGGCATTTCCATCAACCCGAAGAAGTCAGTCTTCGCGGTAAAGGAAGGTAAGCTGCTAGGACATGTCATTTCCGAGAAAGGCCTTGCAGTGGATCCTGACAGAGCAGAAGCCCTTCTCCGCTTACCCATCCCAGTCGACAAGAAGGGGTTACAATCATTCTTCGGCCAAATCAACTTCGTGAGGAAGTTCATACCGGACTTCGCACAAGTAATTAAGCCCATGGCCGAACTCCTAAAAAAGAATGCCGAATTCTTGTGGACTGACGAAAGAAAGCAGGCCTTCGAAGAGATCAAGGCCAGAATCGCGCAAGCTCCGGTGTTGATAAATCCAGATTATTCCAAGGATTTCATCCTGTACGCGGTGGGAGAACCCGAGAGTTACGCCACAGTCCTGACTCAGAAGGGAGATGATGGCGAAGAACGCCCCATAGCGTTCTTAAGCCAGGTGATTCAGCCGCATGAAGAAAAGTACAATTTTATTGAGCGGCAGGTGCACGCAGTCATGAAATCCCTCAGGAAGTTCAGGCACTTCGTCTCCCAGAGCCGGATAACTGTCTTCGTGATACATCCGGACGTCAGGAATTTCATCGTACAAGGGGAGCCAGGTCACAAGAGGGCAGGATGGATAGCCAAAATCCAAGAATTTGACATCGAGGTACGGCCAACGAAGCTGATCAGAGGCCGAGCCTTGTGCCAAGAGCTGGCCCGAAGCGCTGCAGCTGAAATCTCTGCTGCAAGTGGGAAGATCCGATAGCAGAAACTAACCTTGCCAACTCCTTATCAGAAGGAGTGATTGGACATGATGAAAAGTGCGGTGGTATTTTAGCACAGGGAGATGTCCAGATCATCTCAATGCCTCACAAAGAAGGAGGTTTAGGCTAAACGCCTTGAGATATGTACTGCGCCCCGAGGGGCTGTATTTCAAAAACATTGATGGCATCCTGTTGCGATGCGTCAGAGAAACAGATAAACCGAGGGTCCTCGGAGAATTCCACTCTGGGATGCCTAGGGGACATCATTCTGGGAGGCCTACGGCCTTAAAAATTATCAGAGCCGGGTATTATTGGCCCACTCTCTTCACAGACGCACATGCGGTCTGTATTAAATGTGAAAAATGCCAGAGGTTCGCTGGCAGGAACAGAAAGGCACCCTTGCCCCTCCAGCCAATTCAAGCCGAGACTCCGTTTCAGCAGTGGGGTCTAGACTTCATCGGGGCCATCACGCCTAACTCTGCAGCGGGACATAAGTTCATCCTTACAGCCACCGATTATTTCACTCGGTGGGCAGAGGCGATCCCCACTAAGCACGCGGACCAAGAAACGGTCATTGGGTTCCTCGAGAGCCTCATCACCCGTTTCGGGGTCCCGGAGGCAATAGTTACAGACAATGGTCCGGGGTTCGCAGGTGCTGTACTCACGGAGTTCACCAGCAAATACGACATCTATCACAAGATGTCCTCGAACTACTACCCGCAGGGGAATGGCCTGGCCGAGTCCACCAACAAGAATCTACTGAAGATTGTTAAAAAAACAGTAGAGAGAAACAAGAGGACATGGCACCTACTCCTGAATCGGGGGTTGTGGGCGGATCGCATATCGTTCAAGAAGTCTATCAAGACATCCCCCTACGCGCTCGTGTATGGCAAGGAGGCAGTTCTGCCTACCCACATAGAGATGCCCGCACTCTGGATGTTAGATGAAGAAAAAGGCGACGGGGATCCAGTGGACGCCAGACTTTGCCAACTATTGCGGTTAGAAGAAGAAAGGGAAAAGGCATACCAGGCCTTTACTAAACATGCCGAGGCGACCCAGGGCTGGTTTGCGAAAGGCACCACCACCCGAGTTTTCAAAATCGGGGACCTAGTGTTAAAGTGGGACTCACTTAAAGCAAAGTCGGGCAACCATGACAAATTTGATGCCCTCTGGGAAGGTCCCTATCAGATTGCTCGGGTAAACCAATTCAATGCATTCGTGCTTCGGGACATGGCGGGACAGCTTCTCCCCATTCTTGTCAACGGTTTCCACCTGAAAATTTACCACCACTGAAGGCACCCAAGGGGTCCTTCCTTGTACATATTCCTTTCCTGCATTTTAGTTTATGACAGAATGTACATATTTCTTTCAGCATTCAGCTTTCAGTTTTCAAAGCCTAAGTAAAGCATAGAGCAAACCCCGACTTCACAGCGAAGTCGGGCATCGCTCCTTGAATAGTGCGACATCGGGAGTTTGAGAGAAGACAGCTGACAAAAAGCCTAAAAAATGACTAAGTGCTGGGTGTGCAACCCGACTTCGCAGCGAAGTCGGACTGCGCACCATCTTGGGAGCGCAGTCGGGCAGCGCAGAGCGAAAATTGGCTAAGTGTTGAAGTCGGACTGCGCAACAATTCCGGGCGAAGTCGGAGTGCACACGTTTTCTGGGCGAAGCCTGAGTGCGCTCTCAATTTCGAGCGCACCTTGAATGACTTGTCACGGGAAACGAGGGACATAATGGCGAAAAATTTCTAAGTATGGGCCCAGGCTGCGCAGTGAGGCATAGCGCGAAGTTGGGCTGCGTCCCTCCTTAAAACCCTGGGCCAAAATCTCCCTCGAAGTGTGTGCCCAGGTGGCGGCCGTGACGTCATTGGAAGCACGAGGTCCGAAATTTTTTTAAAATAATGATTGCGCGTCTTTCAAAGCAGATGTCATTAAAAAAGCAGGCGCATTAGGACCAACCGCAACCAAGGTACGCCTTCCAAAGAAAAAGCCCACGCACGGCCGCCAAAGAATAATAGCGTTTCCCACCTACTTCGGGAAAATCACCTTAACCCCCTCCCTTGCGCCATTAATGTTGTATTTTTTCCTAGAAAAGGGGCCCTGGCATACTCAGAACATCCAAATTATCAAGCCAAGTCTGAGCTGCAAGGCGCAGAATTGAAGAACTAGTAACCAGAATCCCCGTCTCTGCCACCTCGAGCAGAAAAGAGAAAATGGACAAGGGAAAAGCGCCAATGCAGACGTAGTCCAGCGACACAGAGTGCGAGGCTGAAGAGCACACAGAATCCAGCGCTCATGAGAGCGAAGCGCCATGGGAGCGAACAAGGAGATCCAGGTCAAAGAGAAGCCAAGGGCAAGCTCCACCGTCGCCCATCAACCGCCTGGCCGGGTATAGGGACGGCGAGTACTCCATTAGCCTCACCAAGCTGCGGCCAAATATAGCGAAGTGGGCTGGCAAAGTCTCACCCTCGCACCATGTCGGGGCTGCATACAAGTCGAACCTATACTGGTTCTTGTGCCCTCCCGTCCACCATTGCCCGGAGTTGGTTGAGTCTATTGTAACATATTACAAACCAGCTACCCGGCAAGTCTGCGACAACCAAGGAAGAGTGTTGTTCACACTCTTCAAAGAGAGCATCCAGCCAGCCTTCGCCCCGGGGCTCCAGTACGACCCCAACGCCATTGTCAGGAGAATTAACTTGGATGAGCAGGCGGGCAGATTCGCTCAAAACAGAAGGATGAGAGAGTTTCTTGACTCAGAGCTGAAAACCTCGCTACCAGCCGGACAGTGGCCAACAGGCCCTATACCCCTGGACAGGTTCGAGAATAAATACATATATATTATCCTGGCATGGGTACTCGGCTGCGACACGGATAGAATGGTGCGCCCGTACCAGCTGGCGCTCGCGGAATGCATCTTGCATGGAGAGTTTTATGACTCCACTGCGCAAAGGAGTGGAAGGCGCCCTATTTTCTTTGACTGGGCAGATTGGGTGGCGTACGCCATACATTCGAACCTGGTCAGGTTGCAGCAAAAGTAGACAACAAAGTTCTGGCTTTGCTCGTTCCTCACATGGTTGTGCCTATACCACACGCACTACCGGATTAAAGTGCCTGACCTAAAAAAGGTAAATGAGAAGGGAGAACCGCTGCCTGTGTACGAGTGGACAGAAGCCCTGTATAGGAGAGGGTCGTACTACGATTTCAACTTCAAATTTCTAGGTATGACCCTAGCGCTGTTCAACGGCAAGGCATCTCGCCCACCACTGGCCATGACGAACTACCTGAGGAAGTACAAGTGCGGGGATACCTTCCGGTTGACTCAGGGCATTGTGATCAGAATCTACGGATTCAAAGGGAAGCCGTTCCTGCTGCCCTATTTTTGCATTGAGCATCAGTTCGGTATGGAGATATCGTGCCAGATGGACTATGTCGAGGAGGAATTCGGCCAGGGAAAGAAGAGGGGCCATATTTTCAAGTATCCTATTACCTGGGCGAACATTCAAGTGCACGAGATTGGGCAGCATGTCTACCTCGAACAAGAACTCCTCAACATGGGCCTGATACAGCTACCTCAGCGCTGGAAATACGACCCGATTGGGGTCAGGGGAAAGTTTGTACATATCTGCCCCCGAGCGGAGATCATGGAGGAAAGGTGCAATAAAACAGGTGCAGACCTGGAATGGCACATTGAGTGGATGCAATCATGGCCGCCATGGCAGGATTTTTACTGTGAAGAAGTGGAGTATGATCCGGAGCGCAATCCAGACCACAGGTTAGACTCAGCAGGCTTCAAAAAATTCCTCTCAAAGGTGGCGCCCCTCAGCTGGGAAAAGGACAAAATTATTGAATGCTGGAAAATGAGGTGCCGCACGCAACACGATAAGTCTAACCGGAAGACATTGGCCATAGATGATGAATTTTTGGCCTTATATGATAAATACGCCGACAAATGGGAGCCGTTCGCGTTTCGAGATTGCGTTCCCCTAGGTGCCAGAAAGAGATATAAAAGGAAGCCCCCATCCCAACAATTGCCTACTCAAGGGACTTCCAGTGCGACACCAACAAGCAGCCAGGTGGGCCCAATGTTGCCTCCAGCTCCTGAAGCGTTACCTCAAAAGGTAAAAGAGCTAGAAAAGTCAACTAGTGAGATGGCCCCCCAAAAGGAAAAAGCACTCGAAGAGTCAATCGGTGGGCCATCGGCAACAAGCATTCTCCCGTCAAAACCCAGGTACAAGTATACCGTGGGAACACCGCTGCCAGCCGCCCCAACCACCTCCGCCTCCTTCGAACCAACTACAGCTCCAGAAGAAAAGAAGAGGAAAAGGAGCGAAAAGGCCAAACGGCCTAAGGAGTCTGCGCAGCAAACGGCCGCAGCACGGACAGTCACGGCCGCGCCGAAAATCATCTCTTTGGACAGCCCTGGGAAAGAAGCAGAAGTTTGGGCAGCAGGCGTCCTTCAATCAGTGGCTCAGGCGGAGCCCGCAGGTACGTCCTCTTCCCCGGTTCCCCAGATCCCAGTTGGCCCTGGCGTAACACCGTCCCCCACTATATCAGGGCAAGCCCTAGTTGCATCTTCCTTGTCGCAAATCTCCCAATCCTTCCACAGTCCCCATTCTTTCGAGCAGTTTGCCCAAGACCCGAATGTCTTCCAAACCCTGAGTCAAACCCTAGACCCCTCGCTTGCGGCCAGTGCTGAAGCCGTACCTACATCGCCGTGCCGCTCACCTCCATTGTTCAAAACCCCGCCTTCACCTCCCACTCAGCCGCTCGCTTCCCCTAGGACCCAGTCGCCCTTGAAAGCGACCACGCCTTCTGGGATATCTCCTGCTTCATTGTTTGCGGGAAAGATGCCTCAGCAGGATTTAGTCTCGGCGTATCCGATGCTGGCAGAGCTTGACTTCATGGGGGAGCAGCTGCAGATTACAGATGATCAGCCTCTGGCAGCGAAGGCCGTAGGGTGTTCCGCCTCTTTCCTCCAGGGCATCAAACGAAGAAGAGCCAAGGAGATAGCTGCCTCGGTGAAGCGCACCAAGTTCGACTTGGACAGGAGAGTGCTGCGAACTGAAAAGTTGATCCCTAAGGTAAAGAAGCCTCTCCGAGAAATTACCAAGGCTGACTATGACCACACGGCTGGAGTCTGCCTAGCAGGAGATCAGGGACTTGAAAGCACAGCTTGCCGCCTCTCAGCAGGAGGCTACAACACAAAGAAGGACGATCGAACAACTATCAGAAGAGAAGAAGGTAGCATTGGAGCATGTCTCTTAGCTGCAGGATTCATTAAGGCAGGCCCAATCTCAGCTAAAGGAGAAGGCATCCCAGACGACGGCCTTTTCGAAAAACAAGGTCAAAGAGATGCGGGCTGGTTTGCTGCAGGGATGCAGGGCTAATGTTGTCAGGTCCCTATCCGTCCTGGATTTCGCATCCAGGATCCAAGAAGTATCTGCCCAGGGAAAGCCTATGGTAGAGGAGGCCGAACACCAAGCGAAGCAGTGGCTGGACTTGGCAATGAAAATTGAAGAGTTCGCGTGCAAAGGCCTCCGATTTCCCCCAATGTCCCGAATTGCCCTAGATTGGGCAGATGCAAGGGTAACCTTGCACAATTACTTCGAAAAAACGGAAAAAACAAGGGCCGCCAGGAAAATGTTGGACGCATTGAACCATGAAATGAATATTTGCCTGGCCCCCTTCAACACTCTTTCTGAGCTCGGATGCCCGAGCTTCGTCAAGGATGGGGAGTTTCTGCCCCTTGAATAGGTGAAGCTGAATTGGCTGTCTTTCGAGGCAGATACGTCAAAAATTGACAGCTGGGCCGAGCCAGTCCAGGAAGCACAGGTCACTCAGATGGTGTCAAGATATTGCAAGATCAACACCTCCCTTCAGGAGTTGGGAGAGAGATATAACACCATCGACGTACACACGATTGCAGCATTCAGAGCAGTGCTGAAGGATGTCAGCGATTTAGGGCCCTTCCAGGCAGCAGCCTGGGACCAGGCCAAGGCTGCGTACAATCATGTCCGTGAGCGGGAGCAGCCGGCCGAGCAAGAAGGTGACAGTGGTGAGCATTCGGATTCAGAAAGGGGAGGAGAATCAGAAGAAGAAACTGCTGAAAGTGAATCCGAAGAGGAGCAGTTACCCAAGAAGGGGACGCAAGAGCAGCGGGATGTAGGGGAAGGGAGTTCCTCTGCACCCAAAGGATAAAGGCCTGGTTCTTTGCGTCGAGGCGAGCTCGACACCCCGCGAGCCGCCAGGAATGTTGCCACATTTTGCACGGGGTGCCATGTTTTCATTTTTATTGTAAGTATGTTGCTCTCCCTTCCCTCCTCCTCCTTTCCCTTTCTCCACTATCCCCTTTCTCCCCTTCTGTCAGTTTCATTCCCGTCATTTCCCCTTTTTCCTCTTGTACTTTCTTTGGTCAATTTCCCAAAACAGAGCAAAAAGTCCCTGAAAATTTCTAAGTCTAAGAGCGTAACCCGACTTCACAGGGAAGTCGGGGTGCGCCCTTAAGTTCGAGCACACTCAGGAATGCGAAGTGCGGAAAAGGACCGAAATTTGGCTAAGTACTGTTGGTTACGAATCTGCCATGAGGAAAGGACTTGTTGTTAATGCGCCCAGATTCGCCCACCAGATTGAAAGGCCGGAAGGAAGGAATGCCTTCCGTGCCAATCTCCGGAGAAGGCCGGCTCCTATGGGGGTTAGGTTAAGATAAGAGTGCAGGAAAGAGATAAAAAGGTACAGAAAGAGATAAAAGTGCAGAAAGGGATTCCAAATGTGATTGGAGTTGGGTGGGGGGAATAAGCAGCACGGCAACGAATCAATCACCACTACTAACAACATTCATCTACAAACATACATTGAAACTACAGCTATCAGCGATCCCATGTATCCTCTATCTATGCATTCCAGGAATACCTGGCCATCAAATGTTGGAGTCCAGAGTTCAGTACAACAGCGAGCAATGACACAAGAAACATGAGGCAGAAATGACAAGGAGAGGCAGCATGCAAGATAAAAGACAGTAAGCAGAGCCAAGTATATGTCTGTATTTGAGGCAAACGCACAGCTACAATTGTTCCCTAGCAATATATTCCCCTTCCACCACCTTACAATGGAAAAGTGGTGGGTATTTATAGCCCAAAATTCCCCCCGATTACATTCATGGGCACAAAGTCCCAGACAAGACAGTAGCTGACACGAGCGGTTGAGGAGCTGCTGATGCTGACTTCTGTCGGGCAGGACTGTCCTTGCAGCATGGTGTCCCTGAAGGCGGTACAGCTACGTGGCAGCGCGTTGGGTCAAGTCTTCGGTCAACAGGAATGCGGGTAGGTGCGGCAGATGGCACTTCACATCGGCTTAAATGGTGACAGATGGCACCGGTAGTGTAGCCCATGCTTTGTCCTTGCGCGGTCAAGTCTTGGCTCGAATCCCGAAGGTGGATACTTGTCGGATGCTGAGGTGTGACACGTGTCTGCCTTGAAAGGCAGCTTATCCAACTTCGCCAGGAATTCGGGCGCTATCGGGTTGCGCAGGAGGAAAACAACGCAGTTGGAAGGCCTTCTTGCCTTAGCAAATTTCTGAGTTGACTTCACCCAACTGCGCACCGGTCAAAGGGCGCACTCCGACTTCGCTGCGAAGTCGGGTTGCGCACCGGTGCTTGGCTGTCTTCGTCCGCTGTTCGGACTGCGCACTGGAAAAGGGGCGCACTCCGACTTCGCTGCGAAGTCGGGTGTCGCCCCAACACTTAGCCGTTTTTCTGCTAGACCATTCCCCTAGTGCGCCCAGGAAGAAGGGCGCACCCCGACTTCGCTGCGAAGTCGGGTGTCGCCCTTTGACACTTAGTCAAATTTCCAACTATTTCCTGTCCTGGTGCGCATTTCGGGTTCCCTATCGCGCTCCACTTGAGGGGCGCACTCCGACTTCGCTGCGAAGTCGGGTGTCGCCCCAACACTTAGAAACTTTTCAAGGTACACCTGCTGAAGTTTTACTGGGGGAAGAAAGGGGGAAAGAAGAAGAGGGAATGAAGCTGTGAGGAAGAGGAAGAAGAAAGGGAAAATGAGGAGAAGGGAAGGAAAAGAGCAGCTCACTTGCAGAAACCAAAAACATGGCACCCCTGTGCAAAATGTGGCAACATTCCTGGCGGCTCGCGGGGTGTCGAGCTCGCCTCGACGCAAAGAACCATGCCTTTATCCTTTGGGTGCAGAGGAACTTCCTTCCCCTGTCTTCTGCTGCTCTCGGTCTCTTTCCTTGGGGCAAGCTGTTCTTCTTCAGGTTCGCTTTCACCAGTTGCCTCCTCAGTCTCGCCTTCTGAATCTGAAGGCTCTCCACTTTCGGCCTCTCGCTTGCTTATGCGTTCGAGCGCAGCCTTAGCTTGATCCCAGGCTGCGGCTTGGAAGGGAGTGGGGTCGCTGATTTCTCTGAGTACTGCGTGGAATGCAGCGACCGCGTGCAGGTCAATGGTGTTGTATCTTTTGCCCAACTCCTCAAGAGAAGAGTTGATCTTGCAGTACTTCGCCACCATTTGAGCGACCTGCGCTTCTTGAACTGGCTCTGTCCAGCTATCGATTTCAGCTGTATCTGCCTCGAAGGACAGCCAGTTCTCCTTTACCTGCTCAAGGGTGAGGAGCTCGTCATCTCTAACATAGCTCGGACACCCGTGCTCGGACAGAATGTGAAAAGGTGCCAGGAGAATGTGTCTTTCATGTTCTAAGGCGTCTAGCGCCTTCCTGGCCGTTCTGATTTTTTCTGTCCTAGCAAAATAAGTGTGCAAGGTTACCCTTGCATCTGCCCACTCTGAGGCAAGTTGGGACATGGGGGAGATTCGGAAGCCATCGCGCTCTAATTTCTCAAGTTTCATAGCCAGGTCTAGCCATTGCCTCGCCTGGTGTTCGGCTTCCTCTACCACAGGCTTGCCCTGGGCAGATACTTCTTCAATTCTGGATAAGAAATCCAGAACTGACAAGGACTTGACAAGGTTGGGCTTGCAACCTTGTAGCAGACTAGCGCGCATCTCCTTTGCCTTGCTCTTTGAAAAGGCCGTCGCTTGTGATGCTTTCTCTGCGAGCTGCGACTGCGCCCGTTCCAGCGAATCTTGCAGTTGTGAAACCTGCTCTAGCGCTGCTTTTCTCTCTTGCTCGGCTGTCTGCTGAGCGGCGGCCAGCTGAGCCTTAAGATCTTCTACTTCTTGCTGCGCTGACCCCAACTGCGCAGTGGCCCTAGCCAAGTCTTCTTCGAGCTGCCTTGTGGTATTCTGCAGCTGGAAAAGCGCCTCCTGGGTCTCGAGATGCTTGACAAGGAGGTTGTCTGTTCTACGGCGAATACCGCGGATCTCGTATTCTTCGTTGATATCATCGAAGTTCTTCTCCTTTGTCTGAAGCTCATAGTCTGCCTCGGTCATATCGCGGAGAGGCTTCTTCACTTTAGGAATCAGCTTTTCTGTAGTAAGCACTCTCCGATCTAGGTCGAACTTTGTGCGCTTGACCGGGGCGGCTATCTCTTCGGCCCTTCTGCGCTTAACTCCTTGGAGAAAGGAGGCTGATCCCCCCACGGCTCTTACTGCCAGAGGCTGGTCCTCGGTGATGTCCAAGAAATTGAGGTCTTCCAACGCCTGGGCTTGCTGCGGCATTTTTCCCGCGAACAATGAAGTAGGTGGGATACCAGAGGGGGTAGTAACCTTTGAGGGCGACCGGGTCCTAGGGGTGACAGGAGTTTGAGTGGATGGCGCTGGTAGGGTTTCGGTCGGCTGGGGTGAAGGATGCGGAGATGAGGGAGCAGCTTCGATGCTAGCTGCGGGGAAGAGCTCTAGGGTTTGGCTCAGGGATTGAAAGGCGTTGGGATCCTGAGCAAACTGGTCGAATGAATGCAGGCCGCTAGACGGCGGGGTAGCTTGAGAAGCGGAAGGCGCGGCTACGGCTTGCCCTGATGAAGTGGGAGATGGGGTTTTTGCAGGGCCGACGCGGACTTGGGCAAGTGGCACAGAGGACGTACCTGCGGGCTCCGCCTGAGCCGACGCTGAAGGGATGGTCGCAGCCTGGATGTCTGCTTCTGGTTCGGGGCTGTCTAAAGAGACAACCTCCGGTGCTGCTGCTTGCGGCTGTTCCGCGGCCGATGGCTGCACTGGCTCCTTAGGACGCTTGGTCCTCTCGACCTTTTTCTTTTTCTTTTCTGCTGTGGCTGGTCCGGAAGGAAGCGGCAATAAAGGAGCGGCAGGTGCTGATGTCCCCACGGTGAACTTGTACCTGGGTCGCGCTGGGAGAATACCTGCCGCACTCGGTCCGCTGGTGGGCGGTACTGACGCTGTTTCTGCTGGAGGAGCCAGCTCGGGAGTTGACCGCTCTGACCTTTGCGCCGCTTCGGGCACTGCCACAGGAGCTACAGGCTGCATCGGGCCCACTTGGCTGCTGGATGGAGTCGCGCTGGAAGTCGCTGGGGTTGATAATGACTGAGAGGTAGCCCTTCTTTTATACCTTATATTTGCGCCTCGGGGAACGCAATTGCGAAATTCAAAGGGCTGCCACGTGTCGACATGTTGATCATAAAGTGCCGAAAACTCATCATCAACGGCAAGGTTCCTCCGGCTTGATTTGTCGTGTTGCGTGCGACACCTCATCTTCCAGCATTCGAGGATTTTGTCCTTATGCCAGTTGAGCGGCGCCACCTTAGCGAGGAACTTCTTGAATCCGGCTGACTCCATTCGATGGTCCGGGTTTCGCTCTGGATCGTAAGCGACCTCCTCACAGTAAAACTCATGCCATGGTGGCCATGACTGCATCAAATGAATGCGCCAGTGGAGGTCCGCACCTGTCCTGTTTCTTCTTTCTTGCATGATTTCAGCTCTAGGACAGATGTGCGTGAACTTTCCCCGGACCCCGATTGGGTCATATTTCCAGCGTTGGGGCAGCATAATCAGGCCCATTTCCATCAGCTCCCGCTCGAGATAAACGTGCTGCCCGATTTCGAAGACTTGAATATTGGCCCAGGTCATAGGATATTTGAATATGTGACCCCTCTTTTTTCCCTGGCCAAATTCCTCTTCGACGTAATCCATTTGCCGCGCCACCTCCATCCCGAATTGATGGTCTGTGCAGAAGTAGGGCAGCAAACATGGCTTTCCCTTGAATCCGTAGATTCGGACGACAATGCCCTGAGTCAGCCTGAAGGTATCTCCGAACTCATTGTTCCACAGATACTTCGTCATAGCCGCTGGTGGGCGAGTCGCGCCTCGGTTAAACAATCCCATGGCCTGGCCCAGAAACTGAACATTGAAATCATAAAATGAGCCCTTCCGGTACAGGGCCTCAGTCCACTCGTACACGGGGAGCGGCTCTCCTTGTTCGCTCAGCTTCTTCAGGTTGGGGACGTTCATCCGGTGATGCATGTGGTACAGGCATAGCCATGTGAGAAAAGAGCAAAACCGGAAGTCCGTCGACTGCTTCTGCTGCAGTCTCACCAAGCTCGCATGAATTGCGTAGGCTAACCAGTCCGCCCAGTCGTAGAAGATAGGGCGCTTCCCACTTTTCTGCGCCGTGGAGTCGTAAAACTCCCCGTGCAGGATGCACTCGGCCATCGCCAGTTGAAAAGGTCGCACCACTCTGTCTGAGTCGCAGCCGAGGACCCACGCCAGGATGATATAAATATATCTGTTTTCAAATCGGTCCAGCGGTATGGGGCCAGTCGGCCACTGTCCAGCCGCCAGCGGAGTCTTCAGCTCTGAGTCCAGGAACTCTCTCATTCGCTTTGTCTGCGAAAATCGGCTGGTCTGCTCTTCGATGTTCACCCTTCTGATAATTGCGTCTGGGCTGTACTGAAGCCCTGGGGCGAATGCTGGCTGGATGCTCTCTTGGAAGAGAGTGAACAACACCCTTCCTTTATTATCGCAGATCTGCCGCGCAGCTGGTTTGTAGTATTCAGCAATCGCTTCTACCAGCTCCGGGCACCAGTGAGTCGGAGGGCACAGGAACCAATAAAGGTTTGATTTGTACGCCGCTCCGAGATGGTGGGAAGGCGAAACCTTATCCACCCACTTCGCGATATTCAGACGCAGCTTCGTGAGGCTGATGGAAAAAGAACCATCTTTGTACCCGAACAAGCGGTTGATGGGTGGCGGCGGAGTCTGGCCAACTACGCGCCTCTTCGTCCTAGATTTTCCTTTCTTGTCCTTCTGCGGCGTTGCGCTCTCATGAGCGCTCGACTCTGGAGACTCAGCTTCGTGAGACTCTGCACTTGATGGCGCCTGTACGGGCGCTTTTCCCTTATCCATCCTTGTCGAAACAATCAGAGATGGGAATGACAGCTTCTGAGCTTGTCAGATTCTGCAGTCCGGGAGTCAGCTCGAACACTTATGAATTTTCTGGCCGTGCCAGGGTCCTTTTGTAGATAGCGACTGCAATCATTAATGGCGCGAGGGAGGGAGTTAGGGCAGTTAACTCTGGGTTGGTGGAGACGTTATGATTTTGGCGGCTGCGCATGGGCCTTTTTTAGAAAAGCGTGCTTTATTGGCCCAAAACGCACCTTACCCTTTAAATGCATCTTTTTTGGTAATTGCGCAATCATTTAAAGCCTCCTCGATTGTTGTGTCGTTGCTGACGTCACCGCCACCATTCGGGCACACTCTTCAAAGAAAATTTGTAGTCCATAACCCAACATGTGCCGAACTTCGCCCCAAAAGTGGGCGCAAGTCGAACTTCGCTTTGTGCCGAACTTCGCCCTGATTTTTCATGCTCTGAGGAGCGCTGTCGGACTTCGCCCGAAATTCGGCGCAGTCGGACTTCGCCTCAAAAATGGGCGCAGTCCGAACTTCGCTCGAAAAACGGGCGCTCTTGGATAGACTTGGGCGTTTTCAGCTTCTTTTATTGGATCACCCAGGGTGCGCCCGAAATTGGGGCGCAAGTCGGACTTCGCCCGAAAAACGGGCGCAATCCGACTTCGCCCAGCAACTGGGGCGCAGTGTGACACTTGGCGTCTCTTTGTAGTCTGCTACCCGACTGCGCCCTTTGGAGGGGGCGCAGCCCGACTTCGCTGCGAAGTCGGGTTGGGCGGTCAGACTTAGACATTTTAGTTCCCTTTTCAACTGCTTTCTTCCCTACTTCGCCCCATTCGATGAGCGCTGCCCGACTTCGCTGCGAAGTCGGGCATTCGCCTCAGACTTAGGCTACTTGGAAAAATAAAACTGAAAAACAACTGAAGTATTTACATGCTGGAAATCGAAAACACAAAACAAAGGAAATCTGTACAAAGAAGGACCCCTTTCGGGTGCCTTCAGTGGTGGTACAATTTCAAGTGGAACCCGTTGACGGGAATGGGGAGAGGATGTCCCTCCATGTCCCGGAGCGCATATGCGTTGAACTGATTCACCCGGGCAATCTGATAGGGGCCCTCCCAGAGGGCGTCAAACTTTCCATGGTTGTCGGGTTTCGCCTTCAACGAGTCCCATTTCAGCACCAGGTCCCCGATTTTGAAAACTCGGGCAGTGGTGCCTTTTGCGAACCAGCCTTGAGTTGCTTCAGCGTGTTTGGTGAAGGCTTGGTACGCTTTCTCTCTGTCTTCCTCCAACTGCAGCAGTTGGCAAAGTCTGTCTTCTACTGGATCCCCGCTGCTTCTTTCCTCATCAAGCATCCAGAGAGCGGGTATTTCAATGTGCGTTGGCAAGACAGCTTCTTTGCCGTACACGAGCGCATAAGGGGACGTTTTGATGGACTTCTTGAATGAAATTCTGTCCGCCCATAGCGCCCGATCCAGGAGTAGGTGCCAAGTCCTCTTGTTTTCCTCCACTGTCCTTCGGATGATCTTCAGTAGATTCTTGTTGGTGGACTCGGCGAGACCGTTCCCCTGCGGGTAGTAGTTGGAAGACATCTTGTGATAGATGCCGAATTTGCTGGTGTACTCCGTGAGTACCGCGCCTGCGAACCCCGGACCATTGTCCGTCACTATTGACTCGGGGACCCCGAAACGGGTAATCAGGCTCTCAAGGAATCTGATGACCGTCTCTTGGTCGGCGTTCTTTGTGGGGATCGCCTCTGCCCACCGCGTGAAGTAGTCGGTGGCGGTTAAGATAAACTTGTGGCCCGCTGCAGAGTTCGACGAAATCACCCCGATGAAGTCTAGACCCCATTGCTGAAAAGGAGTCTCGGCTTGGATCGGTTGAAGAGGCAGGGGTGCTTTTCTGTTTCTGCCAGCAAATCTCTGGCATTGATCACACTTGGTACAGACCGCATGAGCGTCTGTAAACAGAGTGGGCCAGTAGTACCCAGCTCTGATTATTTTCAAGGCCGTGGGCCTTGCGGAATGGTGACCCCCAGGCATCCCGGAGTGAAATTCTCCAAGGACCCTAGACTGGTCTGCTTTTCTGACGCACCGCAACAGGATGCCGTCAATGTTTTTAAAGTAAAGCCCCTCGGGGCGAAGAGTGTACTTCAGTGCACCTAGCCGAAACCTCCTTCTTTGTGAGGCATTCATGTGGTCTGGACATCTTCCGGTGCAGAAATATCTCACCAGTTCATCTGTCCAGTCGCACTCCTCGGGTAAGGAGTTGGCTAGGTTGATGCGTGTTGCTGGATCCTCCCACTCACAGGCGGATATCTCGGCTGCCGCGCTTCGGGCTAGCTCCTGGCACAAGGCTCGGCCTCTGATTAGCTTGGTTGGCCGCACTTCGATGTCAAACTCCTGGATTTTGGCAATCCATCCTGCTCTCTTGTGACCCGGCTCTCCTTGTATGATGAAGCTTCGAACGTCCGGGTGGATCACAAAGACAGTGATCCTACTCTGGGAGACAAAGTGCCTGAACTTTCGGAGAGATTTCATGACAGCGTGAACCTGCCGCTCTATAAAGTTATACTTTTCTTCGTGCGGCTGTATCACTTGGCTCAGGAACGCGATGGGGCGCTCCTCGCCATCTTCTCCTTTTTGGGTCAGGACTGCGGCGTAACTCTCTGGTTCTCCCACCGCGTACAGGATGAAATCCTTGGAGTAATCCGGGTTGATCAACACCGGTGCTTGTGCAATGCGAGCTTTGATCTCCTCGAAGGCTTGCTCCCTTTCTTCAGTCCACAGAAATTCTGTATTCTTTTTCAGCAACTCGGCCATAGGCTTGATCACCTGTGCGAAGTCCGGTATGAACTTCCGCACGAAGTTGATTTGGCCGAAGAAGGACTGCAGCCCTTTCTTGTCGATTGGGGCGGGCAAGCGGAGGAGGGCCTCTGCTCTATCAGGATCTATAGCCAGGCCTTTTTCGGAGATGACATGCCCCAACAACTTTCCTTCTTTCACCGCGAAGACAGATTTCTTCGGGTTTATGGAGATGCCGAATTCTCGACACCTTTCGAATATTTGCCGCAGGTGGGGAACATGATCTTCTCGCTGGTGAGAGAAAACAGTCATGTCATCCAAGTAGATGACAATCACTTTATTGAGCAACTCTCGGAAGGCCAGGTCCATGGCTCTTTGGAATGTGGCGCCAGCATTGGATAAGCCGAATGGCATGCGCTGATAGGCGAACGTTCCCCATTTGGTGGTGAACGCCGTCTTGTGCTGGTCCTCATCCTTGACCCATATCTGGTTGTAGCCGGAAAAACCGTCTAAGAGGGAAAATCTTTGGGCTCCAGCAACTATATGGAGGATCTGATCGATCTGGGGAAGCGGGTAATGGTCCTTGAGGGAGGCCTGATTTAGATTTCTGAAATCCACGCAAAGACGAATGTCTCCGTTCTTCTTCCTCACAAGAACCAAGTTCGCAACCCAGGATGAATGCTTGATGGGGTAGATGATCTTAGCCTCCAACATCTTCAAGAGCTCGGCTTTCATCATGGCCTCGATTTTTGGATTGACGGCCCTCTGCTTTTGCCGGAATGGCTTGGCGCCATCTTCTAGCTCAATGGTATGCTGGATTATTTCTCTGTCATACCCCTTCAAGTCTTGGTAGCTCCAGGCTACTATGTCAGGGAACTCTCGACATAATGCTCTGATCTGCTCGAGTTCCTCTGTGGTGCAGTCTGTCCCGACCTTGATTGATTTACCAGGTTCCAGCTCCAGGTCAGCATACTGCTTCGGGTCTACTTTGATCCGGTGAGATATGGCTCTGTCATTTTGATCAAAGAGACTCTCTAAGGTAATCAGTCCTTTTGGGACATGATTGTTTTTTAATTGTATCAACCCCTCATATTGCTCGTCATCAGGGTCTCTACCTTCGATTGAATAGGCTTCATTTACCAAAAATGTGACGATCTCCTCGTCACAGCTAAACACCTGCCAGTGGGTGTCCTTATCAGGCACAGAAGGCCTGTAAATGGTACGAACCGGCTTCGGCTTCTGGACAGTGTCATCAGCCGGAACGTACCTGGCTCCAACAGACGCCAGAATGTCAGCATGCTTGTTTTTCTCTCGTGAGATAGCCTTGACATTCAACGAGTCAAAAGACTCCATTAGATCCCAGACCCGATTTCGGTACGCCTTGAGGTAGTGCTTTTTGGAGGCGCACTTGTTCGTGATCTGGTGGCATACTAGCTCTGAATCTCCGTAGATCTGCAGATGTTTGATTCCCAACCTCTCCGCCTTTCGCAAACCCAAGCACAGGGCTTCGTACTCCGCCGCGTTGTTGGTACAGCTCCAAGCCAGCCTATAGGTGTAATCCTTCTGGATCCCGGTTGGGGAAACCAAAAGTACTCCAGCACCGGCGCCATTTTTGCATCGCGCGCCATCAAAGAAAAGCTTCCACAACTTCTCAGGTGCAGGTCCTACTTCTCTTCTGGCTGACTTGTCGAGCCTCTCAGGCTGAACAATGGTGTAGCAACCTTGCTCTGTTTCAATCACGGCGTTGAAGTCCCGCAAGGAGAATTCATCTTCTACTTGCAACTGCTCGAGAGCTTGCTCCGTCATGTCCACTGTCACCAATTCTTCCTCCGACAGCTGAACCATGCAATCCTCAGGCTCTTCTCCGGGTATCTTCTCTACTAAGTAGGTGGAAGGCTTCTCATTGAAAATCTTCAGCCTCCTTCCCTTGAAGGGCACTTCCATGTGAGAGTAGTCCAGAGAGAGATACCCGCCCAACTTCGCGAGTGAACTCCCTGGAGAGACACATGCCGAAGTAGGGTTCCAAGTCGACGACCACAACCTCTTGGATGACCACGATGTCGAGAGCTTTGTGCAGCCGAATAGGGATGTCTTTTATGACACCGACTGTCTTGACAGGGGTGCCGTCTAGTTGCAGCACGCCTTGGCTGCTCCTTGTGTACTCCATCCCGATCTCGTCGCAGACGGCTCTCGGCATTACGGTCGTGGAAGCACCAGAGTCCACCATGCAGTTGTGTACTATGTACCCTTGCATCCGTAATGACAGATAGAAGGGAGGTGGTCTGTTCTTCCCAGTGGCTGAGACTGTCAGGGGTTGCACCAGGACAGCGGGCTGTATCTGCTTGCCGTTCTTCATGATTTTCAGAGATTCTTGCAGCAGATCAACCTGGCCTGGGAGCTGAAGAGCATCGTACATGCTGATTCTTGCGGGAGTTCTCTTCAACTCGTCTACTATGCTGTAGCCTGAAGTGCTTGCTCCTTCCGCTTCTTTTGCCGGCTCATACTTCGTCCGGTACTGTTGAGTGGCCTCAACTCTCTGTCTCTTGGTCAGAGACGGATATCTCAGCTTCTCCTGAGCTTGTTCTTTGGTTTCAGCTGGAGGCTGAGCAGCGGGAGCTTTAGCCGGAAGAGCTTTGGCTATGGGCGGCTTGACTGCGGGAGTCTTCGCCGGAGGAGTTTTGTCTTTGGCTGTGTAGGGCCACAGCCTCTTGTAGGGCGGTATCTCCTCAGGTTGCGCCTTGTCTCTTCTGGCGTACACCTTTAAGGGTTTGGCTGCAGCTTCGGCAGACTTCTTGATTTCCTTGGTAGGCGGCGGCATCGGAACTTCATCTGAAACGGCGAAATTGCTTTCGTCGCCCAGGATCATGTAGAGTTCTTCGTCCTCTATGGCGCTGCCGGCCAAGGTCTGGAGGTAGTGTTGATGTAGTGTACAATCTTCCTCATCATGCGGGTCATTGCACGTGGTGCACCAGTTGACCTGGTCAGATGTACCAGGTTCATCCTCAATGGCAGCATTCCTCGGAGGGGGCCGCCGTTGCAATTGTTGCTCGGGGGGCCGATCCTTTGTTAATGCCGGGGGCGGATATGGCCTCCTTGGAGCCAGGTCCATCTGGGCCTGCTTCTTTTTCAGGACAGTCATGTCGTTAGACATGGTGTGATAGCCAGAGGCCAGAGCCCGTACCTCCTGTAGGATTTGATTCTGAATATCATGGCCAGGAGGCGGCGGCAACTGAGCTGGGGGAGGCAATGCAGCCAATGGAGGAGGAGTTGAATATTGTGCATGCTGCGGGGGAGCAGGAAGTGCTGGAAAACGCGGAGGACGGGGAGGCGGATAATGAATCTGCGGCGGGCCGTAAGGGTTCACGACCGGCGCCGGATTCCATTGCTGCTGGGGTTGCTGTCCTGAGGTGGACGGCTCCGAACCAGAAGCTGACGGATACTGCGATCGGGGAAAATCAGGGTAGATGGGCGGTTGCACTCTGTGCGGAAGCCTGCCGATGGAGATGATATCCATTTCAGCTTGTTGGGCAGCCTCGTACAGAGCAGGGAACGTGTTGATTCTGGCAACCTTCAGCAGCAGGCAAATGTCTGAGTTGAAAGACCTCAGGTAGTAGTAGGCGGCCTGACCTGCTGACGGTCGGAGTTCGCGAGGCACTCGTTTCCAAGACCTCGCAAACCGGATGTTGAAGTCTGACACCTCCTCTTGGGGGTGTCTCTGAATACTTTGGAACTGATGCAGCAAAGAAGAGGGATCAGCAGACTCGTTGCATCCTTTCACGAGCCTGCCGGCTAATCGTCGCCACCCTGTGATGGATCCCTCTGGCAGTGATCTCCACCAGTAGAGAAGCTTTCCCCTTAGGGAAAGGGCTAGCAGACGGGTCTTCACACTTTCGTCAATAATGGAGTGTAGCGCAGCCAGGGCAAGGATGTCCTGGATGTGTTCATACGCCGTCTTGCCGTAGCCGTCGTACGTAGGGATAGACTTTAAGGCAGCAGGAGGCACAGCTTGCTGTCCGACTAGGGCCAAAGGCCCCGTGGAATCCACCGTCGGGAAGAGGTCATCATCATCTTGATGATCAGCCATTTCCGCTTCTGACCCGGTAGTGTACTCGGTATCGGAACTGTCCGAAGATGTGGATTCTTCTTCGGCCTCAACTTCTTCAATCTCAGCCTCGGCTTCTTGGATTTCAGCTTCGGCTTCTTCTTGGTTTTCTTCTTCGCGAGCTTGATGATCAGCCAGCCTGACGCGCTCGCCTGGAGCGTCAATATCAAGTTCGTAAAAGTCAGGCGGGTTCTCCGGATTCCTTGCTCGCCACCTTCTCGTTTGCATGAAGGCGTTAGGACCGGTCTTCACGGACTCAGAGAATGTTCAGATAATTTGCAGAGTCGCCTTGTGCTCAGATTTTGAACAGCAATGAAGCGAGCACTAGTACTTCGATTCTGTTTGGGGGCGGGAAACTACCATGTCCCACCGGGTAAGGCCAAGAAACTATTGGCGCCAGGTGGAGACGGGTTAGAAATTCGTTCTTGAAATATGGGACCTTGGTCCCACCGGGCGTGCCAGAGAAACTGTTGGTTACGAATCTGCCATGAGGAAAGGACTTGTTGTTAATGCGCCCAGATTCGCCCACCAGATTGAAAGGCCGGAAGGAAGGAATGCCTTCCGTGCCAATCTCCGGAGAAGGCCGGCTCCTATGGGGGTTAGGTTAAGATAAGAGTGCAGGAAAGAGATAAAAAGGTACAGAAAGAGATAAAAGTGCAGAAAGGGATTCCAAATGTGATTGGAGTTGGGTGGGGGGAATAAGCAGCACGGCAACGAATCAATCACCACTACTAACAACATTCATCTACAAACATACATTGAAACTACAGCTATCAGCGATCCCATGTATCCTCTATCTATGCATTCCAGGAATACCTGGCCATCAAATGCTGGAGTCCAGAGTTCAGTACAACAGCGAGCAATGACACAAGAAACATGAGGGAGAAATGACAAGGAGAGGCAGCATGCAAGATAAAAGACAAGAAGCGAGAGCCAAGTATATGTCCGTATTTGAGGCAAACGCACAGCCTACAATTGTTCCCTAGCAATATATTCCCCTTCCACCACCTTACAATGGAAAAGTGGTGGGTATTTATAGCCCAAAATTCCCCCGATTACATTCATGGGCACAAAGTCCCAGACAAGACAGTAGCTGACACGAGCGGCTGAGGAGCTGCTGATGCTGACTTCTGTCGGGCAGGACTGTCCTTGCAGCATGGTGTCCCTGAAGGCGGTACAGCTACGTGGCAGCGCGTTGGGTCAAGTCTTCGGTCAGCAGGAATGCGGGTAGGTGCGGCAGATGGCACTTCACATCGGCTTAAATGATGACAGATGGCACCGGTAGTGAAGCCCATGCTTTGTCCTTGCGCGGTCAAGTCTCGGCTCGAGTCCCGAAGGTGGATACTTGTCGGATGCTGAGGTGTGACACGTGTCTGCCTTGAAAGGCAGCTTATCCAACTTCGCCAGGAATTCGGGCGCTATCGGGTTGCGCAGGAGGAAAACAACGCAGTTGGAAGGCCTTCTTGCCTTAGCAAATTTTTGAGTTGACTTCACCCAACTGCGCACCGGTCAAAGGGCGCACTCCGACTTCGCTGCGAAGTCGGGTTGCGCACCGGTGCTTGGCTGTCTTCGTCCGCTGTTCGGACTGCGCACTGGAAAAGGGGCGCACTCCGACTTCGCTGCGAAGTCGGGTGTCGCCCCAGCACTTAGCCGTTTTTCTGCTGGACCATTCCCCTAGTGCGCCCAGGAAGAAGGGCGCACCCCGACTTCGCTGCGAAGTCGGGTGTCGCCCTTTGACACTTAGTCAAATTTTCAACTATTTCCTGTCCTGGTGCGCACTTCGGGTTCCCTACTGCGCTCCACTTGAGGGGCGCACTCCGACTTCGCTGCGAAGTCGGGTGTCGCCCCAACACTTAGAAACTTTTCAAGGTACACCTGCTGAAGTTTTACTGGGGGAAGAAAGGGGGAAAGAAGAAGAGGGAATGAAGTTGTGAGGAAGAGGAAGGAAGAAGAAGAAAGGGAAAATGAGGAGAAGGGAAGGAAAAGAGCAGCTCACTTGCAGAAACCAAAAACATGGCACCCCTGTGCAAAATGTGGCAACAAGTACAAGAGCGCACCCCGACTTCGCTGCGCACTAGGGAATGCGAAGTGTGAAAAAGGACCAAAATTTGGCTAAGTACAAGAGCGCAACCCGACTTCGCTGTGAAGTTGGGGTGTGCTCTCATTCCTATGCACACTTGGGAAGCAGCGGATCCCGAAAATTGGCTAAGTGCCAGAGCGCAACCCGACTTCGCAGCAAAGTCGGGTTGCGCCCTCATTTCTGTGCGCAGTCTGAACAACAAGCAAAACTGGCTAAGTGCCAGAGCGCAACCCGACTTCGCAGCGAAGTCGGGCTACGCCCTCTAACTTGTGCACACTTGGGCAGGATGTTTCAAGCAGCCCAAAAAACTGTCTAAGGCACGGAGGCCTCCCCAACTGCGCTGATTCCCCTTGTGCTGTTTAATTGCGCTCCAATTCCGGGCGAAGTTGGACATGAAAGAGAGACTGCCTTTCAAGGCAGATTCATCCCTTATCAGATTTTGACAAGTGTCCAGCCTCGGGATTCGAGCCGGAGATGTGACGAGGAAAGGGCAGGCGTGAGCCGAATTATTATACCACAGCTACCCTCATTTAAGCTGACTCAAAGTTTCACCTACCGTAGCTACCCGCATTCAAGCTAACTCAAAGTTTCATCAACCGCACTGCCACGTAGCTGTCAGGTTTTCAGGTGGACCTTGCTGCAAGTACAGTCCCTATCTGCAGAGGTCAACATCAGCAGCTCTTTTTCCGTTTTCGTGTCAGCTTTGTCAGCTATTGTCAGGCCTGGATCCTATGCCCATAATTGTAATCGAGGGGAAATTGCGCTATAAATAGCTGCACCATATCATTGTAAAGGGGTGGAAGGGGGATATACTGCTAGGGAACCATTGTAGTTTACGTTTTCTTCTGAATGCAAGATACACTTGGCTCTATTTACTGTTGTTGTTCTTTATGCTGCCTTTAATTAGCATTTCTACCTCATGTTGCTTATGTTGCTTATGTTATTGCCTTTACTTAGCATTTCTACCTCATGTTGCTTATGTTATTGCTTACTGTTATTCTACTATCTGGATATCGGTATTTGATGATTAAGTATTCTTGGAATGCATAGTTAGAGGATACATAGAATGAATGACATTTGTAGTTTCTGTAATGTATTATGTATTTAGTTGCTGTTAGTAGTGGTGATTGATAGTTGTTGTGCTGCTTATCCTCCCCACCCAACGCAAATCACATTTATATTTCTTTCCGCATTTATAATTTCTTTCCTGCACTCTGAGCTTAAAACCATTAGAGAAAATGTATAGGAAGCCGGCCTTTTTCGGAGATTGGCACGGAAGGCATTCCTTCCTTCTGGCATTTCAATCTGCTAGGTGAATGTAGGGCGCATTGCACTAAATCCTATCCTAGTGGCAGATTCGTAACCAACAGTACCATGCCTGGGTTTACCCTCCTACCACCATTATTGAACCTTATCTCGGAAACTACTAT
This sequence comes from Wollemia nobilis, assembly GCA_028583015.1. Taxonomy (NCBI): domain Eukaryota; kingdom Viridiplantae; phylum Streptophyta; class Pinopsida; order Araucariales; family Araucariaceae; genus Wollemia; species Wollemia nobilis. Next base: position 2,438,292 of record JAQPPZ010017077.1, on the reverse strand, counting down.
CTCGAAACCACATTAGCTAGAATCTAAAAAGAGCACGACTGGGTCTAGTCTTCCACACTTCCACCAACATTGGCCAATGATCTGATCCTGCATTATTCAATGTTTGTGCTCTTGGAATATATCCATTGCTCATAAACTCCTATGATAATAGAAACCTATTTAGTCTTTCTAGAATGCATGTTGGGTCCTGCCTTTTATTAGACTAGGTCATCATACCATTGTCTAGTTTGATATCTACCAGATGAAGACATCTACTGTCTAGAGTGTGATTTCCCACTATCTTCTCTTCCAATGAGAGGATGGTGTTGAAATCACCACCTACAAGCAACCAAGCTCCGAGGAAATGATCGATAATATAAGCTACATTCCTCCATTGTTTTCGTTTTTCATCCAGGCTGATAGGAGAGTGTAAATTAAGACAACCAATGTTGAGAAGAATGTCTAATCTAGGCCAGTAAAGCCAAAATCCCCCAACTTCCCATTGTTTGGTGTATCACTATCTCTTTCGGATCCCAAAGACAAGCCACTCCTCTAGAAGCTCCTTTGGAACTTAGGGATTCCACCCTACACGTAGGCCAAATATTTTTGGCAAAAATCTGCATCTCTTCTTTCGACACTTTCGTTTCTTGGATGAAAACCATTTGTTGACGATGTTGTTGAATCATTTATTTTACTTCATTATGCTTTATCAGGATACCCTTAAGCCCTCGAATATTCCAGATGATGCACTTCATTAAGCATGGGGACTGAAAATATGGGAAACATCCTTGACCTTACCCATTGCTATCAGTTTTGCACCTTCTTTCCCTATTTGATGTTGAGTAGTCTTCCTACCTGCTCTTTGGTATGTATTTAGCTTCATCTTTTTAGTAGACTCCTAACTCACTCCTATTGGTTCTGGGATGGACTCCAAACCTGGCGTAGGTGAGAATACCACCATGGCCTTGTCAAAATATTCTTGGGTGTCACCTCCACTATCTATTCCTTTATGAGTTCCTCCATTTGATTAGTTAGAGTCATTATCTTTCTCTTGGCTTTTGTTTTTCCTTTGGGATCTCTTCAACTTTTAGGGTGGGTTCTTTAGTGGGCTATTAGTAGATCTAGAATTGGCTCAGTGTTATGATTTATTTCTTCAACTATTGGTTCCTTTCTTAGGGTTTGAAGAGGAGTTTCTAGGGTCTTCGTCTCCATGATGTTCCCCTCATCATCCATCGGAAGGTTAGCAGACTTATTGGTGGAGATGACTACCTACTCTTTAGATGTTTGTTTTCTCTATATGTTCTTCTGTTTAGGTAGTTCAAAAGCTCCAGGGGTCGTTTCCTCTTGTGCCTACTTTGGGATCCAATGTTTACAATCCCTAGCTAAGTGACCATATTCATGAAAAATCCTGCACCTGAAGGAAATGTTCTCATAGTCTACATCTTGTTTCCAAATATCCTCCCGAAACTGCAAAGTAATCTTTTTCAGCAAGGGCTTGTCAAGGTCAATGAGAACACAAATTCTAGCATAGATAATTTGTTCAAATCAACTTGTACTGTCTGCTGTCATCATATAAGATCCTAGAATATTGCTTATTTCCATGAAGACAACTTGGTTCCAAAACTCTATTGGCAAACCAAAAAGTCTCACCCAGACAGGAGCTACTAAGGACATTTCCTCTTCTGCCTTGAACTTGATATGCTAGGGCTTCATAAAAAAACCTGCCCTGCCCAGCCTAAAAATGGACCCCTCTAGAAAACTTGTTCTCTATCCTCCTCATTAGCAAAAAGAACTAAGAAATAACCATTGGGGTAAGCAGAAATATTTAACTCACCTCTAGTTCTCCATTGTCTAGCAGCCCACATCTTGAAAGCAGGGAGGCCTGGACAAAGACCCAAAAATTGGCAGATTAATCCTCTACATTCCATAGCATTGATCCCAGTCTGTATGTTTGACATTTGAAGTTGGACTATAGGAGAGCCATCCGCCACTTTCATGCACCCCGAGGCTGTTTTCGTAGGGTCCGTTTTGAGAATTCTCAAAGGTTTGCAAGAAATCCTAATGTTAATAACTACAGTTGTTTGCGGCAGTCCTCTCAAGGCATCCCAAAAGGTCATTTTGACAATTTTTCACTAGAATCTCTTTTCATTCTAGGGATCCACTCATTTTCCTTACTATGATCAACAACATTGGCCCTTGCTTGAATACTTTCCACCGGTCCAAGGTTATTCCCCTTTTCAGACATTTACTTGTTGCAATATAATCCTAGCTTGTTGTTTTAAAGTCAGTCCTTTGCCTCTTGTGCGTTTGTGCCCTTGTTTAAGATTGGCTGTTGTGAACTCAAATAAATCTTCAAATTTCTCTTGCTGGAATGGGATTTGATCACTGGCTTGTATTATCTATTCCACCTACATGTGCTCATGGTTATTTTGGTCCTTCTTGGAGTCCACATCTTTTAGCTTATGTTGCATATTGGTCCTGTTCCCATGGAATCCTCCTTCCACCATCCAGGGCTTTACCGTTTCGTTATCCACTGATCTCTATAAACCCTCAGCCAAGGGTCTCTGAAAACCCTCAACTAGAGATCTCTATAAACCTCCCTTTGACGTTTCAACTTGTGTTTTGCACCTGCACCTGCTTTCTTTGAAATCTTTGAATCCCTCCATATTTCTGGGTCACTGCTTCACTCTTACAACTAACATTTTCACTCACTACACATTCAAAATCCAGTCTCTCGAGTTACTTCAAAGAGAAAAACATAACATGATAAGGAATTACTAAACTTTGAATTAAAAAGAGAAGGATCTGCAAAGTCTTGTTCTTTAAATATATTGTTGGGACTAGTAATAGTAACAAGGTTGCCTAACACGGAAAGGATGTTATCTTTGTCCGAGCATCTCTTCCCAAAGCCTATATGCTAATATGCATATTTAATATTTACTTTATCTAAGCTAAACAGTCAAGATACTAACTCTGATCCTACCCATAGTTGTCAAGTGTCCCAAACCGTCAAACTTCTAACTCCCTTAGTCTGTTATTAAACTTGCATCTGATATGCGAAAGCCTTATAACTTCTAACACAGCCCATAGTTAGATTTCTTGAAAAACCAAAGTTGAGAAGTACAGCATCTACTGTTTTTTTAATTTTCCTTTCATTTTCTATTAGTTACGAAGGGGAAAAAACAGGAAGTTTGAATGTAAACCGGGAAAGGTGATATACTCACAAAAGCTTAAGTTCGGCTAATTTGCCAATCTCCTTGGGAATAACTCCACTCATGTTATTCCACATAAAGTCTCTGCAAAATATTATGCACGGGCATAAATTTTCAAAATTGTCTGTTCAAGTATATCGGCATTTTTACATATTATTGAGAGAAAGGTTAAACTTACAAAACTTCAAGATGGGAAAGGGAACCGATTTCAGTAGACAAGCTTCCTGAAAGATTCAACTTCATAAGATGCCTGTACGTACGGAGCACACAATTATAATTCAATAGAATGGATTGCAGGATATCATCCAGATAAACTGATGATCATAAGTTTTAACTGGTGCAACGAGCAATTATAAGCATCAACAGAAGCACTCACAGTTGCTTAACATTTTGTATCCCATTTTCATCTTTATCACTGCAATACACTCCCTCCCAGAAATTTTCACAAGGATCACCCGATCCCCAACTATTCAAGTTATTACCCTTGTCTGTGATTGCATTCTTCACAGCTATCAGTGCTCTAGCTGCAACAAGTCAATAGGACTACGTAAGAAATACAAAGTTGAGGCAAATTCATGATTGTTTTTAACTGTATTTGAGTGAAGCCCAAGGCTTACTTTCCGTAGGGTCGGTAATGCAAACTGTTCCAATGAGAATAACAAGTAGGGTGGCTACAAACGTAGCTCCTGAGGATTCCATTCTGTTCTTCTTATGCAATCTATGCAGCATACACTATGATTTTGTGAATCTTTATCCTCACTGTTACAAAACAGAAAATTCAACAAATCAAACACTGAAAAGTGAAAAATCATTGAAGAGAAATTGTGAGTAACAATTCAAAATTTATCTAGGCTCCACGGAAAGCTTTACGTGCCAGCTTAATATGTGCGCGAATTTATTTATGATCATAAATAAAACTTCAAAGCAAACTAATTTTGCCTTAACTTATAGCCTCTTGCAGTAGAGCAGTCATTAAATTTTCTAAAGACAAGCATTGTAAATGTCAATTTCTTCCCCAAGAACATGGAGAAAACCAAAAGAAAGTTTTTGAAAAAGGAAAAAAGGAGGAAGAGTGCTCTTTGAATACAGAGCATAGAGCATCCGGGTTGAAATGAAGAGCAGTTAATCAATAACCTAGGTAAAAAATACGATGCGATTTCAAACTTCCCTAATTTTGGGAGGAAAAATGGCCAAACCATGACATCCAAGTATATGTTGCATCTTCTAAATCTCAGGGGAGTATGAGCCATCTTAGATCCAATCCAACAATCAAGCCTCCCTCAACTATAGCAGAATCGCTCAACAATTGTCACATGCCCAAGGACACACAAACAGAAAGCCATAGCAAAGCTTCGGCAAAACAAGACAAGAAGAAGCATTTGCAATACTTCTCATAAAGCTCGATTAGCCGCCAAGGATCTTCATTAAATATAATATAAGCAGCCTAGAGGCCCTACACAATAATATATTGCTAGGATGATTCCCTCACCTTACTCCTAGTTAATTAAGAGACTCCCATTTTCCATTCCGAATTCTGTTGCCAGCAAGTTCAATTAAAATTGATCAAGTTCTGCCAATTCTTTACCCTTGCAAATATCCGACGAATGATAATTATTGTATCTTTTAAAAAACAGAAAATGTCTACTACTTCAACAACTATTTTATATATACAGACACAAAATCAACCTCCAAAGCCTTCTCGGATTTGTCGACTTTTGCTCGTTTCTAAATATTATTATTGTTTTTGTTTTTTGGCTTGGACCTTTTCTTGGATGTGTTGAACGTAGTAGAGTTTATGAAGGAAAGGCAAGTGAGCTGGTTGGCCATTTTGGCTCTTTCAACCTCAAATGCTTGCTCACTGGGTAAGCGACCGACTCACTCATCGTCAAGGTAAATTTCACTTGCCTCCAAGCACTCCTGCCTGATAATCAGCAAACCTGCTCCATCATTGTTTTTTATCAGCAAACCTGCTTGCTTGTCACATTCATATCCATCCCATGATTTAGACAAACTAAAAAAATATACTAATTCGGTGTCCAGACAAAACTGCTCCTTCTAGTTCAATAGGTTGAAAGTCCAAGTTCAAATCATTTGTTAGATTGAGCGAATGTTCTGGTGCTTTCTTTCTTAATGCTTTAGTCACTTAAAAAGTTTAAAATAATTGCAACATAATAATTATAAAAACAGACTGCACAGAATACTGTATATCGGACAGACAGTATTGGATCATTGTGAATCACTATTCTATAAATAGAATTTGGATCTCTCCAAGAAAGTCCACACAACAGATCTTCATTGTTTTATTTCTTGTTTTGTTATAGAAATTCTGTCAAGGCTGCCAAGCGCTAAAGTTTCTAGAAAACACAGTTGGGAATTTATGCCCACACAGACTCTCCTCTTAGACAAGGATTAAAATATTTATATAAATGTCAAAGATTACATTGTGCCACAACATTTGAGTGGCCGTTCATATAGGGTAGCCTGGTAGGCTGTCTGTTTCTTCTCAGCCGTAGCATGTAATGCGCCCTTTGAATATGTCTTCTCTTTCGGCTCTATTTTCTTTGTGTTTGTCATGAACGCCACGGTAACATTTTAGTACTATTTTCATCATGTGGGTAGCAATGAGTATTATTAAATAATTTTATTATTAAAATTAAAAATTATAAAGATTTTCGACAGCTGGCTTTTATATTGTATGACTGTATATAAATTTGTAGACCTGTTTTATCAAGAGATTCATTCTACATTAATCTTCATGTCAAGTCAAATATGTATCTTACGAATAGGCATTCTTAGAATTATCTTGAAAAAGTATATAATATTTATTATCTGAGAGTTATCTTGAAAAAGTATTTAATGTTTATTATTGCACATGTCATGACACAGATTACCTCACATACGAGAGAGGTGAACTCCCTCACCGAACAGCGTAGTATATAATTTAGATTCAACTTTATAATATATAAAATATTACTATTTTTTTACTTCATTAATGTCAACGCCTAATGAGCTCTAACTCATTTCTTAAAGGCAGAAAGTATCGAAGTTTTATTATTATAAAGGAGAACAACGGTGAAACCAAATTTAATATTGAAATATGTTATTGAAATCGATAGTATATATGGGAACAATAGGGTTAATTATTTTCTAAGAGGGTCAACTATCCACACATACCACGGATCAATGTTAATAGGAGTGAGAAGAGAATAATTAAATTTAACATTAGAAATTGTAAGTAACCATAACAATTATTAAACTTAAAAAAAAAAATTCAATTCAATTCACAAAAAATGACCACTAACATTTTTAACCTTTAAATTTTTTTTCATTTTCTTGCAAAATATTTTCTCTTCAAATGTGGAGACTTAGAGATCAACTTCCAGGGCCTAATCTAAGCAGAAGGCTCCATAGTTTAGTGTGGATATGAAGACTTCAGCTCAACAGAAGGCTCCATGGTTTAGTGTGGATATGACTTCGAGCTTTAGTTTATTCATTGAATTTATTAGTACTTGAAATTTATTTGGATTAGATTTTAAGTGTCTTTTATAATTAATAATTTTGATTGAAATAGTTAATGGTATTACAATGAAATTTAAATATTATTTATATATATTTTAACAAGATTTAAACTTTAATCTTCTCTTTAAATATTGAAAGATCTAATATATTAAACCAATATCATTTGATTCCAACATTAAGTTATTATTCCTTTTCATAATTTTTGTTTTGATCTTCTCTTTAAATATTGAGAGATCTAATTAATTAAACCAATATCATTTGATTCCAACATGTTGGTCAGAGATCTGCCTTAGGTAAGGATTTGTCTATTCGTGCACCTTAGACCCGACCAACATTGAAAGGCCGAGAGGAAGAAATGCCTCCTGTGCCAATCTCCAGAGAGGGGTTGGTTCCCTTGCTATTCTAAATGAGGGGATTTGAGATTTAAGGAACTGGAAAGAGATGGGAAATGACTGAAAGGGATGGGAAATATGGCCACAGGCCAGATAGAACATGGGTGATGGACTAACAACACGATAACTCTACTGCACACCGAATCAAATAGCCCTCAAATATAGACAACTAATAGAAATTAAAACTAAACATCTAACATGCATAATCTCCAAGGCTACTCCAGAGGTTCACGTTTTATCAGAAGCTAAATCCAGATATTAGAATTCAAGCCTACAGATAAATCAGAGAACTTAATAGAAGATAAGCAATAGAAGACATACACACAAAATAGAAGTCCAGAGTTAGAGCCAGACATCAGCTGTATTGATAGCAGAATTCGGATTACATCAAGCTTCTAGCAAACATCCATCATTTTACAATAAAAAAGTAAGCTTATATAGCGAATTCTATCACTTGAAATATTAAATGCACACCTACAAAACATGGCGATGGCAGCCAAGATAAGAGTTACAAGAGAGTACAATCATGAAATATTAATCAGGCATGGTTGGGATTGATGACTCCTTGAAAATGTAGTTGAACTCCTTCAATGCCCTGATAGGCTTGGCTTGCTGGTGTTGCCTCCTCACTCACGGGGACCGCTTTCGTGGAAGATAGGCTTGAAATCCTAGAACATCCAGTCTGGAAACTTCTCAGAATGGCTATGCTTGGATGGATAAGGATGCACCTTAACTTGTTGATGTGGAGCGCTTCTGGGAAAGACCAACACCAGAGTTGAAAGGTCCGGAGGTGAAGCGTAACTAACCCATTGCGTAGCTGCCTGGCGCAACAGAAAAGGAGTGCAAGTGTATGCGACCTCGGGAGTGGTGCAGGCATTGAAAAGTCAATAGGTAAAGAGCACTACCTTGTTGCGCATTTGTCTTGCGCTCGTGAAGTGGTGCGCAAGGCCTGAAGCCTTGGAAATGGTACCAGTGTTGAAAAGTCAACAAGTGAAGCGCGCAAGCATGAAGCACAAATGCCTTGCACTACAAAAAAGGAGCACAATAGTCTAGGCATTGGGAGATGCATCCTTGTTGAAAAGTCAAACACTAAAGTGCACCAACTGATTGCGCATTGGCCTTGCATAGGAGAGAGGGAGCGCCATGCTTGGATGCCTTGAAAATAATGATAGGTTGAATAGTCAATAGGCAAAGCACAATGGAGTGGAGCACAAGTGCCTTGCACTCGAAATGCAGTGCACAACGTCTTTGACTTGGGAGATGTGCCAAGTTGGAATAGTCAACAAACGAAGCATAGGCGCTGGGTGCAAATTGGCCTTGCGCACAAAATGTGGTGTGCAATAGCCCTGCCAACTATGCTTTGACTATTCAATAGCCTTGTGCACGAAATATGTTGCGCAACAACTTTGCACACTAGAACCTTGCGCAACATCTTTATCAGTACTTAGTCATTTTATCTAAAATTTGGTGTTGCATGTTGATTGGTCAATCTGTTGTGCGACCTTCAGGGAGAGTGCAAGGGCATTGTGCAGGCTATCGTTGCTCTTAGACTTAGCCTGGCCAGCAAGGGGACTTGTGCATCAGGGGTTCGTTGTGTTCTGGGTTGACATGGACCTGCGCTCTTGTTACTCCTTCGATTTGGCTCATGCCTAGGGATAGTAAGCTATCTTCACCTTCAAAAAGGTGTGCACCCTACATGACAAGTTAATAGAAAAATTGCACGGTACTTCAGGCAGCCAAGAGAAATTTTATAGGAAAACTCAGGAGAGAGAACAATGCATTCTGAATGATGAAAAAGAGTTTCTAGGGAGCAAAAATTATTGGACAACAAAATATACACCATGTTGCAAAAATGACATCTCTGGCGGCTCATGGGGAAATTGAGCTCACCTCAATGTCGAAATCCCAGGCCTTATCCATTGGGCTCAGAGTCATCATCACTATCACTTTCTGAATGCTCACTAGTAGCAGTAGACTCTTCCCCTGATTCTTCTCTTCCTGTTTCCTCCTCCTCCTCTTGGTGCTCACTGTGTTGCTCTTGATCGTGCCCTGGCACCTCGTCTTGGTGCTCATCTCCCTCATCCTGAGGCTCTTGGCCTACATCTTGTTGGGGCTCATGGCTTTCACCTTGGCCTTCTTCTTGAGCATGAACCTCCTCCTCCACATGAATTTCTTCCTACGCCTTAACTTCTCCTTGCGCCTGGATTTCTCCTTGCACTTGGATCTCTTCTTGCTGTTGAGGAGGCTCAGGTGGCGCGAGCTCATCCTGAATGTGGTCATAGGTCACTTGGACTAGGCCCCAATCATCTTCGTGTATTGCTTCACGCTTCTGGAGTTCTCGAATCAGGTACCCAAACCTTTCAAGATGGCGAACATCAACATAATTAAACCTCTCGTTGAGGTCGACAAGACAAGCTTCCATCAGCGTGAATCTGGTCGTATATTGCATCACTTGAAGCTCAATAATGGGCTCCTCCCAACTATCAATCTCTGAAGTATCATTTTCAAAGGAGTCCCAAACTGATTGTAACTCTTCTTCTATCAAAATACGGTCTGTCTCATCGGTGAAGCTCGGGAAACCATTCTGCACCAGAGTCTCAAAGTACATTAGAGAAAGCTTTCTTTCTCTCTCAAACATGTCCATCAGATCTCGGGCCTTTCGGGCTACCTTGGCATTTTTGAAGAAAGACCTCAGTGTTATGCATGCAGTCGCCCATGACCGAGCAAGGTCACACATTGGGGCAAGTCGGATGCCCGATCTATCTAGGGTTTGCGCTTTCATGGCCAACTCCAGCCATTGGTCAGTGTTCGCCTTGGCCTCCTCTATAATGGAAGCACCATGGGAGACCAAATCCTTGGCCTCCTAGATGAACGTCAGGAGTGCAGCTGCCCTTCGTGCTCTAATTTTGAAGTTGCCCAGGAAGCGATTGCGCACCTCCTTGACACGATCCTTTGATAGGACCTCTGTGGGCTCTACTTTTTTCATCAATCTAGCCTGTAGCTCCTAAATTTGAGCATCCAAAACTTGCAGCTGGCCTTTTACCTCTTCCTGAACCTTGAGGTATTCTTGAAAATATTTCTTGCAGTTTTCCACCTCTTGCTCCAGATCGATTACCCGCTGCTGCAACTGCTTCACTTTGGACTGCTCCTCCTCAAGCTGCCCCCTCGTGAGCGCCAGGGTCTCTTCAAACTGTATATTTTTGGCCTCAGCATCATAGCAATGATTTTTAAAATGCTCCACCTGGAGGTAGAGGGATGTTGCCTCAACATGGATATTCCTAGCCTTTTTTGCAGGATCAACAGTCTTCAAATCTTCCACCGTATGATGATAAGAATAATCTGTTGGCATCATCTCTTCCAATGGATTCTGGACCTTGGGCACTTTCTCCATTCTATGGAGCTGCATATTCTGAGGATCAAACACTACCCTTTTCTCTGGTCGAGCCAGTGCTTGCGCATTCTTTCTTTTCTGGCCTTTGAGCCAGGTCGAGGAATTTTGCTGCACCTTGCGAATACTTTCTGCCATTGGGCCCTCCTGGCAGAATTCTAGCTCCATAGGTTCCTGTACTCCAAAGAGTGGGGTAAAGGGGAACAGATCCCGTTGAGGGCTCGATTCAATAGGTGTGTCTAGGATAGCTAGGGCATCGACTATAGTTACCTTGGGAGGTGTCGAGGTTTGCACGACTATGATCAAAATGCTAGGTTCAAGGGGAGGAGTCTCCATGGAGGCTACTACTGAAATGACTAAGGAGGTGGGGACAAGTGAAGGTTGGCCAAGACTCATTGTGGCAACGAATATTGCAACTAAAAATACTGCACCCTGGGGAGAAGGAATGAAAGTTATCGGGAAGGTGAAGGAGTTGGAGACTGTCATGAAAGTTTCAAACAACTGAGAAACTATGGGCAGGGAAGAATGAAATTGTGACTGAAACAGGGGTTTTGGAATGACTTCAATAGGGGCACCAAATGGGATGTGGGCAGACAATAGGGTTTTGATTCCAGAAAGTGGGGTTTCTAAAGGGGTAGATGAGAGAAAGAGAGGAACAAAAGATGCACCTACAGGTTCAAACGTCTCTAGAGTCGATGTGGTAAACTGCTACGTTATTGGGCTTGCTTCTCCTTATTTATCTAATGTCTCTTCCTCTAGATTAATAAACAAGACTTTGAGCTACGCCTGACTACTGCATCTACTGGATGTGTTGCACCTATTGCGTCGAAGCAGATACTTCTATTGCGCTCCCTCCTATGGCTCTTGATGATGCTGTCGGAGGGTTTGTGCTAGAGGAGCGGATTATAATAGTATGAGGCCTCTTCACGATGTTCTAGGGCATAGGTGCAGTGGGGGCACTCCTCTTCTTTGGAGTGACCTCTTCTTCTAGAAGTGGTTGCTTACCCTTACCCTTGATAAGTGGCACCTGACTAGCCTGTTGCTCTGGTACCACCGACGCATCTTCAACCCTGCTGGGACTCTCAGTACTTCTGGGCATAATGTTGCCAAAGAAGATGGGTTGGTAGGAGTCATAATATTTGTCGAATATCTCAAAGAATTTTTGATCTATTTGTAGCGTTGGGTTAGATGCTCCTTTTCTATGGTGGACCCTCATGATCCACCAGTTCGTGATCTTCTCATCTGACCAATGTGGCACTTTATCCTTCACTGCCTAGAACACTCGATCATCGGGGTCTTGCTCTGGATACTACTTAGGGTTGTAATCGGCCTCCATGATGTAGAAGTCATGCCATGGGGGGGAGGAGACCATCCTTTCTATGTGCCACTCTAGGTCCAACCTCGAAAGGGTTATTACGCTGCTTCTCGATGTCTGGGCGAGGACAACGGTGGAATTTGCTCATTGAGATTTTATCCCTAAAAATATTTAGTGGGTCATATTTCCACCATTGGGGTAGGTCAATCAGACCAAATTCGTACAGAGTAACTGCCAAATAGGCATTCTGCTTGTTCTCTATCACTTTGATGGCGCCGAGCTCAATAGGCCAGGGGCAGGTATGCTACCTTTTCCATCCCTTGTCGTACATATCGTCTACGAAGTCACACTGGTGAGTGACTTCGAGGGCAAATAGGTACTCAATCGTGTAGTACGACAACAAGAAGGGTTTGCCAAAAAACCCAAAGATTCGTACCACAAGCCCTTGCATCAGCTGAAAAACATCGCCAAGCTGCTCCTGTACCACATAGTCCCTCATAGCCCTTGGCACTCGCTCACAAACACCATAAATGATCTCCAATGCCGGACCAAGGAAAACTTGGTTAAAGTTATAGTAGGACTCGTGCCTTGATAGGCTCATAGTCCACTGGTACATAGGGAGTGCTTTGCCCTTTTCATCCATGCGGCTTGTGGCAATAAAGGTAAAATGACGGTGCGAATGTAAGTGGTAGAAGAAATACCACACCAAGAACGAGCAGCTTCGGAATGCTATGTTTCCATCTTGCATCCCGCATAGCTGGATATGTAGCTATCGCGACACCTAATCTGCCTAGTCAAAAAATATAGGCTTTATTCCCTACGACACAACATCGAGAGCATAGAATTCTCCATGGGATACACACTCGATAATTATTGCCTGCCAGGCATTCACTTGGGCATCTGAGGTAAGCCTAGTAATCCATGCCAGCATGGAGAAGAGCTCAAAATTTTTGAATCTCCTCAAGGACATGGGGAGTTGTGGCAAGGTTTCGGATGCAAACTTCTCTATTAGCTGAGCCTCCATAAACCACCTCATTGGCGCCGTGTTGGTATATCTCTCACTCTGCTCCTTGCTGTTAATTTTTCTGATGATAACTTCACCAGAAGGCTCTTTCCCATAGGTGAAAGCTTCGCAGATTTTGTCAGTAGAGATGGAGAACAACCTTTTTTCATTTGCATCCTGGACTGACCTAGTCTTGGGGTCATAAAATTGGGCAATTGCGTAGACCAACTTTGGGCAGGGGTGCACAGGCGTGCACAGGTACCAGTACAGGTAGGAGTGGTAGGCGACTATCCGATTGCTCTCTACGGATACTTTAGTTATCATTTGATCGATATCTTCATGGAGCTTCTCTATGCTTGTCCTAGTGAGGACACAGTCCCAAAATTTACTCAACTTGTCTTCAAGTGGAGGTGGTGGGGGTTTTTCCTTCTTTTCCTTCTTCTGCTTTTGCTCACCCTCCGTAGATTGTGGGACCTTCTCCTTTTTCTTCTTGGGCTCTCCTTTCTTACCCATATCCACTGGTCAATCATTCGAGTGCATTAGGGATGACAACGCTTAGGTACAGCTCGCCCAGACTGCTTCTTAGTAATAATTTTCTTGCATTGAAACAACACAATGCTCCACTGATGCTCTCCGCCTCTTACCTACAGATTCCACTCTATGAAACTTGGTAATGGTGAATGGCACAATAACTTGAGGATTTATCTAGGCATATTTGGTATGTAGTCCACCTTCTTAAAGCCTAGGTATGCACCTACCTGCATTAATGTTGCTTGGGTAGAGTAAATGCCTAGGGTAATTTGGGGGCACTGTGGAAGATCTCCTACGTCATAAACAATGGTGGAACACACATCCCAATGCTAACTAACAGAGTGGGGTGCAATATTTCTTGAAGGATGAGATGCGTTGCACCTATTGCATTTATTTTTTGATATGTCCTACTTTGGACAATGCACCCAATATGTTTAGGTAAAAGTGCCCAGCATATGGGGGAGAGCGAAAACCCGTCACCTCTAACCTACAAAATTTGGAAACTGGGTTGTGCCATCAAATCAAAGTCCAATGACCTCCTTAGGATGAACCTTCCTTGGTCCCATCCTTGTCTTGCACACCGAGACCTGAGCGCAATAGCTTGGAATTCAAAATTGGGGCACAACATTTTGGTGCACCTGAACTGGTGCACAACACTTTGGTGCACTTGAGACCGCGTGCAACACTTTGGTGCTTGAAATCAGAGCGCAATGCTCTGGCACACCTGATACCATGTGCAAGACTTTGGCATACAAAACTGATGCGTAATGCCTTGGCACTATTAAACTGTCATCAAAAATAGCGCTGAACGTTTGAAAATCCAAACACCCAAGCATGCCCTTTTACTATGCCTTGGCCTGGCACACCGAACTCTGAGTGTGAGCATTTGGGGTTTGGGACTACATGTCGATGCTAAAAATTCAAATATTCAAGCACTCATTTTTGCTGTGCTTAGGCCTGGCGCATGTCACTTGGAGTGCAAGACCCTCCCTGGCCTCGAGGATAGTGTCAGAGTTGACTAGTCAAAGTGCAAAGTGCACTCTCTAGCTGTGCTTTGGCCTTGCGCTTCGCATTTGGAGTGCAAGACCTTTGCCTTACACTTAGGCGCTTCTCAATTTGCATTAAACATTGCACTCTGACTAGTCAATATGGGTTGCACACCTGAGGAGGGGCGCAAAGGCATGACACATGTTTTTGGTGCACTTTGACTGTTCAAAGGGGTGTTGCGCTTGATCTTGCATGAAGTTCACCTTGTGCCTTTTAGATGGGGTAAAAAATGCTTTGCGCTCCTCAGAACGGGTGCAAAGGCATTGCACCCTTTGTTACTATGCTTCACCCTGTAGTTGCTTAGCATTATTGGAGCACAATATTTCCCTTGCGAGAGAGCTGAACTCCCTTCTCCTAGATAGCGAGGCGCTTTGCTGCTCGTGGAGTTCTCTTTGATCAAAAATTTCAAGATGCTCGGAACTACTACTTGCTTTTCTGTACATGGCTCAATAGAGGAAAATAAAAGAACTGCATTCCTCGGCACCCTCCTACCAGTTAGGATTCTGGCCCAAAAACTGTGCTATTGCTAGTGTGGGAGGAGGCAAAGAGATATACTCCAAAAATAAAATGGATATACATAAGGAAAATACAAAAATATATACAATTGGACAAAAACTCTCGTACTACCCCTCACTGGTAGTACGCCTTCAGATGAATGCCATTAACTAATAATGGTAAAGTAAACCCATTCAGATCTTGCAGTGTGAAAGAGTTTACTAGATGGACCTGAGAAACTCGAAACGGGCCCTCCTAGAATACGTCAAATTTGTCATGGTATCCGGGCTTGGACTTCTTCTCATTCCATTTAAGCACCAAGTCACCAACCTGGAAAGTGCGATCAGAGGTCTTTTTGTCGAACCAATTTTTTGTGGTAATGACATGCTTCATGAAAGCCTCATAGGCTTTCTCCCTTTCCTCTTCCAACTGCAACAGTTGGGCAATTATGATGCTAATGGGGTCAAACCCTTCACCCTCGCCATCCAATGATTAGAGAGACTGCAATGCTGGCAACTCAATATGCGCAGGAAGCACTGCTTCCTTCCCATACACCAGGGAATATGGGGATGTCTTAATGGATTTCTTGATGGAAATTCGGTCAGCCCATAACGCAAAATCTAGAAGCAGATGCCAGGTCCACTTGTTGTCTTCCAACGTCCTCTTCAGGATCCAGAGCAAGTTTTTGTTGGTAGACTCCACCAAACCATTGCCCTGCGGGTAATAGTTTGATGAAGTTTTCAAGTAAATACCGTACTTACTAGTGAATGCACACATCTTGGCCCCAATGAAATGGGAACCATTATCCATCACTATGGCATCCGGTATTCTGAAACGGGTTATTAGCCCTTCCAGAAAAGCGATGACCACGTCCTGATTAGCCCGCTTGGTGGGCACTGCCTCTGTCCACCGGGTGAAATAGTCTATGGTCGTCAAGATATACTTGTGCCCTATTAAAGAATTAGGCTCAATTATCCCGATGAAGTCTAAACCCCATTGCTAAAATGGGGCCTCAACCTGAATCGGGTGCAGAGGCAGAGAAGCATTCTTAATGCAACCAACATATCTTTGACACTTATCACATTTTTGGCTTACATTGAAGGAATCAACAAAAATGGTGGGCCAATAATAGCCCACCCTTATTATTTTTAAAGCCATCAACCTTCCGATGAGATGGCCCCCGAACATTCTAGAATGGAACTCATCTAGGATTTTCTATTTTTTGTCCCCCTAACACATCTCAGGAGGACACCATCAATATTTTTATGAAACAACCCCTCGGGTAGCAACACGTATCTGTAGGCTTGAAGCCTAAACCTTCTTCTTTGTGATGCATTGAGGCCTGAAGGACACCACCTAGTGCTGAAGTACTCCACCAAGTCTTCAGTCCAATCCTTGTCATCTACTGACTGATTCACCAGATTGCTCTGTGGTAGTGAATCTTCCCATTGGCAAGTTGTCACCTCAGCTACGGCACTCTTGGTAAGCTCTTGGCATAGAGCCTGACCATGGACCAGTTTAGTGGGCTGAACTTCTATATCAAATTCTTGGATCTTGGAGATCCAACCTACCCTCTTGTTACCAAGCTCACCCTGATTGATGAAGTTTTGGACGTCCGGGTGTACCACGTACACTATCGTCTTGCTCTACGAGATGAAATGATGAAACTTCTTTAGTGCCCTCATTATCGCATGCACTTGAATCTCAATAAAATTATGCTTTTCTTCATGCGGGAGGATGACTTGATTGAGGAATGCTATGGGTCGTTCATCCCCATCTTCATTTTTTTGGGTTAGTACAACCGCATAGCTTTCTGGCTCCCCGACCGCATATAGAATAAAGTCTTTGGAATAATCGAGGTTTACCAGAATGGGAGCTTGGGTGATTCTATGTTTGATCTCTTTAAATTCCTACCTTCTCTCTTCAGTCCATAGGAACTCTACATATTTTTTGAGGAGCTCAGTCATAGGCTTTACTACCTGGGTGAAGTTAGAAATAAACTTCCTGACAAAATTTATCTATTCGAAGAAGGATTGGAGGCCCTTCTTGTTCATCGATAGAGGTAGCTTGAGTAGGGCTTCAACCCTAGTGGGATCAATAGCAAGACCCTTCTCTGATATGAGGTGACCTAGGAGTTTGCCTTCCTTAATCGCAAAAATTGATTTTTTTGGGTTTATTGATATTCTGAACTCCCGACACTTCTCAAAAACCTATCGTAGATGTAAATCGTGCTCCTCCCTCTTGTGGGAGAAAATAGTCATATCATCTAGATATATTATGATGACACGGTTGAGCAACTCACCAAAGGCTAAGTCCATTGCTCTCTAGAAGGTTGCTCCGACATTGGAGAGGTCGAACGACATGCGTTGATAAGCGAAGGTGCCCCACTTGGTGGTGAAGGCAATCTTATACTGGTCCTCATCTTTGACCCAAATTTGGTTATACCCTGAGAAGCCATCTAGAAGGGAAAACCTTTGGGCTCCTACCACCATGTGAAGGATCTGATCAATTTGGGGCAGTGGGTAGTGATCTTTTAGGGATGCCTGATTAAGATTTTGAAAGTCCACACAGAGGTGAATATCTCCGTTCTTTTTCTGAACCGGGACTAGGTTCGCTACCCAAGATGAATGCTTGATGGGGTAGATTATCTTTGCTTCCAGCATTTTTAGAAGCTCGACCTTCATCAGTATTTCAATATTTGGATTCATAGGCCTTTGCTTCTGTCGAACAGGCTTGACTCCCTCTTGGAGCTCAATTGTATGCTGGAAGACGTCTCTGTCATACCCCTTCAGGTCATGGTAGCTCCAGGCGATGATGTCCGGATATTCTCTATAGAGGGTCTTGATCTGCTCGATTTCCTATGGTGTGCAATCAGTCCCCACCTTGATCATTTTCCCGGACTCCAACTCTAGCTCTTGGTACTCTCTTGCATCCACTTTGATCTTGTGGGGAAGAGCCCTGTCATCTTGGTCGAATAAACTTTCAAGGGTGATCAAACCCTTAGGGAGGTGGTTGTTCTTTAGTTGGATTAAGCCCTCATATTCTTCATCATTGAGAGCTCTATCTTCGATGCTTCCTGCTTCATCAATCAAAAAATTGATGATCTGCTCGTCATTGTCAAAGACCTGCCAATGAATATTTTTATCTGGCACCGAGGGCCTGTAGATAACCCTTACTATTTTTAGCCTTTGCATCAGATTCTCGATTGGGGAGCATCTTGCTCCAATAGATGCCAAAATATCAGCATGTTTATTCTACTCTCACGAAATAAACTGAATGTTGAGAGCCAAGAAGGACTCAAGCAGATCCCATACCTTATTATGGTATGCCTTGAGATAGTGTTGTTTGGCAACACATTTATTTGTCACTTGGTTACAGATTAATTCGGAGTCCCCAAATA
This sequence comes from Wollemia nobilis, assembly GCA_028583015.1. Lineage (NCBI taxonomy): Eukaryota > Viridiplantae > Streptophyta > Pinopsida > Araucariales > Araucariaceae > Wollemia > Wollemia nobilis. The sequence goes on along the minus strand of JAQPPZ010017077.1, from coordinate 2,420,011 downwards.
TCTGTAACTATTTTATTCCTAACTTCTCCACCTTTCGTAACCCCAAACACAGGGCTTCATACTCAACGACATTATTAGTACAGCTCCAAGCGAGCCTGTACGAGTATGTCTTTTGATTTTTGGAGGGAGAGATGAGGACAACTCCAGCTCTAGCACCATTCTTGCATCGGGCACCATCGAAGAAGAGCTTCCATAATTGGTCGTCCATAGGGTCAGCATCACTCGGTACTTTAGCCTTTTCAGGCTTGGTTATCGAGTAACACCCGATGTCCGATTCTATCATAGCATTGAAATCATGCATAGAGAACTCATCCTCTATGCACAGCTCATCAAGAGCTTCCTCCATCAGCTCCACTTTTTCTTCCACTTCTTCTACTCCATCAATGATGTTGACTGAGTCCATGGGTTTATCCGCATCCTAAATCTTTTCAATGAGAAAGGTGGAGGGCTTCTCATTAAAAATTTTGACACTCTTCCCCTTGAAGGGGACCTCTAGGTGTGAATAATCGAGAGATAGATAGCCTCCAAGCTTGGTAGTGAATTCCCTTGATAAGCACATGTTGAAATAGGGCTCCAAGTCAACTACCACAACTTCTTGGATTATTATGATCTATGACATCTTGTGCAGCATGATCGGGATGTCCTTGATGACCCCCACTATCCTAACTAGAGTCCCATCTAGTTGAAGCACTCCAAGACTGCTCCTGGTGTACTCCATACCCATGAATTCATATACAACTTTGGGCATTATAGTGGTGGTAGCACCAGAATCAACCATGCAATTATGCACGACCCATCCTTCCATCTTGAGGGATAGATAAAATGGTGGTGACCTATTCTTCCTAGTGGTAGAGGTGGTCAACGGTTGTGTCAAGATGGTCTGAGTTGGTCTCCCCTTGCCCTTGATGGACTTGAGGGATTCCTGCAATAGGTCAACTTGACTAGGCAATTGGAGCACATCAAAGAGGCTTACCTTAGCCAAAGTCTTCCTTAATTATTCGATGACATTGTATGCTCCAGCACTAGACTCACCTCCCTCTTTAGCGGTTTTGTATCGGTTTCGATACTGTTGCATTGCTTCCACTCTTTGACGCTTGGTAATCGAGGGGTACCATAACTTTTCTCTCACCTGATCTCTTGCTTCAATTAGGGGTTGAGAGGTCGAAGCTTGCGGTTGAGGGGTCCTCGCTCTTGCCCTTGGGGGTAGATAGTCTCTTAATCGAGCATTGTCCATAGGCTCTGATACCTGAGTTGGCTCTCTTTCTGGTGGCATGGCTACCTTCTCACTTGGTAGTTTAGGATCAGTAGGCACCTTGAGTGGTTCCATCTAAATCGGATCGACCTCGATTGGATTCTTTCCCATCCTCATCAGAATGGAGACCTGTTCGATAGGGGGAATCATGCAATTATGATCAGTTTCCCTTATCATATTTACCTATCCGTCGGGTGCACTATCTGCAAGTGTTTGCACATAGTTTAGATGAACCATGCAAGTTTCCTCGCCATGCGGGTCATTGCAGGTGGAGCACCAGTAGGCCCTATCGGATGAGCTAGCTTCATCGCACTCTAACATCGCGAAGTTCCTATCCTGAGGTCTTTCGATGGGGGTAGCTTGCTCCCTTGTGATCGAGGGCAAAAATCTCCTTGGTGGATAGCTCTGATCCTTGAACTAGCTTTTCTTCATGATAGCCATATCGTTCACCATAGTTTTCATAAACCCATACACATCCCATAACTCTTTGGCTTGATCCACATTTAGAGATGCCTGAGCTGTAGGCATGGGTAATGGTAATGGTGCCAATGGTGCAGGCAATGTCGGGTACTGAGGAGGAGTTGGAAGCTGAGGAACTACAAGGTTTGGATAATGAGGAGTCGGTACCTAAAATTGCGGAGTGGGTACCACTTGATTTTGTGGGTTGGGAGCCCATGATTGATTGGGGTACATCTGAGGTGTAGATGAAGTAGATGCACTTGGGTACATATTCTATGAGAAATCTGGGTAAATCGATGTAGTCACTTTTGGAGGTAACTTCTCGATGGCTACCAGGTCGACTTTCGCCTTCTATACCTATTGGTACAATTTCGAAAATGAGTTGACATTAGCATGCCGGATACTCATGCTAATATCAGAGTGGAATACTCTCAGGTAATAGAACACCGCTTGCTCAGTTGTTGGTCGAAGACCGTCGGTGACTCTTTGCCAGGTTTGGGTGAACTTGACATTGAAGTCAACTATCTCCTCTTGAGGGTGCCTCTAGATAGAGGTGAACTGGTGTAGTAGAGAAAGGGGTCTATGCTTGTTCATTGAAGCCCTTTATAAGTTGCCCCACTAGTTGGTCCCATGAGGTGATGGTATCGATCGGGAGTGATCGGTACTAGTAGAGGAGCTTACCTCTTAGTGAAAGTACTAACAACTTCACCATAATGTCTTCTTCGATGATCTGGTGGATGGTTTCTAATCCTACGATGTCTTGAATGTGCTCATGCACTATCTTTCCTGTGCCATCATAAGTAGGTAAAGCTTTCAAAGCTACGATCGGTACTGAGTGTTGAGCCTGTAGGGCAAGGGGGCCCATATGATTCCAGGCCGAGAACTACCTGGGAGGAGCTGGAGATGCCCATCTGGGGTGGTGGATTTGTGTGGATCGGAGGAGTCGGTAGAACTTGTTGAGCCAAAACAATGGGAACACTCGGAGCACCTGGTGGAACGTTAGGTGGAACCAAAATATTTTGATGATCCAAGGAATTTGGTGGAACTAGGGGTAAGCTAGTTGCTGTGCTATCGGGAGTTGGAGTCCATGTAGCAACAATAGCTTCTTGCGAAGATGTCCCATCCAATGGGATATTTGGCTTGACCACTCTAGGATGCTCTCCCAGAGCATCGATGTCAAGCTCGAAGAACTCAACTTCTTCTTCTGTATTTCTAACCTGCCACCTCGTACGCATGAAGGCATGATATTTTAAGCTGGTCTACGAGGTTCAGAGGTGTCTGAGTTCATATGAGTCACCAGATGTTCAGATTTGTCAGCAATAAGATGAACATCAACTTCTTAATACTGCTTTTGCAGTGGAACGTTTGGGTCCCATCGGGTGTGCCAAAAATTATTGGTTAGAGATCTGCCTTAGGTAAGGATTTGTCTATTCGTGCACCTTAGACCCAACCAACATTGAAAGGTCGAGAGGAAGAAATGCCTCCCATGCCAATATCTAGAGAGGGGTTGGTTCCCTTGCTATTCTAACTGGAGGGATTTGATATTTAAGGAACTAGAAAGAGATGGGAAATGACTGAAAGATATGGGAAATGATTGAAAGATATGGGAAATATGGCCATAGGCCAGATAGAATAGGGGTGATGGACTAACAACATGATAACTCTACTGCACTTCGAATCAAATAGCCCTCAAATATAGACAACTAACAAAAATTAAAACTAAACATCTAACATGCATAATCTCCAGGGCTACTCCAGAGGTTCATGTTTTATCAAAAGCTAAATCTAGATATTAGAATTCAAGCCTATAGATAAATCAGAGAACTTAATAGAAGATAAGCAATAGAAGACATACACACAAAATAGAAGTCCAGAGTTAGAGCCATACATCAGTTGTATTGATAGCAGAATTCAGATTACATCAAGCTTCTAGCAAACATCCATCATTTTACAATAAAAGAGCAGGCTTATATAGAAAATTCTACCGCTTGAAATATTAAATGCACACCTACAAAACATGGTGGTGGCAGCCAAGATAAGAGTTACAAGAGAGTACAATCATGAAATATTAATTAGGCATGGTTGGGACTGATGACTCCTTGAAAATATAGTTGAACTCCTTCAATGCCCTGACAGGCTTGGCTTGCTGGCGCTGCCTCCTCACTCGTGGGGACCGCTTCCATGGAAGATAGGCTTGAAATCCCAGAACGTCCAGTCTGGAAACTTCTCAGAATGGCTGCGCTTGGATGGATAAGGATGCACCTTAACTTGCTGATGTGGAGCACTTTTGGGAAATACCAGTGCAAGTGTATGTGATCTCAAGAGTGGTGTGGGCATTTAAAAGTTAGCAGGTAAAGCGCACTGCCCTGTTGCACATTTGTCTTGCACTTGCAAAGTGGTGTGCAAGGCCTAAAGCCTTGGAAATGGCATTAGTGTGGAAAATTCAATAGGTTAAGTGTGCAAGCATGGAGCACAAATGCCTTGCACAACAGAAAAGGAGTGCAACAGTCTTGGCATTGGGAGATGCATCCTTATTGAAAAGTCAAATATTGAAGCGCACCAACTGATTGCACATTGGCCTTGCATAGGAGAGAGGGACCACCATGCTTGGATGCTTAAAAAAATAGTAAGAGGTTGAATAGTCAATAGGAAAAACGTAATGGAGTGGAGCACAAGTGCCTTGTGCTCAAAATGTAGTGCAGATGTTTGACTTGGAAGATGTGCCAAGTTGGAATAGTCAACAAATGAAGCGTAGGTGCTGGGTGCAAAATGGCCCCATGCATGAAATGTGGTGCACAATATCCCTACCAACTATGCTTTGATTGGTCAATAGGCCTTACGCATAAAATATGTTGCACAACAACTTTGCACACCAGAACCTAGCGCAACATCTTTATCAGTACTTAGTTATTTTACCTAAAATTTGGTGTTGCATGTTGACTGGTCAATCTATTGTGCACCCTTTAGGGAGAGTGCAAGGGCGTTGCACAGGCTATCATTGTGCTTAGACTTAGTCTGGACAGCAAGGGGACTTGCGCATCAGGGGTTCGTTGCGTTCTGGGTTGACATGGACCTGTGCTCTTGTTACTCCTTCGATTTGGCTCGTGCTTGGGGACAGTAAGCTATCTTCACCTTCAAAAAAGGTGTGCACCTTGCATGACAAGTTAACAAAAAAATTGCACAGTACTTCAGGCACAACCAAGAGAACTTTTACAAGAAAACTTAGGAGAGAGAACAATGCATTCTGAATGATGAAAAAGAGTTTCTAGGGAGCAAAAATTATTGGACAACAAAATATACACCATGTTGTAGAAATGACAACACAACATTAAGTTATTATTCATTTTCATAATTTTTTTTTGATTTGGTTATTGTGAGAAACCTCTATGACTGACGTATAGGGCTGAGCAGTCTTCTCCCAACTATGACCCCTCCTAAAGTTGAGAGCTATACTTATAAATAGGGAATTTAACACAAATCCACCACACACTCACCCCCTCACACACTTGCCCACGTCATGGTTTGAAATTTGGACCTTATAAAGAAGAGCCAAAGCCCGAGCCATTGTGCTGCACCCCTAGGTGCATAAATTTTAGGTTAGTGTGAGAAACCCATATGACCAATGCACAGGGATGAGCAGTCTCCTCCCAACCATGACCCCTTGTAAAGCCGAGAGCTATGCTTATCAATAGGGAATTTAACACACAATATTTGTGTCCCCCTTTGCATCATAGAGGTTTGAACCGTGGACCTCCTGTTCAATAGGGCCAGGCTCACCTTCTCCACTTACACCTTTTCATAACTTTAAACCTGCAATTTGAAGTATCATTTCACGAAGTTTGAGAATTTTATTAAATATTTATTTTTAAGTTTTACATATTTTTTAATTTTTTCACTTAAAAATTATATTAAATTCTTTTATTGAAGTTTGTAGTTCATTGAATAATTATGAGTTTGACATGCGGAATAATTAGGATTTATTTGTTCATTTAGGAGAGAAAAATGGTTAGGGTTTTGGACTCTCTTTAAGGAGGTCCAAGGTTCAAACCACAACATACCTAAAAATGGATAGGTTGGATGGTAGTGGTTGAGTATTTTGGGTATAGGTTGGATGGCACTTCCATGAACTAAAGGGTTGGAATCTCATTGACTTTGTCTTACCCAACGGGCTAGGGTTTATAGAGCCAACATTGGTTACCTTGGATCGGTGACCTAGAGGGTTGAGGATCTAGTTGACTTTGTTGCCTTGGTTCAATGATTTAGAGGGTTGGGGATCTAGTTGACTCTCTTACACAATGGGTTGGGGGTTGAGTGTTTTGGGTACAAGTTGGATTGTAGTGGTCAAGTGTTTGCTAGTTGGTTGTCTTACTTCCAAGACCTAAAGGGTCGAGATCTTGTTGACTTTGTCTTACCCAATGGGCTAGGATTTATAAAGGCAACATGGGTTACCTTGGGTCAATGACCTAGAGGATCAAGGATCTTGTTGATTTGGTTGCCTTGGTTCGATGACTTAGAAGTTTGGGGATTCAGTTGACTCTCTTACCCAACGGATTGGGGTTTATAGAGGTAACATCCAATGATGTTACAAATTTCATATGAATAAAAGAATTAAATAATTAGGATTTATCATTTAGAATGAAAATTAACTATCTTATGTATATAAATTTTTTTATATTGAAAATTAATTAAAGCTAAGAAAATTAATTATTTTTAAGTGTTATTTAATTAAAAAATCAATTAATCCATAATGCTTGTATAAACCATTTTTTCCACTTTTTTTCTTTCATTCTTTTTGCAAATTATAAATTTACACTTAATTTACTGTGGGACAGCCTACCCGGATTCATAGCAGGTACTGATTCCACCATATAATTTCAAAAAAAAAAATTACACTTAATATAGATATTTTAGATGACCAAACAATAGTTTTAAGCATTAAATTAATTTATTTATTAAGAAAATCAATCCATAATGCTTATGTAGATAGAATTTTTTTACTTTCATATGTTTCAATTGTATAAGATCATATTCTTGATATTCTTGATACTACTAATAAATATTTTATACTATTCTCTACTATTATGTCCTCATCAATTATCCTTTTTGTTTTTATATATTCTCTACTATTATGTCCTTATCAATTATCACATGATAATCAACGATACAATAGCATGTGCTAATTTGCATACAACACCATGCCAAGTATTATAGTAGTTAAGGTGTGTCTTATTTTTTTTTGCTTGATAAGAGATTTGGTTACAACCACACTATTTTTAGTAGTTGACAAGCGTAGGGTTCAAACTATAGGGGCTGCATCCACCAAACCTATTCCACCTCATTGTTTTATAGCCCGGTGTGAAATGGACCACTGGGTGCTTGGGATTCATATCATCGTCGCCAATATGGCGTGCACTGAAATAATTCATATCAAACTACTACATTTGCAATAGACTTCCCCCAAAGTTTGAACCTGGGTCTCTTCTTGGTAAATGCCTAGCCAGACTAGCATTTACCAATCCACCTAGCCCTTGGGGGTAGGTGTGTCTCTTATTGCTTTCATATGTTTCAATTGCTTAAATAAATATATTATTGATACTATTAGTAGATCAATTGAATACATTTTTTCCACATTATCTAGTATTATTTTCCTATAAATTATCACATTACAATACTAAGTGGTAATTAGCATGTGATACCATGCCTTATGTTGATAAAAAGTAGTTTTTAACGTTCATAGCACCATAGGTCATATTGGACAATATGTCTCTCCATCCAAAGTTTGGTTATTGAAACATGGTATACAACCATATCCCCTTCCAAACTCAAACCTTGAACCTCTTATTTGAAGTTCCAGAGACTTAATTGTTAGGCCCATTAAGTTTTACAATGCCAAGATGAAATACCATATGTTAACAATTACTTATTAATAATTATATTATATATAAAGAGTAATATGTGCCTATTAACGCTATGTAATAAATGAAATAAATTTTCATAATTGATTGATTTGACAATAATACATATCTCAAAGTGTACTAATTGCTCATTCTTGATTAAATCGAATTAAAGCGGGTTTTGAAAGGAATCCCAAAACCTTGTTACAAAACCATCATTATAGAACGCTTTGAAGAGGAAAAACATAAAACAAAAAGGCAACCAAATTGCAAGAAGAACCCAACAAGGGAACACAATCCAACAAAATCACAGTAATCAAGGCTCCACAAATCAATAATGAGCAATTACTAAGCTTTGAGATATGTATTATTGTCAAATCAATCAATAATGAAAATTTACTTCATTTATTACATAGAGTTAATAGTCACATATTAATATTTAAATATAATATAGTTATTAATAAGTGATTGTTAACATATGGTATTTCATCATGGCTATATACATTCATTAAGTTGTACAATGCCATGATGAAATACCATATGTTAATAATCACTTATTAATTATTATATTATATATAAATATTAATATGTGACTATTAACTCTATGTAATAAATGAAATAAATTTTCATTATTGATTGATTTGAAAATAATACATATCTCAAAGCTTAGTAATTGCTCATTCTTGATTAAATCAAATTAAAGCGGGTTTTGAAAGGAATCCCAAAACCTTGTTACAAAACCATCATTATAGAATGTTTTAAAGAGGAAAAACATAACACAAAGAGGCGACCAACTTGCAAGACGAACCCAAAAAGGGAACACAATCCAATAGAACCACAATCATCAAGGCTCACAAATCAATAATGAGCAATTACTAAGCTTTGAGATATTTATTATTGTCAAATCAATCAATAATGAAAATTTATTTCATTTATTACATAGAATTAATAGTCACATATTAATCTTTATATATAATATAGTTATTAATAAGTGATTGTTAACATATGAATTAATCAAGAATGAGCTATATATATATGGCTACTACTAGGGGCCACTCCCATCAAAATACCAAAATATTACATTTGTTGTTAGGTCAATTAAACCATATCTAGCTTACCTTTTTATCATAGGTGTTTTTCATTTATTTTTCTATCAAATATATGTTTCATCTTCCTCAAAGTTTAATGTTTCTGAAAATTAACTCCTTGACATAATTTTAATTAAGAGATAAATCTCACTCACCTAGTTGTCTTCTAAAATTTGAATTTCAACAATACAAATATCAACGTCATAATTGACTAAATTATCTACTATGCAATTCCCTTCTCTATAAATATGCTTACATTTCCTAGAGATTACCTTAAATAATAGATGATGAACATCAACAATAATATTATTTTTTATCCAATTCCACATCCATTTTTGTTGTTAATATTAACAATAATTTATGAATCCCCCTCAATTGATATATATTTCCATCATTTTTAAACTATGATTTCAATCCTTATAAGAAGTGCTTTAGCCTCCACATGGTTGTTAGCTAAAGTTCCATATGATTATGAGGAAGGAGAATTTTACCTTAATTATTTTGAAAAACACCACCTCCATATATTTTTCTCAAGTTTTCTTTATAAGTGTTATCCTCTCTGATTTTCCTAGGCTGTTAGAGATGATTTGGACCAGACGGTCAAGACTATCGTGCGTCACGTGAAGCAACACAACAAGGATAGTCTTGAGAGTGCAAGGTTTGGCTCTATCAGGGCCTCTAAGATTTTTACAAAGGCTAGATCCTTTATAAGATTTGATCTTGAGTGCATAGGTACTACTTTAACCTAATCGAATAGCTTGAGGAGAAAGCAGGTTAAAGAGATATAGAAAATAAAAGAACGAGAGAGTAAATCCTATGATAATTGAGGTGATGTACCAAGATCAAGATAAGACCCCCTTCCACAACAACCTTGACTGTAATGCACCAAAACAGTGAAAATTTCCTCTCCTCGACATATATAATCATATATAAATACACATTAATAAAGGAAACATGACAAGGAGAACCAAACACTTGATATGCATATATGAATATAAAACAATTACAATATTATGCCAGAAGCACGGGCTTGAGGGTGTGCTTGCAAGGCCACTCAAGAATAGGATACAAGGGAAAATAAAGGAAAAGCTATATAACTTGTCAATGCTTCTTAAGGCTAAGAGAACTACTATATATAGATTGCAAAATAGGGAGAAATTCTCTCCAAAATTTTTAGGAAAGTTTGACAATCTCAACCACTCTTTACTAGGGATCATTGAAAATGGAATAAAACACTTTTTTCCATTACTCTTGTTAGTTTTGGGATTGTAGTTGTTGTAGGTGCCATACCTTTGCCTTCATTAGACTACCCACTATTCTTGGGTTGTTGAGTTGAAGTGACCCTAATGGGTAGTTATTGTATTCCCATGTTATTGACACATTAATTTACCTCATCTACCTCTCTTGGAAGTTTTTGCATGTTGTTTATCCTTTAGGGGCACTTGGCTAACCATCAAAATATTTTTTGTTTTACGAGTTCTTAAACTTCCAAGCTTGATCTAGATGCTTTATCAAAAGTATTTTGGTGAAACCTTTTCTTCTGCATTTTTGTCAAACCTTTCTAATATTTTTCTTTTAGAAAGTCTCCACTTGACATAGCCCATTTTTAAAACTTTTTCCATTTGTCTTTTTGGAACTCTACAAACTTCCAACTATCGAGTATTTTCCCTTCTACATCTATTGGGATTCTCTCATCACCTTACACTTTTGCTTTCTTGGGATATTTAGAGCATCAAAAATTCTATTATCTTTTTTGGTTGGGACTTTTGAGAACTTTTGATACATAGCATTTCATTGCCTTTATAGTTTTGATATTTTTTCTTTGCCTCCCACCACTTTTACCTTTTAACTCTTGATCTTCTTCCTAATTATTTTAAGATAAAGTTATCAAAAACTCCCTTAGATACCAACCGTAAATGATGACATTTAGCTAGTCTATGGAGTCTCCAACTTGAAGTGCTCCCATATACTTGCAACTCTAATATAATTGAGCATTGGCATCCTTCATAAGGAGTCTTTGGTGAAGAGAAGCATCACCATGCGATATCCTCAACTAATCATGATGGAATGATCTCTCAAGATATTTTGATGATCAACTCTTGCAGGTATTCACCCACTCCTACACTTGTCTTTTCCTCAAATGACTCTCCCCAATGCATACACCTTGTGTGTGGTGGAGAGATGGTAGATGAGGGGTCAAGAACCATAAATCCAAACAAATATGGATGATAACTAGACTTGCTAGCTCACCCATAGGTACTATTTGGATCAAATCACCGTAAATTATAGAGCTATTATAGTTATCATCGAAAAGCTTCACTAGTTGTTATTAATGATAGGGTGTTAGGAACCTTCTATTAAAAATAAATTCACTCACAAACATTTCAACTAAAAAAAATTCATAAATTAACAATATATTGCAAAACATAATGTAAATGCAAAATTAAAATAATCTTACAAAACACAAAATTGCAGGCCTCTTCAAGGGAGCAACCTCCTTCAATACTTTCATTAATTTGCAAAAAATATATTTGTTCATAGATACATGTATTTTAAAGATACACTTCATGCAACCCTAACCTGATTCTCAAGAGTTGGATTACATGCAAAATGGTACTCGATCTAGAATCTTCTACCAAACATCGGTTACAATATTGATAATGTTGGACATTTTGAGTCAAAGTTGTCATTGATGTTAAGGAATGAAATTGTCATTGATGTCAAGGAATAAGCTACCATTGATGCCAAAAGGTCAAAAGGAGAAATGCAAAAGGTTGATGGCAAAAGAGCTTCATAATATTTATTTTTAATATTATGTGAAGCATAAGTAGAAGGGTTTTTATTAAAACCATGGATTGGCAAAATAAAAGGTTTATATTAAAACCATGGATGAGCAAAAATAAAAGGTTTTTTATAAAAACCCAAGGAGGCTTTTAATTTCAAATTAGAAAGCCCAAGGAAGTTTTAATATTTAATTTATGAATATATAAATAAATATTATTTATTCGAAGTGGTAAAACCTAAGGAGGCTTTAATATTTAATAAAGCCAAAATATTTAAATATTAATTTATAATATTTAAATTCTAGTGAAATTAAATAATTATAAATTCAATATTTCGAAGTTAAAACATATGCATCAACCTCCAACGAATTCATCTCCATCGACGTGCATGGGAACAAGGGCATAAGGTATTTATACCTTAGCCAAATATTAGTTTGGCAATTCGATTAATGCATCCCCGATATTCGTTGAAGAAAGCTCGTGCACTGCACAAAACCTAAAATTTGTGTGTTCAAGACATTGAGGTGCTTGGTTTCTAGCACCATTTGGTGGCTAGCTCAGGTGGCATTTGGCTTGGCATTTGTGGCAGAGTGGTTATAGGTTCAAAACCCGATGGTAACAAGTTTGGAAAGTCCTTTTGCATTTTTTGTTTCGACGATGACAGAGAAGGTGTTAGAGTGCATGGGCACTCTAGCTCCCACGTGAGCGCCTAGCTCATGTGGCAACCAAGGTTGTGGCTAGGGCGCTTGGAGAGGTAGTATCATGGGTTCAAAACCCACTAAGGGCAAAGGTACATTTTTTAATTTAATTTTTATTGCCCTAAGGTTTGACGTGAGGTAGTTGGGAGGCATAAGGATTAATTAAAGTTTAATTTCTTGTGGTGATTTTTCATGGTAAAATAGTGAATGGAGTTATAAGGAGTTTGATTTTAATTTTAAAATAAAGTCCTAATTGTTATATTTGCATATTGGAGGAGTAAGACTTTTTAAGGTATTGATTTTATTTTAAAGGACTTTTTTCCAAAGGGATTATTGTGAAAGTAATTGTTCTAATATTTTTAAGGTGTTGGATGTTATTTTAAATATGGAGTGATAAGGTGTATTTGTTTTGATATTATCTTGTATTGTGAGAGAGAGATTATTATCTTCTAACCTCCTTGAGTTTGGCAAAGAAGTGTTTATGATTGTGGCAGATTTGTGTGATCTACTTCTACATCAAATAAAAGGTATGGGCACATTCTTCCTTGGTTGAGTTGATTGGTTGGTTTTCTAGAAAGCAAATTTGGAGTGAAAAGGACTTGATTAGGTTTTCTTATTGAGTTGTTGAGCTATTGTGAAGTGAATGCTATGCACCTTGTTTGATAAGCATTGTTGTTGAAGTGAATGGTTGAGTGAAGAACTTGAACTAGGGTTTGCAAAGAACATGAGTATCATTGTTATGTGAGATTGGTTGATAAGCATTGTTGGAAAAATTTGAGTGAGTGTTCATATGTTTGGACTAGGGTTTGTGAGAAAGTATTATTTCATTGAGTGATTGGTTGAGTAGAGTTGGTTGAGCCTAGTCAAGTGGATGTGTGGAGTGATAGCTCAAGTTCTATGAAACAAATTGTTCTATATATCGAATTGATTTGAGAGAGAGGTTGAGTGTAGGTGAATGTGAAGCATATTGAGTCTCTAACAATTCTCTATATGTTTTTGTAATAAAATAAAGATTGAAAGTGATTGAGAGTTTGTGAGTGTGAAGCATATTGAGTCTCTAACAATTCTCTATGTGTTTCTAAAAGAGTGAGTGAAAGTGATTGAGCATTGAGGTGAATGTGAAGCATATTGAGTCTCTAACAATTATCTATATGTTTCTAAAAGAGTGGTTGAAGGTGATTGAGCATTGTGATGAATGTGAAACATATTGAGTCTCTAACAATTACCCTTGTGTTTCCATGAGATTGGACAAGTTCTATCATGGAATTGTTGACTAGATTTGAGGTAAGTATTTGAGAAGATTTATGGATAGATTTGAGTGAGCTTTTGTGGAAGCTTACAATACAGATTGAGAGCAGAGTTAGAAAAGTTCTAGTGAGGACTTGTTCAAAAGATTTGGACAAGTTCTAGAGAGGACTTGTGGACAGATTTGTGTGAGATTTTGTGGAAGCTTACAAGGCAGATTTGAGACAAGTATTTGAGAATACTTGAGAGTAGAGTTGATTGATTGATTTTTTCAAACCTTGAGTTAAGGTTTGGGGCAGATCCAACAGAGTTGATTTATGATTAACTCAAGATTTGAGTTAAGGCTTGACGACAAATATTGAGGATAGAATTATGCTAGACCGAAGGACTATGTTTAGTGCAGATCAGAGGACATATATTGAGGATAGATTTGTGCTATACCGAAGGACTATTTTTAGTATAGATTTGAGGATAGAGTTTGGTGCAGATTTGAGGACAGGTTTGTGCCATACCAAAGATAGATATTGAGTAGATTTGTGCTAGATTGAAGGACTATGTTTAGTGCAGATTTGAGATAGAGCTTTGAATGTAACAAAGTATAGAGGATGTCAGTATCCAGTGGATAGAGATCCATAATCCAAGGTAGTGAGGATAGATGAATTTAGTGGATAAATATCCATTAGGTAGAGCAGTGGGGACAATAGTTCTTCTAGAATATCAACCAAAGTAAGAGGATAATGGAGTTCTCCTATGGATAGATATCCATGAACTTGATTAGGGGATTTGTGTCTCCTTTGGGCAAAGATCCATAAACATTATAATAGGGAAAGGATTCCCAAGAGATTTATTGAGAAAATATTAGTGAAATATTTTCTCTGTGGAGTAGTCCACATTGGGTGAACCATGTTAAATTTGTGTCTCTATTGTGTGTGATGATTTGTGCATTGATTTGGTTATTGCTATTGATATTGCCATTAATTATATTGGATAATACTATTTGGGAAAGAAAATTAAAAAGTGATCTTATACTGTTCACCCCCCCTCTCAGTATAATCTTGTGTTCTTCAGATAATGGTTACATGAAATGGCCTCACTTGTCTAGGTGCCTTATGTACCACATACCATTACAAAGTATTACAAAAATAATATTATCAAGGGATCCCCAAATTGGAAAGGGGTCATTACATAATAATATGTGTATTACAAAAATAGTGTTAGGATGGGAACCTAACATGTTAAAAAATATTTATCCTCAAAGCTGTAGATGAGGAAACTGGTGTTGCAACTAATGGAGAGATTCCAAAGTGGAATATTTTGGTTGGATTCCACACCATTGAATAAGAACCTTAGTGATGATACGGTTTTGAAGAGTGCATGATCTACGGTCCAACAATTATTCTGGATTGAGCAAGATAGAACCCTCTTCATCCAATTAAGGTAAAATATACTGAAATTGTACCAAATTTTCCACAACCTTCTTGAGAGAGGATACATGAAAGATAGGATGGAGCTGGAGGTCAATGGAAGGGAAAATTTGTAGGTTGTTGCACCAATTTGTTGTAAGACCTGGTAGGGGCCATAGTATTTGGCAACAATTTTTTGGAACATATGAAGCTAGAGTGATGAATTTTTATATGGTTGCAAGCAGAGAAAGACTATATCATCAATATTAAATATATAATTAGAACAATGTTGATTTGCCTAGTGATGCATCTAGTTCTAGGCCATTTCTAGATTTTTCTTTAGTTGATAGAGAACTTTAGCATGTTGGCAGAGTGTAATGTCAACAACATGGACCTTGGAGTTGTTGAGAATGTAGGAGGAGAGTGTTGATGGAGGTCATCCATAAACTCCTTCAAAAGGAGTAACCTTAGTCACAATATGATAGGAAGTGTTATACCACCATTCGACCAAGGGAAGCCACTTCACCCACTATGTAGGATGATCATAGGTAAAGTACATCTCCAACCATCTGTTGACAATCTTGGTTTCACCATCTGTTTGTGGATGGTAGGATAAACTCATTTTAACCTGATTTTCTTGTAACTTAAAAAATTCCTACCTAAAATTGCTAGTGAAGGTAGGATTATGATCAGACACAATGGATGCAGGTATGCCATAAAAGAAAAATATAGATTCTAGAAAAAAATGGGTAATGAAAAAGACTGTGTAAGGATGGGAGAGGGAAAAAAATGAGCATAATTCATGAGATGATCCACTACCACCAAATAACTAATTTTTATCTCGACTTGGATAGCCCTTCAATAAAGTCCATGGAAATATTTGTCCAGATTTATTTTGTAATAGGTAAGGGCTGAAGAGTTTCGGGGAACACACTATTTTTCCCTTCATTTTTTGACATATTTCACACTCAGCCACAAAATTTTGAATGTATTTTTTTCATACCTTTCTAGAAGAAAGTATTCTTAATCTATTCATAGGTCTTGACGAACCCAGAATGGCCTGCAATGGGTGAAGCATGCATCTCCTTCAAGATGAGTTCCTATGGTGGAAAAGTATGGGTGATAACAAGGTGGTGGAGATATCTCAAATCTTGTCCATCCCAAGTGTAGCCTATACATGAGGTAGGCACTGTTTGAAGTGTGGAAATCATAGTTTGCAATATTGAGTCCTTGAGCACATCTTCATGAAGATAATTGATCCACTAAGGAATGGGTGAAAATATGACACATAACATACTTTGAGACTCAAATTGGTGAGAGAGTGCATCCATCGTAATGCTTTCCTTGCATTTTAATAGGTAATCTCATAATCATAGCCCATGGGTTTAGAGACCCACAATTGTTGTTTTAGGGTGGCGAGTAATTGCTCCAAGAAGTACTTGAGACTTTGGTGGGCTGTTTTAATGGATAAATGATGCCCAATGAGATAGGTTTGCCCAGATTTGCATCTCCTTCACATAAGTTGATTTACCCAAATTTTTACTTGAAATTAATTTGCTAGTGAAGGCCAAGGGTCGTCCTTCTTGTAGCAACATGACTCCAATGCCATTGCCCAAAGTATTGCTTTCAATTGCAAATGGTTTAGAGAAATCAAGAATTGCTAATACTGGAGTGGTTTTCATAGCATGTTTTAGATCAAGGAAAGCTTATTTAGTTGGACTTGTCCAAGTGAAGTAATTCTTATTTAACATGGTTGTTAAAGTAGCAATAGTCTTGCCATATTTATGGATAAATTTGTGGTAATAGCTTGTGAGTCCCAAAAATCTACGAAGGCCTTTAAGAGTGTGAGGCTTTGACCAATCTTAAATGGATTGAATCTTCTTATGGTCAAATTTAAATCCATCATTGGTGACAATGTGTCCCAAATACTCTACTTTAGTCAACCCAAAAGAACACTTGGACTACTTAGCATAAAGCTAATGTTGAACCAAAAGTTGCAAGGTCTAATCCACATGGATGAGATGCTCTTCCCAAGAGTGACTATAAACTAAAATATCATCAAATAAAACTAAATAAATTTACGAAGGAAAGGGTAAAAAATATTGTTCATGAGGATCTGAAATGTGGAAGGGTATTTTTCAAGCTGAATGACATAACAAAAAATTCATAATGGTCCTCATGAGTGTAGAATTTTGTTTTTGGGATATCCTCCTTAAATTGTGTTTGATGGTAACCCAAGAAAAGATCTAACATAGAGAAAAACATAGCACCATGAAACTCATCCAATAATTTATCTACCATGGGAATATGAAATTTATCCTTAATGGTGAGCTTATTGAGCTCATGAAAATATATACATAATTTCCAAGACCCATATTTTTTGCAAACCAATAATACTGGAGAAGAATAAAGATTGTTACTAGGCCGAACGACTCCAACTTTTAACAATTATTATATTAGTTTATCTATTTTTGATTTAAGTGCATAGGGTTAGTGGTAAGTTCTGATGCTAGATGACACACTACCAGGTACCAATGGAATTGCATGATCATGGGAGTGACAGAGTGGCTATTATGTGATTATGCAAAGACTACATCATGCTTGGTCAAGAAAAGTTGCAAATTTATTGGAAGTTTATCCTCGGTTGAAGGAGGTGGTTGTATGGATCTGAGTGACTACCCCATGGGAAGATATTTTTAATATCTTCTCCATACGATTTGAACTGATAATTTGAGGAGCCCTTGCTTGTGAGCCATGAAGAGTGTAGAACCTACCATTCTGTGAAAATTGCATCCATAACTCTACAAAGTTTTAGGTGATGGTTCCCAAAGTACCTAACCATTGAGCTCCTAGCACAATATCACATCCCCCTATTTGAAGAGTAAACATATCCATTTTGAGCTTGTAATCCCATGGATTCAACTTAATATTATGACATTTGCATTTACAAGGCAAGGTTCCACCATTTGCCACCATAACCTCAAAGGATTTGCATGTATGTATGTAACAATTGACTTGCTTGGTAACTCAAGGATCAATAAAGTTGTGTGTGCTTCCAGAATCAATGAGGATTGTAAGATGTTGGCCTTTGAAAATGTCTTTGACTTTCATTGTCTATGGAGTAGTAATTTTTGGAAGAGCATGGGCAAAATTTTTGGGCTATGGCTCTTCTTGTGTGTCACCCTCATCTTGAGGTGGTTCCTTTGATGTTTCTACTTCATCCTCAAGTTGTTCATTGCTTGTTGAATCCTCTACATCGATCAAAAATAACTTATTTTGGATGCACTTATGTCCTCATGTATATTTTTCATCACAATTATAACATAAACCTTGGGCATGTCGAGCATCCATGTCTGTGGTGGTCAAGCACTTGTAGGGAGTAGTATTACTTTTAGTATTGGATGTGAACATAAAAGGAAATGAGGTTTAGCCTATGGAAATTTAGGGTGGCCCATTTGAGCTGAGATTTTTTCTTTGGCCAACCATGCCAACCCTACGACCTACATCATACTTTATGGTTTGAACATCTTGACCTCAACCTTTAGATAATCTTTCAAAAGACTGATGAAACAACTTAGAAAAACCCTTCATTCAAATCCTTGGTCCTATTAGCCAATTTTCAAATTGAGTCTGTTAGTCATGAACTATAGAGGTTTTTATTAGTTTGGTTAAGGCTCCAAAATGAGTGAGTAATTGAGAATAAAAAACTTCCCAAGAAGGGTCAAGAATTGTGTGTTGGAGCCACTAATATCACTATAAAGTTTCAACTTAAAAATTGAAATATGCCATAGTGATCCATAAATATTTAGGGAGATTGTGAAGTTTGAAAAGAGTATTGAAATGACATAACCACCCATATGCATCCTTTTCGTTGAACTTAGGAAAGTCTAATTTAGGCATCTTAAATGGAGCATCATGGTCAAAAAGAGTGTGAGAGCCTTCCCTACCATTATGGATATATTTTCCATGACCAAGGAGTTTAGTGTCATGATGCTCAAACACCTTTGGGTCATCCTTAAGCAATTCATCAACCTCTAAGAAGCGTTCTTCAAAGTTAGCTTTGGAGCTAAAGTAGTCACTTCTCAAATGTTGTATGTCATCCTTCATGAGTTGAATCACATTGACAAGGGCATTAAGTGTGGTACCTATTTTCTCCAAAGAGTTGTCTTGTTCTACCTCCTTTTGGTGTCATGAGTCCCACCAACCATTTTGGTGTGATTTGAACAACTACTAATGACTTACTAAAAATAGAAGTATGGTTCCCAAAGTTACTATTTTTAGTAAGGAACCAAAAAAGTGCTTGGATGTTATATATCAAAATTATTATCTCGAAAAGATGGTCCCAATGAGCTATATACCACAACATTGGTTTTGGGCACCCTAGACTCTATCTGCTTTGTTTTCGAGGTTACTAGTATTGTCGATTTTCCTCCTGAAGGCTTGGTTCAAAAGTTAGGTATCTTAACGACCAACCCCTTATGAAACTATCCCTACACTATCAGTTACTAACATTGTCCATGCACTATCAGTTACTAAAACTATCTCTGCAATGGTTGTTACTGACACAATGGTTTCTTGTACTAATAACTGTCCGTTCTGACTTTTGTCATTAACAATTATTTGCTTGCTATAAATTCTGATTGTCACAAAAAATTATTACTAACACTAGCAACTGATAATCCTAACTTGATTGTTATTATTCTCAAACTGAAGTGATACCCAATTGTTTCTAATATTTGTAGTTTCTATCTTGAATATTTTTATTATGTTCACCCACTCTTTCAATCATTGCAACAATATTATGGTGAAATGGAAGTATCATTTGTATGCTCAATTTTTGTGGGAGGATTTTTGGTTGCAATTTAAACATTCAATAGAATAGGAAGGTTTTTGTAGGGTAAATTTTTAACAAAACCAGGGTATGCTAAGCCAAGGTGTATGTAATACCCATAGGCCCTATGTTATACCATAGTGATGAACGATAATGCTTGGACCAATATTTTAGGCCACTACTCAAGGAGGATTCCACACATACTGTAACAACCCCAAATTCTAACCAACCCAAGAGATTATTATTATTATTATTATTATTTTAAGAACTTATTAAGGTTCTCAAGAGTATCCATGGAATACATACATTGACTAGACATACCCATATTTTGAGTCTATGATGTTGCAGATATCACTCG